>CAVLEF010000280.1:1870000-2525000 GCA_963661955.1 Leptosia nina
TCAAAATAAATGTAATTTTTGGATTGTAATTATTAGTCTTAATAAATATTATTGTTTTGTATAAAAGTGTACAAAGGTATCTTGAAACATAATAAAATTATACTGACGTTTTTTATACTCAAAGTGTCTTTTATTCATTAAAAATTTCACCTTGGCTTGAATTTGCTGGTATTATATTATTTTAGTTGCTTATTTTAAAACTCTTTCTGTGAGATAGCAATAATGAGAAGTAAACATAGTTATTCACATCATAGGCACGACTGCCATTGTACTAGAAACTCGGTTGACATTCAGATTCTAAATAGTTTTTAAAAGGCCTATAGGTGAATCCTATAAGAAAAATTCTGATAGATATTAGGGCATCCCGAAGTTCCCTTACAAGAGTTTAAAATATGTCATGATTAAGTTATAATTTTTAAATGTAAAATAATATAACACCAATGAATTAATAAATGGTGTAAACTGCAATCACATCATTCTAAGATAAATTTCTCAAAGACCGCCTTTGTAGCCAAATGGTTAAACGTATTATTAACTAGCATTGCGTTAAGCACGAGGTTCTAGGTTCGAATCCCAAGGAAACAAAAACTGTTTCGGCAGGACAGGGCACAGAGGTCTGATCAACTAATTGCCTGCTCAGTGAAACAGACACAAAAATGTGTTCGCCCCATGTCCCACGAGAGGAAAACGGGATTTCACATAAGATAAATTTCTAAAAAGCAAAGATGAATTTAGTTTTAATGTTACACAAAAGTTCTGATTACCTATTCTTATGAGTACTAAAACGTTAGATTCACGAAGAAATAGATATTATACATATAAATAACGTAAATTTATCTTAATTGATAAAAATATACTTTCAAAGATATGTATCTATATATCTTGAATCATTGCTTTTTCATGATAATTAACGCTCAAACTAAAGAAAATATATTATTAAATTGAACGCTGTAGTAGGGTTCGAATCCCATCCACTTCATTTAATTTCTGAAATCTTAATAGGTTTAAATCTTGTTAGAACAAAATAGTCGATAGTCCTTTTAATGTCTCACTTTTGGAAATTAGTATGCTTTTGGTATGGAATTGTACTTATGAGTAAATATCTCTTTGTCTGTGATGTTATAATAATATTGTGTTTGATATTCCTATTAAACATAACAGATAAATATTTGAATTAACTTAATCAAAGCATGAATTGTCCACATACAGTTTGTTATTAAACCTCGTTAGCTTATCTTATGATAGACAAAGCACTATTGAAATAAATTGATAAATATTATTACGTTGTAACATTAAAACCACAATATTACGTAATCACGCAAAACTTTAAACACTTTTAACGGTTCGAAATGCAAAATATATTTTCTAATTAATGTTTATCTACCACGCGCACGTTTCAACCGATTTTCAGCAGCTATAGGCACGGAAGACACCACGAAAAGCATTTTAAACTTTGTAGATGTAAATTTCTTCGTACAGATTTTTGTCTGTTAAAAAGATTTATTCATTGCCGAATTCCATCCTATTGTATATATAAATAAATACACCTCATGCGCAAAGTAATTTCAAAATTCTTGTGTACTTTGCTTTGCAGCTAAGAAATCAATTGAAGAAATTACAGAGTCTAATCTTTGAAAACTAATAATTCTCAAAGGTTGCATTGTATGGTGGCATTATTTAAATTAAAATCGATTTTAGATTGGTAATGTGAAAAATATTAAAGTTTTCAAATAGGACTAGGTAAGTATATCCTAAATCATGTTTTCCCTTCGATATCAGAATAATTATGTGGCTCAAACGAAGCTTTTGTGACTTCATTACCAGCGGGTATAGCTTACTCTAGCGTTTAGAGAATCGATATCCACGAACTTTCACCCCTTCCACGGCGATAATGATATCCAAACAAACAATTAACAGATAGTATCGACGTTAATATACTTATAGATCCCCCATCGGCTGTCCATTTTAATCCAGTGACGTTTGAATCGCATAATTACGATCTGGATTGGAAAATTCTCACGGGAGCGAATTCGTATTAGTTTTGACGTTCAGCGTGATGGATGCGGCACCATCGCTTGATACATCTTGCCCCTATCGAATAATACATCTATTTATATATATAAAGCTGAAGAAATTGTTTGTTAATTTGTATGTTTGAACGGACTAATCTCAAGAACTACAGGTTCAAATTGAAAGATTCTTGCTTGCTATAAAATATATCGCTGTGACTAATATGAGCGAGGAAACAACAGGAAATGTTGAAAAAATTGAGAGAATTATTTATCCTTGTACGTTGCCATTGCGTACCTACGCCGCGACAACGGTTCGAGATACCCAAAAAAATATGTATTACTGTAATTAATGATTTATCATTAAATGATCTAAAAAAAAGTCTGCGACAGTGTGTCTAATAGCTTAAATTTATAGAGTTGTACAGGAGGTTCGCAAAAACAAACATTGATAACTTAAATAAGTATTCGAAGCGTACGAAGTCGCTGGCTCAACTAGTGGTTTATATAACAAAAGCCCTACAGATAGAAATAGAGGAATGATATTCATAATTTGTAAGGTATGCTTATTGGAACATTAAAATCTATCATTGCTTATACTTATTGGTTAAATAAATCACTAACCCAACGCTAAATTATGTAATATAACTACACAAATCCTTCGTTATTTTAAGATGTAAAAAGTATTGTGTGGCTCTACCCGTACGTTAACTATAATCCAAGAGGAAGAAAGCAAGACACAAAATACGCACAGACAGACAAGTCAAAGTTTTAACGCCTCTTTTTTCATAGAAAACCCTTTTCTAGAGCTTTTTCCATGATAGAAGAGTATAAGAGAAGCATTGAATTCACTTGATAGAAGGTGAAATACCTTAGCCATGTAACATCTAATACAATGCGCTTTTGGCCTATTTTGGCTTTGGATTATAAATGTATTACAAACACGTTAGACAAAGTGGGGATTGAATCCATGACTGTGATTATTAGCAATGATTTGATACCACAGTATCAACAAACTCGACAGTTAACTAGTCTTTTAAACATAAATACTTTTTAAACGATATTTTAAGACTAACATAAATTAATGTTGATTAATAAATATATCATTATAGAAAGTATACGGTTATGCGTAAGCTTATTGACCCAAAATATAGATCAAAATACTGTCTATAGTTTACGCGAGTAGTACGCATTTAAATAAAACACTTTAACGGTTTAAAACGCGATATATTAGTTAAACTTATTTGAAAATGATTTTAAGGGAGACTGTCTCCCCGTGACCACGGCTGCTGCAAAGCACCCGAAACGTCGGGCCGTAGTTAAAATTAATTTTCAAATAAGTTTAGCTAAATCGCGTTTTAAACCGTTAAAGTGTTTTATTTAAATATAGATCAAAATAATAAAGTTGAATTACTTCGCCTTTTAAATCGTCAAAAGTATTTTATTTAATTGTGTAAGTACTACTCGCGCGAACTACAGACATGTGTTAAATAAATTTATGTTTGCTAGCTATCTCTATGATCGTCACATATAGGAAATTAGTACAACTTTAAATTTTTATTGGTATCAAAGGAAGTACCTACGTCACAGTAAGATAACATTTTGTCTGCATTTACAATGACAACTTCCGGCAGCACAAAAGCAAGTTTATATTGCAATGTCACACATTGTATTTGTTGAATGCGTTTCTTCACTGCGTTTACATTGTTAATATTTTAAATGATCATTGTATTTTGCTTCAGGAATTATTTTTTCTAGCAGAGAAAGACAGATAAGCATCAAGCTTACTTGTTTCTCAGGCTCGTTGGTCTAATGATAGCGATGTGCTAACCGCGGTTGTAGGTTAGATTGTTATTGAATAGCGTTTCTAAACAATGTTTGTTTCTTAAACATGTCGGACTTCGAAAGATCGAAATTCCCATCGTCGACAGATAAACCATGAAGTTTAATCGCGTTTCGGGTTAAGCCTACATACGTATTAACGAATAATTTTCAAATAAGGTATGTAGCGTTTTAACCGTTAAAGTGTTTTATTTAAATGTGTACTACCCGCGCAAACTACAGACAGTATTAAAGCTGTCAAATATTAACATTTCACTTGATCCCTAATTCAAACAGGATCATCGGTAGTCGAAGGTAACCATCCGTTAAACTTGTGTTCAAATATCTCACTCTTGAACAACAGGTTCAAGTGTAACGTTTAATTTACCATAAGTAATCAATACAATGCAATGGATTCGTGATACTTAGCGCCAAGAATATGGTTCAAAAGGGTCTTTACTTAGCAACTGGATCGCCCACAAGAAGTCTCAGCTTACAGGAAGCTTGAGGTTGCAACAATTGCTTCGGAAATTAGATCCGCACATCAAAGTATACTTTATTACGCGATTAGTTCATAAAATCGCACGTGCACCGATTTCCTTAGGAAGTTTACGTTTACAAAAGGCTCAGATGGACTATCATTGTTGTATAGACCAGTACGAGTATTTTTCTTGTCGCAAACAAATAGATATTGAACAAATAGAGTTAATGCAACTGGTACATCCGCGAAATATATTTGCGGTGTTTTCAAATCAAATGATTTAGTAATATAGTAAGTACAGTAAATAGTAAATAAAATACGTGCAGTAATAAAATATATGTATGTGGAGAGACACCACTCAGCCTTTGTTGTACCTGGAAGTAGCCATAACACCTATTTTCAGTGAAGCCCCACACAAATCTTAACAATAAAAAAAAAATAACATAAGAACACAAAAATGTTTAAGAATAAAAACACAAAACTTAATATTTTTTCGTTTCATAGTTTTACGTATAACCGACTAAAGTGGACTATGAAATTCCCCTACTAGAATTTGTTTCTAATTACGTTAATTAAAAAGTATTCAATGACAATTTTGACAGTCAATCCTCCTAGCACCATCGGGATGACTGATATAACCAGGCGAAACGTTGTCGTTAAACATACGATATGTAATATATTTCGTGTTTTTAACCTTTAAAAATGCTCATTTTTATGTAGTTACTGAGTAATAAGAGTTTTCAATTTACAGAGAGAAGACGCGAAACCAATAAGTTGAAGAAATTCTTAACTGTCTTAATGTGCATAGCTATACATTTTCTGAAACATAATGATGATAATTTCAATATTTTTAGGGTTATAATCTACCCTGAAAATATACTCAAGTTGGAATACGGTTACTAAAACAATGGCGAACCAAGTCGATACGTAAACGGTCACGCATGAACAAACAAGTATTTTAATCACATAACATTATGCTACATTTAAAAGGAAACAAGCCTAGCCAATTCTATGAATAGGGTTGCATTCGATTTTCTAAATTACAGTTATTATAGCCTGTAATCGGGAGTCACGGCTAAAAAACAACAATTTGGCATGAAATTGCGCCAGTGATTAACATGTTCCTTTTGAATTGAATTGTTATAAGTTAATGCAAACACGAGCTTGAAATTAACGGATGCAAATGGAATAATTATTTACCAACATATATTGTAATGTATTCGCAAGAAGACTCACCGTATACCTATAGTGTGCTATTCAGCAACATTCAAAATTCATAGTCTTTATCTTAGCCTCAATTTGATTCTAACACATAAACATACCCCTCACAACGTGCAGTTCTTTTCCTACTTCATCTCCATTTGTGCCCTACTCATCTTATGACTTTGCATACTGCGACTACATATTTGCGACTGATAGCTCCGCGAATCGCAGCGCTCTCTACATCGCCGATGTTCGTAACTGAGGTAAAGGTAAGGGCAATACAAAAATTAGCTTCTTAAATTTACCAACTGATATATCCAAATTATACGTGTAAAAACTTACTCGTGTATGTATGTATTTTGTTAAAGTTTAAAAGTTTTTTTAAATCTTGAACTTGCACGATGCTTCTTTCTTTCCCTACGTGCATAACATCACTTCGTCAATTCATGTTTGTTTTCAAGATGCTCCAGTTACCTCGATAATTACGTTACCCTCACAAAAACACCATAATAACCCAGAGACGGACGATAATTTTGTTACTAACGAGCGGAGATATTGTTTGCTTTAGCAGAGTCGCCGGCGCAGTCTAAATATACGATCGTAACCGGCAATCATCATACACAAAATGTATTTAATGATAGCCCTTCGAAAGAGTAAATTATCAATTCCGCCCGAAGGGATAAACCAAGTTTTTTGATAACGAGCCTATTTCTAAACAACGAACGGTTAACGCGTTTTAAACTCTATCATAGAAACAATAAGTTTTAAAGTCGGTCTACGTAACTAAATTAGTGACCCAGGTAAAACAATTATAGCGGAACTAAATGCTGATTTTGAAGGATCATTGCATATCGTAAACTCGTTTAATTATGAGGTAAAAGATCAAATTAATATTTATGTTTGTTGATTATTTTAAAACTATTTCGGAATCAACTGATTGTTTTTATCTCTTGCAAACAAAGGTTTGTTTGTAAGAAATTGTAATAAACGATAAGGCCGCATTGCACTAACTTTTATATAAATTAGTTATTGAGTATATATAATATAGTATTTTTATTTGTTCGTACAATAAAGTTTTAATGTGATTAATCAAAATATATTTAATTCTACATTTCTATTGGATCTAACAAAAGATTATATTTGTCTATGAATAAATAAGTAAATGCGGTTTGGGAACATTTACAAAGACAAGATTTGAATTTGTATTGAAAAGAGGATCCAAAATATGTTCATATTCCTTAAAGACGATCAAAGAATGATCATTTATAGCAGCGATCTTTAAATCTTTTTTAAAAAGTTTCTCGTTACCAAAGTCACGGGAAAGTGTAGTCTTATTACGTTCGTCGACAAAAGGAAAATCACTTTTATGTTTGAAATAAAGAATTTTTATTTGAGCCTTCACAAGTTTGCTCCAATTAGTAAATTTTTGGCGACTCAAAGCCTAGTCTGGGAATTTTTTCTATACAAATTTCGGAGGCTTTGCCCCAAAGTATGTAAAGTTTTATAAAGTATTTCACTTTGTTAATATCGCAAATGGGATCGTTAATTAAAAGTTGATTTATTTTTTGCAACTGCAAAAAATAAATCAACTTTTTTTGCAAATCTTAGTAAACAGGTATAAAAGGACGAATAAATAGTGGTTTACAACTTTTGCCAGGCACAAACGGCTTTACAAATTTTGATCAAATTTGTTTGTTTGTTTGTTTGTTATGCTGTCATCTCTTTACAAGTATATTCATACTCCGTTCTCTAGGTACAAAAAAAAAAAAGTTACAACCTATTATTGTTTTATTCGTGACTTAAATATATACTAAAATTATTATACTCCCTTTCTACTTCCATAGTATTTTTTTATTGTAAGTAAAATGATGGTTATTGAAATTAGTCACGAGGACATTAATGGGTAACTATTTGTGCCCAGTGACAGTGATGGTTGTGGACAAACAAACTGACACGGCTAGATATATTTGTAATAGGGTTGCCAAAAATGAAACTTAAAACATTTTCTACGTGAAGTAGATAATTTCTAGTTTTGAATTGTAATACTAAAATTTCAATAATATATTACAAATTTAATTCTAGTAATTCAATAAGAAATAATTAGCATGATTATTGTATTTCATCCGGAAGCTGGCTTCAGAAATTTAACCAAAATTAATCAAATTAGAATATTCATTTGTTAAAGAACATCTCTAAGTACTTACATTTACAAGAAAGACACGAGAAAATGATATGAATAAAAGCAGGTTACTATAAATCTATCTTCAAGATAGCACGGATAGATAAGTTTTAAATACGATGTTTTCATGTCCTATAATGTAAAATGTAAATTTTCTTATTAAAAATGATTTAACTGTAAACAATGCTTTATTATAAAAGTTATTGTATTTTTCCATAATATTATCGCTTATCACTCTAACCCCAAATACCTACGGTACAGCCCTGACCGTGGTTGACCGGTGATTACGAAGTAATGAGGTACACGCATACCCACAAACATGTATCCGTAATTCTTTTCATTTATTCTCAGAGATTGTGTCGTGTCATTTATTTTAATTTCAATTAGCCGAAGCGATTTTGTCTATAGGAACGTAAAGAAAGTTCCCGTAAATGGATTTCTCTAAAGCTGTATAAATAATTAATAAATTTTATTTGGGCGATAAATTAGTTAGATTTAATGAGTTTCTTTAGTATGGTAATTGAAGGATATTACAAGAAATTTGTTCTTAGCGTGATATTTGTGGAAAATAAGTGACCTAAGACATAATTTAAGCTGTTTTAGAATGTTAGTTAAACGAATATTAATACGTCATTCAAAACATTTAATATGATAGTTCACTAGCTGTGCCAGCGACTTCGTCCGCTTTTAGGCATCAAAATTTGATTCTGCAATTCTTCTTCCTCATTTTTTTAAATTATAGCTCCTATTGTAGCGAGTGATGTTTGACAGCCTAAAGCCTTCCGCGATAGATGGAAGATATTTTTGAAATATATTTTTTTAATTCGAACTAGTAGTTCCTGAGATTAGCGCATTCAAACAAGCAAACTCTTCAGCTTTTTAATATTAGTATAGATAAAGAATCCTGCATCTAAAGCTAAAATTATCTTTTTTCCTGAGACTCAAAAGCATTCCCTATCTAATCACAAAACTGCTCGAATTGTAGCAAAGGCGGATATTACCTCTATCGTTAAATTAGTTCAGAAAATACATGTAGTTATTAAAGTGTTCGTCACGGTTACGCACGCACGCACAAGATGGCGTCAGTGGGAGTGGTGCGCAAGCGCCGGCCGGTGATTGGCCGTATTAACTATTAGCATTTTAAATTGTGTGAATTATTATGGTGGCGCTACAACATTGAATTATTCATATCTACGTGTTATGATTCGATAGTAATACACTTTTGGGGTTTTACAATTACGGAGACGTTAGATATAACAATTTCTTGGTCTTGGTAACTAAAAACTTGACCCTCGTTATATATTATGATTATTGTAACTAAGTAAAGGTGAAAATATTTAAAACACACTAGCTTTGACCGCGACGTCGTCCGCGTCCCGACGTCCTTACGAGTTAATCTTAAAAGATGAACATTTTCTCCCGTTTTTTTACATCTTCTTCTTCTATTCGATGCAACCAATATGGTTTATAGCCTAAAGCCTTCCTCGATTATTGCTCGAACCAAAACAAAATATTTTTTAATACGAATGATTATTTCCTGAAATCAGCGCATTCAAACAAACAAACTCTTCAGTTTTATAATATTAGTATAGATTAATAGTGTACATATACAATACCAGTTTTGTGAAAACAAGATTATATTAAAATTAATTTCCATTTATATAGTCAGTATACATAGTCATTCTAAGGAAATAAAGCTTTATAATATAATATTAAAAAAAGTGAATGTTTTTTTGTCATTTATCTTCTGACCGAATGAATTTGTTGTAGTTGCATTAGATGGATCTATTTTCATTGCCTGCTCTAATGGATTGTAATGTGATCTTCGGATTTGGTGTCGTTTTTTACACGTATTCGGCCTTTAATGCTTGTACCGCACACGTTTGTCTTATTTTATCAGAAATTTATTTATAAGGTGGATAGTTCCATTATGTTGGACAAATATATAGTTTTAATCTAGGTGTAGGAATCATTAAATACACTAGCTGTGTTAATGACTTTGTCCGCGTAGAATAGTTATTTGGGCATAGAAATTTGTTTTTGCAAATCTCCTCTTTATGTTTACTTACTATACTTGTGAGTTATTTATTAATCAATATAAAAAATAATAAAGTTTTAACGCATTAAACCGAGAATTAGTTAAGTTGTTTACAACGGTTTAGGAAACTTTGAAGCAGCTGTGGTCACTGGGGGACTGACGGACTAGTGGCTAATCACCGGCAGCTGCAAAATTAAAATAAACTGTAAGCAAGTTAACTAGTATAATATATTTCGCGTATTGAACCGTTGAAAAGCGCTTGAATTCGAATGGCAGCGAAATTCATTATTTCTTACGTGGTATTGCGTATCAACTTGATTCCAGGTAGTTTTATTGAATGTTAATAAAAAACACTTTGCTTTTTAATCAGTCACGTATATACTTACCGTGTCACACTGATTAGAGAAAAAAAAACTGTGTAAATTCCCAATACAAGCTTCGAAGTAGGAGGTGTCATCACCTTAAACAAAACGTTGGTGGTGATAATCGCTAAGCCCTTGTTTTTAAGGAGGTGCTTTAATATGAAAAAGGGATATCTGTGCCCAGCAGTGGGAAGTTGACAGCTTAATTTGAGGACTCATTGTCACTGGGTCTAACAATTTTCTAATCAATTTATAATTTTTTTTAAGCTTGTTGGAATTTCGATTGAGATATTAAATGGGATAGGATATCGAATTAGAATAAAGTAGATTTTTTAATTATTTAAGCTGTTTATTTATTTATAAAAGGGCGCATTCAAGGCAGCCAATCTCTGTGGTAAGTGCTACTTTGCCGTAACACTACCACTCTCGCCTCATATCACTCCAACTCTAACTCCCACTCACACTCTCACTCCTACACTCACTCCCACTCCCACTCCTAAATGCCAAAGAAGAAAGTTTCATTGTTCTAGCGTCAAAAATCACGAATTTCCATAAAAACTTTCACCCCCCCTTTTCAAACCTAACAACCCTTTTTTGGCATCAAAATCATGAAGTGGACCTCGTTCTTGTCTGATTTCCTCCATTATAAAAAAATACTCCCGAGAAGAATTAAAATTTGCCTTTTGGTGTAAGGTATTTAGCAAGTCATGACTTTCAATGTTGCAAAGATGAAAAAAACGTTTCCCTCTTTGTGCTTAATTAAGAGACTAAGACCTTCATTATTTAGAAAAGTTAATAAGAATTCCTGAGTCGTATTTATGTCAAGGGAAGACTTAAGCGCCAACATTAGACAGTAAGCTAACAAAAAACAGGATTACATGGGACTTAATTCTAAGAAACTTAGGAATAAATACAGAGGCGTTTTTGTGGGAAAACTAGCCGCCTACGACTAACTTATGTTACTTGAAGTATCGAATGTTTAACCAGATATTTGACTAGATTAACAAAACAATTAGATAACTGGAATTGAAGAAATCATCATTTTATCATTTCATCATTTTAGTGTCAAATAAGACAATTACAACAAATTAAGATAATTGTTTTTCATATGTATTTACATTGTACTAAAATCACTAGATCCCAAAAAACAACATATGTACCAAGAAACGAGAGGACACCGCTAGGCAGTTCTGTAAGGATCCAGCTAGTTTCTCCAAAAACAAATACGACGAAATAGATGGCGCTAACGTAGCAGATTTGACTTAGGTATTAGGAACAAGCTCTATAGTTTGAAATACGAAATATTTCAATTAATAAATTTTTATTTAAGCTTCTAAACGATTCGAACGCTGTTTGCAGTCGCAACGGGATGGGTTTAAACCGTTAAAAATATCTCTTTCATGTGTACAGAGAGTTAATGCATTTTAAAATTAATTAAAATTAAAATGACACGTTGAATTATATTAGATATATACATTTATTTATTTTACTATTAAATGCGTTTCTGTTTTTTAAATACATTGTTATCGAAGAAAGATCCATCTTTTGTGTTTTAAATCTTTCTTTGTACAAATGCCTATTTAATTTAGTCGTTGTTGATTCTTGCTGTTTCAATGTTAACACATTAAAACAAATGACATCTATGAAATCTTATCATCGCCACCATTAATAACGGGTAATACCTGAGCTTTCGACGGATTACACGCCTACATATTTGAAACAATACTCTATTAAGTTACCACCTACTGTTTTGATAAAAATACCACCTCGTTGGCAGCTACGCACCGGTAATTAATGACTGTTTGTTTGTGAGACGTGAGAATTAAAAAACAAATCAACTACTGTAAGTCTGTTTCCTTATTACTTGTTGATAAAGTCAAGTTTAAATTTGTAATTTTGTTAAAAATCCTATAGATAAAAGTCCGGTATACGAAATTTAGTTTTATGACAATCCAATATTACACGATTCGCGTGCAAACGGACAGACAAACAAACAAAAATATGAATTATTGTTTTGACAACTGTAATATTCTTAACATGTTATTGCACATCATAGCACTATATAGTTTGAAATTCGAAAATGAATTAAAGAATTGTTGACTCGGACGACAATTTTTCGAATTGAACCGGCATCGTCAGCGTTGCGTCTGTTGCGTGCCCTGTTGAATTTATTTTCGATTTTAAATGAACTATTCTTCTAATCAGTCGTTGTAAATTCGACATTATCCAAACGAAACCTTAAACCCTAAATTGTTTTATTTTATCACAGCTTGTAAACACAGTAATTGAGTTTTTATTTTCCCAAAATGGACATAGGGCAAACACATTATTGTGTCCGTTGGCCTCATCGTTTTTTATTTCCAGGTAAATCACGTCACAATTTATTGTTATACAAATATCTGAACCTAGGTCCTCTCGTTTAGCTGATGAGCTCCGGAGACAGTTAATGGGGGTCATTAATAATAATTATACTGACTATAGTTCACGATTAAATTAACCTTAAATAAAACAATTTCAACGGTTTCAAACGCGAAACATATTAATTAACATACGCTTTACGACGACCGAAAGTTTTGTAGCAATCTAGGTCACATAGAGACATAGTTCAAAAAAATTATTAACTCATATAGTTCGCGTTTTAGACTTAGCGACTTTAAATGAAATTTTTCTTATCATCTCTTAATTAAAGGTTTTAATCAAATCATTTAAAAGGTATCCTAATACAGGATTAAATATCACGGGAGATAATTCGAGCAACTATCAACATGGATAATTTCACTTGTTCCATATTCCCAAATCAGGAACAGGTTTACTCGCCCGGGGCAAATTCGACCCTTTATTTGTTTTAAAACTTAATTGAGGTTTTGATGAACCCTCGATCGGGCCTCACACGGCTAAACTATGGAAATGTGGCTATTAGGATAATAAAGACAACACCGGGATAGCCCCGGGCAAACAATGAACCGTCCACTCTAACCTTTAAAGATTTGTTTGGCGAACTTAGATTGTTATGTAACTTTGTAATGTATGCAGAGTTTAATTTTGTTGACTCTCCCTCTATGTAACTTGGGGGTTAATAATTGTGTACCACACGTATTATCGCAGTTTGATATTAGTTTGGCGGGAGATTGTGGATTGTGGGCGTTAAATACTTTTATCTTTTAATTAGTTTTAGGTACACAGTTTAAAAAATCTTGTTTCAAGACACAACGCTTCGACGGCAAAACACTGGGAGCGCCTCTTGTCCTGCTTATGGGATATAGGACATTAAGTCAGTAAGTCAACTTGATAGTAGAGAAAATAAAGACAAGCAAAGTAGTGTATATAGATTACGCGAATAGAACACATTTAAATAAAACACTTAAATACACCACGGCCTGACGAGACTTATCGTATGCAGCGGCCGTGGTCACGAGGGATCTACATAACCACGTTTTAAATCGTTGATAACGTTTTATTTACCAAACAAAACATCGTTTTAAGCAAACACTTTAACGGTTTAAAACGCGATATTTATTAGTTAAACTTATTTAAAAATTATTGTTAAGTGTGTAGTACTCGCGTAAACTAAAGACAGTATTTAAAACGTCGTTCTTAAATATTTTAACGATCCGTTAAATTTGTTTCTTTTTAATTTGAATACCTACTATGTATACTTTGACATTGATGTAGTAAACTACTTCGAATTCTAGATTTAATCCAATAAAGTCGAGTCTTCATAGCTTTGAAGACTCGACTTTATTGAAATATTCCACGAACATACTAGACGTTGCGCAGCGATCGTTCCCGGAAAATAAACTTAAAATAAATAAATAACGCGTAGGAAACAAGATTCGGTTTGTACGTCCAGGGTTACCAGCTCAGCATTTGTGTCAGGTTCGTGTGGTTTTGACAAGCTTATTAGAATTCCAACTGGACGTTTGAGATCCTGCTATGTACAGGCACAAGTAATATTTTAAACCATTTTTTTTTACGTAATTTATCTCACAAGATGGCCACAACATTTTTCTGTGCTAAGATCAAATTATTTTGAGTCTCCAATGTTTATAATTCTAAAATGATATTAATGAAATTCATAAAACCATCGGTAAATAATTAGTCATATATGATAGTCGAGATAAATATCAACAAAAACAAAATAGACAATGCATCTTAGATGTTTTATGTTTGTGGTATTTCGCCTTCTATCAAGTGAGCCAAATGCTTGTCTGTCCTTCTTTGTCCTGAAAAAATCATGTCATTAAAGCATAATTGGTTTAAAACATTGCCGTTTCGAAGATATTTTATGAGAATGAAAAAGTTGAAATGAGATAGGGAATGCTAAAAAAAAACAAAAGACTATTGCTATCTTTCTTTCTTTCAAGAAAATAATATTTCTTACCCATACATGATGGCATTATATAAACTAAAAATAGTTTTTTTTTTTAATTTATGTAATGACAATTGGTTAAAGGTGTTCCTTTTGCACGGAAAGTACGTATGCTAGTTTGAGCCCTGCCCGTGACGTACAAATTTATCTTTTTTTCTTTCCATCTATATGAGTTAGCGGTTTAGAACACCGCCTGGTAACCCTATACAAGAGTCAATGCTACTAACTCGCGTCTCACTCAAGTTTAAACGGCCTAAATATTAGATGAGACCAGCGAGATCAAATGAAATAGCGATGGGATACATCAAGAGGGAGTCGGATATCCACTGAGTTTAACAAGGGCGTTTGTAACGGAATATATTATGATGCGATCGATATGTAGGATTAGTGTCTAATTGGGGTGAAGCCGGCGGTGAAGCTTATACGCAGGTCGAAAGTTAACTTCGGTTTTTATGAGACGGGGAAAGACAAGCATTCACTTGACGTAGTTAAAATAATTTTCAAATTAGTTTAATATATATTGCGTTTTAAACGTTAAAATGTTTTATTTAAATGTGTACTACTCGCGTAAACTTCAGACTAATGATGCAATACCCCCACCATGTACATCTCGACCTATTCTGATTTATGAAAGCCACAGACTGAAACCTTTTGGTTTCAGTCAATTAAAATTCACATATGTGGACGGTGGTCTGTTACGCCAGAATTTCGACAGATTTCCGGTGGCCCGTTGATATTAGTCACACATTTGGCTACAGGAACAAGGAGCCTGTAGAAAAGTCGTTTCAGTTGAGGCAATTTTATTTCGACAAAAGATTAAAAGGCCGGACTTATTATATAAATTTTATATAATATCGGTCCTAAATTTCCTGCTACTAAATGTTAACAAAATAGGTTATTTAAAACTTATAATTTAAATTTAACTACCGTTGTAATCATTCCCGTTAAGCTTGTAGTTGAAAAAATAGCTTAAACCTTTATCAGAAAATATAATTACGTACTACGTGTACTTTGAATACAAAACATAAAAATGTATGATCTATACGAAAAATGTAACTTTGTTTTAACGATAAGCTTCACTAACTTTCTACTCTATGTGTAGATAGATAAAATCAACGCAGATGTCATGTTGTGAACGTGTTAGAATATTTAATGATATCCGATAATAGTGTAAGTGCGATCAATAAAATGTACTTTTATACATTAGATAAATTGAAATAGTCATGAATTTTTATTGCATTTTAAATAAACCGCTGAGAGCAATAAAATTACTTTCATTTATATGTATAGTATGTATGTGTGATAGTGAGAAATATATGAGCTACAGATTTTCTAATTTCAAAACTAAAGAAAACATGTTACTTTAGACGTCAGCTTTTAAAGTTATTTATCATATCTCACTCAGTTTAAGTCATTATAAAAAAATATGAGTGACACACCGGATAACTAAATAAACTTCGAACGATCCAAATATCCAAAGCCGAAATAGGTCGACGGCACATCTTGTTTATTTATTTAAAGTTTATTGTTTATATGTTATATGGTTGGGGTATTTTACCTCTCATCACGTGAACTCGATGCTTATCTGCCCTCCTCTATATTTATAAATAAAACTTGGAAAGACCTGGAATCTATAGTAAAAAAATTACCTTTATCAAAGATAATAACTAAAGAGGAAACAATAAAAAGTAACCTAAGCTCCACAATAAGACACTATTTCTACCCATTCCTCTTCAAACTGTTTAAGGATTCACCACGGCACAAATTAACTTCCCGTTTTAAAAACAATGCCTCAAAACACTAAAGAGGTCGTACTATCATTATTAACAAGGCTTTGTTTTATACAGTTCAAACAGAATCTCGGATATCAATATTCATAAGCGAAACGGCGTATCTGAGACGGCAGTCTACGCCAAGTAACTTATCATGAAGAGTACTTTATGATAATAAATTTCAGTTTCCAAGTTGCTGTAAGTAATATTCGATCAATATGGTTTGTATGGGTTCTATATTTGAAATCTAATACGCTGCAAAACTTTGAGGCAACCCAATATGAGCTTCGGTGTTGCCATGCGTATGGATTTACTGTTTTTAAGGGTAAAATTGTTGCAAATTAGAGGTAATTATGGTAACGAGATTTAAAAGTTTATTTGCATTTTATCTGTCCTTGTTCTTTAATTTTCTCCATTTGATAAATATTTCTATGCATCCATTATATAAGAGGCTAGCTGTACTCGCGACTTCGTCCGCATAGAATAGTTATTTTGGGGATCATAATTTGTTATAAACTATTACGTCGCCCGCCTCCCGTCGTTTTTGCAATTTAATTTTATAAGACATACTGTCATTCTTTTATACAACATTTTGGATTTCTTGTACCGTTTTCGCTGCGTACGCTACGGAAACCCCTTAAAGACGTTTAATTTTCTCTCTTCTTTTCCTTATGCTTTATAGCCCCTTGCTCTATACATGGTTCAACTAAAAAAAAATGTTTAACGATTCGAACTATTACATGCTGAGATTAGCAAGTCACAAACGAACTCTTGAATTTATATATTAGTTTGGGAAGTGAATGATCTACGCTGAGTTGTATATATTAACTATCAGGCCAAAGTTGTTTTTAATCATAGAATTCTCGTACCAACCAACAAATTCGTTACAGAAAATAAAAGTGGTGTATTACTTCCATGGTGGTCGGCAATTATGGCGCTGCTCGGATTTTGGAAAAAAGTCCACGATCTTCTTGTTAAGAAAAGATTATACCAGGAATAACGTATTAATCCCAAGTAATAAACAAGGTTTTTAGATTGTGTACGGTATTTTTGGATTTCTATTACCACTTGGGTTAAGTAGTAAACATATTGAATTGTAGTAATTAATTTTGTTTTTGTTTTTAAGACAGGAAGGGCAGAAATCATTCAAATCAAGACGGTGAACATAAGCCGTGCAACATTGAAACGCGATGTGTTATCGACCTATTTTATATTCGGAAAATCGACAATCCGCATGTGTCTTACTTCATGTGTCAACACTTAACTTCTACATAAAATACATTATTATTGGACAATTATGAAGACATTTTAGAAAAACGTTGAGTTTAGTAGAAATCGAACCCACGTCCCGTTGTCTATTCCCCGAACATTGCTGCCATTGTACCAACGAACTCGTTAGAAATGGCGTTAAAAGTACAATTTTAAGTTACGTAAAGATATACAATATAATTTAAATATCAAACAAACAACGTAGCAATTATTTACACTATAGCATTAATAATGGACAGTTATTTATATTAAAATACCAGGGCTATGGCTTCAAATGGTTTAATTAAAATTGATAGGGGTGACCCCCACCATTAAGCGTTGTATTACACATAGTTACGAAGTCTTTGTGCCTTGTAACATTGTTAAGCCATACATATTATGAAACAGTAATAATACATTGTGTACTTTATATAAACAAAAGTCAAGTAAAAACTAAGCGCTACAGTTACCCTAAACTTGCTTACAGACCTATAAGCCTCATGTCTAATATTTTCAAAAATATTACTAAATATACTCACGCCTACTTTAGAAGAAAACCAAAGGAAAGACTGGAAGAAGTTTTCGGAAAAATTGAGTGGGATAACTTCGGATTAAACATAAACGGAGAAAAATTGCATCATCTACGCTTTGCAGACGACATTGTCCTTTTTTCTGAAGATGAAAAAGAACTGGAAAAAATGTTGCAACAGCTTGCAGATTAGAGTGCTAAAGCTGGCTTGCAAATCAACTCTTCTTCAAAATAATAACAAATTCATTGGAAATGAAAGGTAAAGGTCAAATACAGTCAATTATGAAGCAGTAGAGTACGTGACAGAGTATGTTTATTTAGGACAATTAATATCCACTAATAGCTTAATGAAAAAAGAAATTGATAGACGTATCTCTAATACTTGGAAAAAATACTGGTCCCTGAGCGGAATTATGAAAAATCCCGATATGTCCATAAAAGTAAAGAGGAAAGTTTACAATACCTGCCTACTACCATGTCTAACATATTGCTGTCAAACATGGGCTCTAACAGATCAACTGTTGGGGTGAAGCCGGCGGTGAAGCTTATACGCAGGTCGAAATAAATAAGGGGAAGACAAATTCACTTGACGTAGTTAAAAGTCTGTCAAATTAGTTTAATATATATTCGTAATTGAAATGTTATTTAAAGTGTACTACTCGCGTAAACTTCAGACTAATGATGCAATACCCCCACCATGTCATCTCGACGATATGAAAGCAAAAAGTGAAAATTCAATTGAAAGAAGTGTCATTGGGGGAAAAAAATGGGATGTATGGGATGTTTTGAAAATTAAAATGGAATTGGGCTGGGCATATAGCTAGAGATAGCACAGACAAATAGACAAGACATATCACCGAATGGTATCCAAGGGAAGGTAAAAGAAGAAAGGGAAGACCGTTCAAAAGGTGGGACGATGACTTGAACAAAATAGTGGGACCGAACTGGATGAGACTCGCAAAAGACAAAGAAGCTTGGAAGTCTTTAGGGAAGGCCTATGCCGAAAGGCAAGTTATTAGCATTTAAGAAAACAAATGAAGTGTAGTTATTAAGGAAACTTGTATAGTGTATAACAATAAAAGGATTATTTTATTTTTTTATTTATTTTATTTATAGATAACTATATTACTTCTTATTAACTCATTTTGAAACGATTTAAAAACATTCGTGTCAAATTGATATTCTTTAATGAATATTTCAAACTCCGGCGCGGCCTTATCGTTGAAAATGTTAAGAGAAAAAATAATTGTATGTTTTGATAGGTTCTTGGTTTCGTTCCAATTTTCCTGCCTTTATAGAAAATCAAAGGCGGTCATATTGTAAGATTCGCACGTGAACTAAGACAAACAATGATGTCCGCTGAAATAGCAGAGGGATTTTTAAGGGCAACCGTACACACGAGCTATTTTTTTTATATTTTATTAAATAGAATTAATGTTTGCACTATATTAATTAAAAATATATTTAGACTGAAAATAGAAATACGACAAGGTTGGGACTTCAAGGGTGCACAGGATACTGTAGCTCAATCGGTTAGCAGCACGGAACGCTGTGAATGTCCGTTTAAGTCCCTCTCGTGGTGTCAAATTTTATAAATCTTTGTAGATATTTAATTAAGATTGTATACGACTCTAGTATTTTCCAATTCTTTAAATAAATTCTATGCTTGTATGTCCACGTTTGTCATTACAAACTATTGGTGAAATGTAGTGTGTTTTTGGATGAGGCATTTTTTGCACTAGTTCAGAAAATAAGGTTATATAATAGTATAAGAAATAAAATCTGCCTTCTGCGGTTAACCTAAGACAAACAACGGCGTCCTCCATTGAAATAACAGATGGATCTCTTATATCAAATAACATATTATTATTGTCTCGCTAGGTATTCCATTAACGTGTTCAAGAGATGTGTTTTGTTCTTAATTGCTGTCTTTTCTTAGACAAAGCATCATTATTTCATGTTATGGAATGTAAAAGGACGAGACGAATTCTGAATGTTACCTAGAAACTTTTATTTGTAGTATAGTAGTAAATAACGTTAAAACTATACATATATACTAACGTGATACATCATTTTTTATTAAAACAGTCTTTCTATTCTAGTAGAAAAGTTATTAGTTCTTAGTAGTCTATTCTATAAAAAAAATAATAAAAAATGACGTATCTTGTCATGAATGTTAATCTGTTTGTAATAATATGACAAATTAATTTAAAAATCGATGCGAACAAGAAGAACAATTTTTAAACTTTCATATGTTAGACATATAACGTGCAGATGATAGCACTGTAAAAATTAAAAATCTATTTAACTAAAAAAAATTGACGACACGGGCGGGACGTAAACCGATATTAACAGCGTTACGTCGAAGAAATTCGAAGGCACGTTAGCTCAATTGGTTTGAGCAGAGAACGCAGTGGCGGTTCAATTCCCGCCCGTGTCGTCATTAATTTTTAATTCAAGGAATAAATATTAATAAAATTGTAAAAAAAATATCTTTCGATGTTATCAACGGACACTACAGTTTTATATAACACAGCTCCGTACGTATGAAACTCGCCTTTGAAGCATACACACGTGATTCAACGTATCGAAGTTGAAAAAAATTATTTTTCCGACCGGTCAAAGGGTCAGCTTAATTGAAAATACTCGCGAACTTTCATACTTTCCATAAAAGTACTGAGTGAGAAAACGTCTGTATTTCATTTTATGAACATTTCGTTACGCTGATCATTTTAACATCTTCCATTAAGAAATTGAACTTACGTTTCAATGGTAGTTGTAACGTTTGTCAAGATATGCTGAGTTTTATTCAATTTAAACTCTAGATTTTTTATATATCCTAATAGTAGTTTTATAGTCGAGATATATATCTATATCTATATACAGAGTGTACTTCTTTACTGAAACATTTAACGGACATCCGAAACTGTAGTAACAGTAGTCGTTCCAAAATTTAGTCGTACTATTTTTGTTGGTCAAGCGCCAGTTGTCCGTAATAATAAAAAAAATCAGATAGCAACAAAAGAAATTAAGAAAGTAGCTAAAATTAAATTTTTAATAAATTAAGTTTTTAAGTATATACTATAGTGAAACTGAATAATTCAAAACGTTCAGTCCCGATTCTGATGAGTCTAGTTCCACGCACTCCTAACCCACGTGAGCATCCGTCAGCTCTTCAACCTCCCACCTACATTTTAGTAGTCCAAACTAAGAGTAGTGCCCTGCTCGTGGTACTCTGCTTCTACGCATAAGCGTCCGAATATTTTTTGAGTTTAAAAAAACGCTTTTGCTTCCATCGTAAACCGTACCAAACTTTTCGTAATAAAGCAAGGCAAGTAGGCCTTGCTTTATTACGAAAAGTTTGTATAAAGTCGCTGATAGCGAATTGGCGTTCGCAGCGCGTTTATTTCTCGCGTGTTTCGTGGCCTCTGACTTGTTGAGTAGATCATGAAGGATGCTTCATGATCTAGTTAGTATGGGAGTTAGCTTGTGTTTCCTTGAACTAATATCGAAAATGAGTTTCTATTATCAACAAGCGTTACAGAGCGCTCAGACCTCGTCGTAAGGAACGTTTAATGAAATCGCTCATTACTTTAAGTGCATGTCCATTCTCATTTCTGGATAAAAGACGTTTTCGTAACTTATTCATAGATAGGGCTGTGACCATTTTCTAAAGTGGTATACAAGCTTCTTAGTATTTCTCTTTATTACAGTCCTCTGAATTAATTAAGAATTCATCTTTGTTAGAAGTACTTACTACCATTTTTACCTTCAACGAAATTATGCCTCTGGTTCTAGAAAATTGCTTACTATCTTTCTTCAACATACTACATTTTATTAGGATAGGAATTGGAATATCTTGGAATATCACCTAGCAAAGACAAAACCCTAGCGTAGAAGATAAGTGTGTGTATTAGTCACACATTTTTAAATCAGTACTTTGGGTAAAGGCGATAAGGTTTTATCATAGCCTAAAGTGACGTGTTTCTGAGTGTCATCACTGACTTGTTTCCTATATATAGGTATTACATAACCTACTCAATGTATTTAAACAACACTTTTAACGGTTTATAAGTTGTAGTTGTTGTTCTTGTACTACTCGCGTAAACTATAGATGAAAATCTAATTTTTAAATTTTAAAGAGACGTATACCCTTAAATTTATGTAAATAACTTTAATACTAGTTTAAATGTTTTGTAAATTGTATATTAGTTTTGGTGTACAAAAAAAATACCAGTATCTTACACTGCAAAGTCGAACTTCTATTAATAACGTTACGTACAGTTGTATAAGTATATTAGGGAGAGACAGAACCCATACTATGTTATTATTTACACAATCTTTTATTAGAATACGCAAAGAAGCAAATAAAATTAAGAAATATTAATATATCTGTTATTATTCATATCCCGCGTTAGTGTGATATATTGATAAGCTTAAATTTTAGGCCATTTATAGTGGCGCGTTTAGTATTTAACTAATTAAAACGTTTCTAATCGATTGTATGTGCAACTACGTTTTTTTTATAATAATTTAAAGTGACTTAAATTTCACATTCTCATTTAGTATTGTTTTGGGACTTTACCTGTATATTAATTCTTAACATCCAATTTATAAATTGAGTCGGTAGCATTATTAGTAGTTTACGCGAGTACACGTTTAAATAAAGCATTTTTGTCATTTACAACGCGGAGTATATAAAATAACCTACTTACAATTATTGTAAATACGGCCCGACGTTTCGGATGTTTTGCTGCAAAATCACTGTAAATAAGTTATACAATAAATTTCGGTTTTTAAACTGTTAAAAGATCTTCCATTTATTTATGGTAGCAACTGTAATTGTTATGTAGCTCTATGTAGATTATTCGAGTATTTCGAAGGATAAACGATAAAGAAACGCATTTTCTTGAAACTTGGTCTATAGCCAATATCATTATAACATACGAATCGCCGCTACGTTGGTAATCGCCCTAAGCCGCTCGGCTTGTTTGTTCAGTTGCAGGCCGTCGCTAAAGCGCCATGATTACTGGAAATTAAGAGGACGCCGTCATACGGGGATGCTACAATAACAATGAGCTGACAAAAATACACTCGCCTTAAGTGACAGGAACGAAAATAATGTCACGCTCGTGGGATAATGACTGCGATTGTGTGGCCGCGTACGGAGCAATTAATTTACTAATTGGAGATTTTGTTGCGATAGACCTACAGATAGCGGTTTTTATTTTGACTAGTAGGTATTTTATAGGTTTGCGTTTATTGAATATGTTTTGTTATAACATATAAAAATTTAGAATAAAGATTAGATATAGATATAAAGATAGATTTTAAATAAAACACTATTAACGGTTTAGAACGCGAAATATATTAGTTTACTTATTTTTTATACAGCCCAAAGTTTCGGATGCTTCCGTGGTGGTCCCCTTGTGAACATAGCTGCTGCAAAACCGATGCGAAACGAATAGTTAAAAAAGGCGAATTAAAAATACAAATTATTTTCTCGTTTAAAGCCAGAAAATATACCGCCTCTGCAGTGATAAGTTTAAACGGTTTGCCTGTTTGTCCTGGAACTCGAATCCCAGGGAAACAAACAATGCGTTTCGGTCGGGCAGGGCACAGAAGTCCGATCAACTAGTTGCCTGTAAAACAGTCGATATGTGAAACGGACACAGAAATGTGTTCCCCACGGAGGAAAGGGGGATTGCACTACTAAACTGGTTTTTTTTATTGAAATGAGGGCTACTCGCGTACATAAATTGAACAAACAACAACTTTTCTAATTTATATAAGCTGGTATGTGCATTATTGATTGATATTTACAAAAAAGTGTTTTTAAGTTCAAATTGTTAAAAGGAGATTGTGAATCTGCGTTATAATTTTAATATCGTAAATCACATTTTACAGTAATACATCCTCCATTGAGTTTTTAATAGTCCTATTAAATTCTCTATTTTATTATAATGCACACTTAAATAGAAAAGTCAAAGTTTTACTAACTTTTTCAACCCCGTCTGCATTCTAAACCCCCTTGATTAGTTCAATAAATACTCGGACGCAGAAAAATCTTTTAAAAGTGAAAGTGTGATAATAATTCGCTGACCATAGCTGAAGAGGGCGATCTGGACCCTAGCGTCTTCTCATTAAAGAGAAAATTGCTAATGACTTTATCTCCATATTTTTGCATAAAAACGTCAGCGCTTTGAACGAATTTGTCTTTAATAAAAATGAAAGTGTAATAAGAAGACACTGGGTAGATCTGCATATCTTTTGACGCCTTCGCCCCACTCGGCGACTTGACACATGGCTGGATGTTAAATGTACTGTTTATAACTTTTTTGTACCTTATAAATGACTTTATTGCCGCGAAACTTTCATAACGCCGTTTTATGTCCCCTTGTTTGTAAACTTTTTTATTTGACTTGCAAATTTTTTTATCTCGCTTTTGGCATTTCATCGAGGGAATTTCTCGGTTTATCTGTACAATAATATAAGAGACCACACCATTTATTCTGAAACTGTTATCTAAACTATAAAGCTGAAGATTTTTTTGTTTGAACGAGCTAACCCTGTAGTAAGTAGCAGGTACCTACTGGTTAGAATTAAAAAATGATTGTTGCGTTGGTTGGAGCATTAAGGAGAGAGGGTTAAGCCTATAAACATCATGCTGCGACTAATAGGAGCGAAGAAACACTCCCAATTGTGGAAAATGGAGAAAAAACATCTTTGAGGATTCCGATTGCATGGGCTGTAAAAACGGTTACCCAAAAAATATATAGAAAAGAATTGTTTATGTATAAATTAATTTTTTAAAATGTCTGCAACTATGTATGTATCTTTTAAGATAACCTCACATTAGCTGTATTTTATGGTAATAAAATTTTTCCTAAGATAAGTAGGTATAGTAAGATAAATATTAAGTATGCTGGTATTAGCGAATTTCACGGATATATGTCTACGTAAGCGTATTTTGTTAATCCAACGTACTAACGTGCAAAGCTGTCAGGTGATAATATGATTAAGACCTTTAATTAATCGATTTTGGTTAACAGCACAAGAGACTTTATTAATTCATACCCACTGAAATGTGCACAATGTGGATTACATAAAAATTCGTAGCGCGCGTTGTGGACGTTCCGTTTGTTAAATTTGTTTATACTTCGCGTATTCTTCGCACCGCTGTTTGCGTCCCGCGCTCGTAAAACGTAATAAAGTTTGCCTCTCAATGATTATAGCCTTTGAAATGAACTCCGCACTCGCAAGAGCCTTCTATTTTTGCTTAGTTACCGCCGTCTTATGGATATCGTTGTTCTTTGAAAGTTCTATGCAAATTCCGTGACTATTGGTGCGTTCGCTCTTTGTACTTCACTGTTTCTATTTTATGTTTAGTGAGGCGGTCATTGTTTAACGGGAAACTCCGGAAAACTTTTTGTTTAATTTTTGTTTAAATGAGAAAACGGAGTTGCTTAAGAGTTAGGAGTTCCTGTACGCGATGCGAAATACTGTGGTCTCTCCTAGTTTGGATATATTTGAATTAAGAATACGTGTATAAGCGTTATTTGATACTGTTTGTTAAGTTCAGCTATAGGTTTTTTATGTAATATTAACTGTCTTGGTCGTGTAATGGTAGAACTGCATGCAATAATCAACGGGTCCTGGTTTGTGTTGGTACCCTTTGTAGTCCACCAAATTTCTATAAAAAGCCATCCAATTCTATCCTCCTGCTCAAAATAATACCATTTCCACATACATTATCGAACAAGCCATAAATATTCACTTGCCTCTTGTTTGTTTCTACCTCTTAGGCCTCGTAAACTTAATGCCACATATTAATATTTATTAATATGTACGTCTCAACCTACATTGTCGGAAGCCTCGCCATGCCAGCCATGATAAAATGCTAAGTTAACTTTATGATGTAATAAACTGACATTAACTGTGTATTATGAACTAGCTGTGCCAGCGACTTCGTTCACGTAGAATAGTTATTTTGGGCATCCAAATTTGTTTTTGCATACCTCTTCTTTATATTTACAAATTTAATCCATTACCTACGTTGCCGGTTGCGTCGTGTTTTTCTTGCAAGTTAATTTTAAAAGGTAGACATATATTGTGTTAATTTTTTAGATTCTTTAAAGAGGAATAATTCTTCCTCACCCACGAGCCCCACAAACATGAATAATTTTCCCAGTTTTCTCCACATTTTCTGATGTTTCTTCGCAGCATAATATTTTATAGCCTCGATAAATACTCTAATCAACACAAAAATATTTTTACAATTCGAACGAGTGGTTGCGAGATTAGCGCGTTCGAACATACGAACAAACTCTTCAGCTTTATATTAGTATAGATGTCTATACGTTGTTGCCCGTCTTGCTTTCGCATTATACTTTAGATAAAGATAGCGATATCATTGTTAAGGATTAATCTATAATTATCGGATACTGCCCTGCGAGGTCTAGTGATTAAAACTTATGTTACAATTAATACTTAACGATACGAGTCTAACAGAATATTGAATATTCATTAAAGCGGTGATCTTTAGTGGCTTGTTCGAGCAAAATCACGGATTAGCCAAATCCCTATGGGTTATATCAATTTGTAAGACTAGCTGATATCCGTAACGTTGTGAGTGATGTTTATTATATTTAATCGCATAGAGATAACGTAACGCTGAAATCGACTGAAGTAATCCGGCAAAAAATCAGCAGAATTATTTTTAAACATATCTAAATTAATGATGTACACAGCATTGTTGATTTAATATTGGTATTAAAAAGATTTATGGGATTGCGAGTATAATAAAACATAAATAAGCCCTTAAATGCCCTAATTTAAACCCTTACTGACCTTATTACCTTGGTTACCTTATTTTTTTTAACAACTGAAAACTATAGATGGATACAACTTTATAAGTACTTTTTTAAAAGGCGTAAAACTCCTTGCTAAAACATCTAGGTTCTGTCTATATGAAGTCTTATGTACAATAACATGCAAAAATATTAAAGTTTTCAAAGAACAAGTTTAAGTAAATACAGTACAAGTCTATACGAGAATAGTACACAATTAAATAAAACGCTTTTTAACGGTTGAAAACGTTTTCAAAAGATTTACACTTTAAACTACGGACCGACGTTTCGGATGCTTAGCAGCAGTCATGGTCACTGGGGGACCACGGCTTAGTTGTCTTAGTTCGAAAAATCTGCGTATTTTTTGTATAAAATCGCGAATTATGAAAATGCGTATACAAACAGTCGAAATTACCGCGGAGCCCAGCGCAAGATATTCATTAGAGCGTAACTTGAGACGTTTAGAAGATTAAAGCGAATCAAACAAACATGAAAGCTTGATACTTTTGAATTAGATTTTCACGAATCAAGAACAAATTTGTAATATGATAGAGCGCCATTTTCTTAGAAGATTTCAAATTACTCCCGAATAGATGTAAATTAACGATTACGCGATTCTCGCCGTTATTCATTCGCAATAAGAGCGCTTCTAGATTTAATATATCGCCGCTTGTCCATCCGGCCGGAAGATTGCTTTTTCGATATGATTAAAAGGGTGAAGACTATTTTATGTGGCAATTAAGAAGCTCCAATTCCTATGAAGAATCGTTCCTAATCCTGCCTCTGTATTCGGGGAATTATGATGTTTTCGCTATGAGAAAAATAATTAAGGTAAGCGATGCTCAGACTTAGAACAAACACGAAATAATGAAAAGGCTTTTTTGCGAACGCTACGGCTCTCATAAGCGAATAACAGTTACATCTGACAACAAAGCCAAACAACTTTAATAACACAAAGAGACAAAGTAAAACGAAATATTTTCGTATTCAAAAGAAGACTCATGCAAGAGACGCAAAACGCATTACACTTTGCTTTAACTGCTTTTTAGATATCCTATTTGCATTCAGCCACCGTTCTCAAAATGGGATAAAACTTTAAGAAAACACGGACGTCTTTTTGGGCTAAAAAAATTCTATAGCTACTCATCATAATCCTCTCATTGTATTGAATTTAATGAACCATCGGGTACCTTCAATGGAACGGAGTTTTCTTTTTGGGTAGTATTTTGTTTTTGCGACAAGCGGAAACGGATATAGAGGGCACGGAATAATAGCTGTCGGAAATGGTCAGACATGGTGGAGTCTTATTTTTTTCTCATACACTGGACATTGCTAACTCAATAAAGGTAGTGCGAATGTAACCCTTATGTGGTCTGAGTTAAGGGCTAAGTTAGAGCGGGTGTGGGCTGCTTTGTTTTAAAATTACGAGTACTGGTGATTCAGTTGAGCGTAAACTGGTGTGTGTATGCACATGCATTGGTATAATTGAACAAAAAGATAGTATATAAGAAAGAAAGAATACGTTCTTTATTATATTATACACATTTCACACGTTTTTCTTGTTTATATCTTACTAGCGATACACCCCGGCTTCGCTCGGGTGCAATGTTGATACTAAATACACTATAGAAAAATTGTGAACGTTGTATATAGAAACCTTCCTCTTGAATCACTCTATCTATTATAAAAAAACCGCATCAAAATCTGTTGCGTACTCCTAAAGATTAAAGCGCACATAGGGCAGGAAAAGCGATAATTTTTATACTACATAATATGTAGTGACTATTGTTTCTTAATCTTGTTTGTAATAGACAAATTGTAAAACGATCTCTCTTTGAAAGAGCCACGGAATATCAGAGTTGGGACATTAGTCCCAACGTAAATGAGTGGCTTTCTTTTCAGAGGCACTTATATTGGTGTTTTTAATTAAATTACAAACTAACATCGTATTAACTTCTTCCTATATTATGTTTGTTAGAATAAGTTTAATTTCAAATGTTGTATTTCTGATTAAAAGTATTTCTATTATATTAAGAACCGATACCATATATGTATGTACTTTGAAACCCATGCTTGAAATTTTGTATCCCGTTTCTTCTCAAACAGACACAAAAATATGCCATGAAGCAAATACTCACTGATTCACTATATACTATATTATACACAGGCAAGTAGGTAACATTTTTTTGGCTCCTGAACAACTGTCTAGTGGTTAGCCATACCATAGAGGCAAAATTGTTGCAAATATTGAATGATGAAAGTTTTTTGGATTAAATAGATTGAATTAATTACATAAAGTGTATTTTTTATAATTTTAAAGCCCAGGAGCGATATAATTTATTAAAAACAAAATACTTTAGCGTAAATGGCGGATAATAATTCTGCTTTGACTTATAAAAGGTCTATTTGTTCGAAAATAAGTTGCAAGCTATAAATCAACGGATAAGCGCGAAGATTGAATAACATTTTAAGAAGAGGAATTTATTCCACCGCTCCCGAACGAGATAGGTAAATAAAAATGCTTTAATAGGGTTGCCACACGTCCAGGATTCCAGATATTGAAAAATAATTGATTTAACTTTTAATACATTTTAATAAAAACCTTTTAGTGGATATCACTCTATCGGCTTTTTTATATAAAAGTAGCAAGTTATAGTTAATAATGAATTAATAGGGGGTTAGATTCAAACATATTTTAAAAAAACAATCCATAGAAAATCCTAAACTTTGCGTCACACGACGTCTCTGGGTTTACATAATCCATAGCTAAAATATATTAATGTCGTACCGTTATAAGTGGTGTCTTCCAGCTTTCATTTAGCTTCCGTCCACTTCTTAAGCTCTCACCTATATTGTGGTGGTCTAAGGCGAGGCTGATGCTCCACTCTATGCATCCTTGGCCACGGCTAGTAAGCACGGCGCCAAATCATACGCATAGTATTGACGGCCCGGGCCACAATACGTATTAATCTAAAAAAAACCTTCCATCGAGCGAACCCTGCTTTTCTGTTTCCACTGTCATAAAAATAAATATTGAAACAATTTTAAATCGTAAACTATCAACAAATCTATTAATTTTGCTCGAAAAGTGCGGACCTATGGATATAATACCAATTTCAATTCTGATATCTTTTACTTTTTATGGTAACCCTACTCCGGAGTGAAACTTTGGCTAGTTGACAGGCGAGACGCTTCAATTCAGGGGATAAAATAATATTATTACAGGCTCGGGTGAGTGGGAAAGTCCATTTGTGTTATTAGAAAACTTAAAATGTTTAGGACATCTGTGTCTTTCGAAGGAATGATAACAAAGACTTATTTTAATTTTTTCAAAAGTAATAATCATTTATACTAAATGTGGACCGCTTTCGTGGCTAAATGGTTAAATGGCAGAAAGTGCGAGAGGTCCTAGGTTCAATCTAGGGAAACAATAGTCTCAGTCGGAAATCAGAATTTTAGCTTGTATTGTAACATTGTTAATTTTTCTTTTTACATGAAATATTGCCTGGAAGAAATCGCTATAAACAGGTTTTATTTTTATATATTATTGACTATGTGTATTCATTATTTGTAAATATGTTTGTGCAATAAACTTAAATATATTATAATACTGTCTGTAGTTAGTAGTAGACGGAGAGACTCCCCGTGATCACGGCTGCTGCTAAGCATCCGAAACGTCAGGCCGTAGTTAAAAATAATTAATTATCCAACAAGTTTAACTAAAATATACGTTTTAAACCGTTAAAGTGTTTTATTTAAAAGAGAATTGTCATTATTATGTACAGTTTTAAAGTATTATAATTCTCGTATTGAAACATATTTCTGAAAATACTTTACGGCCATATAGGTCAACATTTTGAAATAAAATTACAAACAAATGTTTATCATTTTAGTAAACTTTTATTATTTAAGTAAACCAATGAAAAAAAAGGAAAGATATATGTTAGAGGACTACACGAAATCCAACATGTTTAAGAAAAAATAATTAAATTTAAAAACACGTCGCAACCGGTAGTTATCAAATCCACGAACCGTTGATTATAAGACCAACGAAGAGATCGTTAAAATACATAAAAACAACGAAAAATTAATATCCGGCGTTACATTGTTACTCTTGCGCACCGGTAATCGAAATTAAGTGATCCATTACAAGATACCGGTCTTGTTAAGCAAACGACAGTATTATTTATGAGAACGATTTTTATGCGTCGTCGAGTGTAATGTCGTTTCCTTTACGCGCGTTTGTTTCTGGCAAGTGTTTATAATTGGCTTATACTGGCTCATGTTGATTTATTAATTTTTTTAAATGGGTGTACCTTTACCCTTTAGTATTGTACAGACAATAATACATCTGTAATAGCGTTCCTGAACAATTATTTATGTTTAAAAACTGTGTATTTTTAATTGTTTTTTTTTTAACACACGAACTTATTAGACAACCTATTTTTAAGACCGTCTCCCGTGACAACGGCTTCTTCCAATCCAAAACTTCGCACCGTACTAAAATAAAATTTACTAATATATTTCGCGATTTAAACGGTTCATTTAACTGTTAAAATCGTGAACTTTTTTATAACTTAGCTTAATTATATGTAATTAAGTAAATTAAGTAAGGAGTTTTATTTTATTTATTTAACATTTCTTCACTGTAAGAACTTAGACTGTGGAGTTAGCCTCATTCAAATGTACTGACATACTTAACTGTTGAAAAAACTTAAATTAACAAAAGTTAAAAACTTCAAGATGAATACTAGATCTCAGCGAACGCGAAGTTTTACGCCTACGAAGTTTCCATTTGATAATGAAACTTCTAACTTACTCTGCTTGATATAATTTGAATTTAAATAATTCGCGGAGACATGAATCTTATACACCTGTTGAATATTCTAATTTTAGGGTTCGTATTTTTTAGATTTAAATAAGATAATTTTAATGATTTAAAATGCTAAATATATATTACAGTTAACCTCTTTAAAATTTATAGCAGCCGTGGTCACGGGGTTAACGCTTAGACCTATTCAAGAAATAAAATAAAAAATAGTTCCTAAAAAAATGTTTCACAGATAATAAAAACTTATAAAAGAAATACTTTTGTAATTGATAATAAATCAAATCATATTGATCATCGGGTGATCAAAACGATATTGCTATGAAGTGATGATGGTGAGAATGATGACGTTAGTATAATAAACAATCATAATGATCATCTTAACATTGGTACTCCAAGTGTAAACTTTGAGGACAGTGTGGAAATGATTAACAATTCAAGAAGTCTTTAAATTTCTCGAAAGTTATTAACTAAATCGATTCTTAAAACACCTATTTTTCTTTATCTTAAGGAATAATTCTTTTTTTTTAATATTCTTAACTCTCCGTAAACCACTTGTTATATCTTAAACTGGAGCCAAGATCGAAAGAGTATTTTTAAAACATCACTTTGAAGTCACTGAGGATTAGAAAGAGCGAATTTCTTATTTAAACCTTGATTTATTGACGACAGTTTCTGAGGTACGGCCCTTGCGCGTACTTTATCTTGATTTAAAGGACGAAATGGCTTGTCTTGGTCAACGGAGATTTTGAATTATTTACGGTTCACATGTGACTCTTATCGAGCGGGATTTCGCTACTGGAAACTGATATGGGAAGTGTTGGTGAGAACATACGGGCGTATATTGTTCGACAAAACAAAAATATGTTATCCGTATTTTGTGTGTCATAAAGAGGAATTTTAGTTTGATTTTGACATAACTATTTAGGTATTTAGATGATCAGCGACTTTCTCGTTTTATCTTCTATACTAATATGATAAAGCTGAAGGGTTTGTTTGTTTGACGCGCTAATCTCAGGAACTATTAATTCGAATGGAAAAATTATATTGTTGGTTAGAGCACTTGTCGAGGAAGGCGCTGCGAAAACGATTCGAGAAGAAAAAATGTGTGGAAGAATAATTCATCTTTAACCGATTTCAAACCATGTCCGCGACGGGAATCGTGCAAAGTCGCGGGCACAGCTTGTGCACTATGAAACTGATTAACAGTCTGACTGTCTTTAAGTGATTGGGTCCCTACTCATTGCATAAAACACTTCCAAAAAAATAAGCTCTTTCGCGTTTTAAACCAATTGTTTTAATTAAATGTCAATTACTTGACTAACGAGTCCAAGTCGGCAAATCACGATGAAGAAATAGGGAAACATTAACAAGATCCAAATCGGCTCACTTATTAAAACGAATAACTTCCCTAACTCAGATCTTCGTAAAAGTCCAAAAAGAATGTGGAAATATTTTAATTAGGTTGAAAATACAAAGCCGTAGTGTCGATGTCGTAAATAAAGTGTGTTGGCTGATAAGTATCAGTGGTCTTTTAGTCAGGACTTTATAGTTTTGACCTTGGGTCGGGCTACCGTTTTTACGCATCCGCCAATAAACGTGAGTGACATTAATTTGGTGTGGACAGTGACAGCAAAGGACGAGCCGGCTTTGGGTATGGTCCAAGTTAGAACGACAGCATATAAAGTCTAGATATCGTCCATTCATTTCCATTTGTATGTTTTTCCTTTTTCTACCATATAGCTTAATGAGTATACACATTTAATTTATCTTGAGACGTCTTAGGTTCGAATTCTGGAGAAAAGATCAAACTTCGGTCGGGCAGGGCACAGATATAAGATCACTAATGCTGCTTAATAACTATGAAACAAAAATCAATCAGTCAAACGGACACAGGAATAAGGTCGCCTCATTGTCTTTCACAGGAAACAGGATTTTGTTAACTAAGAATTATATATTTTTTGGTCGGTTAATATCTATAAGAATAGTGTAAATAAAAAAAAGCAGATAAAAAAATGTGTCATAATTGCCTTTGTTCATTTTAAATTCATATTATATTGTAACTTATTACCACATAGGAAAAAATAAAATTAGATACATTTATTCCACAGGTTTACCTTCGCATAGAAATTATGTTCGCACAGCTGACCACACACGAATACTAATATAAAACAACCATATACTAATTTAGCAATTTGGGTTTAATATGATTATTAGTATGTGTTGGCTTGGTCCCGGTTGAAGGCCAAATATCTACAACACATCATAATAAAAATTGGGCAGTAACCTCAGTCTTCCTCTGTAAAGAAATAAGCGTATAAATTGTACCACAATATTCCAAGATCCGTACGTTATGGCACATTAGTTTTAACTACGTGATATTTTAACTTATTATAAGCGTATTTCGAGTTCGATTCCTTTATACACCTGAAAACAATTTTTGGGGCAGGATGATAATCTTAATTTGATAATAACTCTAGTATAATACTTTAATTGTATTATGTTATACCGGTAAGGTTTTGAATATTTGCCATTTTTAATTAAATTGGATGTTTATATAAATGTTAGTTATTTTTATTTGGGCAAAATTACACAATATTTTAATGCACGGTAAATTGCGAAATATTAATTTAAACCGTAGAAATATAGTACATTTAGACGATAATACGTGATGAGAGGAATATTGTCTTTATTTATTTGCTACTCATACAACTCAACAATACAAGGATTAAGTCTTACTTAGTAATCGCATAGATCGTCTAACTTACATTTCATAAATTGTACTAAAAGAGAGAAAATTAACGACGCACGAATTAGAATAAGTAACGCACGAGAAATTATAAGAAGAAACAGTCATTTACACTTCATTAATAAAAATTTCTTTTTTATTAAGCTCTACGCTGTCGGCAGCCATAGATCACAGTAATTGCCTTTAGAGTGGGCATACTTTATGGGTCAAAGTAGATTAAGCACGCGACCCAGTGAGGCTCTGTTTGCACGAATGTCGCGAATATGTGAATGATGAATAGGGAAAAATTTAACACAACGACAATTTTACCTTAAAAGTATTGTACACATAAATAAAACATTTTTAACGGTTTGAAACGCGAAATATTGGTAACGACCTTCTGATTGAAGGTCTCAACTTCTTCTTCGTTCTTATTGAAGCACATTGTTTCTTGTTCAATGAAAGGTTAAAAAAACATAAATAGAGTTTTAACGATATCCGACGGGCCTGTTGGTGTAATGGTAATAATCAACAGGTTGTGGGTTCGAACCCCACCGGGTGTAAAGTGTTTCTGTTCGCTTTATAATTTTCCAGAAATATGTTATAATTAAACATACCTTCATCTGGAACTATTAAATGGATGGTAGGAATATCAAAACTTCGTCCGGGTCACGAACCACCGTCCACAGACTAAAGAAGCCGTCAAGCTTAATCGCGGTTCCGTTTCAGCCGGTGGTCCTCATATTCAAAACCAAAATAGGACATCGCATCTTGTTTAGATGTTAGATGTCTAATATATTTTACTTTCCATCAAGTATACCGCATGCTTGTTTGTCCTCTATTATAAATAAACCTAAATTAAGTTATACAGGGGTGCTACTCAAAAAGTAGCGCAAATGTGGGTAGGCAAATAAACGTGCGGTGACATTTCGCTGTCGCCGGCCTATTAAGGTTTCGCTCGACGCTTATAAATGGCTGGCTCACATGCAACTGCCGTTACCCCCGGAAAAATTGCCCCAACGGATAAGACCTTGAATAAACAATTTTATTTTCTACCTTTGTACCGTCGATTGCTTTGACACGCGATCCTTCTGTCTCAATATGTTATACCACACCACTTCTCTTTCACACGGTAGTTTGAAAATTACAAATAAATGTTTGAAAGATACATTTTCATTGACTATTTATAGTTCACTTAATCGTACAAAAGATAACTTAAGTTAAAAGAATATATAAATACCACAAATACATATGACAAAAATAAAAGTTTTTGATAATTCCCCTGTGAAATTCAGGATATTAATTTTTCAGCTACTAAATTTAATATAGGAAATATTCGCGTAAAAATAGTAAGTAGATTTTTTTCAAAGATTTTTACACACATTACATACAGACAGACAGACGAAAGTTATACTGGGGTGCAACGAGGTTCTCTAGTCTATTTGTTATAGATTAGAGAGTTCTATTATCAAAAACATTTGTATTTATCGAGGACATTTGAGGCATCAAATTTGAATACAGGTTATATAACCTGTATTTACAATAAAGTAGAAGAATGAATGAATTTTATTATTTCACATATTATACACTTCATATGAATATTTTAGGTCCGCATTTAGCAGTAGAATGCTCATCCGTCGGTCTTCCTCAGATAACGCCAGCAGTTTTCGTTGCAGTCCTCCTGCCACGACCTGAGGAGTTTCTTCGTTTGCCCTTTTTGTCTAACGTCCAGCTTGTAATAAGCTGGGACCGATGGTTGTCTTAGGTTCGTATATTTACAATACATACATTTACGCAAACGAAAAATAAACGAAAACCGACATTCAGCAGCTTTTTTCAGTGTTGCGTTAGCTATTCTGTAAAAAACCTGAAATTTCAGAATTCCATTTTCGAAATTAATTACTTATAACTGTTACCGTAAGGGCGGCGCGTATATCGTTTATCATTAAAATTAATTTGAGTCCATGTTACTAAACTCTCCTTATTTATTCCGTTTCCTTAATTAAGCAATCTGTTAACAACGAGCCAATTAATTGGTGTTTCCATTGTTCCGGAGCGAAATTTTAATAAAGTCGAAATGCTTGCGGGCGGCGGACTGCGACGTCTCATGATTTGTGATTGCCTAACTTGAACTTCGGAATGCGAAAATAAGTTCTCCTTTCAAGTACGATAACCTTAATAATAATTTCAAGTACGAATTGTATTTCTAAAACTTTCTTTAGTTAAATTAGTTTATAATGTGACTGCGAATATTTTGGAAAAACTTTCAATTGTTACCACAAGTTATAATTTTTATTTATAATAGAAGAGTGCAGACAGGCATGAGATTTACTCCTAATACTAATATTATAAGCCTGAAGAGTTTGTTTCTTTATTTGTTTAAAAGCGCTAATCTCAGTAATTACTGGTTTGAAATGAAACATTATTTTTATGTTTGTGAGAAAATTTATCGAAGAATTATAATGCTAAAACTTAATGACTAAAAACTAAAACAACAATATCAACATCATGATTTAAATTTAGCCTTCGTTTAATTAATATTTATGACACCTGAAAATATTTAAACATCCCACATTGCCCTATAAGCGTAGCCGGTCGGTTAATTAAATAATTTAACCAATATTTGTTTAGGCTTAATCAAAAAACCTGCAAAAACATCGGTATAATCCATGTAATGTTTTCAGCGTTCTCATTTTTTTCCTGAAAATACAAACTCAATGTGAAACCTCTGTTTAAAAATTCGAGTAAAAAAATGTAATTTCAGTCCGTGGGGTGCGCGGGATTTTCGTTCATTAGAAAACAAAAGAGGGATAGAACGCTAAATAAAATACAGCTTGAACAATAAGGTTCCGTTTACCCCCAAGGTACATCCCTTAAATTCTTACGGCAGATCGCTACTGTATAACAAAGGGGTGATATGCCCTTGAGCAAGCAGGTGTGGTGGCAGTTAAGCACATAAAGAAAGAATTGCTAAAAATGTTTAAATACCGTCTGAGCTTCGAATCTTGACAAAATGTAACGTTGAGTTTGTTTGATTCGCATTTTCGTGTGTGGCGCAAGAGAGAAGCGACGGCGATTTACATAATACTAATATTATGAAGCTGGAGACTGAGAGATTCCAGTTGCGTGTACAGCGGTTCTAGAAACAAAAAAAAAACATCTGTACGATAGGAATATTCTTACTTAAATGGTCTAAAATCCTCCGTCCTCGAAAATATCGTTAAGATTAACTCGTAAGAACGACAGGATGGAAGACGTCATGAGTTACAGCTATAATTTATAAAACTGAGGAGGTTGTTGGCCAAAATAAATAATATGATGTCCAAAATAACTATTACAACTACGCCGACAAAGGTGCGTGCATAGCTAGTTAACAATAAACATGATTGTACGCACATAATAATATAACTCAACACAAAAGTATAACCTAAAAATTGCACAAACACAATAAAACAAGAAAAAAAAACATTAATTTAATAAAATAAAAAGACATAGTTTAGTTAAGTTTTTTTAACGCGGAAAGAAGCTAATCTGATAATAAAATGGTTTCTAAGACCAAATAATTACATTACATCTCGTTCTGCACTGTAAACTGTACGGTGTGAAGTTTACAATGCAGATTTCAAATATGTCAATACACGGCTGAGATCAAACGACTCAAAGAGGACTCAACGAAAGATTCGCTCAAGTAATTCAGAGAAATTTGGAGAGGAATCGAATAGCTTCCAATAATGGAGGGTCCTTAAGATTTGCATATCGGCTGCGTTAAATTAGACATGCCAAATATGTAAAGCGTTGCACCCCTGGGAACTGCGCAAGCCCAGTAATGAGAGAAGTGCTCATAATGTCCAATTACTTAGAGTTGGTCCATAATACACAGTTTAATGTCACGTTTGAAATATTAAAATTATCTGTGGCTAACGACGCGGTCTGTCTAATGGCTTTCATAGAGAATATTGCAGACACATTAATTATATACACGTTTCGTTTTACAAGTAAAGCCGAGGGCGGATACAGAATTCTAACTGAACTTTCAAACTTCTACTGGCTATTTTAAACTGTTTTACTAATAGACTTATATCATCCTCATCACATTGAAAAAGGTACGATGACGTATGTGACATTGTAGCTCCTTTGATTAAAGCGACAGCACGCATGGATGTAAAGTCGGTTCAAGTCCGTCTTGTCGGATTTGAATTTGATTTATATATTTGGAAATTATAAATTTCATTGTTCGATTGCGTCGAAAAATCGACATTTTGTGGACTTGACTTGTGCTCTAACCAATTGAGCTAGCCTGCCCTGCACGCACGCGCAATTGTTTTGTATGTGCAAGAAACTACAACTTAATAATAAATAAAGTTTTCAAATAAAATATATTTTTATTTTTTGTAATAGGACAAAGATATTGAATTTAATTTAGTGATATGAATAATCCTCCGATTTAGCGGGGACGACACAACACTAGTGCGACGCGATTACCGCGCGCGTCCCGACACTAGCTCAGGGACTGTCAAATACGAACGTTGGCGCGCATTCTGTCGGTTAAGCCTAATTTTGGATAATAAATTAATATTTAAGAGTTTAATATCGTTTTTCCGACCTAACAGTATCAGAAGTGCGATAAGTGATCTTGCCCACGAGTGAACTTTGATGAATTGGACGATAATTTCACTTATAAAGTGCAAAGTTTGGTGAAAAAAAAAACTGGCGGTTTTGGATGCGAAAAGACGCTTTTATTATATAATTTGGTGATGACACACATAATTAGTGATAAGAACGCTTGTAGTAACTAAGTTTAATGCAGATCAGTACTTAATACTTGATTTTTGCACAAATTTTGTCAATCCGTTAAGGGGCACTGACCTCCAGTACAACAAGTTTGTAGAAGTTTTTGGTGAACATTTTCTGGTTGAGAAACTGGTTTATTTGTGTGAACTATCCTGGTATGGTGACGATTGCATTTCAGGGTGCTTGAAGATGCATCAGTTGCGTGTTGAAATGTTCCTGGTTATTTGGTGAGATTGTTCCATGAACTTTTGTATTTACATAAGTAGACTGATAATTTGAGCATACTTTAATATCTGTTAAAATGCTCAGCAACCCATAAATAAACAAACTGAACTATTCTAAGTTGTTAAAGTGCTAATTATAAACTAAATTTAAGGACTATTTGGATAATTGAACTTTTACTGAATTTTATTACTTACTTTTGTTAAAGAAGTTTATTTTATTCAAAGAAAATTATTAGTGTTAGAGACAGCAGTATAAGTTTATTGTGTGTGACTTTATTTTAATTGTTAACATGGGTCGGCACCAGAAGAGAAATAGTTCTACTAGACCTTCTTTGTCAGGGTCAAGTAATTCTGATAGACAATCTAAAAGTAAACGACAAAAAAAAAGAACTTAAAAGGAAGAATAAGAGAATCGAAGCATTAGAAGGGTTGATTAAAGAATTACAACAGAAAAATTACAATAATGGTGACACCACACCAAGAGTAGAGTCAGTGGTTCGTTATGTGGGACGGAATGATTTTATACCTGAGTTTAATCCTCAAAAATCATCTGTCTCAGTAGAACATTGGCTCCGTAACTTAGAAGGTGTTGCTATTATGCATGGCTGGGATGAACGCACTTTGATTTGCAACTGCACTTCTAAGTTGGGTGGCTATGCTAAAAGCTGGTATGAACGCCAAACTTGCTATGACATTAGCTGGGATGAGTGGAAAATAAAATGAATTACAGCAATTCCATTCACTAAGAATAAGTTGTCACAGATTAGGGAACTTGTTAACCGTATCAAGACAAAAGATGAAGACCCAATAAAATTTTACTATGATAAGCTGGGTATTGGCATGTCATGTAATATGAGTGATGATGTGATAGCTCAAGCAATTTATCTGGCCTGTATGAAAACATCATCGGACTGCGTTGAAGTGAAATCCTCGGGTTCATTTAATGCTTAAAATAATAACTTAAACAAGGTGGTCAAGTGTAACAATTGTGACAAGGTTGGTCATAAGGTGACTAAATGAAGGTTTTGAAAGCAACGCAAGACAGTTGTTCATCAGAGGACGAATTAAAGCAAGATGCTGTCACCACTCTTTCATAGTGCCTACTGGCCTATATTGTGCCTACGGGGCTATGTTGTGCTGGGGTTTTACTGCCTACGGGGCTATTTACTGCCTACGGGGCTATTACTGCCTACGGGGCTATTACCTGCCTACGGGGCTATTACTGCCTACGGGGCTATTACTGCCTACGGGGCTATTACTGCCTACGGGGCTATTATCTGCCTACGGGGCTATTATCTGCCTACGGGGCTATTACTGCCTACGGGGCTATTTACTGCCTACGGGGCTATTATCTGCCTACGGGGCTATTTACTGCCTACGGGGCTATTTACTGCCTACGGGGCTATTTACTGCCTACGGGGCTATTATCTGCCTACGGGGCTATTTACTGCCTACGAGGCTATTTCCTCTAGGTGGCTGAGCCGAGTCTACGTGGCTGCGCTGGCAGCCCTGACGGCGGCGGTTTAGCGGGAGCGCTACTTCATCCTTCGAGGGCGAAGGACTACACAGGATGGCCGAACTGATATGAATAATCCTCCGATTTAGCGGGGACGACACAACACTATTGCGACGCGATTACCGCGCGCGTCCCGACACTAGCTCAGGAACTGTCAAATACGAACGTTGGCGCGCATTCTGTCGGTTAAGCCTAATTTTGGATAATAAATTAATATTTAAGAGTTTAATATCGTTTTTCCGACCTAACATTAGTAATTAGTTTAGTTTAAGGTTTTGATGTGTAGCATTTGCGTACATACATCTCTATACGTGACCTTTACACGACTACTTTATACTTAGTTGTACTTATTTTGATGCCTTACCTTTATTGGAATATTCGCATTTACAATATACTAGCTGTGTCAGCGACTTCGTTCGCGTAAAATATTAATTTTGGGTATCCAAATTTGATTTTGCAAACCTCGTTATCATCTTTTTAAAATTAAACCCACTACTTCAGATGCGTTTTATTTCATATTACCCGCAGTTTCTTTACTCGTATTAGTCACTGCGCGATATTTTATAGTATATAACCTTCTTCAATAAATGTTCTAATTAACACAAAAAAATAATAATTCCATTCGAAACAGTAGGTAATCATTGATTAGCACCTTTAGCTATATTGGTATGGATTATTTTCGCGTAAAACAACCATATTATGTTTCGCATGCGCCTATGTTATGTCTATCTCGTACGCGTTATTTAATTTGCAAATCATCTCACAAATTGATGAGTACGTATCATAATACTGTTGTAGAGATTATCTTGTCGAGAGCACGTTCATTTGTTACTTCGTTGACAAGTTAAATCGCTGCCGAGGGGCGTCATTCATAAGACATCTTTACAGACGTTTTCATTATCACGTGAAACATCTGACGATTTTATAATCTTAGGTTTGTTTTCAAATAGACAACTTGTTTATACTACAAAGTCTACGACGTAAGAAGACGACTTATATACTAAAGAAGTGATTTTTTAATGTATTACCACTGTAAATTTTTAAAAAATTTTAAATAAAAAAGAAAACAAAAAATAATCGACTTTCAACAGTATAGTATAAAGAATCTCTTAACTCTTAATAAAATAATATTGTTAAATAGAAATGATTAAAATAGTTTTATATGTAGTTTTGATGTAATAGATAAAACGAGGAGTAGTTTTCGGTTTGTTGAATAAATAAAAAAACAATATACGAAATGTGGTATTTTGTCTCCACAAGGACGACATCAACAGATAGTCACTAAATGTAAATAAATGCCATTTAAAAAATGCCTGAAAAAATATTATTTTCTTTCTTAATCATGATTAAAAATAATATTTATATAGATTCTCTATTTACCGTTACAATTACCACATCTATAACACAACGAGTAGGTCTCGTTAAAGCAATTCAAATTAGGAACCTGCTTCTGAATTTCCAGCACAATACAATGAAGTAGCTAATTGTTTTATTACAGTGGGCTCAGACGTGATTTGAAAGTAACACCGCACACGTTTGTAATCACGGGCTAAAAAGCCCAGCGTTGATTAGACGCAGTGTGATTGATTAGCCGGCGACGTTCGTGCTTATGAATTACAGACAATGGTGGTACGGATAAGGCGGGCATAGTGGCACTATAATGATACTGTTACAACACAGTCCATAAAATATAAAGTCAACTAAAAATCATTCCTTCACGTAGATAACTAGTCAAAATCTAAAGACTCTAAGTTTAAATTTACTTCCAATTCTCAAATCAAGGGCGTAGAACGAAAGAGAAGAACTGGCAAGAAACTCGCCGCCACTCCTTTTATCGCCAAGTTTCATTGTAGCGCAAGCGCACGCGAATCTTAATTGGTATTCGGTTAGAAGAAAATCTTTTTTATATACAACGCTTGTGTATTAAATACTTAAATACTGTCTGCAGTTTAAGCGAGTATTACACATTTAAATAAAACACTTGTACGGTTGATAACACAAAATATATAAACGTCTTCCTCCCCCCCCCCCCAATGTCCACGGCCGCTGCGAAGCAACCGAAACATCGGAGCGTAAACCGTTAAATGATTTTATTAAAAATAGTATTTGTATTATGATCGAAAATCGAAAATAAATTATACATAAGTTTCACTAATTACTTTCCGAGTTTAAAATGATCTAGTTATAATACATTAAAGAATGCTACTTTTATTCAATTTAAAAGGGGTTAGTTTAATAGTTGTGACATATTTCTTACTCTCTATTCAGTTGCGTATATTGTCTAAAGAAATCAATTCATAATTCTCTCTTCAAATGACATGCAAAATTACAAGCAAGATTGCCCATACAACGCTAGGTAACCTCAAAATATGTAGTCAAATTGAGTTATGTAATAAATTACGTCTAACAATACTCATCCATAATGATCTCGTAACCGCATTTGGGGTGCAATTTGAGGGGAATGTCTTCATCAACGTTCCTCTGCGGTGGAGGGTTTTCCAGACGGGCGGTTCTGTCTGAAGAGCTTTGTCTTAGCAATGCTCAGCTACCGCAGTGTCATGCTAAAATGAGAAAATTAACCTGCTTACAGCATATACAAGTTAGCCTTCAATGGCACTCTAAACCACTGTAAATCTCAAGTATACTCAAAGTTTAATTAAAAGAATATTATGCTTCCCTTATCAGGTACATATTTATGTAAATCTTTTTAACACACACTAGCTGAGTCAGCGACTTCGTCCGCGTAGAATAGTTATTTTGGACAACCAAAATTGTTTTCGCAAACTGTTACCTATGTCATCGGACGCGTCCAATCGCTCGCGACTCGTCGTTCGATTCGCGATAGACATATAGTGCCGCGGACATTTTATTTGATAATTTAATGAAAAATCATTCTCTCTTATATATTTTTTGTGTATGTTGAACCAGCGGATGATAAATTTTCCCCGTTTTTACCGTATTTTCCGCTGTTTATTCGCTCTTATTAGCCATAGCGCAGAACATTGAGATTAGTATAGATTAGAATTTAGCTATAACTCGTTTTATTTCAATTTAAACTTAGATTACAACGAACTCCGTTACAATGAACTTCCAAACAATTAAAAACATACTTGAACCCTATATCTTTATTTATATAGGTTTACTAACGTTATATGACAATCTTACATGCGCATATATCAGCGTTTCTTAAAATAAAAAGATAACTGTAATCAAACAATTAAAGCTAACTCGTTGTTAAAAAAGGAGTCTTAAAGATTGATGTGAAAAACTTACTTATTTTATTACTCTACTTAGTATTACTATTATTAACAAAATATTCCGAAAATGATTCTCAATCTGTAACTATCTAGTCCATAGCTTAAGTGAAAAATAGCTTCAATTCGATTACTACCATAATATTGTATATCTATCCAAGCTTGTAACTGATAGAATGACTTTGTAAAACTACTTCTGTTTATAGTTCACTTATCTCTAATGGACTAGGTAAGTTATAAAGACTGCACATCTTTGAAAATCAACCTGATTAATGTACGTAACTATAGCTAAGAATTGTTGAAACTATTGTATCTAACAAAATTTTGTTTATTTTCCGAGTATTTTATAAGCGTGCGTGCCGAAAGTATGTTACAAAGCCGACCTGTGAAATTCTCTTAGTAGAAAAAGCCTAGGCTATAAATTAAAAATGAACACGTCGCGCAGCTAGTTAGCAGTTAGCGATAACACTTCCATTATGTTTTCAGCGGGAAAGCGTCTTGGTAGACGACTTCTCCCGTTACGTACTCGCTACATTTATGAGCTTAATTAATTAATATCATATTATCAGCCGCGCTTCGTGTTAACTAGAGTTCGTGTAACGTTATCAAATATTTATACAACACAAAACACATTATATGAATAATTAGGTAAGTTAAACACGTTTAATATTGAAAATTTCGATGACAGTGTCGAGGACACTTCACATTGTACGGATTGAGGGTGGAATAAACATTTTGTTGGTCTAATGTGAAATTTATGTGTCGATATTAAAGTTATTGGTGTTATATCGTATGGGATAAAACATTATGCATTCATTGTGTTTTCCGATTACTAATTAAATGGCATCTATCTAGTGGGTAAAATTCAATTAAAATAAAATACTTAAATGTTTTAAAACGAGAAATATATTAGTTAAACTTATTTACATATTATTTTAACTGCGCGAAGACCCACTTGTGACCACGGCTGTTGGAATCCAAAACGTCGGGCCGTAGTCAATATAATTTATAAATAAGTTTACGAATTTATTTCACGTTTTAAACCGTTAAAGTGTTCTATTTCAATGTTCTCTCGTGTAAACTACAGATAGTATTCAGTTCAGTAAAACTCCACTATAATTGAAATATTTATTTAACATAAAACATATGTAATACAAATTACAATTAATGTATTATTAAACCTAAAACAAATGTTTGTCTAGCCTTAGGTTTTGCGTAGACCACTGTCCGGTCTACTAAAGATAAAATATAGTCTTTATATATTAATATGCACCATTAGGTATAAACTTTACAGACTTCAAGTTACCAAAAAACAGAAAATTAAATTATATTGGCATACCGGTCTTTCTAGTCACAATCAATGCGTATAGATCCTCTAGGTGGCGCCAAAAGCGGAAGGAATTAACTCAAATGTCACGTGCTCTGTGACTACGAACCACGTGAGCAGCATAATGTACTAAAAGAACATTAAAATGTCTGTTTATGGTGTCTATTGTTTATGTGACTGGAAATTGTAATATGGGATTCAAGTCAGAGATAGGCGCCTAGACGTGTAATATTTCTTTTAACTTGTAATTATTTAATTTATTACTAGTATAATTATTAATACCACGTCCACGCATTAAATCAATCGCTGTCCCTGTGGTGTGTGCATGTATTTCATATCTGTATCATAATTATAATATAACCTTAAAAAAATAACATGTTTCAATAATATCATTTTTATTGTATTTTGATTGTAGATACTTTTATCTCAGTACCAATGGAACTTTTATATACAATCGTTCATAGCCTTTTTTATTTCTCAATCTATACCAATATTGTAAAGCTGAAGAGTTTGTTTGTTTGTCTGCTCGTACGTGCTTGTTGCAGAAAATCTTCTTAATATAGGTTGGATTAAAAAAATATATTTTTGTGTCTGTTGGACTATTTATTGAGGACAACATATTTAACATGCTGCAAACAATTGGAGCGATGAAACAGACGAAAATTTGGATAAAACGGGGTAAATTATTGATTTTTGTGGGTTCCCGTTGCGTTCGCTGCTAAAGCAGTAAAAAAAACAAAAAAAAAGCAATGAAAAAATTAATCTTCTTTAAATGATCTAAATTATGTCCACGACAGTATATGTCTATCTTTTAAGATTAAGCAAAAAAAAATAATAATATGATGCCCAAATTAACTATTCCACGAGGACGAAGTCGCCGGCACAGTTTAATCTTAAAGATGAAATGTGGGGGAAAACATAAACTCTATAGAATACAGTCGAATTGGCCGAAACTCCACTAAACACGAAAGTTACAGCCATCGTTGAATTTGCTGGACAATTGCGGTGATTCTGTCCGAACTTCCGTGAGAAAAGATTTTTAATTAAAACTTATTCAATATTATGCGGATTCAACCCTCTGTTAATTTGAACATGTATTTTGTCCTTTTTAACCTTTAACACACGCTATTTAAGATCGACTAACTGTATTTTTAATTAAGGAAGTTTTTTAACTTGAATTTAGTGTCTGCTTTCTCTAGTCTGTACAATTATACCTAGCGTAGAATCCTGCTTCCCCTCATGGGCCATAGGGCGTACTTATTTCTATTTTAATTTATCTAATCGGTTTTTTTTATAGGCAAATTGATCAGACTGGCGTGTTTTATTGTTCAACTTATTGTTATTAGGTGAAAGTAACCCAGCCATCTAACATCCAAACAATATGTGCTTCCCTTTGAATATTCGAAAATCCAGCAAAACGTGATTAAATTTCACCTATGGAAGGTGGTTCGCACACTGGTTTAGCATCCAGGTCGAAAATCCACCAAGTTTTAGCAAAATTATAAATTAATTAGGTAGATCTTGAACCCTGTGAGGTACAAAGCCACGACCCGTTGATTAGCCTTATATTGTTACCATTAGACCAACGAACAAAAATTGTCCCTAAACTGATTGAAAAAATGCGATTCTCTTTTGTTTTACTAATAAAGCAGTGTTCATGTAAAACAGAAGCAGATTGTCTTAAACGAGTACAATCATGTCGTTAAAACACAAGTCGCCCAGTTCTAGTTAGAATTTGTATGTAAATGTGCTTAACGATAGGTTGTATTAACAGGGTGTTGGCAGAGTGGGGACAAAGTTAGAGAGAAGGCACAATTTAAGTATATACGGAAGGAAGGAATTTAATAAAGGCAAAAAGAAAACAAGCACTTAAAAAACAAATCACTTTTTAAAAGTTTGAGGATTAATATAGTTCTATTTCCTTAGTGAAATGCAATACGTATCAAATATTTATATGAAAAATAAATTCACGTCTCTTTAATGTCCAATCAACATAAATACTGTCTGTAGTTTACGCGTGTAGTACACATTTAAATAAAACACTTTAACGGTTTAAAACGCGACATATATTAGTTAAACTTATTTGAAAATTATTTTTAACTACGACCCTACGTTCCGGATGGTTTACAGATGGCTGGTGCAAAATTCGTACTACTTGCATGAACTTCAGACAACACTTCAGTATTTAAATATTTAAGAATTACTTTATATAAAAATACGTTAGATCGTTTAGATTTGTAAATGAAAGAAACTTTTAACTGAACTATTTTAAAACTGTGTTTAAAACAAAGACACGTCTACATCCTCTCTAGGTCTATATTCTGAATGACGCCCTGCACCATCCATTCCGTGCAAGCGCCAAACGACCAATAAGTCTTGCTTCCAACGATATTAACACTATCATAGGTTATTCTCTAGTTTTATGAAGACGTAGAGCCTGTCTGCGTTTCCATGCCCAATTGCAATGATTTCGGCGCCTAAACGAGACTAACACACTCAGATACTAAGTTCAGAACCATCCTAGCTCGTAGGTAAAGTGGTAGCAATATCTATACTAATATATAAAGCTGAAGAGTTTGCTTGTTGATTTGATTGTTTGTTTGAACGCGGTAATCTCAGAAACTACTGGTTCGAATTGAAATAAGTTGAGGAAGGTTGCGTGCGCTGCAAAAACGGTTTAAGATAGACCAAAATATGTATAATATTATTCCGCTTTAAATAATCTAAAAAATATTTGCGACAGTATATGTCTATCGTTTAAGAATAACTTGCAAGAACGACGGGTTGCGGACGACGTTGTGGGTAAAGTATGTGAAAGAGGTTATTGTTGTCGTTGTTATTCCTAGCTATTCCTCCGTTATAATACCACTTTTTAAAAACTGTGTATATTGAAATTATTATATATCGAATATTTTAAAAACCTCCTCAATGTTTCGGAAAGGTTAGCTTTTGTTTGAATAAGGAATAAACAATTTTTAAACCATAGTGAAAATATAACACTAGTGCAAGGCGAAATATAAATATTAAAGTAAACACAGTAAATACTCCTTGGTTATGGACGCGCACGTCCATCGATAAAGGGTTTTACGTTTTACGAGCCGGCCGTAACAAAGAAATTGATTACATCCAGACATATTTTAAATTTATATCCCAGTAACTACAAAGTTCACCGGAACTGGACCAAATGCTACGCCAAATAGCCGAAATAATATTCAATAAACTTGCAGTCTATATGTTGCGGGCGTTTACAGAACAAGGCGCTTTACAAATAATCTACTTTTCCTAAATTGTAAACATGTATATTAACTGAGTTCAATAAAAAACAATACAAGAGTCGAAAATAAAAAAATAAAACAATAATTCCTTCTTTCGTTCTTCCTTACCTTATTTAAGTTGAGACGGAGTAAACACTCAATTTTATTTTTTTATTTATTTATACAAATGTATCTAATTTTCAATCAAACGCTTTTAATGGTTTATATGCGAAATACATATTTGACTTATTTACCCTAATTATTTCGGTAGCTTGGCAGCAGCCCGCCGTACATCAGTTGACTAATATATTTACGTTTTAAACCGTTAAAAGTCTATATACAAAATAAATAAGAAAAAAAACCAGCATTAAAATATACGACACAAAAACAATATAACAAATAATTTTTAAACCTGTATTATGCCATTAAACATATTAATACTCAAATGCAATTTGTTCTTCCCATAGTAATGTTATTGTGGCTTATAGTGTAAATTTACAATTTCTTACTTTGACCGATTTCACAATATAACTGCAACAAAAATGACTCCTCGATACTCTAACAGTGCGCCGTCTGTTCATTACTGGCTTCAGTTTTATGACGTTCGAACATTGTTCGTAATATAAACGACTATTTAAGTTGGTTGGAATTCAGCAATCGTTATTAAATACCGAATTTATAACTTTGCCTGTAACATGAATCTTAGTGATCGACAGAATATGCAATATGGTGTTTGGTTTTAAATCGACAAATTCAAAACTTAACTTATAGCTTAATTTAAACAAACTTAAAATAGAAGCACAATTATTATAACAGTATTTTAATGCGTTGGTTAGATTTTTGTATTTACATTAATGTAAATTTATATTAAATTAGCTGGGCTAGCAACATCACGGACATTTTATATAATTTAAAGAGGGATTATTCATTCATACATATTTTTGGGTATCTTGAACCGTTTTTTCAGTGCATGCAACGGAAACCCTAAAAGATGCATAATTTTCCCTGTTTTTTTTTCACATTTTATAACCTTCCTCAATAGAAACTCTAACCAACACAAAAATAATGTATAATTACGAATTAGTAATTCCTGAGATTAGCTAGTTGCAAACAAACGCTCGTCGTAACAAACAAACTCTTCAGTTTTATATTAGTTTAGATTTAATTTTGATTTCTCTTAAATGTCAAGATTATACATATGAATATTTTGAAAATAATTGTATATCAAGTGTATTTTGTAAACTTCAAAGTTAGTAGATTACTTGACAATTGATTTTAAGTTCATAGTAAATTTAATAACATAATTGTATGTCAAAACATTTGTAATTGACCTAGAGCTGTAAGCATTCGTTGCAAGTTACATTGACGGCACTCCTATTCCTAGTTTTATCGCATCAAACTGAAACCTCGTAAAACACTAGACACTGAATAAAAACGGAATTAAAATCCCGCTCGTCAAAGTCGCCGGTCAGCTGGCGGTTTAAAACTAAGCTGTTAGTTGACTAAACGTAACCGGATAAATGAAAAACAAAAGAGTTCCGAGTCCCGAAAAATATTATATGTGAAAGCTCTCGGGATGAAAATGGGATAGGCCGGAGCGTGTCGGCTTTTCAGACGAACCCTTTGATATGTTATTGAGTTTTATTCACGTTTTTATGAATGTAGCGGCGTCTTTGTCGAGTTGTTTCTTACATGTGTAAACGATTACCGGATCACAGGGATACTTCATATTTCCTCATTCTTTTCGTCAAATGAATAGAGCTATATTCGTATTAAATTTAATATCAGGTAAACATATTTTATCTGTGAAACTATCGAAGTCAATATCGGCACTTTAAACTTATTTGAAAAATATTTTTAACTTCGCCCCGATGTTTCGGATGCTTTGCAATTATCGAATAATTTTAACTAATACATAGCGCGTTTTAAACCGTTACAGTGTTTTATTAAAATGTTTACTACTTGCGTAAACTACATACAGTATTTTATTTAAAAGCATTTGAGTACAAGAAATCTTGTGAATGTGTTTTGAGCAAGTTTTTGACAGTACTATATAGCAAATAATTGAAAGATGGCTCTTAAATTTTTAATGGCTAAACAAAATTACGAATATTATTGTAATTGACATTTTCATTATCCTTAATTAAAAAATTGTGTATTCTTGAGTCGTAGATTCAACACGCCAAGTAGTGTACACAAAAAACAATCCTGTTATCTACATCAATTTTCCATCAGAAAAGCCTACAAGCCAAAATGGTAGACCTACTTGAATAGAGGCGGTAACTCAGGGAAATAAGGAAAGCCGGACTTATCCAAGATAGAAACCCCGCCTGGACTCCGGTGAAGGATTTTGTCAATGATTATTGAAAAGTTTCGCAAAGCCTTGATAACCCTATTTGTTCTCACAAAGGACTGCTCTGTTTTCTGATGAAAATTTGCGATTGGGATCAAAACTCAGTTGGATTCTTAACGGCTTCCATTGTTTTCGAGTTTCGGTTATCGGGTTTTACTTGAACCTGTTTAGGCTTAATGAGGGTTATCAGTTCATCAGGACTTCGTTAATATAATTAGAAAGCTATTAATATTGGCCTCAATTTGAATAAGTAAACATAAATGTTATATCTTAATTTTAAGTTTGATGGTTCTGTTTTTAAATAATGCAGTAAAATAATTTATTACGAGTATTTCTATTTTATATAAAAAGCATTTGTAGTTTGTTTAGAATAAAAAATGAAGAATTAATATGTATTACTTAACCAATAAATTATGCTACAACGTAGAAATTTGTTTCAATATGATTGAATATTGTTTTATTTTTAATTAATTGATGTACTCATTCACCATTTTACTTATATTTTATAACATAAAAGGCGTCAACAGAAACTCAGTCGAGTATTTCCGTAACGCCCTGTTTTATAGGTATATCTTATATCTTTACTTATATCATAAAATAAGTATAGTATAACCTATTAGTCGCAGCGTACGTAACGGAAACGCTGAAATCTAAATTTTGCTTTAACTCAAAAAATACTTTCAGTTCCAAATAGTGTTTCTTGAGATTAGTGATATAGATTAAATATATGCTAAATATTGTTTGTTTGCCATGATGGAAAAAAAGAATTTAAAAATTGCATTATAAATCTGAGTCAAGCAGTGTATATCCAGGACCACACATAGGAATAGCTATTGCTTTTACAGTAATTGTCCAAAATGCTCACACAGCTCATCACATTTCACAGGGAACCGTGTTAAATAATGCATCAAAGCCTGATAAATGAAATGTACTGAATAGTTGAAAGGAAGGGGGAGTAACAGAGATTTATATTAAGTGTATTACTGAAAATATCATTAATACATAATGTACTCGGAATACCTTTTTGTAATGCAATGGAAATGTTTTGATTGAGGTATAATTGTAAGTATATCGTAGAACGTTCCGGCAGCCGTGGTCAGTCGCTATCGGTTGTTTTAGTCGCTATTGATGGTATTAAATTGTTAAAAATATCATTATCATACTACTCGCGTAAGATTGAGGGAATACTTTAATTGTTATAAATTACGATGCTGTCATGAGATTTACGCTACACGTTTTTTTTATATCCAAAACATTTTCTAAAATATTATATGAATTTACAAACTATGCCTAAACTAGCCTTATCATTTGTGAATAAAAAAATAATTATTTGATGAATATAATAAAACACTTTAAGGTTTAAAAGTATATTAGTTAAAAAAAATGTTTTAACTTCGGCCCGACGTTTCGGATGCTTTGCAGCTGCCGTGGGCCCGGGGGGACCCGGTTGGGGGGGCCCCCCCCCCGCCCCCCCCCCCTGCTGTTCAAGTCCTGCCCGAGTCAAAATTTTTAAAAATTTTTTTCGATTTTTTAAATTATATAATGCCTTCATTTGCAATAACATGTAAAAAATAATAAAGTTTTCAAATTTTTAACATACCACAAAAAGCATGCATAATCTTGAACCTAACAAAATGGCTCTTTGCCCTAGACACACTTCCTGTACTTAGCATTAATACATTTTATTTTAATTCGTGCATTAATATAATTCAAAACACATTTACATGTTCAATAAGTTAGGGTCCTAATTGACATAAGCAAACATTTGCCGTGTACAGTCGAGTCAACATAATGATTTGGTTAAATATTAGGTATCATATTTGCATCAATTAACGCTACGCAAATGAAAGTCGTGTTTAACTCCAATATAGAGATTCGCTCAGTCGATTAGAGGTGTATTTGGGATCGGAATTCCGTAACATTTTATTTGGAAAATGTTTTGACGAAGGCAAAGAGGCAATACAAATTAAAACTACATATACAATATCAGCAAAATCATAATAATTTACAGTTAACACAAAAAAATAAAACTACACACAAAAATACTTTGCGGAAGGTCATCACTTACCTACTTAGTTGTTGTTAATGATCAAATGGCATATATTCAAATAATTGAAAGTCTTTTCTTGATTAAAAAAATACAAAATACTTGTGTCGTCTTTAGGCTTAATCTAAATGCAATTACACCTCAAAAATCAAAATTTTCTGTAGTAATCTTAGGCCATTCCGCTCCACAAAAAGAGTTAACCACTGAGCTATGTAGGTAAATTATGATCAAGTAGCAGACCGAATACCATAATATTAAATGTAAAATCATAATAGTTATCACTTGAAATTATTATCACGCGGCCGTTGAAAGCTCAGAAGTGATACATTATAAATAGCAAAATAATATCAAACGCGAAAATATAAGGGTCGTAGTTTGAGAGGAGTTAGCAACTTTACGGATACATCATTAATGAAAAGTTGCGTTCAGGAAACTTTATTGGGAATTCTAAATTTGAGAGATTCGAGCGGCACAAAGCACTCGCAATCCTTTGATATAACTCCGGCGAAACAGGTGTGGCGTCCACTCGGAGCGAAGCTGTAAATAATGGGCTCGTTGATCCAATGGTAGCAACGTGTGGGTGATGATAGACTGGTCGTGGGTTCCAATCGCAATTTAGATCTACAATTAAATTCTAAGTTTATGGATGAATGGACGATAGGATTTCGTCTTGGTTTGTCTGTGAATTTTCGATTGTCCGCAATCGAAATAGGTCGACAGCATATTTTAGTTTAGATTTTATATGGCTACTTTATTCCATAGGAAGATAAGTATAGAAGTGTCTTTTTCTGGAATAAAAAGCTAAATCAGCGAGGAATATTGAGGAATTCATTTGTCATAGAAGGCTTTACTTCGTTAAGTCAAAGTCACGTATTTCACACACACATAATCATGAAGTTGTAATTCAAACAGTTAAAAGTCCATAGTTAAATGACAGTGACACTAAAAAGCATTATATTTTCTCTCTATCCATTACTTCTAATGGTCGTTCAAAGTCAGTACATAACATGATTTTGATCATTGTCGATCTTGCTACTTAGATATTCTAAGAAAATAAATACTTCATGACATCGAATGATTGTTGTGTGCATTTTAAAACACTAATATTAGCTCTTGCTGGATCGCACTCCTTATCTTTCATATATTACTGTCGCTTAGGCACATACTCATATTATACGCATCTTCAGGCACAATACAATCAACTGTATATTAAATATTCAACGCTTTGAAAACGTAACATTCGTTATGAAAAATATTGTCTCTCAGTTCCTCATTATATTAATTGTGTGAAACATGACGTCTTCTTAACTGTCGCGTGCTCATTTGGGAATTTTTGTCTTTGATGTATTTGTTCGGGAAATTGTAGAAGCATGAATTTTATGCCAAGCACACTGACATCAGAAATTCTATGTTTTCAATGTGTTTGCCGACGAACAAAGGTTTAATTAAGTTGGAAGGCGCAGAAATGTCTGACTCATAAGAAGGCACGACAATATCAAAAGAAAATATGTTTATTGCTTCTTTTGTGACAACTTAAGTAAAGTAAGTTAAAAAATATTTTTTATTTTATTTTCTATTAAGTATTTTTCTTCGCTATGAATGGTCCCGAATATTTAAAGAACCTTTGGCAGTTTTAATTCTAATTCATTAATAAATCAATAAATACTCCGTAAATCCCTTGTAGTGTTATAAATTATACATTACACAGTTTATCCTTCTACTGAATTTACAGAAGAAGGAGGATTATTTATAAATAGAAGATCATACAGGGAAGAATCTATTTTTGTAACACTTGTCAAAATTATCCGATCTTGCGTGGATTTTTATTTTCTTCTTACATTTTTACTTGGTTTATGGCGTCTTATTAATTTACTCACAGCAAGTGTATTAGAGGGTAGTTAACCAATTTGAAAAAAAACAAAACACAACTGCTTTATTAACATTCCACGGATATCAGCGACGACAAGGAACTAATAAAATTCTATGCACCGCACTATCGGCAAAAAATAACGAGCGAAAAGCTCCCGACTATCGTTCGAATATTGTCTTGTTTATTAACAGCGATCCCTTGCCCCGGGCGAGGATTCAATATAATAGAATACTTCAACATTATTTGCAGACACGGGTACTTCAGTATGAGATTCGCCAGAGGCCGGTATTACGCCTTCTCCGGGACAATTCCTTATAAGGATTAACGCTACTATGTTCTACAATAGCCTCTATATTGTTGGTTTTACCTCGAGCTGTTTTGGTTTTATCGACTGTAACATATTTTTTTACGGTTAAGTAAATCTTCATTTGAAAGCCTATAGTTTCGTTCAATTGTATTAGAGGATGCTCAGTTGACTTTTATTGTTGAGTATCTCTAATAACATTATTCTGTGAAGCCCTTTTACTTTGTTGCTATTCTTTAGACCTGTATAATATTTTTCGCGATTGCTTTGCGCCCTGTTTTTAGAACAAGAACCAATATTGTCCTCATTGGATTCTTAAGAGATAATCAACTACTGTCTCAAGAAAAGCTTGTTACATGGAGTTTGATAAGATGAATCGAAAATCAGGTAGATTAAAGGTAGACTTTGGTATGTCACCTGATTTATGTTTGGAACATCTGCGATATCTACTTAAAATAATCTAAGTTAAAAAAGTCTCACTTTTAGTGACATACGTCATACATACGCTATTAACTCGATTATGCCTTATTACGTAGAACAATTAATAAAAACGTTTAATATCTCACTATTGGGCCCGACTCTCTTGTCTCTTAAGAGAGAGTTTAAAAGCTACGAATTATATAGTAAGGCCCATTTAAAAGATCACGTTCGAAATTTCATCAACATTGCCATCGGATATTTATGTACTGTACACGTCTTCTTTGCAGTTCATATTAAGCAATTTTGTGTTTCTTCCACACGTCACCTCATTATGTCAAATTTAACCTTATTTTAATCAATTGACTAATACTTATATCTTTAACTAACCAAGTTGTATTGTTCAATATATATCGAGACATCTAAGTAACGGCTCGTTAGAACGAGTTCGATGCTAATTCTACTAGAAGACCCTCAGCAAATATGACAAATTGTGATAGTAAATTTCCATGTATACTGCTAGCCAGAGGCGTAATAATAGACAACTCGAATACAAACTGTATTACAGTCAGTTTTGTATAGGTAGTTAATGTAACTTCGTAATAAGGGTCGGTAGAATATCGTGCGGTCGCCAGCTTTGTACTGAACTCTTGCATAATTTCCCGTGCCCTCTCTACTGTGAAATCTCGTTGTGCAATTTTGTAACAATTAGAAGGATGTTCAGTGTTTGGACAAACCGCTCTAGTTAATACCAGCTTTTCATCAACGTGTATTTACAAGAGTTTTTATCATCCTTCCTATATTAAATATTTATCAATAAGATAAAAACAGAAGCGACTGGCGTGCTATCTAAGCTACTACAGCACCAATGACCAAGTTATGTAAGTGATTTTTTTAACAGCATTCTAATCAAACTTAAAGTTATCGAATTTAGTTTCTTTTTAAGTATTTACAAACTCAGATAGTTAAGTAACTTTAAATTATCATACTATAATTAAAATTCAACCTCAATTCTATGTAAATGTTTCTCTGGAGTGGATATACTTAAATTATAATTATAACCTATATATTGTTGTTACAACTATCTCAGTTTATTGTCAGTAATTCATATCGTAGTAAAGTATAAATCAAAAACATGAAAATCACCTATTTAGGTTTTGAATAACGTACAAACTTTTCGAATGTTTTAAATATTGTAGATTTTTAGATTAAAAAAAATACAATATGATTTAATTTTAATAAATTAGGTATATAAGACTTAATTTGCTCAAATTCTACGAAACTATACGTAGAAAGTAAATAAAAACTGAAGAAGGGCGAATGAAATCACAAACGTGTGAAGAAACATCGCACGTGCTAAGGATGAGCGCATTTGAAGTGCCAATTCTTAGTAAATATGCACTTAGCACTTCTCAGCCATTAAGTGGCGAATATGTATAATTTATGGCACTTTATGGCTGTATTGGGATTTGAGATGCATAAGAGAGTGAATTTACAGAACAGCGATTTATAAAACCGGAAATAGTCGCTTATGTTTTCCGGAAATGACAGGTGGCTTTCTTATTTTGGAAATGGAATTTTAAAATGTTCAAACTAAGTTAATAAGTTAAACAAAAATAATAAGAAGTAATTTTAAAAGAGACAAATGATTTTGTACTTTTGTTTTTTTAAATTTCTATAAAAATTTATCAGACTCAATTTGTCATGTATTAAATTATGTCTTTACACGAGTAGTACACGTTTAAATAGATAGGTTTCAACGGTTATTAGTTAACTTGTTTTTTTTTTAATTTTACTTATGGCCCGACATTTTAAATGCTTTGCAGCAGATGTGGTCACAGGGAGAAAGAGGTAACGAACACAATTAATTGTTTTAAACCGATAAAAGTGTTTTATTAAAACAATTTATCATAATATAACAAGCCAAAATATTAATATTTGAGACGCCCAGAAACATACTAATAGAAAATTATTTATTCTTGCTTAAAAACCTGAAAGTCTTATACTTTTCTGACTTACCAATATATTCGAGGTCTTAATGAGTAAAAGGTGTTTAACTGTGTATTTAAAAGACAGTCTTTATATAAAACAATTGAATAAGCATCACATACCGGATACTTCCCAGTAATTACTCGGGTAACCGCGCACCCAATCTCGTTCAATGGGGAGCAAAATCTGAGCCCCATTAGGGACGGTTTAAATCATAATACAAAAGAAAAATACGGTTATTTTACACCAACGCGGTAGATTATATCTTTTATGTTCAAAATCAACAGGAAATATTCAAATGGGGCATGTAACCCACACTTATTGTGGATGCTACTGAGGGGGTGCATAAATTTTAAAACGCGAACTTAGGGTTTACTTTATAGCTTAGGAGATAAATATAAAATTAAAACTAATTAAAAATATTAAGACAACGATATGGCAGAAGAAGAAATAAGCTTAAAATTCACTTGATGGAATGTGAAAAATTCCCAGCGTCAACAAGATGTGCGGTCGACCTATTTTACCTTTTAATATGCTGTATGAACAGACAGAGATCGAAATGCGATAAAACAGCTTTTTATTAAAATTATTTAATAGTTTCTTCAGGATTCGAACTCAGGACTTTTAATGCTTAACGCCACGCAAGCTACGGAGGTGGGCAAGATAAACGACACACATGTTTACTTTGCAGTAACCAAAGAGGATTTATAATTAATGAATCATCATCTAAAATTCTTGAACTACTTTTTAATTTGTGTAGGTATTTACCAATTATTAAACAAATAAATTACATTGTACAATAAAGGTCATGTTTAATACGTGTGCGTGTCTTTCGTTTGTCTAAGTTTGAACCTTAGTTTTCAGCTCTTAGTCTATGTTATGTGAATAAGCGTAATTTGTTTTTTTTTAACCTAATAGGGTATGCTCGCCACGTGTAGAGTTTCGTAGTTCGCTAAGAGTTAATTTGATTTTGAAACCAAGCAAATACAACTCAGACTAGCACTTCAATTTATACCAAGATTAGTATTCGATTTTACACAACTCACTTATTTTAAAACTAGCTGTGTCGGCGACTTCGTCCGCCGTAGAATAGTTATTTTGGGCATCCAAATTTCTTTTTGCAAACCGTCTCCTCAGGTTTATAAAATCTAGTCATTACACGTGTTATCGTGGCGTCGTCTGCGTCCCTTCGTTCCTGTGAGTTAATCTTCCATAATATTTATCTTTTGGGCATGTTGTAGACGATTCTTCCATTTACAATTTTTATTGTTTTTTTAAACTGTTTTCCAAATTTTTCACCGTTTCTTGGCAGCGCATTTGTACCTAAAGGATTTCTGGATAAATGCTCTAAGGTACAATAAAAAAAAAACAATTTGAATTGGTAGTTCCTCAGATTTTCGCGTTTAAACAAACTAACTCTTAAGCTTTATAAGATATTATTTTAGATGAACACTGCATATGTTGTTTAAAGTAAAAGTTGAATTAATTTTTTTGTTGTTTTGGCAAAAATAAATGTAAACAATTGTAGGCAACTGTTAGAGAATCTCACCAGATTGCTAAAGAGCGTTGTGTTAAAAAAAATAACCAGCCCTTCGTGACAAATGGCAGCAAAACATTATCAGTGTCATCCCAGCCACATGTCACGTATTAGTAATACGTCCAAGTTAAATCCGCCTATCATAATATACGAGTAGATGGATTAACAGGGATCTCGCTAACTGCCGGTGGTCCCCACCACCAGAAACACTCGCTGGCAACTTTTTAGAAACAAACGTTGGGATTCAATATTCTTTTTTGTTTTGTTAGATGACGATAACGATGATCACAACTTCATGCTCTTCTTTACTAAAATTTCTATATTAATGATTATGTTAAGTATTGTTTACAATCACACTAATAAACTCAACTAAAAAAATAGAACTCGAGGCATTCAAGAAGAAGTTAATTGACTATAATTTTTATAAATTGGATGGGCTCGTTGGTGTTATGGTACTAAAGTATGGGTAACAGTCAACGGGTCGTGGGTTCGGTCCCCACTGCGTCCAACATTTTTGTTAACTCATAATTTTCTGAAACATGTCGGACTTCGTCTGTAAATCTGGATATGAAATGGGTGGTTTTCGTAGGGCTTGGGGCTTGGTAGGGCTTTCAGTGTTCGTTTCACTAATCGGTTTTTGTATACAGGCAAGTAGTTGATCAGACTTCTGTGCGCATTCCGTCTCGCGATTAACGCAATGCTAGGTAACACGTTGAACCGTTTAGCTACTGAGACGGCCTAAAGGGGTGGTAGGAATATCGGAATTCCATTCGGGTAACAAACCACCGTTCACAGATGAAAATGCCATCAAGTTTAATCATGTTTCGGTTTCAGTCCAAAGCCAAAAAAGGTCTACAGCGTATCATGTTATAATGTTATATTTCTGAGTTATTTTACCATCAATTGAACCTCATGCTTGACTATCTTCCACTAGAATAAAAAAAAAATCACGTTTGGTCTCAATTATAAATCAAATAGATAAGCGATAGATTATACAAAAGACAGTGTCTCTAGGTTTTCGCTTCGCTTCTCCTCTACTCTGGGTGGTGAAGCACACGCCTTCAAAGACTCGATATTAATATTATTTTTATATTTAATATTTATTCTTTTTAAATAAATGGTTTGAGTTTTCATAACAGTCAAGAAATTATAACCAAGCTGTAAATTATTAAATGCCCGCGAGTGTACCGCACACGTACCGTGTCACAAGTCGCTGAAGTATTTCGAGGGCACATGGCAAGGTTTGTAGCTGAATTTTTAAAAGCAATTACGATCCGCGAGTAAGTTCCGAAGTTGCATTTTTAAACGTTTCCAGCTAGTTCATAACTAGTATGCAAAGTTCAACATCGATTGTAAGTTACGACGTCTCATGTTACTATTTAAGAATAGGTGAAGAGAACTTTGCACTTGTAACCTATATATCAAACTGCAAAAATAAAACACTTTTAACGGTTTAAAATTGAAAAGATATGTGATGTTACTTATGCTTTTGCAGCGGACGTGGTCACGGAGTAACAAATACGAAACGTCGGGTTATGATATTAATAATAAAATTGATATATTGTGCGTTTTAAACACTGACGGCTTGGCAGCAGCCGCGGTCACGGGGGGACTAGATGGAGTATGTCTCTGACGTCAAAGTAAAAATTGCTACGCTAGCGCCATATATATCGCGTTTTCAACCGTTAAAGGTTTTTATTTAAATGTGTACTACTTGCGTAAACTACAGACTATATGGCTATGTATCTGAGTTAAGTTGAGCTGGTTGGTGGAGCTTATTAAACTTTGAACCTAAGCTTACTTTTAGCAACAGATGCTTTACACGCGGCTAATACTTAGTATGTATTTTTAATAAAGCACGAAGCAGCACTAAAGATGATCACACGCATACATAAGGGTACTAGTCTGTGATCAATCATACCAGCCGTCCCAAATATAATATGGCCACTTAAACTGGATCATAACCCCTAATGTTAGGGATGAACTGCTGTGGCGTATGACCACAGAGGCAAAATAACTGATAGATCATTTTACTATAGTGACCGCTACAATAAAATCTTTAGTTTAAGGAGTTGAATCGTCAATATTTTTTATATCGCAAATTTGCTAAAGTTTTGTTTTTTTGTCGTTTTATATATTTATAAATCACTTTTAACGGTTTAAAACGAATACTAATTACGTTTCTAAAATTTTAAATATTTCCTTGTTCATAAAAATACAAAAATAACATTTGGTTTTTATTGTAAATAATGAATTTGTTAAAATAAATAAAAGATGTTAGGTTGTCCCATGAAACAATATTTCTATATGTAGTATTACATCAATTAACAACACGAACATACTTTCGACTTGTCAGCTATTTTTTGTGTTCTGTGTCCCAAAACGGGGGACACTTATGTCACACCTTTCTACTAATTTCACCGTTAACACAATAGGCCCTAACCATGAATGGACTCGAGTATGGCACAGAAGGGTGACAAAATATTATACTTTTGTTGAAATAGACGCAATATCATAACTCTTTACAGTTTTAAAATTTTTATATAGCTGTGGTTAGTTATTGTTTTACATTATGCAGTTGACACTTTTAAACCTGAATTTATTTCTGTTGCAAAAACAACTGCGATAAAGATGCAACGGCTTATATTCCAATAAAAATGTTCATTAATTACGTGCGGTACGACTGAAATACAAAATTATTTACATATTTGTTGTAAAGAAACTGACACAGTACTTATATAAAAAAAAAACATATTCGTTAGTTCCAGAGAAAACTAAGAAACAAGATAATGTTTTATTAGAGATAGTGCAATTGAAAGCTATTAACTTAGTTTGGCATAGTTAGCTTAGATAATAAATACGTTCCGTCAAAACTTGGCTGCGCAGCCGCCACTTCTCTATATGACTGATGATTCTGCAAATTCCAAATCTAGTCTCCCGTCACATTTATAAATGTTTACAGTACAGAAAGATATCGCCTTACTATCATTATTTACGACTAGCTGTGGCCACGTCTTCGTCCGCGTGGAATATTTAATTTTGGCTTCCGCAGCTTTATACATTATAGCTATATAGCATCAAGGCTTCCTCAAAAATGGACTATCCATGACAAAAATTAGTTTTGAATTTGAACCAGTGGTTCTTGAGATTAACGCTTATAAACAAACAAACGCTTCAACGCTTTACACGAGCAATATAGATAAACGTACTTTACCGTAAACTTTGCGTTAAGAAGTAACCAGCATCTATCTATACACATATACAAACAATCGCATTGATAATATTAATAGAATATGTGGCGTCACTGACATTAATACTTTGCATAAAGCAGATGAAATGACCTTGTTAAAAGGAAATATAATTTACATCGACGTGTGTCAGTTGATCAGGGATTAAACTCGAATTTTACTCGTTAAAACGCCAAAAGTTTCCGGTAAGCCTCGCATGCCACGCTATTTAGGTTGCATGCATGTTTTTAACCTTTTTAATGGGATTTTAAACCTTCGACAATTTAATAATCATAAGTCCAGTGTGTTTTAACGAGTGTTAAATGTAAGTCTATCGAAATACAAAACCGTGCTTCATATTATCCCTCGTTAGTGATTTAATCTCTTTAGAAATGAGAGGATTGATCCACGATTGTACACCTAAAAAATAATTAGCAATTTACTGGAATTCTCAAATCTTTAATATATCTGAAACTGGTGTCAAAATTTATTACTATCTTATTTCATGCTACCTTTGGAACCGGGTCTTGTTTTCTTTAATTGTAATTAACTAATTATGATTTCATATTAAACACATTGTATAAGGAGTTTGTGTTTCACTAAGTTTTTATTAACAGAATTAATTAGGTCTACGAGAATTGTATTACTTCCAATTTTTGGCAAACAAGCCGGCCGGGCCTGCATAATAACGTGGCTTATGAAGCTTTGAAGCAATTTTCAATAAGCAGTGGCTTTACGGATAAATTTATTATTAGAGAATGAAAAATAGATTCCATACATTCATGTAGTAGTTTGTGTAATATTTAAAATAGTGAGACATACTTTATTAGTAGAAAAGAGTGAAATAGATGATGTAAAAATAGAGTAGAATCTAAAACAACCAAAGACAACAGAACAACACAATCGAACCAAAGACAATCGAAATGCGGACCTTACCTTAAGTTAAATAAAATTATGTAAAGTTTATGATTTGTAAACAACATTTTAAATATATTACAAAAGATTCTTTTTTAAATAAGTATATGTAATAGCTGTTATGAAACTGTATTCTTATACAACTATCAGAATAGGTATATTTAAATATATATATATTATCTGTATCTACACTAATATTATAAAGAGGAAAACTTTGTTTGTTTGGTTGTAATGAATAGGCTCAAAAACTACTGGACCGTTTTTAAAAATTCTTTCACCATTCGAAAGCTACATGATCCACGAGTAACATAGGCAAAATTTTATTTTGGAAAAAAATAGGGTTCCTGAAAATATTTGGGTTTTTCGGGCACAAAGTGTAAAAAATCAACCAGAAAAGTTACTTATTTTGCGTACGCTGCCTAAACTATAAAAGATAGAAGCATAAAATGTTCTAATTAATTGGAGATCTTATAAATATCTACAAAAAAATCCGCGACACACTATACCTATCTATGTCGAGTGAGGCACAACAACCATTTTTTTATATTTAAAAATCTTAATTTTTTTTTGGACTACATTTAAACGCATTTATTTCACTCATGCTATTAATCCTTACCAAAATAAATTATTTCATCACTAAGTACAGTTTATGTAGATAATATTTGGTATTTAAAAGATTAAAATTGGACGTTTGGTTTTGAAGTTATGGCGAAATTAAAATATTACTATTTCTGCGTTGCGAAGTGGGCGTCACCAAGGCGGGGGTGCGAGTGCGGGAGGGGAGTTTAGATCTATGAGTAAGGCTCCTTACGCAGCGGTCGTGCGCGAAGTCTAATCATTTTCGTTCGATTTTTATTAGACTTCATTCTTAAAACTACACCTACGCAAAAGTTCTTCTCAGAGCTAAACAACAGTTCTTCTCAGAGCTAATCAACAGTTCAACAACAATCAATCAACTTTGGACATCTGTTCAACATTTGTATTTGCGCACCAACATGAGAGCTCACTTACATGGAAATGTGCATAGCAATTTTCCACAACAGCTGCTGAAACTTGGAGAAGGAATTTTTCCATTTTTAAATTTGGGCACCAATTATGCAGTTACTTTAGATGAGTCTCTAGGCCAAATAGTCCATAATTTAGATAGTCTGATAAATGCTATATATCCTGACATCGAAAACTTACATCAAAATGATTTTTGTTAGCTGTGTTGTAGAGCAATAGTTTCTCCCAGGAATGAAACAGTCAACGAAATAAACAATTTAATTATGCAGAAAGTACCGGGTGAAGTTAAGTGCTATAAATCCATAGACACCGTCACTAACATCGAGGACGCAGTACACTATCCCCAGGAATTTTTAAATTCTCTGAACCCCGCTGGGCTACCACCTCATGAACTGTCGTTAAAAGTAGGCACGCCGATAATGCTTCTCAGAAATTTAAACCCCCCTAACATGTGTAATGGCACGAGACTTCTTATAAAGGAGCTAAAAGATAATTTAATAGTAGCGAAGATTATCACCGGCCCTGCAGCTGGTGAATTAGCTCATATACCAAGAATACCCATGATTCCTACTGATTTGCCTATACCCTTCAAAAGGCTCCAATTTCCAGTAAAAATTTCTTTCGCACTAACGATAAACAAATCCCAGGGCCAAACATTCAAATTAGTAGGAATTGATTTACGAAAAGAATGTTTTACGCATGGGCAACTTTACGTTGTCCTATCACGGGTCGGGGCTCCCGACCATCAGTATATTTTGTTACCAGAAAATAACTTAACGTCTAATGTTGTTTATAGAGAAGCTCTACAATAATCGCTTTATTTATCTATCCTAAAACAACCGGGTTACACTTCGGGCCTCCCGGCAGAAATGAAAACTTAGTATTAATTACATTTAAATATTTTCATCATTAACAACTTTAACATCCTCATAAAGACAATCTATGCAGCCTGTGGATAATGATGATGTCGTTTGTCCATCTTTCGTGGCAAAACGGAGTGATGAATTGATGTTTTTTTTTTAAAGTGGAGATAGTTAAATAAAAGGATGGACAGTGACATGGGCTATTTACCACCTAACGAAGTGGGTGCGGGTCAGCTAGTAAAATATATAGTTAGTTTTCTCAAAATGAGAAAGCGTATTCTATAAAAAATATTTCATTTGGAATAACGTAAGGCAAAAAAAACCACCTAATCATCATCTTTGTATAACTTATGTACTTATTAAGCATATAATATATTATGTGTATATTTCCCACCTATCGTAACTAACGTCACCTTTATACTAGCGTATGGTTCAAATTCCCTACCTCACAACTTATCCCAAGTATCCGTTACATACAAAATAGTTTCGTGTACTTTTCTAATTACAGCGCAAGTCAAAGACATTACTCTGAATGACATGCTAAGCAATTCCGTACCGATCTTGTGTGACGTGGTGCACAGCAGCTGAAAGTAATCCGACACGTGTATTAAATCCGAAGACTTGTCCGGCGATAAATATACCATGTATGTTGAGAATGTAGTTTTAACCGTTATTTACTGGTCTATAAAATGTTTTAGGAATTTCCATAATTTAATATATTTAAGTGTTTATTTATTTACTAGCTGTGCTACGCGACTTCGTTCGCGTAGAATATTTTAGGCATCCTAATTTTCTTCACGTCCCATCGTTCTTGCGAGTTAATCTCAAATGGTAGACATGTTTTTGGGCATCTTGAACCGTTTTCACAGCGCACATCAAAAGTTTTCCCTGTTTTTTTCCACATTTCCCGCTGTTTCTCCGCTGCTCTTAGTTACATCGCCATGTTATATCCATAAATGACCAATACAAAAAAAAAAATCGAATCGAAAAAAATCGTTCCCAAGATAAGCGCGTTCAAACATTTAAAAAACAACAAAGGACATTTAAAAAACTTACTAAACGTTATTATGAAACAGTATTATTTAACACTTGTAAGTGCACGTGGCAAAATATGACAAAGTTACGTCTAGAATTTGACAGAAAAATCGATGTATTTTTTAACTTCTTAAGACAAAGTAAAGTGCTCCCTGCAGTATCTTATCAACAGTTGCGTTGTATTAAAGCGCTAACGTACTGTCTAGTAATCCAAAACCATGCGTCTGCGCACACCGCTCTAAATAAACATTCCATAAAATGTATCCGAAATAACGTAATAAATCATTTTTGGAGAGGCGACATTTTTTGTATAGAAATTTGTTAGTTTCTTGACAATCTGTTCCGCTATTTGCTTAGCGTCACTAAACATATGGCGTTCATATTTCATTTCGAGAATATATGTGATTTTAAATGTAATTATTTTGACGCGGAACTAATAACGTAATTTTGGGAATGAAATTGCTTCCATATATTAGACGCGTATGTCTTCAAAACTATTTGATTTTTATTGTTTTCTACCAAGTGGTCCATAGTTTCTTTTTCGATAGTATTTATTACAAGGGTACGGTTAAATATATTTAGGTAAATACAGACTCTAGTTCACGCGAGTAGTACACATTTAAATAAAATGATTTTTAACTTCGGCCCGACGTTTCGGATGCTTTGCAAATCATTTTCAAATAAGTTTAACTAATATATTGCGTTTTAAACCGTTAAAGTGTTTTATTTAAATATAGTTAGGTATGTAAAAGTTATACTGTGTAGAAGTCTTTTAATCGTCTTTACGTTTTAATAGGTCTGTGTTTCAGTAAATATTTTGACTTTATTTTTTTATGATACAGAGGTACAGACAAGCATGAGTCTCACGTAATGGAAGGCGAAATACCTGAAGCACATAACACCTAAACAAGATGGGTTGCCGACCTTTTTTGGCTCTGGATATTCGGATATCGACAGACTGAAATTGAAACGCAAACTTCACGTCTTTTTATATCTACGGATAGTGGTTCGTAACTTGCACGCAGTTTCCGTATTCCTGCCATCCATTAAACATTCCGGTTTCTACTATATCGTACCATGTCTGACTTTAGACTTAGATACATCTTTACGAACAAAAAATTATGCTATGTTTATTACATCTAAATTGCAACAAACAAACAGCAACCCGATCCTTGTAATAACTGAGGCTAAAAAGTCCCCAATAATAACTCTGAAGAATTGAAATACCTCAGCCGAGAGCGTCCATTCAGTCCAAGAACGACTTTAATTAAAAAACCTCAGCAGTTAACTCAACAGGATTGCACTCGAAATCCAAAGACAAATAGTCGAGATAGAATACAATAAAGACTAGAATTTACGCTATTGTATCGGGCGTTCACAAAGCGAATAACGAGACTGGGACTTTTTGTAACGAGAATCTTAGTTCCATTACACTAGTGGCATTATACGTTGACATTCGATCCGGCGTCTGAAGAACTCAAAATTACTCGTTCGGTATTTGAGTCACGTCATAGCGTTGATTTCTGCTTCTTTCCGATTGCACTATTTCAAATTGTAATTTGTCATTATGGGCAGGTTACGACTTGTATGAGATGTATTGATAACTTCGATAAGATATTTACTGCTACTGTATCTAAGTCAACAAGAGTCATCGCGAAATCATAATCGTACGTTTTTTAATTAAAGAGATGCATCTATAAATAAGTTGATCTTCATAGTAGCACAACATTGAAACAAAACTCCAGAGCAACAGATTTGACTTTGTCAATAGGGACAACCTCCATTTTCCATCGCCACGTGACCACGACTGCTGCGTAGCATTCGAAACGTTGGGACGTCATTAAAATATAATATATTTTGCGTTTTAAATTGTCGAAAGTGTTTAACTGTTACTTCACAATTAATCGTCAACTACCACATACGTTGCTACTACATTAAATTGAAAACCGTATTTCGTGTTTTGACCTGTTAATATAACCTGGAAAATTATTTAAATGGATGCTACTCGCGTAAACTACTAACGATACTTAAATGATCACGTTCTTGACAGTGAATGAACCTCTTTATTGCACCAGCACCAAGATCTTTTGTAAATTAAATAAAATTTAATGAACAGATAAGCACAAGAATTAGTTCTATTTTGAAAAAGCTTGGTTTTTTTAATTATTTTCTAAGATTAAAGCTCTGAGTATTTATGAAATTTTCTTAAATTAAAATTTTTTATTAAAAATCTTTTTAATAGTAAAATTAATAAAATAATACTTTTTTTTTATTTTTTTTTATTTTAATTTTTTATTTTAAATTTAGTTTAAATTATAATTGTATTTTTTTTATTAAGTTCTTTTTAAATAATTTTTTATAAATGGCATAATTTGAGTTAATTACATAGATAATAATTTTAGATAAGTTTGAAAAATATTGAAAAATTTATAATTTGGCAGTCAACGGAAATTTTGATTTTAAGGAAAATATTAAGTTTTCCCTGTTTCTAGTTCTGAGATTCATTTAGAATTTTAATAAATATTCGTTTAATAGTGTTTATTTTTTTAACAATTTGCAAGAATCTAGTTTTTTTATATTTAAGTTAAAATAATCTATTGATTTTAAAGTAAAAAATTTAATAGAAAAAGTTAAAGATTTATTGAATGAACTTTCATTAAGTAAAAAGTTTAAATTAATATTTTTTGTCAATTATTATGATAGTGTTCTATTAATAAAATTTTGACTGTATTTAAACAAAACACTTTAACAGTTTAAAACGCGATATCTCCCCGCGACCACGGCTGCTGCAAAGCGCCGAAGGTAAAAATAATAAATATGTTAAAAATAATTTTCAAACAAATTTAACTAAAATATATCGAGTTTTAAGCCGTTAAAGTGTTTTATTTAAATTATTTGACCTCTTTGAAAATTTAATAACGTATAACCTTTTAAGCGTTGGTTTTTGTGTAAAAATTTAATGTATTAAAGTATTCTTTACATTTGACATAGGACGAATTAATCCATGCTCTACCAACCTAACCTTCTATCATATATATGTTTTGGGTTTCTTCAACCATTTTTGTAGGACGCGCAATGAAAGCTCCGAATGATGAAAAAGCTTCCCTGCTTTTCCCACACTCTCTATTTCTTTTTGAGATTATCGCAAAGAAACAATCTCTTCTACTTTATAATATGTATAGTATAGATCGCTCAAAACAGTCACTGAATTAATCGCACAGTTTAGAGAAGCGTGTACACGAGAAAGTTATCATTGCTTAAACTTTTTGCGGAAGTAATATCACCGTCAAACTTATCCTCCCCTGTGCTTAAGATTCGTATAACTTTCTTAATACCACCCCAAGATTACAGGCAGTCGACCGTATGCTCCTCTAGATATATCGGAATAATAAAAACGACAATCTGCTTTATTTGTTGCCCGATAAATTGTTATGGGGCTTTGGTTATTAATTCTACTCGATAGAGTCGAATTATTGAGGATTCATTCGAAATATCATCAATTATTGTTCAAGAAGACCTCGAGTCCATTACGCCAGTATTATAAATGCTTACAATTGAGAATAATGATGTTTGTCTAAGAGTTGTATTGGGTGAGTTATTGTTTGAGATGCAATGTTTATTTGTTACTATTGATATTTAGAAATATTGCTCAACTTTAAACAAACGTGGTTAAATATTGTCCGTAGTCTACTCGAATAGTGCACATATAAATAAAACACTTTTAACGGTTTAAAACACGAAATAACTACGTCTCGATGTTTCGGATGTTTTGCAGCAGTTGTCACGAGAGATAAACTAAAATATTTCAAGTTTTAAACAGTTAGCTACCATACAATGAGCTTGTCACAAATTTATTACAACATTACTGACTCACGGATTCGTTGATCTTATGTATAGCTGAGAAACAGGTCGTAGGTTGGATCCCTACCGGTTCCAAAATTTCCTAAACAATTTATAGTTTTTCTGAAACATATTGGTATTCGTCTGAAAACTTGATATCAAATGGGTTGTTGGAATATTCCGCCCGAGTCACAAACCACCGTCCACAGATAAAAAAGCCATTAAATTTAATCGCGTCACTGTTTCAATCTGTGCATTATCGTATATTTAAAGCCACAATGGTTCAAACGCGTGTCCTGTTCAGATCTTATATGACTGGGGACTTAGTGACGTCATACTTCTCCTTCTCTAACATAAATAGAAATAAAACAGTTTTCACCATTAAAACATCTTAGTACCTAGTCTAAGATTGGGAATAGCTTGTTTTATAGCTAAATCAGCAGAATTATTTCGTCATCAAGCTTACTTTAAGCTTTAAAGAAACTGATCTGTCGACTTGATAACCTCAGTTTATAGTAGAAGTATTTGAAAGGTGAGGTTGAATCAATTAAAATAGCGTTAACTTCTTTTTACCAAAAATGTCGGCTGCCGTCGGCTTTTATATCTCACGGTGCGATAGTCGCATTCTACAGGTGCTCGCTTTGTTGGTGGTCATCATGTCAAGCCTTCGTTTCTTCGAATTATTGGAATTTACCAGTCGGAAAGGCTAACATTTATAGGTAATTAAATAAAGTGTGCTTGTTATTTACAAATGTGTTAAATAAAGTTAAAGGATAGTTTAATTAGCTTATATCTAAATTAAAACACTAAATAGGTTTTTAGTTTATTTCATATTTGACTCTAAATTTATACTTGTATTTATTTTAATTTATATAATGTTCGTTTCGGACGCTTTGCAGGCGTCATCGTGACAGTAACCGAATCGCCGTCAAGCCGTAGTTTTATTTAATTAAAGATAGTTTGTTAATTTAATTAAATATATTTCGCGTTTGGTTGGTTTTAAATAGTTTATTTTTTAGCGCAACCGCCTCCACTTGCCGTCTAGGGTGATGTGACGTCTTGAGTACGAAACCCCGTGTAACAATAACTTATTCTGATCCGACGTTGTCTCATATCCCATGACTTTAAATCAGTGTATCGGACACAGATGTACGTTCAAATAGAGAATCGTTCAGTATGTGAGGGTGGTGTAATTTTTTAAATCCACAGTTTGAACATTGTATGAAAACAGACCTATTCTATCGGAATTGAAATTTTTTATTCAATTTCAGCGTAAAGAAACAATGCTGTCTCGACATCATCAATAATGGAACCCCGCCCAGCTGTGTTTGATTTCGCAGAGGGTTCAACAAATTTGCATACACGTATCCCTCGAAGCCTGTATTTAGACAATATATTATTAATCTTTAATTTACTTTATTAGCGTTTCACCCCCCATCGTAGACGCCCCTGCCCTGGGGACCGCACGAGAGAACGAAAATTTAAATTTGAATGACCCCCTTCAGATTACCTTAAAAAAATACGAACATGCTGTACTTTGATGTGACGAGGATTTTCATTACGAGATAATAGGTATGAAAAGCGATTTTGCATAAATATTAATATGATCTATGAGAAAATCAGCAATAGCATAACGTAATGGATTTTTAACCGACTTAAAAAAGGTTTCCACATTCTCTCTTTTATGTTTATGGGTGGTTGAAAACTTCGGTGTAGTCAATTGTACAAACAAGGTTAAACAATATCAAAGAAAAAAGTGCTTACTGCATAAAAGTACTGTAGTGAACGGCCTTACAAACAAATTTCTTTGCGATTTTGATAGAATATTGAATACGACGCCAATTATTAGATATATGTATTTATATTTATCCAAATAATTCAATAATTTTATTTAACTAACTAAATTATGTATTACCTTGTCCAAAGTATTTTGTTTCTTATTTTACTGTTTAAGGTCGTTAATTTCAGTTAAAAAAATTACTAAAACTATTAAACTATTTAAATATTGAAAATGATTTTTAATTGGGAGTTTGTTGCTTTGCAGCAGCCGTGGTCACGAAGAGACTCCGTCCGTCGTCTCGGTAATATTTTTTTATTTAAATGTGTACTACTCGCGTTTTTTAAAATGTACTATTATTCATCGCGTTTGGTTCTATTTCGCATTTCATTAATATAAAATTAGAACGTGATTTTTACAGTTAATCCAAGCTCGATTCTAGTCCCCAGGACATATAAAAGTGCGCACCCAGTCCCAGAATTGGCTATTAAGAGTGAGGAAGTCTGCCGGATGAATAATTTAAAAAAGAAATCTTACCTATCGGCGGAAACGGAATAAAACTCGTTGTTTCCAAATGCAAATATCCCAGGGGTAATGAGCTAACTGTATGCAATTTAAAAAAGGCTGCGGACGAGATGGAGGTAAAAGGATGCCTCAGAACACATGACATGATATGTACAGAATACATGATTGACACATCATGTATTCTGCACACATCATAGATTGTTCTCAAAATTTAATCTATAATATATATAGCTAAAGACTTTGTTTTTGAATGTCAGGAACTACTGGTTCGAATTGTTTTTTTTTGTGTTTTATTGACGGAGGTATAAAATATACGCTATGACAAGAATAAGAGCAAAAAATCTTTAAAAGATCTAAAAACATTATTTTACACTATATGTCTTGAAACAAATTTGCATGCCCAAAAAAATTCTATTCATACAATTAACAACTATACATTAACGTAATTTAAAAATCGAAAATAAATTGAAAACAATTTCGATTTTTACATTATATAGTACCTTCATGTGCAATAACATGTAAAAAATAATAAAGTTTTCAAATATAAATTAATGTCTCAAAGGCTGACTTAATTAAAATTTTCGTTTATTCACCTTGCTAAATTGTTACTACGAATATATCTAAACTTTACTTTTCAAGTCCACTGTCAATTATAATTTCGTCAAGGGGTTATGGAAATGGAAAGAAAACACTAGAATTAACGTTACGTTAATTACAATTATTTTCAAGTTTCCGAGTCGCAAAGCAAATTGAGTGCCTTTTCAAATCCATTGTCTCGGGTGGAACGATTGGAACAAACATCCGAACAATTACCTTCAGCTAATCAATCATTTGAGTTTATCCTTCAAAGGATAAAGGGAGGGTCGCTTTAGAAATGTGAAGTACTGTACAATGCGTTTTAGTAATTAGAGCTCTTAACTTTATGGGATATTATAATATTTGCAGACGTATTATTTGCGTCTGCGTCCTTTAAGTGATTACATTATTGAATTATATATAGTTGCTAATTATTTAGATAGAAGTTAGTTAAATGTACACACAAGTACAAGCCTAGCTTAGATATTATTACAAAAATCCAATGGTAAGCCAGCGTTTCCCCTTCTTTTTTATTTTTTTTTTTTTTTCCCTTTTCCCTGTGGGGGTGCCCCCCCCTTTTAAAAATTTTTTTTTCCCGGTTTTTTATTTTAATTTTTTGCCTCATATCGGGCCGTAGTTAAAAATAACGTAACATTTCGCATGTTATAGCGTTAACTTTCATTAGGGCTTCAAGTTGGTCAAAGCAGTTGAAAAAGTGGTAAATAAGTGACGAGGCAAGTCAACTTGTGTTTCGCGAAATTACCTTGATCGATTGTGACCCAATTTCCTCGTCGGTCGGAATGGAAAAATAACAGCAAACTAATTGGTGTACTCCTGGCTAAATCCTTTTCATTCAGTTTTCAAGTTATCGGGCCTAATTTAAATGGTTCGCTTCGTCGGTAAATTTTATTGCACTTGGAAATTTAATGAATGGAGAACTATTATTAATTGTTATTGAACTTTGAGTACCGATTCATAGATGAATTTATTTCAACAATACTTGGAATACTGTGGGATTAAAAATTTAAATATTTTTTACAAACAGGTATTTTTTTTAAATTGTTTTTCCAATGCAGTATATAAATTTAAAATGTAATTACATTTAAATACATTACCGACACGGGCTGGGCTAACGGCGGCATCCACGGCGCTCTGTGACGTTAGTTTAACCAACGTGCCATTTAGGATTTGTTAGCTCAATTTCATAAAAGAGATTTGTATACAAATAATATAAAAGTCAATTTGAGCTTCAATACAATTAGTTTAATTGAAGTGTTCCTATTTGTTTAGCGTTAGTTTCGTAAATATATGTCTAAATGTGTCGTTGTAATTTTCCAATGACTGTTTAATGTTTAAATAAAACGTTTAAACGGTTTATTAAAATATATCAGTTAACTAATACTGCCCGATATCTGTGATCACAGCGGGACTGAAGATAGTGGTTGTCCCTAATGTGAAAGTCAGACCTCCTACGCTAGCGCCATCTAGCGATTCTTCATTTTTATATAAAAAGCATATAAATTTAAGAACCAACTCATTGCTGGTAAGTAAAAATATAACTATACATACTTTGAGGCTTCGCGTTTATTATTGACATTAACGTGAGTTTATCTTTATAGGCCAGCCTTTCAAAAAATACTATATCAATAGCGTCGGGTGGGACGTGTCGCCACAGTAAATTACTGTATAATAGTTCTTTCAGAAATATAGGTTCATAAGCTTATCTAATAGGCACGTAAGCCTGATTTAGGAAGGTCGGATAAAATACGTTCGCCATTTGTTATAAGGCTGTTATCAAAAAGGCGACGTTTGACTGAGATCGCGTGCGGCCGACCACTACGGGCTAGAACAAAAATAAGTGAATTAAAGCGTTAAGTTTTCGGTAAATAAGAGGACACGCAGCGTATCAAGCATGATTGGATGCGGCGTTTTCTTGTTTCGGAAGGGATTAAAGGCATCTTATCTTGACTTTGCTTTTACATAATAACACTAGCTATGTCGTTCTAGGAAGTTAATTTTAAAAGATAAACTTTTACTGTAACAGATTTTAGATTTTTTTTTATGTTTTACAAATTTTTTGGGTAAGATACTCAAAAAATATATAAAAGGTAAAAACACAGTGTGTACACGTGATGTTTTTTAGCCTAAAGCCTTCCTCGATAAATGCTCCAACCAACACGTAAATCATTTTTCAATCCTAAACAGTAGTTTCTCAGAATAGCGAACAAACAAACACTTCAGCGTTATAATATTAGGATAGATAAGAAAAATAAAGACCAAAATCTTTCGAGACCCATTTCTAATGCATCTTACTATCAGTGTCATGGTAATCTTAATAAATTCAAAAATGCACTTTAAATCCTGCCAAAACTGATTCAAAACAAAAATCAAACAGTAACAATCATTTTCTCTTATACAGCTTAAGCAATTAAGATCATACCTAAGAAGTTTCTCAAAATATCACGTAATATTACAAGAATTAACAAATGTTAGTTGAAAATCTACTTAACACCTTTTTTTATGTTCTACCATAAACAGATATTTTTATAAAAGTATTGAAAGGTAAATTTAAAATGAATTAGGCTTTTTTAGTAATTTTTCAAAGCTATTTCAGGGTTTTAGCTGTTTGATCGTCATAATTTTAATTCTCAATAACGACAGCCGAAAAAGTAAAATTAATTGTCAACACATAGCACATCCAACTACAAACTCTTCGTAGATCCACGTCTGTTGTCTGAGGCTCTAGTTTGTACGTCTTAATCGCCGGCAGCTGATTACACGTTGCCCGTCACTTAATGAGTCGCCCTTTGAACTCCTGCTGCGAATCGGAAGCGTTGTCTTCTTTTTGCGACTCCGAGGGCCCAATTCATTTGACGTTTCCTTAAAGCGTTTGATCTAGCTATAGAACGACGAGGAAGATAATTTCTAATTGCGAACTCCTGAAAAGAAACGTCCTATATCAATTGACTTTAGACTTAATTCAATTTTAACTGAAGATGCGGATATATTCCCTTGTTGATTTTGCAGAAGTAGCTTATAGATTTGAATATTTAGCTACCTGGTAGACCCCACTACTAGGTATACTGAGATTGTCCAAACCGTGGACGTGGACGATGCCCCCTGTGTTTGATCCTTGGTCCAGCCGCGAACACATCCGGTAAGTTTTAGAGGCGCCCGGGCTAACGAACGCAAATCCGTCAAAAAAGCCCATACACTATAACTAAGCAGACTTCTTTCTTTTTTATGTTTTTAAGTATGATTATAGTATAAGTTATAATACAAAGCAAATAAGAAGATTTTTTTTTTAAGTAGAAGTATATTAACTGATTGTGTGTAGTTAATAAATTTAAAGATAGTCTGAAGTACATATTCTCCGGGATGTTTGGATCTACCCTTTTATGAACAGAACTGTTCACTAAAATACAATGACAATGCATTACACCACAGGCAAAAAGGCTAGTTAAACTATTCTATTACATATTTTAAATGATCATAACAATAAAATTGTAAACACACTTTCGTGTTCAAATCAACCCTAAATTGGAAAGGTTTTTTATCACTAACATAGCGTGATAACTAAGTGGCTTTAACACTTATCTGAGGTAATTAAATCTAATTCATAAATTATTCATTCGGAATCAACAAAAATTTTGTTCGCTATGCGCCAAGGTTAATCAATATTTGTATGGGAGAAATGGTCATAATGTTTTGAACGGCCTTCTCATTATCGCCACGACCACCTCTGCGACTTCTTAATCACGTTAAACATGTGAGGTGTTAAAGCCCTGAGGACACAGAACATGCTATTTGGTACATTTCATGGCTTTTTGTTCTAACAAGGAGGTTCAACAAATTTGGTCTGTACAATATTTAAATAAAACACTTTAACGGTTTAAAACGCGATATATTAGTTAAACTTATTTGAAAATGATTTGTAACTTCGGCCCGACGTTTTGATGACCACGGATGCTTTGCAGCAGCCGTGGTCACCCGTGGCCGTGTTTTCAAATAATTTTAACTAATATATCGCGTTTTAAACCGTTAAAGTCTTTTATTTAAATGTGTACTACTCGCGTAAACATAGTACGATATTTAGAAACAATGGATGGGAAAGAGTATAAATAATCCTAAGACCCGAATTATCTTAAAAATATATATAGTTAATGGAGTATACATCGTAACATCTCAGATACATAGATATAAACAAAAATTATTGTTATGTGGCTACATATAGTTTTTATAAAGAAACGGTATCGCCGTTGTTAAAAATCGCTATGAATTAGATTATACTAATCTTATTATAATAAAACATTTTACAGTAAAATATGTTTTATTATATATTAGTTTCTCTTTTAAACTTCAGATAATACCTACTTGTAGAGATAAATATCGGCATATTGGGTTTAAATGATTCCATGACATGTTAGTTTTAAAAAATCTAGTGTTCGCGACAGTAGAGCGATCTTTGACGGCTTTTGCTACCATTTTTTATGATAGACAAGCATGGGGTTCGCTTGGTGGTATATTAATTATCCCAGCCATTAAATATCGAAACAAGATGTGCTGTTGACCTATATTGGCTTTGAATATTCGGAAATCCACAGACTGAAGCCGAAAGGACATTAAACTTAGCAGCTTTTTCATTTGTAGACAGAATTTTATTATTCCTACCCTATTAATTTCCCAGACGAAGTGCAAAATGTTTTAGAAAAATTACAAATTTATGAGTTGATTAGCCATACCTTGCTACCATTACAGCAACGAACGTTAAGTCCTTTAAGTGTGCTTTTCTTTTATCACCTTTAAAAGTGTATGAAAAGGTGCGATATAAGGGTTGGAACACATCGCGTGTCCCCCCAGATAAGAGTGTCATAACTGTCGCCTCTCTGACGCCGGCTCCGGTCAACTTACTCATTACTTTATTGTTCGGCCAAGCGGAACGCATAAAAACTTTTCCTTGTTTTTTCAAATTAGGAATGTTTTTCACTTGACACTTTAGATAATCAAGTAATATGACGGCTATTACAACCCTACAAGGACGAAGTGTTTGAATATGAGAACAAAAATAATATAATGAAAAACATGTCCACGACAACTAAAATTGGGTAGGTGAAGATGAAACTTATATATTGTCAATTGAGTTTTACACCTGGAATAGCTGTGTCAGCGCTTTCGTCCGCGTAAAATAGTTTGAGCATCCAAATCTCCTCTTCATCTTTCTGAATTTAAGCTGACCATGACGTCGGTCGCATCCCGTCGTTCTTGCAAGAAGATTCATTCTTTCGTACATCATTTTTTGGTATCTTGAACCATTTTGGCAGCGTACAAATCGGAACCCCCTAAAAGGGAATTATATTCCCCGTTTTCCGCGCATTTTTCCGCTGTTGTAACGTGTAACGATAGCGTCGCGAAAGTCTTCGATCTTGACGATAATTACCAATACATGGTTATGACAACTCTTTCAATTTTAACAATAGAAAATTCCCGTGTTGTAAAATATTTACTAAAGAGATATATAAAAATAAAATAGATAATGGAATGACGGTTTTCGCGCGTAGAAATTGCTATGAGAGCTGTAGTGAAATTTAAATTTCTTAGAAGAAATACAATAAGTGAAACAGGTATTCTAGTGATATCACTGAATATTTATATGTACCGTCCTCATTTCGAGATGAAATAGGTAATTTTCACAGAGTGCTTCCTCCATAAATTTGCTTTATTCTACTTTGCTGCTGAGTTATAAAAATGTAAAGGAGTTTTGAATATAATGTCAGTTGGAGTGCAATAAACTTTGTTATAGTATCTTATATGAGATTACTATATTTTCTATTTTGATGTTTCGCGCATCACATAACAGCTTCAGCACCCTTACGTATAAAGGTAACCTTGATAAGTAACCTAATATAATTAATGTTGATTTATTTTCGTGCTTACAGAAAAATAAGAATTTGTTTTTTGTATATGAAAAGACAGACAGAAGTTTTATTTGTATATACTGTGTTCTTAGTGAAACTTGTTAATGAAATGCTTCTGACAATGTACACATAAGTCTTATTTTATGTATGTATGTGTTTTTTATTATTTAATTTTATTAATTATAAACACCGCAGGATTTGTTTGATGAATACAAAAACTTATGAACCAGCTAACTATAGCTATGTAGTACATCCTATCATAAGTAATGTTGTTGTATTAGTTTTACATACCATACCATTTCTGAATAAATAAATGCAATATAATATTATAGTGTGACTCATTTAAAATTTTATATAGATATAACAAAATCCTCATCCGACCACCTAAAATTGGATTATTGAATAGTTATATTAAATGATAGATATGTGTCGCAGACATTTTTTTAGCTGCTGATGCTTTGCAGCAGCCGTGGTCACGGGGGGTGGGGGAACGTCGGGCCGAAGTTAAAAATCATTTTCAAATAATTTTACTAATATATCGCGTTTTAAACCGTTAAAGTTTTTTATTTAAATGTGTACTACTCGCGTAAACTATAAACAGTATGTATTTTTTGTTTCTAGAACTGCGCACGTAACGAGAGTCCTTAAAATTAAATAACTTATCCCGGTTTTTTCACATTTCCCTCTGCTTTTTCGCTTCTATTGGTCGCAGCGTGGTGTTAGCCTTACTCGATAAATAGATCTTCAGCCTTATTATATTCGTATAGGTGTCTCGATGCGGTTATTATTTTTAATGCCTTTATCTAAGGTGCAGAAACAAAAATGCATTCTCGAAACAAGTGTCTAAAACAAAAGGATGCGCTCGAACAATTAATTTCAAACGTTAAAGAAATATCGTCTCCCGTTTAAAAGTTAGGAAGCATATTTTCAAGTGTTTCAGCCCCAGCTTAATATTTTAGTCGCCGTCCTCGTTTAAATCAAGTTGATAACGCGCGGTAGTTTATTGTTCCTCGCTTTAATGCCAACTTTACTTACAAGGCCACTACACTGTACCATAGAATACAATGAGGTTATTGACCTTAGCAGAAACTATTAGGTGGTACTTCAAATTTCAGAAACTAATATGTGTGGTTAAATTTGTTTAAAATAGTTTTCATTAATGTGTTCATAGAATAATTAATATAAATAATACAATATATATATATATATATATATATATATATATAAAAACAGATAAACTGAGCAATTTCATCAGTAAGACATTTCGTTTATACCCCCTAATTCGCCAGAAGACAGCCCTTGCTTACAACTAACAAACTATAGTATGGTCAAATTATAGAGACGTATATAAGACAACAGATAACAACATTTAAAAGCATCTGTAGCTAAGCTTCATCACTTCACCAGACGCATCATTTTGAAGGTTTTTGTGTGTGTTATTGGTTAAACATATTGCTTTAACGTTTAATCATCTTTGAATAACACTGCCGAAATATTGTGCTAAATATTTTTTTTTATATAACAAATTAAGACACCAAATTGTCATTTAAATAAAACACTTTAACGGTTTAAAACGCGATATATTAGTTAAACTTATTTGAAATAGCCGTGGTCACGGGTGCTGCAAAGCATCCGAAACGTCGGGCCGAAGTTAAAAATCATTTTCAAATAAGTTTAACTAATATATCGCGTTTTAAACCGTTAAAGTGTTTTATTTAAATGTGTACTACTCGCGTAAACTATAGACAGTACCAAATTCTCACTCAATAATGGAGATAAAATAAATATGACAGAGGATATGCAAAAATACACTTAAGGAATGTTATATATATATATATATATGCTAGTTTGTATAAACGTAAATTATATTGTATTCTATATATAAGCATTTAGTTGTTAACCTTTAAAATACATATCGTTACAAATTCCTTTGTCAGATAATTTTGTCGTACTCTGTTTGCGTGAAAGAATTTTTTTTTCACGAAGTTTTAAAGGTAAACAGCGTAAAGGGATAATTAGTTGCTTACACTGGGATCCGGCTAAAATAAACCCCGGATACGCGCTTGTTAATATTTCAAAGGCAATACATATCCGAGTGAATCAATTGGGTCAGTGGAGGCATATAAAATGCGGAGTTTTAATTAAATGTAACAAACATTTGATTCCATAGTCAGTACTGGGGATGGTATTTGGACATCACCGTTCTAATTGAAGCAATGTAGATGGATGGATCTAAGTCAAGTCAATGGAATCTAAGTCACTAAGCATTATTAATCAACCCGTTGGCCCCGGTAGGACATGGGGCTAAACGTATCACTGATCAGTTTTATTTACAGACTTTTAAGTTTTAGTTGTTCAAACTTCTTTGGCCGACCGAAATAATCGATTGCTTTCTCGGGATTCAAAACCAGACCTTCTCGTGCTTAATGCAATGTTCGGCAACACGTTTCACCTAACAAATAGTTACATAATTACAGACTATCTAAACAGAAAGAACGAGAGCCAATGATACCGAAATTTCGCCCGGGTCAAACCACCGTCTACGAATGAAAATGCCGTGAAGATGCCGCGTTTCGATTTTTGTCCACAGTTTTTCTTTATATACGGAGAAATAATAAATTGACAACGCATAGTGTTTAGAAGATTGGGTATATATATTCTTAAGTATATATTTGCATATCCTCTGTATATTTATATATATCTCCATTATTAGTGATAATTGGTGTCTTAATTTGTTATATAAAAAAAAACTTTACACAATATTTATTTTTCAAACTAACCAATAACACACACAAAAACACATACCTTCAAAATGTGCGTCTGGTGAAGTCATGAAGCTTAGCTACAGATGCTTTTATCTTTTATCTGTTGTCTTATATACGTCTCTATAATTTGACCATACTATAGTTTGTTAGTTGTAAGCAAGGGCTGTCTTCTGGCGAATTAGGGGGCATAAACGAAATGTCTTCCTGATGAAATTGCTCAGTTTATCTGTTTTTATATGGGGCGTGGACGCCGAATTTGTGTATCACAATTTTACGATTCAGTATTATCTTGATTGGAAATTGCTTTTGATGTTCTTTATCACTACTCATAACTTTATGATAATATTAAATGTATTGGATTGAATGAACTGTATAGACAGATATGAGACACATTTTTATAACAAACTAGCTGTGTCAGCGACTTCGTTCGCGTAGAATAGTTATTTTGAGCATCAACTTTGCCTACGACACACGATGTCGCTCGCGTCCCGTCGTTCCTGCAAGTTAATCTTAAAAGATAGACATGTATCTTCGCGGACTTTTTTTTAGATAATTTAAACAGGTATAATTCTTTCATACATATTTTTTATGTATCTTGAACGGTTCTTGCAGCGTACGCCTCGGAAACCCATAATGATGAATTCTCCTTTTTCCACAAGCTTGTTCTGTTATAGCCTATAGCTTTATCGATAAATGCTCTACCCAACACAATTAGATTTTTAAATTCAAACCAATAGTTCCTGAGATTAGCGCATTCAAACAAACAAGCAAGCAAACAAACTCTTCAGCATTATATATTTGATTAAGAACAAAGGACAAGAACTTGGTATAATTTAATACTTACGTATTACACCGTGCGGTACACATTTATATACAGTACTGATCTATTGTATGTAAAAGCTTCTAACTAGTATTGTCTGTAGGCAGGTCTGTATGTCTCCTACCCGTTACTTAATTTTGGTTAAGTTAACAATTTGCACTCATAGAGCTAACGTACAAAGGCCGTGCCTCGAACAAAGATTTCATCAAATTCTGGCGTCTTGTTCTGTCAAGTGCTGCTAGTATCTGATGCTAATGGGAGCAGCTTGCTGACGTCTCAATTAAGAGCAGGTGCGGAAGGTATTCAGTCGCTATCAGGCACGAACGTTGCCACATATTACTTAGGTACGTACTGTGCAGAACGATTCATTTGTGTATTGGTGTTGTGACCCAATTAGTCTTACAGTAGGGAGGCAATAAATATATTTTTCCTCCAAAAAATTTATATGTATATATTTATGTTGCTTTTTCTACCTTTATAATTATTTTATGTAAATAAAGTAAGTTATATAAGACCAACGTCGATTTTAGTAAATACTTACAAAGTTGATCTGTAAAGATTTTTGAAGTACATATGAATTAAAAAATGTATGGTGTAAAACAATAGTACAGCTTAATACATGACGTATACGTTTTTTGTTTGTATTGTCTGAGACGAGGAAGTGACAACAACCATTGTGCGTACATATTAAAAATAAATCCTTCCGTTTCCTTTTTACAAAGAAGTCTTTCTTCTATGTTATGATAGTAAAGTAGAGAAAAATATGCAGACTGCATTTAAACATTTTGTGGGAATTTAAACTAAAGTTTCGTGAAAACCGTTTGTCTATAAAAATGCCACATTTATACACATTGAACAATTTTAACCGTTTGAAACGAAAAACGAATAAAATATAAAATAAATTAATTTAAATAAAACACTTTAACGGTTTAAAACGCGATATATTAGTTAAACTTATTTGGAAATAATTTTTAACTTCGGCCCGACGTTTCGGATGCTTTGCAGCCTCCGTGGTCACGGGGAGACGGGCCGAAGTTAAAAATCATTTTCAATAAGTTTAACTAATATAAATCGCATTTTAAACCGTCAAAGATGATTTATTTAAGGTTTGTTTGTAGACAAGGACCCGATTCAATCATGATTTTACGCCTTTTAAGACAACCTTCTTTAACGAACACGTATCTGACATACTATAAATCAAGTATCGTTGGTAGTTTACGTAGTACGAGAAACATATAAATAATATATTTTTAACTGTTTAAAACGCTGAATTTTTTAGTTAACTTATTCACAATATAACATACACACAAAGTATCCAAAACGTCGGTCCGTTGTTAAAATAAATTAAAAATAAGTTTTTCTATAAATCCAGCAATGCCTTCCGAATTGTAAACAGTGCCATCTCCCGGTATTATTTCACTTATCCATCGGTTCATTTGGCTGCCTCATAAAAAGTCGATTAATGCGTTCAATCCTAATAAAATATCCGTTACCGGCGTCTGAATTACTGGTTCCATAAAATTGGTTGACGCGAATTGGAGGCAGCTACGATATCACCGGGCTGGTAAACAATGAAACCCATTTAACGGTAACAATACACATATTTTAACTTTAATTGGGAACTCGGCCTTTTTGCATTCAGCGGATTAATATGAAAATTGGTCGTCGTGTTCATATGAGCTATGTTTAAAAGAAAACGTAATTGGTACGTGTTTTTCTCATTTGGAAACTGTTAATGATGGAAAGAGCTTTAAATACTATTTGAGTACAAACATCAGATTAGAACACTGGTTTTAAAAAAAAGAAAAGAAGAGAAATGAACGTTGTACCAGATTTATTATTATAAAAAGAGAGATTTATATAAAACATTTATTCCAATCATAGAGCTGCTGTAAAAGTTAAAATAACTAAATAGAAGAAGAATATTTCGAGTTAAAAGAAAAAGTAATAATTTCTTTTTATTAACTATTGACAATTGTTTATGAAAGAGATTCATGATTAAAATTGTGTTTCTCTTGAAAAAATGATTTGGAGGGAGAATCTTTACTATTAATTGTTTAGTTCTTATCGTAGATAAGTTTAAATCAAATAAGTTCAACATTAAAAATGTAGTGTTATGTATTATTGCAAATTAATATAAAATAACACATTAATAAGTACTGGTTTTTACTATTCTCAATGTTGATTTAACTTACATTTAAACATTGCAATGTAACTTAGAAAAAAATGTAAAAATGTTCAAAGCGTTGCAGTTGGAACGTTTGTATCTACTGCGTCAACATACCTTGCAGAAGCTACCACGTCTGTACAACTGGGAGTAACATAACTCTCTCTTACGTCGTCAGTTAACAAGCGCAAAGTACAAGTACTGGCCAAGAAAGTTTCAATTGTTCGAACAATTCATTAGCGCACACCACACCGTAATGAGGACCTAATTTGAATATCCGAACTTTTAGCACAATTCGAAATGTTTTGACGCTAATAATGCCCCGGCACTAACTTGCTTCATTAAAATTTTTCACCACTTCCCTATTTACCATAACTATATTCACGAGTCGGAACAGAAGTTTTTTTAGCGTTTCGAAGTTTATTTTTAAGATTTCCTATGAAAAACTTAGCCTTAGAGTCTTGGTGAGTTGTTGTGCTTATTTGTACATATGGCACAACATATCGGCTCTATTTCATTAAATAACCAAGTTATGTCTATTGGACAGACAACCACAAGGTTTCAACGAAAGAGGGTGTAAATCATCTAAATCAAGATGCGCTATCAATTTTTTTAACCGCTTACCCACCGCGTTGAACATATTGAAATCCACGGACTGAAACATACGACTTTTTCAAATGTGGACCCGGGCAGAATTCGATACTTCTCAGGAATGTTCAAATTTTCCAAACTTAGTCTAACATGTCATTTTTTGACACATCGTCGGAATCACAGTCCGTTGATTATTGATAGACACACATTTTACCTTAACTTACCAAGGACCCCTCGCTATAACTTCGTAACCTTAGGTATTAGTTGTATCCGAAACCGAAAAAGGTCGATAGCGCATCTTGTTGAGATATTTTACGGCTGGGAAATTTCACGTACGTTTCATCAGGTGAGCCCCAAAAATATGCTTAGGTCATGAAAAACCTAACACAGAGATTATTAAAAATTTCTTTGACTCTGCAGCATAATCACGTTACAATTTGAAATGCATGCAAAAGCGCAGTGATATTTTCGGAGCGCCGCAGATTTCGGACGAAAATTAAAGATCCTATTTCGGCCAAGATTAAAACTGAAATATAAAAGGATTCGTTATTAAAGCGTATCCTACTCGTTTATATTAAAATTTTATAATTTTACATGTTGCTAGTCCTTCGTTGGACGTTAGGGGAAATTTTGCATGACTATAACATTTCTGCATAATTTTTCATTGTTTTTCACATAAGGGTAAATTACATTTATAAAATACTTAAAGTGTAAATACTACACTTTAAGTAAAACTTACAGCTAAAGAAGAGAATAGAGCTAGAATTAAATAAATAATAGAGATAGATAAAATTGGTTGGTTTTTAAACTGTAAATATAATTGAATAATGTCCGAAGTTTACTAGCCTCATACTACACTACAATACATCTGTAACTACTTTAAAATGACCTCTTTGTGAAAATTATAAAGTGAATCCCTCTCCTATTCTCGATATAGTCTCTATTAGACGAGATAGAAGAGGAGAATAGGATTACGTGAGTTTTACACTTTAAAATAAAACAATATTTAACGGTTTAAAACCTGAAATGATTTAGTTAACAGCTGCGAAGGAACGGGCTGTAAATAATTTAATTAACCGTATTAAACTGTTAAAGAGTTTTTATTGAAACATATTTCTTTCATTGATGTATCATTTTCTCGAGATATGAACCTGTACCTTCTCTTGCTTTACAAAATTCCACAAATGCGTTTAACAATTGAGCTTCGGAGCCAGCACGGAGTTTGTGGAAAATATAGTAGTAGACATAAACAATAAATATCTTTGATTATTCTATAAAAAATGTCATCGCGTTTTCGCGGGTAAAAATAATTAAATTTAAAACTTTCAACTGTTAAAATCGTTAAATATATTTACTTAAGGCCCAATGTTTCGAATGTAAATTCTACTCTAGTCTTTGTTTTATTAGAACCGACCTTTGCCCTCAGCGCTAAGTTTTTATCACTAACCCATATACCTATAAATATACAAACTGAACAAATAAACCGATCTTATAACTATGTATGAGTTTGTTTTGCCGTCATTAAACAGCACTAATGATTCGATTTAGCGCCGGGTCTTTGCCCTAATATAGCCATTGCTTTGCGCGGAATGCATAAAAACATCGGAACATTTGAATACAGCTTTACATCGCATTGTGGCCTTCCACAATGCAATACAACGTGCGGGCTATCAACGTCACTTAGCATATCGCCGCTTTTTGTAGCCTAGCGACCGTGTGCACGCGCCCTAAAAGGCCGGCTACACACGCGCCGACTTCGCGATAGATGGGGGAGGCTTAGCTATATTAATGTCACAAAGCATATTAGGAAAATTAAAGAAGCAAAAACGTATTGTAGCTAAATTTAAAAATTCGTATTTGGAATTTCCGATCCCAAAATCGAATTTAAAATTTAAACAAAGTAATCGTAGTAGATAAGGTAATCGTTATTTAAGTTACTGTTACGTTTGCTGTTTAATCTGATTCTCGCATAAGCTATAGATTGTAGATTTGCCGATGTGCGTGCTTCAACCTGTCTCATTTTATATTAAACATAGTTTTGCTATATAACTTACTAAATAATGAAGCTAGCTTAATAAACTAAGTACTCGCTTCACCCAAAACAACTTTTTTATTGGGCTCATTGGACTTTTGGTAGCAATGTGTGGCTAATCAACGTTCATCGTGTTTTTAATCTATTTATAATTTGTCTGAAACATGTTGGACTATGTCTAAAAATCTACATATTAAATGTGTGTTAGGAACACAAAAATCAAAAAGCTGTCAAGTTTAATCGCGTTTATGTTTTAGTCGGTGGATTTCCGAATATCCAATGCCGAAATAGGTCGACAGCGCATTTTTTTTGCTGTTATTTGTCTTGAATATCACCTACTACTGAGCGTACAAGGAGTACGTCCTACGGGAGTACGGCTTGTATGTCCTACTATATCATAAAAAATTGCCTTAAGTCGGTATAGTCGCTCAGTCCATGGGTGACCGAAATCTTTCGCTTCGTGACTGCCAGCCTAGCTGCCTACGTAGGAATGTAGTAAGTAGTATTTCGGTATTCTTGCAAAGTATTGTTTAATTTATGTCAAATAGTGTATTCCGGGAAAATGATTCATATGCCGTGACTAATACTTAGAACTTTATTTATGTCTAGATTACGTATTGAGAAATAAGTTGGTAAAAGAGATTAAATAAAACACTTTAACGGTTTAAAACGCGATATATTAGTTAAACTTATTTAAAAATTATTGTTAACTTCGGCCTGTCACTTCCCCACCCCCCGTGACCACGGCTGCTGCAAAGCATCCGAAACGTCGATAATTTTCAAATAAGTTTAAGTAACATATCGCGTTTTAAACCGTTAAAGTGTTTTATTTAATTGTGTACTACTCGCGTAAATTATAGACTAAGTATTTCATAGTCCATCGCAATTGAGTAATGGTTTTTGACAGTTCACCGAAGTCTTCGCGACTGCGATGGGCCCAAAATCCAAGCAACCTATTTTTTATAATAGAAGTGAACAGACAACCCTGGGGTACACACTGCCCCTTGATGGTAGGTCCCATACCCCAGCCATATAACATCCAAGAAATCCACAGACTGCAACCGAAATGCGACTGCCCGGGCTTTTTCATCTGTGGAATGTGGTTTGTGACCCGGACCAAACATTACCAATAACCGCAAAAGCTTTAATAATAACTTTATGATAGTTAATTGTACCTATTAATGGCAATATAATATTACTTGGTCTTGGACACGGAAAAATCGCGTTTCAAACCGCTGTTTAATTATTTTAGGGTTACTTGTCGATAAAACAGTAAGTAGGATTTGTGGATTTATTGCGTAATAATTGTTCTACACTGAAAGGAATTAAGTTATAAAAGTGCCGTGAAAATCAACACTTCGAGTTCTTGCAAATGAATGTTGAAGCAATTAAAACGAATTAGGTTAATATGTGTGGGTTTTGGTGAGGTGATTTTAGAGATCCTTTGTCAATTTTATAGATCTAGTTTTTTGTTAAGGATTTTGAATAGAAAATTTCAAAAACATTGTTTATGTACTAAAATCATGACATAATTATCTCAACTAGAGATAATATACTACGAAGGAAAACTTACATTTATCTAAGTAATAAAACACAAAACTTATTGTCTATATTTAATAAAAGTAGTACACATTTAAATGAAACACTTTTAACAGTTTAAAACGCAAATAATATTAGTTAAACTACGTGACTACAGCTGCTGGAAACCCAAAGAGTTGGACTAAAATAAATTGTAAATAAGTATACTTTTTCCTGTTTTAAACCGTTAAATGTGTTTTATTTAAAGATAAAACTCATGTCATAATTCTGTGACAATTTATCTTTATTTTATTAAATGAAAGATAGTAAAGAACCCGATGTACACAAAAAAGTTTTTCTCCATTCCGAGTAATACTTTCTTTCCGTGCCAGTTGTTTCCACCTTATCTGATGGCATTAATCACAATTTCCACCCCCAATTAAAAGTGCTACCGTCGACAATAAGAAAATCTTTTGTTTCCCATTTATTGCTGGTTGCATTTTGCTGTTAACTTCGTGTTTGTCAAAGCTTTTTACGAGTGCATTTTGCTGACTCATTCACAATTTTATCTAGCCGTTTTACTGCTGTTATCTACTATCTAAAAATACTTGTTTTTACAACTTGTATTCATTTAAAAGGTTATTTTCGCAATATAGTTCTAAATTCAAAGTTTGTATATTAATACAACAGTTTTAGTATATTATTTTTTGGCAAGCTCCTTTGTTCCATGGCTCTAATTAGCAACAGGTCCTAAGTTCGATTCTCACTAGGTCCAACTTGTTTATAAAAATACACATATGGTAAGAACCAAATCATACTATCGAAGTGTATTCTTTTTATAGAATAAAGAAAAAGGGAGCATTTTACTAATAATTCGCTAGTCATCAGGCTATTTCTCAAGAAGAGATAGAGACTCTCTCTATCAATAACTCGACTGACTCACACTTGGCCAGATTTTTACGAAACAACAAATGAACTTTATGCCTGTCTATTGAGACTGTCAGAAGCAGGATATGTTTATTTTCTCAAAGTTCCCATGCACGAATTGCTCAATTGATAGCATATTTCTCTTCGAAAATAAAATTTAAAGAATACACTTTACATTTCGTGCGATTGTTTCGCAAATATTGAAATTCGTTAGAAACGGGAAGTCGTGAACAATGATAGACGTTGCGAAGACACACAAAGAGTCGGAGAAAAATAAACTTAAACGTACTTTATAAGGGAAACTTAAGTTTGTTTGAGTATTTTAAATGTACGTAACGTTGTATCAACATGAGATAGAGTGCTTATTAAAATATACTTGGGTTTCCGTCTGAAGTTACTACGTATTTGCTTTGACGATGTTACTTAGATTAAAATTATGCTTCAATACTGCTGTACTAATGTTTTGCTGGTGGTTTTGTTTGACGTTATTAGTTTATTTTAATTGGAATATCTTTTAGTTTTTAATTAAGTAATTTTGGAGGACACTTTTGCCGACTGGCACGTGTTTCGTACAAGGACCGTAAGTAAATTTAAATTCTTTTCAGTACAATTTAAAAATACTTTGGAACAAAATCAAACCAAATTGAAATCATGGGGGATATTTTAATCACGAAGTTAAATATTTTGTCCTATTAAACAAAGTACGCCATTAGTTTTTGATAATTACAAAATTTCTTGGTCATTCAGATATCTGATCAACTACTTATCTTATAAGTAAAACACTTTAACGGTTTAAAATGCAAAATATATATTAGTTAAACTTATAACTAAAATAATTATTACTTAAGTATAACTAACATATTTTCGCGTTTTAAACTAATCGCGTAAATTACAGAAACAACCTCTTTGAAAAAGAGCTGATCAGTGAAACGATCACAGATATGTGTTCGCCCCATGCCCCAATGGGGATAGCGTGATTTTACTTCCTTGGTTATCAAATACCTATACTCTGAACCTTATGTTCAATATAGTAATTAACTTTTTATTTCCAATTTACAGATAAATTTTACAACGTAATAAACTTATTTTAACAGTAACAGTCGAAGTCTCAACACTTTCGCTACTTCTGCGCGTAAAATGTAATTTAGGCATTCATTCCATAGATTTGATCATTTGGACAGAAGCAGTCAACCTTTTTAGATTTGTGTCCACTGTCCACAAATCACGTTAACACCTGGCCACCTTATCGTGTCAACGTGAAAAATTACGGAATCCGTAGAGTCACATTTTCCGTTAAAACCCCAGGGGTTCGCTCGTTAATATGAGTTGTTGACACTCGCCCTAATACACGGCTATAAATTACTTTATAGGTAGGGAACTAAGGCCCGTATCCCCTAGATGGGGTATAGGCCAAATTTCTATGTCCGATTGATATGGTGTAACACAACTTTGACGGGTCAATACAATCGTAGCAATTTATGTGAAAGTAAATGGTTAACTGATGCTTTCGTGTTTTAAACCGTTAAAACCATTTTTTGCGGTCAGTTGCGTAAACTGTAAAGAATATTTACTTTTTTTTTATGATTCATGTTAGTCCTAAATTTCGAAAATTTGGACATTAATAAATGGGTTGTAGATCCTTTTCCTCTAAAGATGTCCTATCTTTAGAGGAAAAGACCGTGACATCTAAATATACGTTTCAGCTTCAGTCTGTGGGTTTCCGAATGTCCAAAGCCAAAATCGGTCGACTGCGCTTCTTGTTTAAATGTTACATGGTTGGGATATTACAACTTCTATCAAGTGAACGCTTGTCTTTGTCAAACTTTCCCTGAATTAAAGTAAAAGTACTCTTAAAATTTAAGAACAAACTCAAGTTTCATCATTGTTCACTTAATAAAATGTTTATTCTTAGCTTAACATATTTGAAGTATACTAAATAATATTAATATATTTTAAGTAATTTAGGATATTCTATATTAAACAAAATTTAAATTAAATGCATACATACACATTCAATTCAAATAACTAAAAGTGGTTTCAAACCACGATTTACTTAAAACAGCTTTTAAATAAAACAATTTAACGGTTTAAAGCTCGATATATATCGGTTCACTTATTTTTAACTTCGGCCCGACGTTTCGGAAGTTAAAAATTACTTTCAAATAAGTTTAACTAATATATATCGCGTTTTAAGCCGTTGAAATCTTTTATTTAAATATGTGCTACTCGCGTAAAATACAGACAGTATTTAAAACACCTTTGTTTATTTACGTAAAAGTGTAATATTAACTGAAGAAATTCTTAGGAAGAACAGAGTAACAAAGTTATGTAATCACACACATTAACCCGAAACAAATCTCTGATGTGACGAACTCCAGCCATTCCTCAGTGTCGAGGGGCAGATAAATATATTATGTGTCCCTAAAAGCGTAAGAAATCCGAAGATTTGTAAACTTTCCCCCCTTTATGACGGGCGAAGAGCTCTGCCAATGTTTTCCAACTGAGCGATATGGAAAACTTTATTAACGAAACACACGTAGCATTCTATCACTTAATACCTAGCACTAAGGACGAATTTCCCCCGTGGACTTCAAAAAAATCAAATTCGTTCGCGATCTTCGTCAACGGAACGTTTAACATATCTTTGTTTATGCCCGTCCGTCAAACAAAAGTTAGTATTTATAGTGTTATTAAACAGACATCGAGTTTTATTGTTATTTTGTATTAAAAGTTTTGATAAGCTGTAAATGTTTCAGTGTCGGTAGTTTTAGGAAGCGTTTTATTGCTGTGCTTTATAGTTTTATATTAACTTTGAATGTGGAGTTTCATTATGTGTGTAATGTATTTCATTATAATACACATAGTATTACTGGTAGTGGTACCTCGCCCACAGACTACGAAGTTTTAGGTTCGAATACTCGGGTATTTGGAATTTTGAAATTGAAATGTGCCACATGCCGAGAACATGTTAGTACCGGTTCTCGCCACTAATTAAGTGGCGGTAGTCGTTAAAGCACCTAGTGGCTCTGCAATTGTGTGGTGGGTCGAATGTCTTAAAAACGTCTGGTATAGGTTGCGAGAGAGGGAATATTTGACAGATTTAAAACGCGGCCTGTCATTTCAAACTGCAGCAGCCATGGTCACGAAGGGATTCCCCGAGTGTTATTTTACGTTTCAAACTTCTCCCCGTGACCACGGCTGCTGCAAAGCAGCAAACGTCGGGCCGGTGTTAAAAATCATTTTCAAATAAGTTTAACTAATATATCGCGTTTTTAACAGTTAAAGTGTTTTATTTAAATTAATTATGTTTCTAAAGAGCATTAAGTATTTGTAATTTTTTAATAGGTCGGACCGGCCTGGGGCTTACTACGTGGATAGTAAAATACCCTAGTTATATAACATCTAAGATGAATCTGAGTCATTAGTCTACCTCTTTTGGTTTTTGATATTTACAGACACGAGATTACAGATATCCACAGACCTTAACGGAAAAGCGGATTTTCTCTTCATTTTTTTATCTGCTGTTGCTTGTTCGTTACCCATTCATCATTCATTTAATATCCAGGTCATCCAGACGATAAAACAGAACATTAAAATATTTTTAAGAAATATATCCAGGTGGGGATCCCTTTGATTATTTGTAACACATTGCTGCCATTAGACCAACGATTCAGTCAAATTAATGGCATTCGAGCGCAGACTATACCTCTAGATCTAGATGTAGGCTGTGTCTCTGCAAATATTATGTCACAAAGGCTCATACAAAATTCAATGCCAATCTCGCGGATCCCAACGGAGGACGCTGAAATATGTCTACCTGCGTCCTTATGACAGAGAACTGTGATCCCTCGACGCCGTTTGTCAGTTTTCGTAAACATTTTAAGAAAATTTCCTCGCAAACGAGACACTTGAAGGGCGAAAGGCGAATATTTATCCGCTTCGCAAAGTAAAAGACGTTTTGTCAATCAACGGATTTATTTAACACTCGACTTCGTAATCCGTAGGATTTTCTTAGACAACAGGAAAGCTTACAATCCAGTGTAAGCTTTCCTGTTGTGTTGGTACTTTGATCGCTATTTCCTGAAAAAAAAAATGTTTTTTTATTAACATAACAGTATTTATTCATGTTGTTTTTTACTCAATTGTGGTGTTTGTAGATAATAAAGTTATATAAATAAAAAAAAATATTCTTTTTTATTTGATTGAAATTTAGGTAGTCAAGTTTTTAATTATACACATTAAATCAAAGTCTTGTAACCTTTGACCTTTCCCTCCTCCAAGCAAAATAAGAAACATCCGCAAGACTGCATCTTTCACGTTTTCTTGTCTGTTCTTCCTTTCTTTAAAATTAATTAAGTAATATATCTTCTACTTTGCTTGTTTGTTACCTCTTCACATTGTCTTCATATAAAATAATTTTGATTTACTTTTATATATTACTTTTACTATTCAAATGTTATTATTATCCTGTTAGTATAAAGACGTATACAATTCTGTGATCCTGGCACTTCCTATACACTAAAGTGAGTGGTGTTATGATAGTGTTTTTGATGACTTTTGTAGCTTTACCAACTCTAACGCTAAGGGTTGTGCTGTACGTTTTACACTACTCTTCGCTTTACACAGCTTGGCTGACATAGAAGTAGATTATGAATAATAAACACATTTACATATATTATATTATTATGTAACATGCATAAAAAGTAGCAAGACCGTTTCAAATACGAGGTAATCAAACTTAATGAAGTAATTCTTATATTGAAGAGGGTTATGTTTTTTTTTTGAAGCTTAAAAACAACCCATTTTAAGTTCCAATCATTTCCTAACCAAAACCTTCAATACATCGAACTCTTGATTCAAAAATGTACAAACCCAATTAACCCAACAAATACATTTACTTTTCAAATTCCTTATCTTATATTGGTTAAAACCCAGTCGATAGACGTTTTGTTCAGTTAATTATCCGAAGTCGGGCGGCATAATCCGAGCAGTCACGTGATACGCACGTGTCACCCCGAGGGGGCAAACGGGGGCTGGGGGTAAGGGGCGAAGCTAGACCAGTGCACTTCGATTATACAACTCACTTAAGATGAGATTGAAAGGCTTGCAGACGCTTGACTGTATACAAGTATGTATTAATACGGTAAACTTGGCTGGCTCGTTGGTAATGGTAAGCAATGTAGGCCAATAATTACCGGGTCGTGGCTTCGATGCCCACCGAGCCCAACATCTTTCTAAATGATTTATAGTTTTGTTCTGTCTATAGTTTACGCGAGTAGTACACATTTAAATAAAACACTTTAACGGTATAAAACGCGATATATTAGTTAAACTTATTTGAAAAATGAGTTTTAAACCGTTAAAGTGTTTTATTTAAATTTATAGTTTTTCTAAAACTGCGTTTGGAGTTAGATATTAGATATTATATTTATTGTTATATACAACTAGCTGTGCCAGCCAATAAGTCGTCTTAGTCGACGTAATAAACTTAAGACGTCGGTCGCGTCCCGTCGTCGTCTTGCAAGTTAATCTTAAAAGATAGACATATAGCGTCGCGGATTATTTTAGGCCATTTAAAGAGGAATTATTTTTTCATACATGTTTTTGCAGCATACGCCTCGAAATCCCATAATGATAATTTTCCCATTTTTTTCACTTTTCTTGCTGTATCTTCGATTGTATTAGTCACAGGGCGATGTTTTATAGCGTATAGTCTTCGATAAATGCTCTAACCAACACAAAAAGACTTTTCTATTCAAACCTGTAGTTACTGAAATTAGCTCATTCACATACAAACAAACTCTTTAGCTTTATATATTAAGTATGTATGTATATGTACATAGAACTAACGAAAGAATTACATACCCAATTAATGCTTTCATATTTCCTTTCACGAATAGCACAAAGACTTAAAACATAGCTACTTCATAATTTCGGAATTACTTCTGTCTGAAATATACAAAAGATTGTATTCGGCGTATGTCCATTCACGCACGCACTTCACTATATGAAAAGTTGCCTTTTATAAGAGCTGCATGTGGATACTAGGCTCTTGACCCGGCGTGGCTTGCTTTATTTTAAAAACTTTCGACGAACTCGTAGGCCAAATGGCTAATTGTCAACAGATTGTTTTATTTTTGGGGTTTTTTCTTAAATTTTAATTTTAAATATACCTTTGTGCAGTAACATGTTAAAAATAATAAAGTTTTCAAATGGGACTACACTACGTAGACAGTATATAATATCTACTTGTATAGCAATATATTTACGATATTATCAACAAACAGACATATTGCAGTGTCTGTTTTTTGTTTTATAATATTAACTCAGAGATATGCAAGTAGCAGGCTAATTTAACAAAGATTTGTTAACCTGGAGTGGTAGGGTCAGATGGCTAAGAATACCCCGGGGCTGGTCTTTTATATCCCGAAATGTATTTTAAAGTACGTCAAGAGTAAGGGATTCTTTCCCCGTGGCAGTGTGTAATGATTTAGGGGGTGTAGAGATTTCGTCTTTGCCAGATTTGACGATTAATCGCCGACTTTGTTTGTTTTTATAAGGACATATTTATTTTAAAATTAAACTATTCCATGTATTCCATGTAATGGGATTTGAATGCAGAACTAATAAAATTAAATGGAGTTTTTAATCAAATATAAACTATATATATAACTATAAACATAAAAACATTAAAATTTCAAAAAGAATGTCTCTTATTTATTAATATACTCCATAATGAAGGGTAAGAATAATAATAGATACTGGTATAAAATTGTTAAAATCGTCCCTAAACTATTTCAATTATTACAGGAGCTCAGTGATTCAAACGAGAAAAAAAATTTAGCTTGTATCTTTATGTACTGCACTATAGCTTTATAAATATGTATGTATTGTAGCTTACGCGAGTCGTACTTTAAACGGTTTAAAACGCGAAATATATACCACAGAAATCATCTGGCTGCAAAACTGCTGGTCTATGCCAACATGTATCGGCTGAAAAGAAACACAGCCTCAACTGAAGAATGAAAGGAATATGAGATGACACATCAGAAGATGTGCACTCTCAAGCATAAATAACTCACAAATCTGATAAAGCCACTGGCGATTGCAGATAGAAAAAGACTTAGATTTACCTATAGGAAATCTAGAATTCTCCGAAATCTGTAACTTTCCCTGTAAATCGTATTGTTCATTATAATAACGTCTTATGTGCTAATAGAACTGCTTAATGATACGACACCTTAATAGGAACGCCTTAGAAAACAAAACGAATAAAAACAAAGTTCGCCTTAATAGTCGAAACTTCGCTCGCTATCTGTGGTCGATTCTCATCAACGTTAGATATTATTTTAATACGTTAGCGTGGCTTCCGCGAAGTGCAGTTTCCGTAATAGTTGAAGTTGCTAACAATTACTTCAGCTGCAATTGGCTCCTAGTCCAATATTTTCTTTGCAAACAGCGCCCTGCTTCTGCAAATATGAAAATGCATTCCTATATAGATCATGAAGAATAGCATCTCTAACTTAGACTAATCAGCAGACATATAGTAATAGATTAGCTGAGTCAGCAACTTTGGCATATTTGGTTTTGTACACCTTCTCCTATCTTTAAAAATTTAGATTTGAAAACTTTATTATTTTTTACATGTTATTGCACATGAAGGCACTATATAATTATCAACAATTTAGCTACCGAGTCAAGTGATTCCATTGGTAGAGCAACAGCACGGAACGCTGACGATGCCGGTTCAAGTCCTGCCTGAGTCGAAAATGTTTCAATTTATTTTCGATTTTTAAATTAAAATTTAAGTAGTTTCTGTTCATCGTTGTAAGGTAATCTTAAAAGATAGACATATAGTATTGCGTACATATTTATAAATCATTTAAAAAGGAATCATTCTTCCATACATATTTTTTTGGTATCTCGAACCGTTTTCGCAGCGTATGCATCGGAAACCCGCAAAGAAGAATCATTTTCCCCCTTCTTTCCACATTTCCCGTTTTATTAACTTGATTAACTTACAAGAACGACTAGACGCGGACTACGTTGTGGATAACAGCTGTAAATTAATAAAGCTGAAGAAGTTGTTTGCCAAAATAAATATTAAAAATAACTATTCTACGCGGACGTAGTCGTGGTCTCAGCTAGTCAATTATAAAATGACGTCACATAAATTAATAAAAACATGATCCTCATTATGTGCGGTCGGTTAATACAAAACTGTATCGCCATAGAACGCAATCCATTAGTACGTGTACCGTCCACGCCTGTGCATTCGACGTCCCCGTTTCGAAATCAAGGAACTGTTTATTTCTAAAACGCCCCAATGGCGCTCAATGCGGTTGCGAAACGGCGGTGACATAGGTTCACTTCGATAAGCATTATTTTCTTTGACTACAACACAAACGAAATTCGAACCTACGACCAAAACTGTACGGTAACGATTAAAATAAAACACTTTAACGGTTTAAAACGCGATATATATTTGTTAAACTCATTTAAAAATATTTTATCCTCCCCGTGACCACGGCTGCTGCAAAGCATCGAAAACGTCTGGCCGTAGTTAAAATAAATAACATTCAAATAAGTTTAACTAATATATACCGCCTTTTAAACATTTATAGCGTTTTATTTCAATGTGTTCTTCACGCGTAAACTACAGACAGTATTTATTGAAAATACTTTTTTGATTTAAAGGCTCATATAGGAGAGTCCAAATTTTATATATTTTTAGATACAAAGCATAAAACTATTGTCATACAGTTATTAAAAAAATAATAATTTATAATATATATAAAACTACAAAAACACTGTAAAATAAAAAATAACTTTTTATGCGAAAAAGGAGGCCAAGCATGAGGTTTTATAAATAGAAGGTAAAATTCCCAGCAATATAACATCAAACCGCCCCTTTGGCTAAATGGTTAAACGTGTTACCTAGAATTGCCTTAAGCGTCCTGGGTTCAAATCTCGGGGAAACAATGTATTGTTTCGTTCGGGCAGGGCACAGAGGTATAACCTGTAAAAGAGCTGATCAGTGAAACGGACACGGAAATGTGTTCGGCCTTTGCCCCACGGGGGAATTTGATTTTCCTCTTTTACCTAAAAAAAATGCGCTGTCACCCTATTTTGACATTGAAAATAATGATTATATCTAATCTTATCATAATCTATTTTTTTACGATATTATCGTATTATTGATAAAAAGATCGTACATAAAAATTCGTTACGGCATTCTCAAACCCGGGAACCAATCCCAATGTAATCGAAATGGTGATAGATATAATAGTTCGTAGTAATAAGCCCGCATATCAATAGCAAGAAATTGCAGCCCGGGTCGGACGCTAAATACCACGCTTTGCGCGGCCATTTGCAATTCGATATCCGCTAAGCTGCGCGGGATTGAACTGCGGACTGCATCTCCCGTTTGATATTGTAATAATATTCATCGCTTTTAAATATAAAGTGGATTACGGGTGAGTGTTACGCATACTTTGCAAGTCACAAGGGTTCATTTACTTTGTGATACGGATTATGTATTTTGTCTATTAAACGTACGTACGTACGTAATATTTTATACTAGGTATATACAAAAATGTTAAATGCACCAAATATTCGGTAAGAATGTTTACAACATACATTTAAAAATACCATATAATTGCCATTAATTATACAAATAAGAATTATTTTATGATCTACAATTTTAAAATTAATTCCTTTAATTAAGTTTTAAATAAATGAGAAGGTATTTCGCATTTTATTCTCTTAAAAGTGTTTTGTCAGCTATTATATGATAATTCTAATAACATATTCACAAATAGTAAATATTCAATGAAATGAACTTAAAATTATATATTTTTGTATTAATACTGAACTTTCATATTGAAATTATGCACTTTTAACGGCTTCAAATGCGAAATGTATTAATTAAACTTATTATAACTACAGCCTCGCGTTCCGGACACTTCATAACAATATATATCACATTTTAAACCTTTAAAAATGTTTTATTTGAATTTACTACACTATTTCTTTTTATTCTTATTGTAATTATGTATCTTAAGACTATACGATTTTGATATCAGTCTTTATATACAAATGTTATTGAAAAGCTCTCTTTCTCCTTAGAATCAGCTATTAGAGTTCACTTATAAATTAGCCGTACGTATTCGCTACGAGCATTGTGTAAGGCCTGCACCTACGGCATTATGTTACACAATAAAATCTTAATCACGCTTAGTCTCGATCCTTTGAAACTCTAACAAATGGAGCATTCTCTATTATGTCCCGAATAACTCTCGTATTTGCAACAAGCTGCGCAAATAGCGCTAGGATTTACACTACTTAACCGTCTTGGAGGTTGTGTGTACTATTTTAGACTTAACTCCTTGTTCGGAACTAAGTGAATGGAATCGTAGTCCGGTACTAGGAAATTGTGTATTGACGGTTCGTCTACTTATTTTGTTAACTTGAATGAGCTAAATTAAACGTGTAGCCTAGAATAGCGTTAGGAGCGAGAGGTCTTGGGTTCGAATACCAGGGAATCAATAAATTGTTGCCCTCAGACAGGGCACAGAAGTCTGATCATTTACTTTTCAGTAAAAGAAACGATTAGTGAAATGGACGCAGAAATGTGTTCGCTTTCGCTTACACATTTCTATAAGGTATTGGATTATGGTTATAACATATTTATTTATTTAGATAGTACACGATAGCTTCAAAAAATTATGACATTAAAGACGCCATTCACCTGACCACGGCTGATGCAAAGTATTCAAAACTTCGGGCCGTATTTAAAGCAAAATAAATATCTTAATATATTTCGCGTTTTAGACCGTTAAAAGTGTTTTATAAAAATTATTCTTATGTAATCTGCTTCGTAACGTAAAACTATCTTACGTTATCACCTCTATCAGTCGTCTCGTGACGTACACTTATTCCTGTTTTTTGTTTATAAATATTTACAAAGCAATAAAACTCACTTCATTTTACGAAGCAGCAACAAAGAAATACCATAATCTCGCTTTAACATTGACTACTTAAATGTGTTTTAATAGCTCAGAGCAAAGGATTAAGTAGATAGAGGCAGACATTTCCAGGCAAGACAAACAGACGCTTGCCAAGATTAGTGCTAAGAGATAGTGCGTCTTGAATACTTGGGACTTACGTTTACTAACGCTTTCATAATTACGTCGAATAAAGCGTGAACATTCAAGAGTTCAAGTTATTAAGAAGCAATATCTACGTGTTAAGACATCTTTTAGGGCAAACGGTTAGCGAAAGATTGGTACGCGAAGCAATTGAAATCAAAAAACACCGAAATTTCAATAGGGAGGACGGCCTCAAACTATCAAACACCTGGGATCCCATATTAAAAACTTTGGATCCCAATAAACAGCATACCAGCAAACGCGAAGACACCGTTAGTAAATTCTACAAGGACCCGGCCAGTTTCGCCAAATACCAACTTCGACGGAACAGATGGCGCTAGCGTAGCAATTTTTTACTTTGACGTCAGAGACATCCTCCATCTTTAGTCTCCCCGTGACCACGCCTGCTGCAAAGCATCCGAAACGTCGGGCCGAAGTTAAAAATCATTTTCAAATAAGTTTAACTAATATATCGCGTTTTAAACCGTTAAAGTGTTTTATTTACCGTAATTTAAAAACCGAAAATTCGAATTCGATTCCGGTTCAAGTCCTGCCCTTATTCGAAAATCGAAATTCGTTGATCAGACACTGACGATGGCGGTTCTGTCCGCCGAGTCGAAAATTTTTTCAATTTATTTTCGATTTTTTAATTTTGTGGTGCCTTCATGTGCAATAATATGTAAAAAATAATAAAGTTTTCAAGCGTTTCCGTACTTTTTCGCTACACACAAGCAATATGCCCCGCGAGGGCCATTCAAGTATATTCTAATTTCGAGGCTGCATTGTCGCTTAACTAACTGCAAGTCTTAATCTTGCCCCGGAGTACTGCTGCTGCCCTAATGATCTCAAGACGCTCTTAAGAGGCCGTATATAACGCTATATGAGACGTTTTTAAAATTTAAGCCAACGTAAATGTGTCGTCTGTTTACTGTGAATGCTCAAATATTTTCCAGTGCAGTGTCCCTTTGTTCTATTAGCATATAATTACAATGAACAAAGTAAATGAATTGAAGTGGTTATTATGATTGCCATCTTAACGAGATTCACGTACCTATTTTGGTTTGTGACATTCGGAAATCCTCAGATTAAAACTGAAACATAATACATGTTACAAACTTTACAGCTTCTTCATTTATGGTTGGTGGTTCACAGATACAATTTGATAAATAGTGTCTGTAGGTTACGCGAGTAGTACACATTTAAATAACACACTTTAACGGTTTAAAACGCAATATATATATTACGTAAACTTAACTGAAAATTATATAACTACAGTCCGACGTTTCGGATGCTTTGAAGCAGTCATGGTCACGGGGAAAATAAAGATGGAGGGTTTCTCTGATGTCAAGCTAAAAACTGCTACGCTAGCGCCATTTGTTGCGTCGTAGTTCGTATTTGACCGCCCGGCAATCGACGGTACAGACATGGACTGGACTGAATTGGACATAGGAAACCACTGGAACATCCATGATTCCGAAGAATTATAAATGTGTTTTTATTACATGTCGGACTCGGTCAGATTCTAAATACTTAATTCAACTAAAAGTAACATATTTAATTCAAGATAACACATGGAAAAACGTCTCACAGAAAAGCATAATAAAAATGCTGTATAATATTAATTCTAACACAACTCGTTCTAAAGACAGCTCAAACACAGTTTCAAAAAGGAGAAATTTAATATCTTCAGCGTTCATTTATAAGTTTTTCGCAAAGTTCATGAAATTCTTTAACAATTTTATAACGCAGTTGCACTTTTTCTATTTTGCGTTCATTATGGCGTAAAAAATATTCTTTTCTCAGCTTGTTTCAGAATAATAGTCGAAGTTCAAATACTTAGCGATAAATTCCATAACAAATTGTGCCTCGATTGAGTCTAAATACTGGTGTTCGCTCTCGGGAACATTCTAGATAAGTTTTAAGTATTCTTTAAAGTTGTACGTGTTTGTGTGAAGTTTTCATAATTATGTTATCGTTGAGAATGTTATCTGGCTAAAATTATAGTGGTTGACTGCAGATCGCGCGGTCCAAAATTCGGGATTCTGGCAAAAAGTATTGTCATATAAGTGTTTTATAACTTAAGTTCGGTATTAAGTACTATCTCTATTTTACACAGCAAATACGTTTTAAGGATTTCAAGGAACATTAAGTTTTAAGGAATCGTGAAATGTATTGTTAAACTGATTTGATCAAGGATGTCTTTAATGTCTAAGTCAAAAATCTGTACGCTAGCCATTTATGTCCTTCTAGTTGGCATTTGGAGAAAAGTCCTTACATAACAGACTTGCTGTGTCCTTTTGGCATACCGAGAAACGAAAAGAAATTAGGGGCCACCCCGATCTACTTGTACAGGAGACCTATGCCCAGGGGTGGAGATTCACACAACATTTAGGTCAATATCATGCTTTTATATTTCTTTGATTAATTAATTCTTGTTTGTTACTTTTTATTAAGTATAGTGAATTGAAATGAGTGTAACCAAGGTTTGTAATAGTTAGAATAAAAAAAAACAATTTAGTAGTGACGACGACACAATGCTAGGAACTAAATGTAATTTTCTGGAAAACTTGTTTCAAGAGGAAAATGTAAATTCCGAAATGAAGATATTTAGAAATAAGTCTGAAGCTATTAACTGTAAGTATGGAGTTCAGTTCATTTGGTATTCGGAACAGCGCTGACTGAGCCGGTACGGAGTGCGATCGGAAAAACATTTTCACGTCGCTTTCCACGAAGTTTTTAATACTTTTGTATTGCGTTTTAATTGAAGTGCAGTTGGAGGATTTTCAAAGAAAACCGAATTATTCGTTTGTGAAATATTTCTCTGAAACTATACGGAAGTTTGAAGTTTGTCTACATGTATACATGTGTAGAAGCAAGGTACTAATTAGATAATATTCTGTATAATTTTATGCATTTTTAATATATATAACCTTAAATGCTGTCTGTAGTTTACGCGAGTAGTACACATTATATTTTAATTTTACATTTAATAAATATTATCACTTAACGGTTTAAAACGCGATATTTATTACTTAAACTTATTTAAATATTATTTTAAGTACGACGCGACATTTAGGATGCTTTGCAGCAGCCTAATTCCAGGGGGGGGGCGTGTAAAGTTTAACTAATACATTTCACGTTTTAAACCGTTAAGTGATATACAATAAATTTGAAAAGCGTGTATTAAAATTGGTAAGACAAATTTAAAAATATAAATCCAACATTTAATGAGCGGTATGAATATTGTTTTAAAAGAGCTTTCTGGGCACAGATATAGAAATGTGATCAATTTCTTGTCTGTAAATAAAAACCAGTCAGTGATTTGCTGAAACGTCAACGTCTGCCATATGATGTAGATTAAAATAAAATAAATTAAGCAGTTTCTTTAAAAAAACGAACCTACATGAGCAAAACCATGGAATATTTCCGTTAAATACCAAAATATCGAATTAATATCCGGTACACATAAACTTGGAGGAACTTAATATTGAGCCGGGATAGTAGCCCCGGGCGAGAAGAAAATCAAACTGCCGTGAATTCCAAAAGAAAATTAATTAAAAACTTAATTTCATGATATTGGATCAGCGGGATTATCCACTTTGTTTGGGAAATATTCTGTATTTTTCTTTTTTACGGGAATCTAAATTTAAGCTGCGTTACGATTCTTTTAAGTTAAGTAAGATTTGTGTCTAAAAGTTGGTTTGACATAATTTCAAACCTTTGGACTAGACATATTGGGTGTTTTCATAATAATGTATAATCGTCTCTGTAGCTCAATGCTTAAACGGTTTTGCTTAGCATTGCGATAAGCGCAAGAGGTCTTGGTTTTGAATCCCAGGGCAATGCACAGAACTCTATAAACTCTACAATGACAATACGTTCGCTGTCTTAGTTTACGCGTTTTCACATTTAAATTAAATACTTTAACGGTTTAAAACGCGATATAGAATAGTTAAACACACACAGTCTCCCCGTGACTGCGGCTGCTGTAAATCATCGGACACGTCGGGCCGTAGTTAAAATAATCTCCAAATAATTCCTAATAACTCCAAGTAACTAATATAAATCGCGTTTTAAACCGTTACAGTGTTTTTTTAACTCGGCAAGACTAAAGTCTATCAACTACTTGCCTGTAAAAGAACCGGTCAATAAAACGAATACAGAAATGCGTTCGTCCCCGTCCTATGCGGGAAACGGGTCATATGGATTTGATACAGGGTCAAAACGGGGGACAGTAGTAAGTTTATAAAACCTCACAACTCTATTCGGCAAATAGTGCACAAAGGTTAACAATATTCATAAATATTTATCAGCAACATAGTAGCGATAGCAAATAATTGTTGCAAGGATCGCGGAAGTTGAGCTGGTGTGCTCCGTAGCCCATTAAACTTTCCGTTCGGCAATGCACTTTGCGGGGATATAATTTGCATGCACATTGTCAAACCGTATCGGGTCTTTGGAATGAGACTGGTCAAACTTATATAATATGGCTTAAGGAATTGAACAAACATATGTTGCCAATGAAAGTTACTGGTTTGTATCAGTATACACGTGATGTATACCGATCACTGTATGACTAATTGGAAGTGGGTTTGATATCCGCTAGTATGCTTCTCGAAAATGTAGGCATGTGAATATTCCATCCATCCGATACACAGATGAAAAAAAACGTGAAGTGTAAATTCATAGTCTGTCGTTGACTAAAAATGGAGGGTATCCATAATGCCAAAATTGCTACATTAGCGCCATCTGTTTCATAGAGTTTGGTATTTGGAGTCATGCTGACTACGACTACTCGCGTAAACTACACATAATACTAAAGTCTACGAATCGGTTTCACATAGCAGGCTCTTGTAACTAAATGCGTCCTCTGTATGTAACTGACCAAGCTCTATCCAGGTTTTACTGACTGCAAAGTATCGACTGAGCTTCGAAACTGCATTGCATATTCGCTGCGAGCGTTAGGTATGCGGAAAAATATGTTAGAGTCAATCGTTCGAGTAATTTCAGATGTCGTTACCATCGTCTGGGTTTCGTTTTGAAGTTTTTGAATAGATTTTCTGCGGTTGATATTTTTTCTTAGCGGAAATTGAATTTTGTTTTTTCCTTTTAACCGCGGCTTGCAATTCTAGACCTTCTTAGGTCGTTATTATTCGTACTTAACGGATATAATTGTTTCACGTTTTCAGACGATTTTCATGGTTTCGTTACATTAATAAAGTATCTACGTATGAAAACGTAGGTAGATTTGCATGTACACTATAACTTAATTTATTTAAAATATCCCTTTAGGAAAACAAACTGCCATTTAAGATTAAATAAATTGGAGTAGGTAGATATAAAAAAAAAGTTTTTATTTGGCTGGTTAGGTAAAGTTCATGCTACCTCTATGTTTTCGGACGACGTTTTTGTTTCTAGAAAGACGAACAAACGTGTAGTATATCCACTGTGTCTCCAAAATATAAAAATAAATAATAACATAAGAAGTTGTTGTAGTGTAGGGATATACAATAATTTGAAAACCACATAATACAGGAGATGAGAATTCGTTTTTTTTTATCTTGTGGTATTTTAGGTCTTTTGTATACCAGAAAGAAAAAAGTCTCATACGTTGATCTAAAATCTGGAAACATTATATTATAGGGGAGAGCTACATCACACAAATGTGATGCAAACTATACTTTTGATAACTTGGTTTGATAAATTAAATACATTTCAAGAGTGTAAATAAAGGCTTTATTATATTAATTATTTGAGGCACAGTCAGTCTGTCTCTGTAGCCAAATGGTTAAACGTATTGCTTAGCATTGTGTTGAACGCGTGAGGTCCTGGGTTCGAATCCCCAAATAAAAACACAGAAGTCTGATCAACTACTTGCCTGTTAAGAGAACGGATCAGTCAAACGGATACAGAAATATGTTCGCCCCATGCCCCACGAGCGGGAAACGGAATTTCGCAAACATACAGTCTTACACCATTTTATATAACAGACCCATTTAAAAACTGATTATCTAAGAAAAATATTTCATCCAAGCTCATACATTTTAAATTAAGGTCCACTCAATGTATTAAGGTCTAGAAACGAGCTTTTAAAAGTCATCTAAAAATTGGTAAAGGTAAAAATGCCACGTATTGGAGGCCTTTCACGGTTCACCCAAATTGCATCAGCAACAACGGGCTGCTAAATTAGAAATGCCGACAAAAGGAGCGTGTTTTTGAAAATGCAACAAGGACGTGCGATAATTAAAATAACTACCTTCAATACTGTGGGTGACGCTTCGAGTGACGTTTAATTTTAGTTCTAATAGAACTTTGTTGCATTTTTAGTTTACTTTGTTAAGAGAGGTAAAAGGAAGTAAGTTAATTATAACTCAGGAGATGGCTAATAATAACGGGCCGTGGTTAAGGAATCGAATCCACCTTAATTTTATATGAACCTTTATTTTTTTTCTATTATACATATTGGACGATTTTAAATTTCTATTTTTTATGTCAAATGGTTAACTGTGTCCTAGATTTGAATCCCAGGGCTCAAAAGAACATTTTTGGTTTTCAAACCAATTTTCACAGCGTACGCAACGAAAAACTTAAACTTAAAGACTTGAATAATTTTCCCCGTTTCTTTCACATTTCTGACAGTATCATCTCTCGCATTATGTTTTATAGCCAATAATATTCCTGAATAAATGTTTTAACCAACACAAAGAGTTACATTTTTCAATTCGAACCAGTAGTTCCTGAGATAAGCCCATTTAAACAAACAAACCAAAAAACTCTTCAGCTTTATATATTAGTATTGATTTTAGATACACCCTGACGTGTCCGATGTTTTGCCGCTATAACTAATATCGCATGCAACATATTAATAATATACGTTACCTGTATTAATATATGCATAGAAGTTATATAGACTGAGGAAGTGCGCTAGATTACATATTGTTCTGATATTGTAATGAAATGTGGGTACGGCCGAGTGTATTGAAGCGGGTAATTGCTTAATCATTCAGCTGTAGTGCGTCGTTGATTAGGGCGATGTGTGCGTCAAGTCGACGGTGAAATTTTTGCTCCCTATGCGAAATTTGTATGGAGTTATGCGTTTAATCAATAAACTTATGTAAAGCGACGCGGTTCGTTGCATTGGTTGAACGTTGAAGTGGCCCGACGGTGGCTAAAGGGTAATAAGGTATTGTTTTAGTATTTATTTTTATAAACTTCTTTTAATAACTTATCACGCATTCGATTATATGTATAGAGAAGATTCATAGTTGTATAATATATATGTGTGCTGTCATAGTTAGTTAAGTCTAAAATACTTAATGAACTTAATGTAATGCTGTACGAATTTTACTAAATAAGTACATAATAATGCTGTAATACGTATTTCCCTTTTGATAGCTTAGATAAGAAATCTAACATATATATTGATATCTAATTAATTAGTTATTGAACAAACAGAATACACTTATATCTATGTTTTAATATATGTATGTTCAAAGTAAGAATCGCCAATTCTCAACAAACAAGACTACTGTGAATATGGATGGTGATGATTTTAAATGAAATAATTCACATTATATCCTTATTATATTATTATCCATCTCTAAAAGTTAATTAATACATTTATTTTTCAAAGGAGGATAACAGACTAGCTCGTTTGATAAGATTGGCTGTCACCTATTTTGGATATTCAGAAATCCTCATACAACCTAAACGCAATTAAGCTTCACAGAATATTGATCTATGGATCTACGTGATCCACGGATGATCTACGTGTTTCAGAAAAAATATAAATTGGCTAGAGATATGTTGGATTCCCAGATCGAACCCAGGATGCGTTGATTACTAGCTAGCCATACTTTGCATTACAACACGAGCCTATCCTCTTTAGTATACAGATTTTCATACGTATTGTAATTTGATTTGAAATATCTACCAACAGTGGACATTACCAGCCATATATTGCTAACCATTTCACCAGCGAGCCTCTCAAAATAAATTCAATAAAGCTATATACACTGTTTCCTTTCGTGATTAACACAAATTCACAATGCTTAATAAAAATGGAACAGTCAGCAGCACGCGGCACTGACAAATATCTAATTCCAGTTTGGAATATTCGCTTTAATAAAAGCTAAATCGGGCCAACAAACAGCATTGTTTATGTTCAACCCTTCACACATACGAGATTTATGAGCCGTGAACCTCGTAATAAATGGTCCTTGACAGATTTCCGCAAACTCAGCCGAACGGACGAAAATTTAAACTGCGCCCGAGTACGAGTATTTTTCACGTAATTCGGGTTTTTACTCGAGTAGTCGTCGAGTTTTGAGGGTAATTAAGTTGGGAATCGAAGGGCGTTCGAAGTTTGAACATCGGTTTGAAATACGGCTACCGTCTAACCGCTTTACCAGCAAGTAGTTAACAAATGCGTCTTATCAATAACTAGCTGTGTCAGCGACTTCGTCTGTGTAGAATAGTTTTCAATCTGTTACCGACATCGTTCGCGTCCCGTAGTTCTTACAAGTTATTCTTAAAACATTATTTTATATATATTTTTTTGTTTTTTTGAACCGTTTTCGCAGCGTTTTTCCACATTTCCCACTGTTTCTTCACTTCTACGAGTATTAGTCGCAGCGTAATTTTTTATAGCCTATAGCCTTCTTCGATAATTACTAACACTACTAACACTATAATTTTTCAACTTGCATCAGGAGTTTCAGAGATTAGCGCGTTCAAACAAACTATTCGGTTTTATATATTAGTATGGATTACTCGTAAGCACACTTAAATTAAAATACTCCCGTATCTATGACAGGTCAAGTTTTTTAACAATCTTTAATTTACGTTCCCAGGGAATCAAAGCTGGAAACTTTAATGCAATGCTACATAATGCATTTACTATGGAACTAAATCAGTGGTGATAATTACTATATAAAATATTCTTAGTATAGTTTTAGCGAAGGTAATTTTCTTAGATTAAATTTATAGAAATAATGAACTTACAAGAAACTTATAAAAAATAATGGTCATATGTTTTTTTTCCGTTTAATAAGAACGTTCAAAGGCACATACATGAAAAACACGTAAACCAAATTAATAAAGCAAGTTCGAGTCCAGTCTGAGTTGACTTTTTTAACCTACAAATAAAACACTGTCTGTATACATTTAAATATAATTTAATGGTTTAAAATACGTGTAGTTGATTATTATTTTTCTCTCATTTTACCTATGTACCGACATTTCTGATTCTTTGCAGCAGCCGTAAATATTTTTAAACACAACTATATACAGGACAATAAAAAGGATCTTCATTATTAATACACAAGCATGTAGAAAATCCTGTATACTTTATATATTCTGTAATATAAAAGGAAATCTATGTTTGTGTTTTCGTTGGATTTTTGTTGGTGGTTGAAGAAAAAACGTTCTTATTCTATTTTTGAGATCGCTACCCGTTGTAATAAAGATTATACGCTCTGTGTAAGAAATAATATATTTTCACATAAATCTCTCACAAATAAGCCCACATTGCTCTCAACCCTTTGGCGTGGTGTCAAAATAGTGCGCATGATCAATACGATGATTTGCTAAAGTGATAAATTGCATTGAATGGTTTATATCAATTATCTGTGTCTGTTCACTGTATTTGGGATTGATTTGTGACTGTGAAACATTTGCAGTTGCGGTTTCCTGCCTATATATATCTAACAGTGACAATACAAAATTAATTACCGAATAATTTAACTAAAAGAGGCATACAATTTCAGTATGCACGTTGCAACTAAACAAGTTAACTATTCTAGCAAATTCCAAATATATTTGCTCATTAGGATGTTTATCTTTTTCTTTTATTTAAATAAAACACTTTTAACGGTTTAAGCCGAGAAACAATTATATTATATTATGAATAATAATTCATTACTCCGGGCTCGTTGGTCCAACGTAAGACTAATAAACAATGGGTCGATTCCCATCAGTCATCAGTTTCTAACCAATCATAAATATTCTGAAACATGTTGCAGTTCGATTGGAAACATGGATATTAAAACGTGGTAGGAATATTAAAATTCCGTCAGGGTCACGAACCAACGTCCACAGACGAAAAAGCGAAGTATAATCGCGTTTCGGTTTCAGTCTGGGCATTTCCGAATATCCAAAGCCAAAATAAGTCAACAGCACTGACATAAGAGTTCTATTATATGGCTGAGGTTACCTACATTCAAATGAACCCTAAGTTAGTCTGTCCTCCTCTACCATTGAACAAACTTTTACACATACTGTCTATAGTTTACGTGAGTAGTAAACATTTAAATAAAACACTTTAACGGTTTAAAACGCGATATATTAGTTAAACCTATTTGAAAATGATTTCTAACTTCGGCCCGACGTTTCGGATGCTTTGCAGCAGCAGTGTCTCACCGTGGCCACGGTTTAACTAATATATCGCGTTTTGAACCGAAGTGTTTTATTTAAACTATTTACACATAATTTATTACAACTTTAATATAAGTATAAATAGAACGAGGTTGAACTAAAAGAGGAAAACACTAAATTCCATAGTAAATAGTATCCACCGGCCAATCTGCTTGAAAGCTCAGTCACACTACACGGCTCGTTTGCTTCTAAATAAAAGCCTTCAATGCAAGTAAATGTAGAAGTGGAATAGTTTTTCCATTTACATACAAGTCTAAGTCTTGAAGGACTTTGTACTGTACTTATCCAAATTATCTAGCTAGTTGAAAAGACTTTCTGCACTGGTATTTTGAGCTTAGGAAGTTAGAATGGAATACGTTTTTTATAAGCTTTTTGTTGGGCGGAGTTAAGTACTGTAACTAGTAACATTTTAAAATTATAAACATGGTTCTTAGCCAATTCTTTTGAGTAAGGCCTTGGTTCAAATTTGTAAAAGCGAAATTGTTCGCAGTTAGTTTAGACCCTCAAAGATACTAATGTTATTTATTCTATATAACAAAGTAGGAAAATGTATTAATAAATTAATTGTATTGGGTAGAAATAATATTTGGATAGTAGTTTATATTAAGCTTAAACTGATTTAGTTTAAAATTGAACCATTACAGTTCTACAAAAGATTTGATTCCTTTCGTTTCTCCGGGTTCTGTTTTGAGAACTGGTAGTAATTTTTGATCAGTACAATTTTGAAAAGATATTTTTTTTAATTTAACTAAAAATATTTTATTATTTTATTTGATTTTTTTAGTTTCCATAAGTGTTCTTAATCAAAAACAGACAAAGTGTTTCAATTAAAAGCTGTGGCAAATCAAAAAGTCTTATAGCTGTAAATATCAAGTTGCGGTACGCTGCTTATGTTTCTGCTATTAAAAATTAAATTAATATAACCATAATGCCATTGTGGATAGGAATGATGAACGATTGTAACAGTTGGTGTCACCACAATTCATTTAATTTTATGTGACAAAACATTTTGGATCATTGCTTGTCCGTGGCTCTCCGCACCTCGTTTAATAAATATTATTTATTACTAACGCATTGCATTCGGGTCGAGAGGTCCTAGGTTCGATAAATACTTTTTACTTACTAAAGATGGTACATGAAGGTAAGATGATAGACTCGTTCGAATGGTAGCAATATATGGCTAATAAAAATAAAGTTTGATTCCCAATGATAGTTTTGGTGTAAAAATTTAGACATTAGAATTTAAATCTTCATTTCGGTTTGAGTCAAGTACAACATATCAAAAATAGGCTGACAGCACACTAATTCTTAAGTCACAGGTCATTTTGAATATCCACAGTAAGGCATATGTCGTTTCTATTGGATAGTCTTAGGCCATAAAAATAATAAAAATACATAGATAATAAAAATTTGCTTCTACTCACGATTTTACCGTACAACGACATTCTATCTTGTTATTCAGCTTGAAAGAAATTTCGAGAGCATTTCAATGAATTTAAAATTAATATTCAAATCACAACAGCGTAAAGAGACCTGAAACAGAAAGCTTTACTCAATTTCAAAAACATAAAGCCCTTCCGAGGCGACGTATTTCGCTTACTAAGTACTTAACACTCGAAAATGGATTTTGAAATAATTTCACTTATCTTAAAATTATATTTTATTGTAGTACCTTAGACTCCACGTCTTAGCAGTTTATATATACGTACTGTAGAGTACGGGAGTAGTAAATTTTTAAATATAATACTTATAACATAAACGCGATTATATTAGTTTAACTTTCAGCAGCCGTGGCCACGGGGAGGGTTTAACCCTAACGTCACAGTAAAAAGTGCTACGCTAGCGCCATCTATTCCGTTGAAGTTAGTATTTGGCGAAACTTGCAGCAGCTTTTAATCTAATGTCGTAAAGAATACAGTTTCTAGTGAAAATTGTTTACACGTTATATGGTTTTAGAACATAAAACGGATTTATAAGGCCGGGTGCTAGTGTGCACCCGGCCTTATAAGCAAGTCTAAATTTTGCATATGTCTTAAGCGAACAAATTACTCGTAAGCTTAACAGTAAGGAAGGGCCCTTTCATTTATTATGTAAGACGATTTAGGGTTGAAGGGAAGGTCAGTAAGTCTTACTTTTAAGAGGTGGAAGAGGAAGTCTTGGTAGTTTTTATGTAAGTTAAAGATGCGTTATATTAAAATATTATTAAGTGGGCATTGCCAAGTTTTTTACGCAATTATTTAGTAAGGTACACAAATTAGTACTTATTTAAGTTCCATTGGATTCTGACGGCCTAATCTCAATTTTTCTTTTATGAAGGCGTAAAAAAACTAGCGAATAGTGTCTAAATAAATGAATGGCCCACACCGTACGCTTTAGATCATCTAAGTTACTTGTATTAAAAGTTACAGGTGCTAGTCGCTAGTGAGTAGGTACTAAGCCTAAAGAAACAAACGTGACACAATCATTAATCGTACACAAAACCGCGTTAACTCATTAAACATTCATGAATTATTTTAATCTAATTAAAACTTCGATTCCAACGAATTTTGATACAAATCGAATGAAAATAGTTAATAACCCAGTGAAAATTGTACGTGGAAATATTTGTTAGTTTATTTAAACAGTGCCTCTCTGCTCTCCGGAAAATACTGTCTATGGAAATAAGCAGAAAGTAATTTATATGGAAAATGTGAATATAGAAAGTTCATTCATTTGGATTTTGTACATAGACTGAATAACTCTTAGTGATGAAAAATGTTAAGTATTGTAAGTAGTGAAACATTGCTTTTAAAAGGTGAAAATTATAAGTACACATTTAAATAAAACAAGTTTAACGGTTTAAGAGAAATATATAATTAAATTATAACCGAAATTACGTCTTATTAAAATGTGTGTACTCCAAATCAATATAAATCTTGCCTGTACACACATAGAGAATCGACTTTTGTCTTTAATTCGTGACGGATGGTACAATTTTAGAACAGTATCAAAAAATATAGTATGCGTATGTACGATCCTAGACGACACTGCTTTTTGATAGATATCAGGTATCGAGCGATAACGAATGACGCGATAGCTATTCCCGGAGTTGCTCATATAAAGCCTTTCAGCCATAAACCAGCCTGTAATAATCTAGAACACTTTCATAACTGTAGCACAGTGTAATTCAACTAGTAGACAACATTATTCGAAGCGCAGTTGTAAACGGCAGCGCAGTTACGCAAGAATTCTACTTGAAACAATATCGCTTCCAAATTAAATAGTTTCTCACTGTGCGCGGTTGTCGAATTGCCAGCTATATGGAGACACCGTGTTTATTATACAATTGTACGTTTTGGCTTGGTTATAAATATTAAACTACAGGAAATTCTGGCACGTTGTTCTAATGGTAGGTTCGTTCCCATCGGGTGCAACATTCTAATTTTTCAATTTATAATTTTTCTGAGACATCCTCTGAAAATTTAAATATTATAAATTTCGTCCGGGTCACGAACTACCGTCCATAGATGAAAAAAACGTGAAGCTTAATCGCGTTTCGGTTTCAATTTGTGAATATCCTAGTTAAAATAGATTGATCGCGTATCTTGTTTAGATGTGATAACTATGCTTGCTTGTGGAGGACAGGCAAGCATAGAGGAGGTCTATCATTAAAAAAAGTGTCACGTAAGGATCGTTGTGTAAGCATTAATTAAGTACCATAAACGAAAACGGTCATTCGACTACTCTGCGACTTTCTAACGTTTTTCAAGTCGTTCTCCAACTGTCTTAAATAAACCTATGACCATGACATCAGCGTTCATAAATCTAGCTTGCAACGATGCGATAACTGGGCCATCGTCTATATCTACTAAATAATTGTAATTGTGATTAATGCCGATGTCAAGAACGCGTTAATTGATATACGCTGCAACAGTTGAGATTTATTGAATATATGAAACATGGTACTTCCAAACAAATATTGTGTAGCCCAATCTATATTAATGTTATAGAGCTGAAAACGTTGTTTGTTTGAACGCACTAATCTCAAGAACTATTAATTTGAATTAGAAAATTATTTTGTGTTAATTAGATCATTCACCGAGAAGTATGAGCCGTCATCAACTGCGCCGCTAATGAAGTCAGTTGAGCGCCTTAGTACACAGTGGAGCAGCGTGGTGGGTTGGCTCTTTAAATCGTATGAGAGAAGACCTTCGTCTAGCAGTGGGACAATAATAGGTTGAAACGAACATCTGCTAATTAAGCTATTAAAGAAAATACACGACGAACTAAATAGTACATTGATTAAGTGTAAAAGAGAGCGCTAAAGCTTATCTAACAAACGTTTTAATAGCCAAGAACTGTCTGGAAAAGCAAACACCGCGCTGCAGACTATTTAGTGCAGGTTTAAGCAAATAATAAGGTTATTAGTGGTACATTGAAAGTTATTCACTGTGGGTGTTCACGAGCGAAGCCTGCTGTAATGGAGGCTACACTAACTTATTGCGCCTTAAGTTGGCATTAAAAATACTGTCTGTGTGTGGAGATGGATTTTTTATAATTAAATAATCCTAAACTGATTCTAATAATTCTAATGCAAAATTAACTGAGTTTTAGTAGTACACATTTATATAAAACACTTTTAACAGTTTAAGTCGCGTTAATTAACTTATTTATTATTTTTTTATTGTTATTAATTTACATTTACATTTTTTTAACTACGTCCCGTCGCTACCCAATTAACTAACTATTACATTTTGCATTTGATACAGTTAAAAGTGCTTCAGATGGAAGTGGTTTTGTAAAGTTTCATGACATTTTTGTGTAGAGAAACGGAGAAATATAAACTTTTTCCTTACTTTCGTTTTAAGACACCACACGAGTCACTGAGTTACCGTTCAATTTATTGGACAGGAAAAAATATAATTTGATTTAAATGAAAAACATCCTTACAAAAAGTGAGTCGATGGCACATCTTTGTTTAAAATTTGAGCTTCCCTCTCATTATAGATTTAATTAAAACACTTTTAACGCTTTAATACGCGAAATTTATTAATTAACTTATTTTCTACATACGGTCTACATTGTTAAGTATAATCTCTTGTTTTAATCTGATAAAAGTGTTTAAGTAACTATGTACTCCTAACGTAAGATTTTTTGTATAAAAAGCCACTTCCATAGTGGCGATGATATTCTTCAGCGAGTTCCTCCGCACTGTAAATATCATATACTGGCTCCGTTTGTGACAATATTATGAACGTAATAAATAAGGCCCTTTAGCTGCATTAAGGAAACTATTATAGAGTTGAATGAATTGCATTTTTGGTTGCAACTACTACGAATAATTTGCCGACGGGTTCTGATCGGACTGAGATCGAATCCCGGGTAAAAACATTGTTCCGGTCACAGAAGTTAAATAAAATTGATTAGTGAAGTAGAGAATAAGAAATATGCCTGGGTAAAGAGACAAATTTTGAGTACATAAATAAGTACCTACATGTATTTTTTATGTAACACTATCTACTACTAACAACAGTCACCAAGTTATTAACTTGATATATTCATTTAAGTTTAACTAATATATCGCGTTTTAAACCGTTAAAGTGTTTTATTTAAATGTGTACTACTCGCGTAAACTATAGACAGTATTTGATATATTAAGTTTGTACCACAATTATTTTATATTTTCATCAATACTTAAAACAGATAATGTTATAAGTATTCATAAAAAATATTGGTATGAAAGTCATTTTATAATTTAAAATATTGCTTTCATGTGATTAGTTTTGTTCACAATTGGATAATAACAATGTTTAAATAAAACACTTTAACGGTTTAAAATGCGATATATATTAGTTAAAGTTATTCGAAAATTATTTTAACTACAGCCCAACGTTTCAGATGCTCTGCAGCAGCCGTGGTTTTAAATAATGTATATCGCGGTTTAAACCGTTAAAGTGGTTATTTAAATGTGTACTACTCGCATTTTTATATCAGTACTTATTATAAATAAACAATATACTACATTCAAATATAAGGCATATAAAATTGTATTCTAGATTTATTAACAATGAAATCATAAATAATACCTTTTCGACTGCATCTAACAAGTTATAAACAATAATTGGACCTCCTTTGATCACATGAGCGTTATCGAATCACAGCGGAACGAATCGCACTTCTTTGACGAGATAATTATTTAACGAAATTATTATTTCGTCACGAACCCCCGACCCTTTGTGGGGCCGCGTACAATTTGTTACACAGTTTTCTAATTTAGAAATAATATGATTATACATATAATGTAGTTGTGTGTTTCGTTGTTGTATTTACATGGAATGAGCTGGCTATTTGGCACTACTGAGATATGTTATGTAAATTTTAAATATAGTCATTAAAGCTTTTTAAGTTTTTTTTCATAAAGCAATGTGATTACTTAACATTGCTACAAACAACAAGGTTTAAGGTAGAATAAGTTTATATAAATTAATAAAAGTTTTTACAAGTCTTAAAACGATTTAAATTATTTTATTCATAAACAATATTTAAAGTGTCATTTTTTAATTTCGGCCCATACGAGTAGGACGTTTAACAGCAGACACTAGAAACTGCTGGGTAAAAGTTTAAATACATATATTAAATAACCTTTATTAACTTGTTTTATTTTAATAAAATACTTTGCAGCGGCCAAAAAGACTGGTCTAAACTTAATTATAATAAGTTAACTGATTACGATTTAGTTGTGTACTATGTACTACTCGCGTAAATTACAGTTTTTATCCAAAATGTCATAATTAAAATAAAACGTACATTATATAAATTGTGAATTCAACAAAAATATGCCACGATTTGAACGGTAAAAATTATTTTATTTATCATTTATAGCCTACAAAATACTACAGAAAATGTTTGCATCATTGTTTATTTCGATGGTAATTTCGTCACTACATAAATCCGTCGCGTCTCAAAGAGTCAACCTAATTGTGAAAGGTGAAGACGCGGTAGACAGCATGAAATTAAACATGACAAAACTGCTCGGACACAAAGGGAAATTATCGTTTCCAGACGCATTCTTAACTATATCGAGTGACAATTTACAGACAGAACATACAAATCCTTTGGTTATATTTTGAGAGATGTTTGATCTATTTTTAGGTAAAAAGTCTCTTGTGTCTGTTATTTATTCCCTCCTATATTGTTGAACAAGTTTAGTAGAGAAGTTCTGGGGTCACGGGGAAACAATTTGTGTCTATCGGACAGGTTCAAAGTTCTGATTAACCTGTGTATAAATAAAAACAAAGTGAAAAGTGTTTGCCGAACACCTTAGGAAGAAACGGCATTTCACTTACTATATACTGATAAGGATGTCTTAAAATATTGAAAAATAAAAAATGCCATTAAAAAAATGTATTTTAATATCGTTAGTTAATGGATGTAAAAATAAAAAGCCTAATTGGTATATCGTTGCACTGGTAGTTATAATAAAATTATAACTTCCCATCTGCATTATCTTTATTAACAATTTATTTTACAATTTTTCATGTAAATAGCCTGTTTTTTTAGTAATTGGTCTGTTTTCAGTAATTCGCATTTGTTTCGTCTCGTTCCGTCGTTCCGTACATATATAATACGTAACATATTATTAAAGAAACAAAATATATCGACTCCATAGTGTTAATGCGAAAAGATTTTATTCAAATAAAACACTTCTACTATTACCTAACTTATTTTTAATCTAATTTAACTACCGTTAAAGGAGTTTCTATTTACTGAAATGTGTACTACTCGCGTAAACTACAGACAATAACTAAAATATATGATTTAAATAAAACATTTTAACGGTTTAAAACGCGACATATATTAGTTCGACTTCTCCAGAGACAGTCTCCCCGGGACCACGGTTACTGTAAAACATCCGAAAACAACTTTCCAATAAGTTTAACTAATACATATCGCGTTTTAAATCGTTAAAGTGTTTTATTTAAATGTGTACTACTCGCGTATAGCTACAGACAGTATTCAAAAGCGCTTTCTTTATATATCAAACAGGTAACTACGAAAATTCTAGCTCTTTCTGTGATATTTGAGTTATTTATTACGACTATCTTTGTAAGAAACAAGATGATGGCATAATAATGTCGTTTTTCATAGTCGGAGATTACACACGAGTTCATTGGACGCGAAAGGGGTTTTTGTTGTGAAACGTGTTCTCAAGAGATCAATCTTGCGCCGCGATTATATCACTTAGCATATTTGTCAATATTAACAATCATGCGCACCTTTGAAATTTCGATGCAGAGACCAACAAAATTCCAAAGAACCCATTTTATAATTTAGCGAACAGTTACAAAAAACAAATGAGAGTCTGTTGTTCGAGTTATATAGGGTCGGGACATCGAACGTGGGTCTGACACTAGAAATATATTATCATTGTGGACATCTTGAATTTCATAATTATAATCGCTTCCATATGTTTAACACCGTGGTGTCTAGAGCGAGAGGTTAAGGAGGCTGTAGTTTAGGCGTGTAGTAATTAAAACACTTTTAACGGTTTAAAATGCGAAATATGTTTGTTAAGTTAAATTGGAAATAAGCTTGACATTTCTGTGCCTTTACGAAATAGAATATATCAAACATAACTAATATATTTCGAGTTTAAATGATCTAGAATAATCTTATTAACGTCACAACCAATCGTCGGTCTAAAAGAATTCAAAACGACTAGCGATTTATAACTAATCTATTTATAAAGATGACATCCGCAAGATTTAATTGAATCCATTTCAGACGAGAGGACGACAATGTTCTTACATTTAATACTAAATGCCGTCGCCGACCATGCTTCTAACGCGATTATACAAAGTTTCAGAATAAGGGACTGACGCTAAACTAAATCCGACGATTTTTAATTCCCTGTTAAGCTCCGAGATTTAAAATTGCTTTAGACATTGATAGCTTTGAAACTATCAAGAATAGTTGTAATTACTACTATTAGTAGATATTCTAGGATCGGAAAAATTCTTCTATTGACACGATAACTCAATTGGTTAGCAGTACGAAATTTAGTAGTTTCAAACCGTTTTATTGGTTCAATAAAGATTTATTAGGTTATATATTTTTTAAAAGACCGACGACGAAGAAAGTCGTTTTCACCTTACATCGTGTGCCACATGCTTGTCTGTCTATCATAAAGACGGGATTATTTTTTAATTTAAACTAATTACTTTTGCTTTTTGTGTACACTTTGTATTTGACTAAATTATACATGTCATCGAAGTATAAAAAATACCGCCCTAATAACTAACATGTAACCTAATTCAGAACTGCGCAACACAACTTCCGGGAATCGTCTCGTTAGTGATAAAAATGGCCGCCAACAACGTTCGGTATGTTAACTTGCCTCTCTACAATCTTTCTTTTTTATTACATCAAAGTATTTTTTCCTAATAACACGTTCTCGTCGAAATTGTTTACAATTCGCTTCGAGCGATCTTAATAAATTATTTACTTTAATATTTCAACCGTGTCTCCTCATTTTAAACTACATTATACTAGTTTGAAAATTTTATTGCCTCCTGTGGGCCCTTTCATGAGCCCTTCCATTGTGTACGCCGCAAAGAAGAATCAAGAAACCAAAAAATATCTTCAAAAGAATGGTTCCTCCTGAAATTATCTAAACAATGTTATCGCTAGTATATGTTTATATTTTAAAATTAACTCGCAAGAAGTCGTGGGTACAGCTAGTAAAATACACGAAATCCCAAAGCTCCTACATTGATTTAGTTAACCCTACCGCGCCTAATGGGATCTCCATCTTCAAAGCAAACAGAATGACCCCAACTTAAACAAAGCTAAATGTCGAAGTAATTCATTATGGGCGAGAAATAAAAGAAAAAGTGGATTACGGACAAATCCGATTTCTTTTTCTTCTGCCTGGAAATGCCTGAAAATCTGCTGAATTAACTTCAATGTTTTCCATTCGGGATACACATACGGGAAGCGGGGATATTTCTAGTTCGTTTTTCGAGTGGCGTTAATTGCATTGAAAGGGTTTGTTTGCCGTTAAACGTGTCATATTGGTTCTTTTGAGGAAACAGCTTAGCTTCTAAAATTCAAATAATGCTTTAGGTATGTTGGTTTGAATTATATTTGAGTCTTTCAGTGGGTATACCAACATAAAGTTAGTGTAGCGTTGTGTTTACTTTACGGTATACGTTAGCTTAAAATAAGTTGACTATTGTTTTTCACGTTTTAAACCGTTATAAGTGTTTTATTTAAATATGTTCAATAACGATTTATTAGGTTATTTATTTCAAAATATAACCCCAGATTTTGGATGCGTTGATAAGCAATCGAAAAGTTCCAATATATTTAGCGTTTTAAACCGTTAAAAGTGTATTTGAAAGGATTAAATAATCATAAAAAAAATATTTCTATACGATCTGACATTTCAGATTCATTGCAAAGCATTCGAGAAGCTTTATTTAAAATATCATACGGCATTTTAAATCGTAAACTTTAGTTAATTAGGTTAAATCACGATAATCTTAAGATATAGATTTCTCTCTGTCGGCGCCATCTTGGAATTATTAAACACACAAAAAAAAACATTAAAATCAGGCTTAAGACTGTATCTAACTTAGAAGTATTAATTAACAGTTTCGTATCCAATACACGTCTTTACTGCACCTCCTTACTATCTCATACTATTAATACAACGGCCAGACTAGATTATCTAAAAGCATTAATATGCAAGAGCCTAACAACTTAATTAACAATATCACGAAGTGTTTAAGATATGCGAAGGTCCTCTGAAGCGAAGATAAAGAATAATCCACGGATAAAGCCGACGGTTTGTAAACACTTTGTCATTATGACAGTTGATATCTTCAAAGCGGTTCGGAATTGTGCCTCCGCGGCGCCACAGTATTAAGTTACAATCTTGAAGGAACAAATCGAATTGTGGAATTCAGAAGGAAAGCAGGTCGCTTCACGCGTTTTAATGTTGTTTATTTTTCGTCTTTTACATAATTTATTCTATATGTATATACAAATACACTTTTAACGGTTTAAAAAGCGAAATGTATTGGTAAAAGATTTTTTAGATTAAACTTTGTTGAACTACTAGTATTTTCTCTGTGATGGCTCTGTTATAGAATAAATACTCTATGATTTCGCGGTACGAGTTGAATAGTTTAATTTTACCTCTTTAATTAATATTAAAGTCATCAACATACAATTTAATTCAACTTTATTGACGTCATGTATTATAAAAATTAAAATAAAACACTTTAATTGGTTCAAAACGAGAACTGTGTTGAATAAACTTATTTACAATATAAAACAATACAACGCAACTTCGCTAGCGCCATCTGTTTCCTCGTGATTGTTATATAATTTTTAACTTTTAGGTACAACAAAATCTGATTGAGAAAACATCAATTTATTAGTATTGTTTTTTTAAGTACTGTCTTTGTCTGACTACCGGATCTTTATCACCTGCGTTGCCCCAAAAGAGTCGGGGGTGGGGTGTTAAGATGGTAGATTAAAGTTAAATAATTCAGGAAAATGCTTTATTTATTTTTCGTAGTTCTTTTTGTTGACTTTACCAATAAATATTCTTCGTGGCTTCGTCTACAATGTATCTCGCATATGAAAATAAGCGTCTCCAATTCTTATCCATCGCTATTCAATACAATAGAATGCAGTCGTCATGTAACAGTCAGCCGTATATTGAATTTAATCGTGCAAAGCGCCAGTGCGAATAATAGCTATGACAAATTTTCCATTCCGTCGAGCATTTTCCTCTCAATGCACCTACACAATCGATTCTATTGCCTGAATCGCTCGCTATTAACTGACATTCTAAATATTACATAGAAATGCGCGGATAAGATAGGCTCGACCCTGGTAACCCTTCAAATGGGGAGCGCTATTTTATGGCAACGATTTGCGCATCGGTGATTTGCACCAGTTATGATGGTGGCAGTAATGATTTGTGGGTTGTGGTGCAGTAAGTGTTCTTTATAGAGAGTAAGTATTTAACAAACAACAATATTATATGATACAATATTGAAGGCACAGTATTGTCTTACGCATGTACTCATTTCATTGATATCATTTCAACAGTTTAAAACGTGAAATCTATTAGTAGGTACGGACTGATTTCTTAAGATAGAGGAGGACAGATTTTTAATTTTAAATTCTAATTTTAAAAATATTGATATATTTTACTACGTACGATTTAAACGTACATATTTCGTTAAGTACCGTAAAAAGATACCCAGAAAGCCGACGACACATCTGTCTGATTGATACGTAATTACCGTCGCATGACCAGGAATTGTATTAATGTTCCACAGATAATAATACAGCAACCGTAGCGAATAATAACTTATCATTGACGACATTATACAGCTTGTGATCTCGAAGACCAGAAATTATTCATACAGCAAAAAGATGAAAGATGCAGAAACGAAAATCGTTCACTAAATACCTCTTTCTTTTCGTCGTAAACTTTTGCGGTCGCTGTCATTACGGCATTCAGACCTCTAATAATGAAAAAAAGTTCATGTCAGATGTTGTGGTACAACTTTATTACCACCAATTGTTATTATTGTATGTAATACATTATCTTCTTCCGTTGTAACTTATACCTTGTCAAAGCGGCGAAGTTATTTGGAAATTATATTTTTAAGCAACGTTGGCGCGGAAAGTTTTGGATGCCGGTTCACGTCCTGCCCTTGTTCGCCGTCTATAACCAATGTTTAATTTAGTTCAGATATTACTAGGTGTAGAGCTTTAAACAACTACCCCCCCCATCCTCTCTCTCTAGGTAATTTGAACTTATAAAAGCTTCTAAAATTATAGATGGAACAAGATCAGTTCATTTACAAACATATTTTTTCTTAGTTTCTTTATTATCAAAGATGAGCTTAGAAAGCGTCTAAGCTCCGAGGCCATGGTTAACACTACACCACCTGCGTCTACAATAGCTACACATTTTATTATCGTCATATTGCTCATATTTATATTAGAACATTATCGATGCTATAGGAAATATGAAAAACTCTTTCCCATAAATAATCACTGTCCTTAATTAAAAGTTCCGCAAGAGTAGTCCCAACGTGGCTCCAATCATCCACCGTCACTTTACGAGTCTGTTTGCTCATAAACCCGGCTCAAAAACGCCGCCCTGATTGACTGCACGTGCTACAGTTGTCTTTGATTTCGTGGACTAATGACGTCTAATTTTACTTCGCTTGTTTAATAGACTGGGAATTGTCGTTTCCCAAGTGCAACAACGGGTAGACACACTTCTATAGCTGTTTCACTGATCTATTTTATAAACGAACAACTTTTTTTATGATAGCTTAATCGTACCCCAGGCACATAACATCTGAACAAGATACGCTGTCGGCCTATTTTGGCTTTGGAAACCGAAACGCGATCATCACATCACACACGCGACATCTGTGGCCGGTGTTTCGTGTACCAGACGGTTTTTGATATGCCCATCGCTGATTTAATATCCAGATTTTCAGGTGAAAGCCAACGTGTTTCAGAATATTTATAAATTGATTAGAATCATGTTAGACCCGGTGGGGATCGAACCCACGTCCCGTTTGTTATTATTAGTTATACATATAATATTCTACCATTACACCAAGCCGGTCAAATCATTTAAACAAAACCTACTTTGAAAATGTTTGCAAAAACGTCGAAACATGGGCGTAGTTATACAATATTTTAAAATGAGTTTAACTAATACATCCGTTTTAAACTCGGGCCAAAGTGTTTTATTTAAATGTGTACAGACTCGCGTAAACTATAGACAGTATTCGGTCAAATTATGTTGTTGATGAGACTTCTTCCTTCTGTATAGCTGGAGCTCGGTTCCCGGATTTCGAACCTATACTTCTTGCTTCTTAATATAATTCATCTACTTCTGCAAAGCCAGGTAACTCATACCGCTATTGAACTACAGAACAACAAGGAGGTCTAAATTAATATTAATATATTTTTTATTGATTAGATGGTTGTAGTATTGTTTTTAATCATACCAGTTTGTAGTTCTGTTATACAAAGAAATATATGTAATAAATAGTTACGGTACATTGTTATAATATTAACTGTCGTAACGTTTTGTTACATTGTAAAACAAAGGAATAGACTTAGTTGGAATATTAACATTCAAGCTTGTCGCAAAATATAATAACTAGATACAGATATTTAAAGGTTGTTTTAAATATCTGTATAAACCAAATAGATTGCATATGCATAATTATGATGGGATAATTAATGTAAGTAAAGGAGACAAATGAAAATAGAAAATTTTTTTGCTTCAAGTGGTGCGATGTGCAAGTTATCCTTTTTTTATAAATAAAAATTGATTTTGAATTTCAGATTTTCTATATCGTATAGTGTTTATTTTATATAATACGCTGTGCCTTATTATAAGTCGCTGTGCCTGCGACTTTGCCCGCGTGGAATAGTCATTTTTAAAGTCAAAATTTGTTTTAGGAAACAATTTGAGAATAAATAATTTTCCCCATTTCTTTCACATTTTCCTGTGTTTCTTCGATCCTATTAGTCACAGCCTTATGTTTTATAGTCTTAAACCTTCCTCGATAAATGGTCTAACAACACAAAATTTTTCAATTTGAACCAATACTAAAAAGCGAGGTTAGCGCGTTCAAACAAATAAACTATCCAACTTTATAATATTAGTATTAATGTATTATGTGATAAGCAAATAAATAAGCCATCTAGTGAATTCATACTTTTGAATTGTTCGTATAACTTCCTTCAAACTTTGAAAACGACTTTACAGTGAAAGAAACAGAAGAAGAGCATTAAATGTTAAACAGTGGCAGGTGAAACGCTCTGGCGGCGTCAGAGCCTCGCCAAATATTTACGAATGAGTCGAGTGGTTTAAAACAAATTCTTCAATAATACCATCTCAGCTTTCCATTGTTTACCGAATCGTTACCGGCGTTAGACTTCCTTTTAGAGTGTGTTTAAAAATTAAGGGGCTTATTTTGTTTACCATTATGTTAAAGGATCGTTGTTCTAATTCGGTACGTTGCAAGATTGGGTGAAAACATGTTTTAACTTTTAGATTATGAAAAACAGTAAACTTTTAAAATGTCAAGTACTGTCTGTAGTTTACGCGAGTAAGACACATTTAAGATAATTACTTTTAACCGTTTAAAACACGAAATTAAACCTGGTTACAAATTATTTTAAAGTACCCCCTTTATTATTTTATCAATGTTACGCTGATGGAACTCGAACCCGCGACCAACAAACGATAAATTTAAATTAAAATATTCACAAAAATGATATAACCTCTCGTTCGTTTTAACTGAGAATAGAGTAACACTACAATCTAAATATTTGTATTCTATTATAATAAACCACAAATGACCTTCTTCTCTTCCGGGATTCCAACCCAGGCCCTTGGTCACTTTACCACTGAGTTGGAAGCTGTCAAAACAATATAGTAAAGCGATAAAACACACAAATAATTATACTGAAACGAATGATACAAGGGTAACATTTCCCGCGGAAATTGGTAACAAAAAAACCAAATAGAAAAATAGCATATCAGTCAAATAGAATTTGAATAAGCTGCTAAAAGGAGATGCGACGTAACTCGATAGCTTTAAACGCTCAAACGTGTAGCAAAATCAAACACTGTTTAAGTGCTGTTCTGCAAAGTGGCGCTTTTTTGCGTTACTCAAATAGTGGGACTTAAGTTGCAGTGATGTTAAGGGTGCTTTCATATATGTACTTTGTCGTAGTTAGAATTTGAATGTTTTCACAGTTTATTCAAATGCTAACATGAAAAATAAAAGTGAATATAGATACTTAGAATTTGAATTCATTTTGAACAAATTGTTCACAAACATTTCAATAAAACAATATTGAATGGTTTCAAGTGCGAAATGTATTAGTAAAACTTATTTACGTTTTTTTAAACCACGACCCGACGATTCGAATGATTTGCAGCAGCCGTGGTCACAGGGACACTAAATAGTTAAAAAGCGAAATATTATTTAACTTATTTTGGGGTCACGGAAGGACTGTGTTGTTTAATAAGAAATGAACGGTTGCAAAGCATCGAATATGACCTATATTACAATTAAATGATAAATAAGTAAAATAATATATGTCGTGGTTTGAAAGTGTTTAATTTAATTTTCGGTAACAACTTTAAGCTTCTATATTTGAAACGAATTAAATATAAACTATTACAAATGCTGAAGCTCAAAATAACTTTTTATTTAGCCCAAATTAGCATGTTTTGGGTTCAAAACTGTTAGTAATAATTTTTCTAAAATATATTATTCAACATTTAAGACAAAAATTATAAACTAAATTAAAATATATTAAAAATCTTAGCCACGGTCAAAACACATTAGTGAATATATTTCCCTTCCACACTTAATCAGCAGAATACGTTCGACACCAGAATTATCATTTGACGCTTTTTTCACTGATGCCTCTGACAGACCTACCGTCGAATGTTTACATCGTCGCTGTGTCGTTCACGAGCGGCCATTAGTCGTCGGCGCAAGCGCATCTGGAATATAGAGCGAGATAAATAAATACAAAACTTGTAAAAACTCATTATGTCGTCTCAGTGTTGAAGAACTAATTGTAACATCCATTTTGTTGTGTTTTCATTTTAAGTACCGAGTAATGTAACACTTGATAAAAAATATGAATTTAAATAAAAACTTTAACGTTTTAAAGCGCAATATATATTAGTTACTATATACTATTTGAATTATGGCCCGACGGGCTAAGACGCAGGATATCATAATTAACTTCGATTCTAATTTATTTTAATTGCGAGCTGACGTTACGGATGCAGCCGAAGTCACGAGGGGACTTCTGCGAAGCAACGTCGGGTCGTATAAATTCAAAATAAGTTAACTAATATATTTTGCGTTTTAAGCAACATGTCTTCAGCAATGTATATTTTTTCTGAAACCTGTTGGACTTCATCTGGAAATCTGGATATGAAATGGGTGGTAGGAATTGCTTAATTGTGTCCTGGTCACGTACCATCATCCACAGAAAAAAAGGCGTGAAGTTTAATCGCGTTTCGGTTTCAGTCTTTTGATTCATAAAATAAATAAATCTAAAGCGAAAATAGGTTGTCGACCTATCTAATTTAGGCGCATCTAATTTAGATGTACTATGGTATTTCAGTTTCCATACAGTGACCCTATACTAGTCTAACCTATTCTATCACAACCAGAGATTGTAAGCTCGGTACGGTACGGTACATTAGGAAATGCCTTCACATTTAAAACCAGTAATTTAGCTTTAACGATACAAAGGAACGCACTTGACACTAAATCGAGTTGGTCATGAATAAAAAAGCATCTCTTTAGAGGGGCTTTTATTAAAATCAGAACGCGCAGACAAAGCTCTCTAGCGCAATAAATAATTCCGTCTTGCGACAAATGAGGTCATGTGTTTCGGATTTTTTGTTCGACTTCCCGCGGGATCATGTGTCTTCTATTTCCGTTGATGTATCGAACGATTTGCTCCTCCAAATTCGAAGCATGCTCGCTGTTTAGTATCGCGCCTCTGGGGGTGATTAAGAGTGGTGCAAAGCAGATGTCACGAGACCATCTGGAATTAGGCGATTTTTTTGTTGAACAAAAAATGCTTGCGAACATTGAACGTTTAGTTAGTATAAAGCATATTTTCGGAATTTAAATAAAACAGTTTAATTTTTTATACAATTTTGTATTTTTAACCTATTAAAATGATAAAACGTAAATAAATAAATAAATAAACAATTAAATATTTAAATAAAACACTTTAACGGTTTAAAACGCGATATATTAGTTAAACTTATTTGAAAATGATTTTTAACTTCGGCCTTACGTTTCGGATGCTTTGCAGCAGCCGTGATCACGGGGAGACGGAAAATCATTTTCAAATAAGTTTAACTACTATATTTCGTTTTAAGCCGTTAAAGTGTTTTATTTAAATGTGTACTACTCGCGTAAACTATAGACAGTAGTGTTAAAGATTTTCACAAAGTTGCCTTTACCTAACTATCAGTCGAGATGAAACATTCATTTCACGTAACTATACCATAGCTACAGTTATTTCTGAGCGACAATAGTTAATAATTTATATTTCAATTGCAATTTGTTTAAATAATGAAACGCGATTAAGCAATCCATGCACTAATAATCTCTTAAACCGATTCACCAATTTACGGCTCAATAAAACTGTCTCGCCCTTTGTAGTCGGGATTCGCATCAACGAGTCTTCACAGTGACCTGAAAGCACTGATGGATGTATTCGAAGACAATCAAACTTCACCTTGAGCCGTTTTACGAGGCTTCGCCCGGCGAGCCATAAACTCGGCAACAAGTGGTTTTGAGGAGACACGGATCTTGTCACGTCTAGTGTTTCAATTCGTTTTTTTTGTGTTACAATAGTCTATTGCAATAATAATGAAACTAAAATCGACTTAAGATTGAAAAACAATACGTCTCGGGCAGGACTTGAACCGGTATCCCCAGCGTTCCATGCTGTTGCTTTAACCAAATGAGCTACCTAGCCCTCACGTCGAGTAGTATTCTTTATATAATCGATTTTTAATTTAAATAATGCTATTATGTGCAATAATGAGAAAATAGCAAACAAGTTAATAATTTAATCAAAAAACTTTTATCAAAACGCAAATATTATACTTAAACTGATATTTATTTATTTTAACTGCGAGTTCGGTCGTTTCGGATGCTCTGTAGTAGCCGTGGCCACGGAGGGAGGCCCCGGATGAAAGAGTTAGATACCGAATATATACCGCGTTAAAAAAAATTAAAGTGTTGTATTTAAAAATAACACTTTAACGGTTTAAAACGCGAAATATATAAGTTGCTTTGTGGCAGCCGTGGTCACGACTCCCACAAACTGCTGTCAATGCGAAGCATCCAAAACGTCGGGCCGTAGTTAAAATAATTTGAAAACAAGTATAACTAATATATTTCGCATTTTAAACCATTTAATTGTTTTATTAAAATATATACTACATACAATATTAAATGTGACAATAATGTAGACAAGCCTGATAAATCTGGCAATACGTATGATTTTTTTATAACGCTGACATCAGAAGTAGTAAAAATGTTGAGATAATCGATACACTCACGATGGAGAGTACTTTATGGCTAGAATACGGGATGCCATTAGAGATCTCTTACCAAGCCACATAAATATGTTCGCATGATAATAAAACCAATGGTGCGTCAATATTACAACCTAGCACCCAGCACGTGTTATTCTTGGAACACTTGAAAAAATTTTCGAGTGACATCAGATGCTTTGAAATATTGCAATCAAACACCTTAACGGTTTAAAACGCGAAATATACTAGCTAAACTTAAAATTTTGACAAATACAAACTACGACGTCCAGATGGCGCTAGCGTAGTTTTTACTTTGACATCATAGACACCCATCTTTAGACTCCTCGTGACCACGGCTGCTGCAAAGCATCCGAAACGTCAGGCCGAAGTTAAAAATCATTTTCAAATAAGTTTAACTAATATATCGCGTTTTGAACCGTTAAAGTGTTTTATTTAAATTACGAAAATATGCTTTCTACTACTACTACTAAACGTTCAATGTTCGCAAGCATTTTTTATTTATAAAAATTAACTGAATAAACCCTAAGAATTTATAGCTTAAAGCACAGAAGTGTATGCGATGTAATTGTTATTACAATAACTAATTGTATTGCGGTGTCTGTAAGTAATGTTTTCGCGTTGCGTTTAGGAACATAAAACTTAGTGTCACAATCATGGGCCAGCTGTAATTTGGTTTGTGTATTGCGCATGAGTTACACAGATAAGGATTTAGTGTGAGAACAACCACTGTCCATACACATGGGTATATAAATTACACCTACTGTTGTAAGTCCTATCCCGAAAATTATGAAATTAAATAAAATGTCTTCTTTTTCGTGTAAAGTGAAGATCTGAAGAATGTCTTTGCTTTAAGTTGCAAAAGGCGAGATATTATCTGTTAGTTAATATACCATTGATATAGAGTAGAGTAGTTTTAGTGGCAAGTTTCAACAAACAGACTGATTCAATTAAAAGTATTATCTATTAAACTATTATATACTAAAAACAAAAATTGTCTTAAATGGAAAATTTTGTTTTATTAACCGTTAATGTATCAAAATTTGTTATTTTTTAAACTGTTAACAATGACAGACATCATCTGTAGTACCTGTATTATCCCAAAAGTAACATTACAAATTTAACCGTTTAAAACCGAAATAGCTTACATATTTGGATATTACGGTCTATATTGCTCGTTTTAAACCGTTTATTTAATTTGTAAATAGAACAGTAGTCGAAATACCCACAAAGGCACAAAACATGTAATATATTGTGTCTTTGTGTGTATTACCGGCATACCGAAATATTGTTTTACACATATTTTTCCGAAAAATATGTGTCTGTTACACATATTTTTCGGCCCATTTCACAAATATAGGCGAAACCACATGAATGATATTCGTAAAATATTTCGCGTCATAACATGCACTCGACAGAATTACGATTTGTGCTGACTGATGTGTTTGTTCCTGGGCGAACAACAATATCTTTGATGCTGGGGATTGCGTAAGAGCATGCAAAGATAACGGAAGGTGTAAGGTAAGTGGTATGATTTGTCTGTTTATTTTCCCTGTGAGACCGCTTAAATTGCTCGGCGCCATTTGATCTATTTATATCGAGGAATCAGAAATACTATTCATTCTAGTCACAATGTAAGCTACATTTAATGATATCATCGTGTACAATTTATTTAATAAAAAAATCCGGGATTCGAACCCAGGACCTCTCGCGCTTAACGCAATGCCATACATTTAACCATTTAAAGGAGGTCAAATATGATCGTTACATATTACTTAAAAAATTTTTTATAAGCCTGAAATTGTCACTTTTCATTGTATGTGAGAGCTTTATATAAATTAAAAATAATATTTCAAATTAAAAAAATCTTTTATACATTCTCCGTTCGGACGCCTTTGCTTTCTTAACGGATTTCAGGATTTCAGGAAATTTTAACTTTCATAACACTCCAAAGTACTTCGCAAGAATCCAATGCATTTACAATAAACAAACCACCCCGCGTTTACAATCCAAAACGTGTAAAACAAGGATCCGAGATAGTTTTACGAGTCGCGCTGGCAACATCCAGGCGAGAATAAATAAAGAGAGGAATAAAAACAAAGTATATGTACCGTTTAAAGTCACTGAAGCCAGGAATGATGAATATTACAACTTGTTCAACAGCCAAATAGCGAACTTGAAGGATAATAATCGTGAGCTTCCATGCTGGCTGTATTTGAATCCATTTGTACTGCGTTATATGGTATAGAAGGCTTGCAAGGGTGATTTTTGTTGAATTAGCATAGAATGTTAAAGTTTGGGCGGGTTATTTGTGTAATAATACGGGTTTATAATCTAAGGGTCTGATGAGGTGGGTTTGATCGTCATCAGGTTTAACAGACGATCCACAGATGAGAAGTCGTGAAGTGTAATCGTTTCTGTTTCAGTCTGTTGATTTCCGAATATCCAAAGCCGAAATAGGCTGACAGCGCATCTTGTTTAGATGCTATAGACTAGGGTATTTCACCTATCATCAAGTGAAACAAGCTTGTCTACCCTCACTATCATTATATAACTAACACATCAAAGTACGCTGAAAGATCACATTTTTATAAAAAAAAATGTTTTTTTAGGATTGTAGAGGAATTATTGTTATGTATCTCTATTCTGGCTGGTAAATTTATTACTGGTATATGTTTGTCGCGGCCATTTCGTTAAATAGGTCGAGTTTATAACCTCAGCTGGTTTCGGCCTTAATTCAGAAATGGTTATCGTTTTACATCATCGTGAGATTTTCTTGACTCAGATAGCTTTTAATCAATCATGGGTCAGTCGGACGACCATAGCCACTCTATCATTTGTATATTATACACGAACATACTGACTGTAATGAAATACTCACTAAAAATAATATTCTAAATATTAGGCTTTAAAAATAACTTTGGAAGAATTAAGTTTATTATACCTATAAGATGAGTGTTTACTGAATAGTTTGTATTATTTACTGTAGATGTCTTTAACGACGTGCTTCAGAATTGACTATTTTGCTTCAGAACGTTATAAAAACTACATAAAACCACGTTTATATATTTCTTGTTATTTCTGAGTTTATTCTTTGATTCTAAAACGGGTGCTGAGAAACTTCTATACAGAATTATTTCATAACAACGAAAGTTTTGTAAAATTTGTGTTCGGGGTAAATTTTGTATGTTACTACTTACGCTAATTAAAATTTGTATTTCGTATCATAGAGTAGGTAATTGTGTGGGCAATCCCGTTTTTCTTTTGTTTCCGAAAGCGGACATGAGTCCATTTTGCTGATCGATTTTATTTATAGACAAGAAATATTTAGACTTCTTCATACGATTTAGGTCAAACATTTTTCAACAAATTAAATTCGAACTATACTGGAACATTAATTTTTAACTATTTTTTTTTGGTTTTTAATCCTTATTTATTCGTTATTGTACCACTTGTACTGACTTTACTTATATTTGAGATGAGAAGCCAACACAAATGTGTCTCTTTAAATTGACACACGACAAAAGCAAGAGACTTAAATACCTTCCAATTTTTCCCGGGGGAAAAACCCATTTAAAAAAAACTCTTTTTCGGTAAAAAACGCGATTTTTTAAAATAATTTTTTTAAAATTTTTTTTTTCCTCCCCCCGCCCCCGGGGGGCGCTTTCCGGGGGGGGGGGGGGGGGGGGGGGGGTTTTTTTTTTTTTTTTTTTTTTTTTTTTTTTTTTTTTTTTTTTTTTTTTTTTTTTTTTAAAAGCAAGAGACTTATTTATAAGATAGAAGACTAGGCAAGATGGGGTTTTAATCTTAAGAGGATGCGACTATCGATCTTTTGGCTTTGGTCGGATATCCACAGATCTAAAAGCGATTACACCTCATGCACAGTTTATAAAACATGCTTTCCCTGGTGATAATCGAACTTTTCTTTACATAATAATGTGATAATCGCACCCTCGACTCGTTAACACTTGATTATGTTCATAGATTCCTTCAAATTGACTTAATTTTTCAGTACAAAAGAATTATTTTTTCAATACAAAAGGGAATGATCTTAGCAGTGCTTTGAAGCGAATCAAATCTGTTCGCAAAAGGCGTGAATCACTATAATAAATCAAGGTAAGCAAGATAACGTGAGTCGTGATAAATCGTCTAACAGCAATATTATAATTAATTTAAAACGCATATATTATTAAATTATTTGAAAATGATTTTTAACTTCGGCCCGAGGATGCTTTGCAGCAGCCGTGGTCACGGGGAAAAATTTACATTTCACTTCAGCAGATTAACTGTGATATAAATTAGTCATTTAACAATGTATAACGGTCAAAGAGAAATTTAATTTATCGATATCAGCGAAGAATGGTCTAATAAAAACGTGAATTTTTTATTTTCCACTGTTTCATATGCGCTCGTCAGAGTTTTAATTATTTAATTTTGCGTTTGGTTATGAAAAAAAATCTCTATTGTACACTATTGTAGGTATCTTTAAAGAAGAAAACTTGTATGTAACGGTAAATATTCAAGACAACAATTTATTTCTTATACATTATACAACCAACTTAAGATATACACAATAATGAGTCCCCGTTTTATATTATGGAGCATGGTGCAAACCCAAATCTGTGTCCGTTTTACTTATTAAATAATAGGAACGCGGGAAAGATAATTAATAGTTTGGACACCCTAGAATTCGAACTCCAGACCGACGACCATTATTAACTTCCAAATTTTCAAGTGCTACACAAATTACATAGCGATCTGTATAAAACATCAATTAGACATAAAATGTCGATTAAAGAAAAATAGTTTGACTTGTTTTGTACGTGCTGTTGTTGTGCTAAAATAAATGTTCATGTTTACTTAAAACGTTGTTCATGTAAAAAAGGAGCGTACCGACTCACTACGGACGGCCTAAAAATACCCCTACAGGAATTAAAGCGAAGCTTTATTTATTTACAATGAGGCCGGCGTCTTTTGTCAAGGCGTTAATGAAGATTTGTACCCGACTGTACCTATTTGCTCTTACTCTTGAAGATAATACGTTGTGAATTATTTATTTCGAACTTTCGGACAGTCGTGTCGGCAGTGCGTTTTGTCACGAATATTTATTGAGATTTATTGCGAAGGAGAATAAACAGTAGTTTTATAAAACAAAATTGATGTCATTGTGACTCCGGTTGAAAATTGCAAGGTCATTGACGAGAAATACAAGTCTACTTTTTAATAAGTAACCAGATTCATTATATAGGTATGCTTTACTAATTCTTCTTTCATTATGTAATTTTTCACCAGTCTTAATTTCTAGTATCTAATGTCAAAAAGACTAATGAACACATTTAAGTAAGTAATAAATGAACTTATGTATTTCCATCACTGAAGCTTTAAATATAATGTTAAATCTAAATATTATAAACATAAGACTTTTTTACACTAAGACCTAGATAAAATTTTATCTCTTGGCGTAAGATTTAGCAGTTTTAATTTTATACATAAAAGTTTGACGATTTGTATTGATTTGTAATCCTTCATTGGCTTATGTTTAATTTAAATTATTATTAAACATTATATGTATTATATAGCTGGAGAAATACCTGATGAACAACAAAAAAATTAAAATAAACGTAAATATTCTTTATATTAAATACCCCAAAGCTCGATTAAAATTCTTGAAACCTTTTATCTTCATTTGTTCATCGATAGCTAATTTAATAAAGGCGAAAACTTTTCAATCTCTTTATTATCTTTTTTACGCTCGAGAAAACTTTTATATTAGCAGCCATTCTGGAAACTTCGAACCTGTGTGCCCGTGACACGACATGTTCTTTGCTTTGCGAAAAAAATTAGGGGCCATCAGAACGTAATTGAAGTGTCAAAAGTTATCTGATTTTACTTGCAAAACGCGGCGATATGAAATTTTTTCGCGCCGGCGAGGTCGTTCGGCGTAAAAAAGAATTCAATATGAGAAGAGTGCAATCAACATTCGACCTACATTCCTTCTATATTATTATGCCTGAACACTCCTGCCCGTTAATTTGCAATTTCAATGCGAAAATTGTCATTATTGATACAATTTACGTGTATCCCATATGGGATTCATAAAATCTAGTTGTCAATTTAAAATATTCATCACAAATTAAGTACGATGAAGAGATTACTGATAATCAGTTTCAGGTCAACAAATAACCTGAAACTATGATAAGCTAAGTAAAATCCTATTCTACCAATTAGCAACACACGACATTCTTTTACTTAACTTACTGTTAAGATTTAGTTATTTTTATATTTAGTAATAAATTTTATGTTTTTGTGTTGTAAATAAATTTGTTTCTTTCTTAGATAAAGGCTTTCTCGGCAGCTCAAGGGAGACGACTCTTCAAAGGGGTTCATCACCACATATCTGGTACCTATTATCACGGACCGAAATTCAAAGTGGAATAAAAGAAAATATTGCCACAAAAGATGTGACAGATCACTGAATTAACCATTATTGTTACATTAATGACACAGATTAAAGAGTCGGTGATGAGAATAATACTAGCTCTAAATAACTAGAGTGAAATTCAGCCTCATAAGGTCCTATCAATGAAATAAAAACGAAGAATAAAATATACTTATGCAAGAATCAATTAATGCAACTGAAGTCGGAATACTATAATTGGAAAGAACTGTTCGCATTGATTCCGAACAAACCTAATTAAAGCAAAAAAGCGTATACGCTAAATGTTCAAATGGGCGTAACGACGTCATTATCAAAGCCCTAATAAGGTAAAGGCGGTACCGCGGAGCATGTTCTAGTTAATTATAAAACAAATAAGGCTTTTACGATGCCGTGTGAAACATACATAGTTCGTCTTGCGAAGCTGATACGACGGGTCATATTGTTTCTGGTGACCTCGCGTAGTTAGTACCATTTTAGTGACCTTAAGCACTTGCTAACGATCGTCAGTGTTTATTTTATTTGGTAGTTAGTTCATTTCAGGGTCCTTTCAATAAACAACATCATCGTCATTAACTGTTTAAGTCCAACTAAAGAGTAGAATCGTTATTTATAGTGTTATAAATTGATTTTACATATATCTTTATATTAATTTTCTTGGACGATCAAGACGCGAGAGAATTGCTACGTAACATTTGCTATAATGGAGTTGTTTCTGTAATTTACACTAGTGGTATATATTAAAGAAACACTTTTTATAGTTTAATACGCAAGCTAAATATAAAAATTATTTAGCTCGCGTATTAAACACTTATACTTATTAATAAATAGTATAAAACCATGACCACAGTTGTAAAGCAACCTAAATGTCAGTTCGTTGTTTAATAGTATTATATTGTCAAATGACATTGTAATACTATTTATTTTTACAAACCGTTGGAAGTGTTATTTATTAGTGCAGTAGTATAGTAAAATATATTATAATAATTATAACGTTTCTTTTCAATGTCAAAAACAAGGATCACGTAATTTTGATGCATACCAAGTCATCTGCAGTTTACGCCTGTAGTTCTTATTTGAATAAACCACGTCATGTAACGGTGTTAAATGCGAAATATATTAGCCAATTTTTAACTTCTTTCAACTACGACCCTAGGTGACCATGACAGCTGCAAAGCAGCCGAAATATTGAGTCGTAGTTAAAGTTTCGAACCGATGTACCGATGTACATTTACACTAAGTAATATTACCCGGAAACTACACAACCTACTTTTCCTACCCGTTTAAGGGCAATGTACTGATAACGAAAACGAATTCACGTGCCTTTGAATAGTCAGGGAACTTTGACAACGCCGTGTCCTGGCAAGTACCTCGCGAGGGAAGCAAAGAACTCATCAACTATGCATGTACCTCAGCATCAAGTTATGAGATCACTGTTGACTTAGCTCGGTCGCGAGTAAGTACTCCTGTGTTTTTCATGCTTTTCCTTTTTACGACTTTTAATAAACATGGGTTAGGGATGTTTTTTGTTTTTTAGGTTATTGCTCGTGTAAAACGGACGAGTTTACGAGTGCAAAAACATTGTTATGTGTGATCTTTAATATTCGAGCGAATTTTCCATATTTTACTGTAAAAAATGATCAATAAAATTTCTTATAAAGTTTTCATTTATGTAGCTTATGAAATACGATTAACTTTACATAAGTAATTTACGACGCTAAAATCTAAATAACATTCATGCGGAAAGAACAACATAATATGGTTTCATACAAGAGGTACTAGACCTGAAAAATAAATTGCAAACAGTGCCTTATTTGAACATTTACAGTATTCTACTCGACTAATGTTTATAATGACGTTACTTATTTGCGTTGTGTCATTTTCAAGGTTGACTGGCACAAACCCATTTTGAGCAATAAGGCCGCATTTTGCTGATACTAAGTTCTACTTTTAGAATCTTATTTTTGTAATTGTGTTTTATGGTGAAAGTAAATTATTTTCGTTTTGTTTTTTTGTTACATTGTAACTAATAGCTTTTAACTCTTTTTTTTCAGATTCACCCATAAGTAGTTAAGTTGCCAACAAAATAGACATAACCAAAATATAATAAGAATTTTTATCAAAATTGGTCCTTTTTTTAGTCCCCCGGATTATCTATAAGCACAGCTCATTTCTACGATGCACTAAGCAATTCTGGGGGGCATTTCTCGTAATCTCCATTTATTTTTGTGATTAAAAACAAATGAATGCAGGAGTAACGCCCTACGCAGGTATCTCGTCATTGTACGGAGGACTGCAGTAATAATGCGCTAAGGCAAATATTAGCACAGACAGACAGATAAAAGAACGGCACGGGAAACTAGACTCGAACGAAATTTGTACTTTTTAACCGCTCCCAACTGTTGTGGTGGAAATTTTCTCATTTACTGCCTTATTGTGCGCTGCGCAGATATTGTGCTTCTGCGTGTTTGCGAGGGGACTTATTTTTCAATATCCTCTCTATTTGTTGACTTAACCTGTAATAACCATTTCTGAAGTCATTGATGCATTTTTCAACCTTTATTATAACATTTAATCACCTATCTTATAGCTAAACTCGTATGTACGTTGTTGATTAGACTTCTGCATACATATTTATTGTTTTTTACCAAATCATCTATTGAAAACTTTAATATTTTTCACATGTTATTGCACATAAAGGCACTATATAATTCAAAAATCGGAATAAATTAAAATTAAATCATCTATAAAAACTAAAGTAATTAAAATTATTTTTGATACTATTGTTATAATTAAATAAAACACTTTTAACAGATTACAACGCGAAATATGTTAGTTAATTTATTTACAATTTATTTTAACCACGGCCCGACTTGTCGGATTTTGATTTTAATGATTGAAACCGTTGAAAGAGTAATTCAAATGTATATTTTTCGCGTAGACTACCGACAATGTGATTATATTATTTTCTTAAGACGTATGGTCTTTCAGAGTATTTATTTAACACTAGCACACATCTATTATTGAAAGACGGAAACTTAATTATAAGTTTAACATTTTAATAGAGTTAAAAACCCCATATAATTAAGCAAATATTATAACGATATTATGGATGGTCTGTGAATTAAATTTAATTTTAAACGGGCGTATATTAAACAGTAATCGCCAAATTTTATTTATCGATTTTAAACCTTACTTTTATTTTAATGACGCACCTCGTTAACGATATGCATGAATTGGTTATAAGTGGTCTCTAGATAGCTCAGTAATTGAAATTAATAGCCACAGTTAATCGAAGTAATTATCTAAAAATGTATGGGATTCAAAGAGTTTGACTTTCCAGTCAAAAAGCAACTAGAAAGTTATAGAGAAACTTCGATAACGACCTGCATTGACACACTTGATGGTAAGACTATTTCTTATAAAAACAAAGAAACTATTTTACGATTTAAATAAAACACTTTAACGGTTTAAAACGCGATATATAAACTTATTTGAAAATTATGTTCAACATCAGCCGAATTTTTAACTTAAAATTCATTAAATACTGTCGCGTAAACTATATTACGCGAGTAGTACACATTTAAATAAAACACTTTAACGGTTTAAAATGCGATAAATAGCGCAGCCTCCCCGTGACCACGGCTGCTGCATTTGAAACGTCAGGTCAAAGTATGTAACATTTAAACAAGATGCGCTATCGACTTATTTTGGTTTTGGATATTCGCGAATCCCAGACGTATTTCAAAAAAATATAAAATGATTCAAAACCCGGTGGTAATCGAACCCAAGACTTTTGATTATTAGTCATACATCGCTACTATTACCACAAAGGGGACAAATTAGTTCATATAAAATAAACAGTTCGGCTCACAAAAAGTGAACTACCATCTTCCCCTGTGGGGTATGAGGCTAACGCATCGCCGTGTTCTTATCGATTTGATAATTACAAGGTTTAACCATTTAGCTACGAAGGCTAAATAGTTACAGTAATAAACGAATTCACGAGTTTTTACTCATAAAATGATGGATTATTTATTAGAATTCTCTATATCGCAAATATATCTTATTATATCTTCACTCCATATAAATCGTATGGAGCGGATTGCATTGTAAATAAAGCGAGCATTTTTTACTCGTTCAAGGGTTGGCAGAAATTTTCATTTTTCACATTCAACTCATTGTGCTAATGTAGGTTTTAATGTTAAAATAATATAACTGTGTTAGTTATGCACTCTATATAGCACACGGATTCTTTTGTTATATTTTTGTAAGAGAATTTATTCTCGGAGTATTTTTAAATCGTGTGCGGGTAACTAAGTTACTATTATACTATTCTTGCAAATGTATTACTCATTTATACAAATTCTTCATTCTAAAAACAACAGGCTCGTTGTCTAATGGGACTAATGTATGGCTATTAATCAACGGGTCGTGGATTCGATCCCCACTGGGTCCAATATCTAATTTTTCATGTTGGACTTCGTCTGGAAATCTGGTTATTAAATGGGCGGCAGGAATATCGAAATTCCGTCCGAGTCACGGACCACCACCACCATCCACAGATGAAAAAGCCGTGAAGTTTAATCGCGTTTCGGTTTCAGCCTATGAATTTCCGAATATCCAAAGCCTTAAATGACTTTGGTACCACCTCCCATCGAGTGACCCTCTTACTTGTCTTTCCTTCTCTATCATTAAAAAAACTCCATTAGATGATTATCTACTTTAAAACTTTATTATTCATCCTTATATTGCATTGCTGGGCATTTATGTGTAACTGATAATAATGTACAATAACATAATTGAATAATAATTCATAAAAGGCTCTTTATGAGGCAAAATTTAACAGATAAACATATTATCTTTGTTTTATTTCCTCTCATACGAACTGTATACGTTGAATGAAGCCATAGAAATATTTCAAAACATAATAAGAAACGCGTCATCTAAAACTAAAAAACGTTGCCAGATTATGTCATAAAAACTCTCCCACCACAGCTGTTATACTATTTCTCAAAAATACATTTTAATAAAATTTACAAGCAGCGAACAGGTTAATAGAAGTAGTGCCATCAAAGATTTAACGAGAAGTACTTTATCACATTTTTGGCTCGCGTCCAACTACTAGTGATGAGCTTGGATGAAAATCACAGGTATAGTAACGGGTAATGAAACTGTGTAAGTAACAAAGTATTAGGGTAAATTAAGTAACTTTGTTAAGTTTGTAATTAATGTATTTTAGATGAAGCCGTTTTTGTTATTGCTATTTTAATTTTAAGTTAGTTCATTTTTGCTGTCACTTCTTCTATCGCTGTGTTTTCCTTTCCACGCCATTGCTAGGAAGACAGCTTTTTAGCTATAAAGCCGCTGTTTGTCCATAATTTATTTATTTTTGTGTTATGTTATATGCTCCGCTTTGCTCACTATAGTATATTTCTACTGTGTTGAATTGTATATAGCTGAATAAATTATGTCAAACATACAATTAAATGCGATAAATTTAAGTTTCTTGTCTGATAATATTTGGCTTGATAAAGTAATGTTTGATTCTCGACAGTTCTTTCTGTTTGCATTAAATTTTCTTCTCACTCGACCATTCTTAATAAATCCAAATATTACAATAAAACAAGCTTTACCATCCCTAGGTCGACGATTATGTCAATTACTCGAACTTTAATACGAATACTTTTATAGTTCGGTACTATTAAGAGTACCCGATACGAATAATACTAGTCACTGTTATTCGTATCGTGCATTCGAGTATGTTTGTAATTCTCTAGTTGCTATGATTGATAGCATAACACTTCTGCTTTTTTCTAGATTGAGTGGAGTTTTTGTTTGATCAGTTAATATTCTTGATGCTTAATTCGTAAGATCGTCGAACTATTTTTTGTTAACTACCCTCTCCATGTCCTCTACTATATATATAGTTTTTGTGCGTCATTGTCCCTATAATCAAGAATAATATTTGGACATATTGTACAGGCATAGGTACATTAGGTGGTAGTAATTATATTTGTCTTAAGAAGTAAAAGTAAACATTATTAGACAGCGTAGAATAAAATATGTTAGGCTGGTAAAATATACAAGAACCTAAAAGTTTAGAAAGAATATATCTTTTTTCGTGTTATTTTGGTAGATAGTCGATAGCTTACTGTACTTTAAATATTACTTATAATATTTAAAATTATTGTCAGGAGTTTTATATGCACTTTCTCTATGTTCCTGATATCGTGAACCTGTGTGCAAAAATGTGTATGTTCAAGAGGACATACTATTAGGGCCATTGACCTAACCGGTAGAAGCTAACAATTGAGACGGATAAGCCATTAATTATGACTAACTAGCACGTCAAGATTGATATGTGAATTGGTAGGTATAGGCGCTGTTTCGTAATTTGAGGAAACGGTTAAGTGGTCAATATAACTTCTTTTAACATATTGTACAGCTTTTACTGGACAAACTTGTGATGTTCGTGGGAATTTCAAAATCCAGTGAAAACACTTTGTAAAACAAAAGTTTTGGAAGGGTTCTTTTTTCTTTCAGTGGCTTAAGATAGGATACATACAGACAGATATAGATAATTAACAATTTAAACATTTAACTTAGTAAAATTTAACAATTTGGCACGGTAGCACGAATACAAACAGATAGACAAGGTAAACGAATATATTTCATATATTTAAATAAAAAGACTTTGAACGGTTTAAAACGCAATATTAGTCAGTTCCCCAATCACCACGGCTGCTGAAAAGCATTAAAAACGTCGGGTCATAGTTAAAATGTAAATAAGCTAACTAATTAATTTCGTTCGTTTCATTTTTTTACTCACTAGGTCCAAATGCTGGAAGCTTTAGAGCCATACAAATGTGTTCCAGGAGTCCCTCGAAAGCACCGAACGATGGTGGTGTGTTTGTGTTACCAGCTCGAACACAGAGAGCGTTGTTTACCAACCTCACCTCACAAATGCCACACGTGGATGTGCATTTCCACCATCAGTAAAAATTGACAAAGTATTTCTGTCGATAGCCAAACGTATACGATAGTTCGTCTCATACATCGTATAACCTGTTTACTCGAAACACATTTTCTTAATGAAAGGGGCTTTCGGAATCTTATTTTCGTGTTCATTTTCTAATCGCATTAGCTAGGAATGCATAAAATATTACGCGTTGTTTTCGTCAAAGCGTGTGGAATGTTGATTTAGTAATATTGGAGAAAGGTATTGTTGTAATGGCACTGGTATAATATGGAAGACTTGAATAAACTTCTATTAGTATTGTGTGTTTCTTACAATACTAGTAGAAGCTTGTAGAAATTAAACATTTGTATTTTTAAATATCGCGGACCAATATAATGATACGATGTTTTGAAATAAGTTTCTCTCAAAAGGTGTATTGTCTGAACGCTTTCTTTAATAACAAACCTGGCAGTAATATGAATGGCTCCTTAGGTTAATAAATTTACAATGTATTTAAATACTGTCTATAGTTTACGCGAGTAGTACACATTTAAATAAAACACTTTAACGGTTTAAAACGCGATATATTAGTTAAACTTGTTTGAAAATAAAAACAATCATTTTCAAATAAGTTTAACTAATATATCGCGTTTTAAACAGTTAAAGTGTTTTATTTAAATCACAATGTATTTGTTTATAATATATATTTAAAAAGCCGGACTGAATTTCTTGGGTGTTCTTCTCAGTTATGTTGCTCTTTTGAACACTCTGTAGAATCACGACGAACAGACAGACAGAAAATTTACGAATCTAAATTATTTTAAAAACGTTCTTATCTAATTACAGGTAGTTAAGAGAAACCTTTGCCCTGTCTTACAAAAAAAATCGTTTTCCTGATAGTCGAACTTAGAGGACTTCTCATGCTTTACAAATTTCCAGGCATTTTACCATCTAGATACGATGATGAGATGAAAATGAGATTTAGTGAAAAAGAAAATCGTCTTGCTTATGCTAGTTGTTTTAATAGGTATGATTTTTCCTGTCTTTTATATAATATACATAATTTTTCATTACAGTCAGGTTAACTCGTAAAAATTAAAATCCCATCATAACGGGTTCATCCGATATTACTTCTCGCTCGTGTTAACCGTTCCACACTGTAGGTTTAATGAAAATGTTTTTTCATTTGCAGTAATTGTTTCATTATTCTGTTAAATGAGTTAATCATACGGTTAAAATTAACCTATTAAAGTTAACCGTTAGGGTTAATGAGTAAGTACAAATAACGAGAGATAATCAACGCTGTACCGTAGTTCAATCAACTTAGCATTGTGGTTAAAATTTGGACCTTTGAAGATTTTAATTGGACAATTTATGAATTCTTTAGATTTCAATACGTGATAACTAAAACCTATAGGTTCAATAACCTAAAAAATATCTTAATATGGTTTATAACCTATAATAAGACATTTTTAAGTATTTTAGGTAATTGAAATAATAGTAGTTAATAAAATCATGTCTACAGTCAATTGTTTATAGTCATATATTTTTCACTTGTTTTATTTACAATGTCAGGATATTTGGTCTTACTAAGTTAATTATTAAATTTCATTCTTGTATACAGCGGTGTAATAAGTACACGAGTATTTTTAAATAAGTTATTCCTAAAATTCAAAACACGAAAGTTATCTCTCTCATTTCATCTTTGGACATAATTTGCGCCTTAAAGATATATTGTAAATATAAAAATTAATTGTTTTTTTGACCTTAATTTGAAATGCGCACTCATTTTGTTTGAAATATATGTATTACTTTTAAAATAAAGTTGATACCCATAACCAAACAATAATAGTAGTAGGCAATTAGCAGTCAGCAAAATCGATCAGGAAACGGACATAGAAGCGTGCTTGCCCATGTAAATCCAAAAACACTAAAAAGTATACAGATAGTTTTCGGTACTAAATATAATAAGGCAATGCCCAAAACAGTCACACTTAAACGAAAACGTGTCTCAACGACATTGAACTACTTTACCGTCCATTGTCTCTTATCAGTCTTATCTCAAGGTGCGAGCGATTCTGACGCATAAAGCTCACTTCGCTTCACCGTCTGGGAATCTGGACCGCGCGAAGCAATTAAGAAATTTATTGTAACAGCTGTATCTAGGGCAGCCATTACGCTAATGATTTCAAATTTCGAAGCGACGTAAACAAAATGGTGGTTCCTACGTTTGCTCTGCGTCAAATGATGCTTTCACTAGAGTTTATTGTTTGTTTGTATTTTAAGACTAAGAACGATTACGTTACGTAGTATCATACCTGGTTGCACCATTGGAAAGGAAGCGTGGATGTAAAGTGTATTTGTACTTGGTCCTGCCTCTTGCAAAATTATTTTATTCTTTTTACTGGTGAAATATTCCAGTCTTTAACATCTAAACAAGATGCGCTGTCAAACCTATTTTATCTTTGGATTTTCGGAAAGCCAATCTGAAACGTAAACGTGATCACGGTTCTTTCATCCGTAGACAGTGGTTCGTGATCTAGACGGAATTTCGATATTCCTACCACCAGATTTCCGAAACGAAGTCGAACATGTCCAAAAACTATTAATTGATTAGAAAAAATGTTAGACCCGGTGATTATTAGTCGTACATTCGATCCCTTTGTTTTTGTTTGGAACACTGAAATGGTTGGACGCGTTTTTCGCTTGAAAAATGTTTTCAAAAACTCGTCCATTATTAACAATTTGCTTTTCTTGTATAGAGGGTCCCGAGTTCGAATTTTTGGATACATTTTAAATCATTTCAATAAGGCAAGAAAGTGATAGTTTCTCCTATAATAGTATAAATTTGAAATTTAAATACTGAATTTCATTTATTATATTGTTATGGCCAACGAGTAGGGCTTACGAGATGCCCAGTTTGCAAGTGCTCATTGTTCTACCCTACAATGTACATCGCTACCGTATACGGCGTATAAATCGATGAAAAAAACCGATTATTAATCGATTCCGCGATCTCGCTCTTGAGTAAGAAAGATGATTTGTTTGAAATTCCGAAACCTACTCGTGATGAATATCGCTACGTATATTGGAATAATGATCCCGGCTTGCCCCGCATTCAATGGCATTTTGCATACAATATGGTAGATGGATTTATATTAAAATATGGTTAACGTCAGAGCGGGTTGCTCAAAATAAATTATTCATTGCGCAGAGTCAATTTTCGTTCAAGATAAACAGTAAAGTATATCAAATTCACGGGTGCATTGTAACTTCAGCTCATACATATTCAGATAAGATTATTGTTCTCGGTTTGTCGGTAATTAGATCGCCCACGAAAGGAAGCTGTGACGACCACTTGGTAGCCGATTTTGTTAGCTGCAAGATGCAACGCCTCGTTATGTCTTTGTATTTTAATCAGGCTTTAACATTTTTTAATTGATGCGTTATTACAGTATAAACGTCTTGAGTCAATGTTAAATTGATTTTTTTCGCACAACATTACATTACGTTCATATTCAACTAAAACTTATGTGTAATGATTTATAAGACAATCTTCATAACACTACATTTTAAAATATAAAATAAATGATTTACAACTCCCACAGATTTAAGATATATAATTAAGTATTGTTGCTTACGCGAGAAGTAAACAATAAAATTAAACACGTTTAACGGTTTAAGCCTTTATATATTAGTACCTTATTTTTAATTTATTTCAGTTCGACGTTTTATATGCTTTGCAGCCGCTGTCACAGGTGTACCACGGCTTGAAATAAATGAAGCATAAGTAATATGTTTCGTATTTTAAACCGTTAAAAGTGTATTGTTTTATATATTTGTGATGATGCCAGACTTTTAAAAAAAACTTTTTTTTCTTTACGAAGCTTTATTTCAGAGGCAAAGCTAAAACCAATAATAAACCCAAATATAACCTTTATTTTGTCAGCTTATGCTATAGAAAAACCGGAGCACGAGCCATAAATCAAAGCTGAAAAGCAATCAGATCTGACACGGCTTAGCACTATAACCTTAAAACTAGAAGAGTGATATGAATCGTAATAAAAACTTTATTATTATCGTCCGAGGAAAAGTTAATCAAAGTGAAAGCTCGCCACTAAAGCTTATTTCGTAATTATTTTTTATCACGTTGAGGAAATAATCATTTTATTGTTGATCGACATAGCATAAACGGAAGATAAACTTTGTGATTTTTGTTATCTGGATAACGAATTTATACTTTAACCAATAAATACGTAAAATTGATCAAAAAATAAATTTGGAACGCGGTCTGTAGTCGTGGCTTTGATTCCCAGTCGTGTCCATATTGTTTTTCAAAGTAAAATTAGTTTCGACGCCCCCGAGCAATAACCCAGTAATAGCACATTACTGAAATTTTTTTTTATTGCAAATTTGAAATCTGTGGGCCATAACTCATGTATGTATTTTTTTTTGGATTTTTTCTATGGATAATTACCGAAATATGACTATTGAAAGTTTTATTGCACGGAATTTCAGTTTGATTTTTATACGACAAAAATAAAATTACATACTGTAACTTTTTAAATTTTATGACTGATAATTGGTATTATAGTAATACCGTAAAATAATTCATGTTACGTTTTGGTTTATGCCATTACAAGATTATTGCAGTAAAATAAGAAGCAGGCCTTTTCAGCAATAGTTAGTAACATTATTCATAAAGATTGAAATACAGAAATAACAAGACAAGTTAAGATAGAAAATATTATAGAATGGCCCTATAACGCAAAAATAATCGTACTCGAACGATCAGATTTTTATTTTTTATGGGATGGTGCAGAACTTGCTGTTTGTAAGAGACTATGATTTATACTGCTATTGAAAAGGCTCAATCAGATAAAGGTTTAAATCATAAAAGGAAGAAACATACAAATAGATTTCGGAAAATGAGCATTGATACAGAAACGAGTATCGTAATACGTATTAAATTATTCCTAACACTAGAGTCACATTTTACAAGAAAATGATCTAGTAGTCAATACCTTTCAGAAAATATTAATATATCAAAATTATACCGTTTGTACACCGACTGGTATGTACAATAAAACTACAGGAATGTCACCGTGGCAACTAAACGGCAGTAAAAAAATATTTTTAATATTCAAATTTAACTACTCCTTTTTTAAACCCAAAAAAGATCAGTGCGCTACTTGCGTCTTACATGAGCAAGCTACTCCCTCAAAAAAAGAAGAGTTTGAAGAGAATTTCATACGCCACATTCAAATAAAATAAAGGATTAGGCAAATTAAAAACGGGGAAAAGGATATTTTCGACCAAAATAGAGGACAGTAGTGATATTTGACCTACAAAAGGTCTTTAACATTGCACAATGTAATGTAGGGATTTTTGATCACAAACGGAAGTGTCCTGTTTACAATTTTACGGTATTTGACGCTTTACGTAAAAAAAGTTACTGCTATGTGTGGCATTATCGTGTGGCGAAAAGGCTGTACGGAAATTAGTAGTTGTTTGTTAATGTTCTTAACTTCTGAACGTGAAAAGGGAATAAGCACAGTATCATTCTACTCTGATGGGTGCTATGGGCAAAATAAAAATAAATACATTTTTGCCTTATATGTCTTTGCCGCACAAAACTACAACTGTCCATAACGCAAAGATTTTTTGAAACAGGGCATAGCCAAAATCAAGGTTATTCAATGCACCCTTGCATCGAACGCAATATAAAAAATAAAGTTATATATACTCTAGAACAAATGTATAATATTGTATTAAATTCAAGAGTTACCGAAAAAAATACACTATCACAGAAATTGACCAATCGGATATTTTAAATATTAAAAAGTTAGTCCTGCACATGGGTGTCGGGATACTATTGAAAATATCATCCGTTGACCTGACGTCATGGATGTTCACGTAACGCCATCACAACCAGGAAAGCTTTTTTCCGATACGATATAGATGGAGGGTATTTGGAGTTAGACACCGTACACTCAACCCAAACTAGACGACGGGGACGAAGATGTAAACCTGGCTCAACGACTGAAAATATAGCTCTAGTATCAGCAACCTATTCCAATAAGCAAAGCACTCAACACAGGCTTAATATATTTATTCAATAGTGGAGCAAATTGCAAAATATTACCATAATTTTTACGTTGACGTATTCTGAGGAGAAAACTAATATAGTTACTGAAGAAACCTCAAATTATGACTGATTACAATTAATTTTATTGTCACATTATAGTTTCTTTTATTTGATTTTAATTAGACCTAAAGTTCATTCGATGCGTATTTGTTTTTCTTTAATAAATGTCTTGTTTTTGTATAAATTCTCTATAGTTTTGATTATTTTATCCACTTGACTAGCTTTTATGATTTATCAGTATAGGAAGAATACATTTCAAATTCAAAAAAGTGCTTTCTGGTACTAAGTTCATACTATTTAGAGACGGTTTAGATTATAGAACGACAATAAGACAGTTATAGAACTTTACATTTACGCTCTTCAATAAAAAACTTGCTTAGATGAGCAAGTAAATGGCTATTATTGTACTATTCTGTTTTAGAATATACCGCAATAATCTCGTAAGTTGATATTACTAATTTCATCTTTATAAATCAGTAAGGTAAGATAAAATTACAGTTAAAATATTACAAAATAATTTTACGTAATATATACTTTTATGTAATACATAAATGTTTGTATATATAATGAAATCTTTACGAAATGTGTCTATTCTATAAAAAAAATACCTTTCATTTGGTATATTTAACATGAAACAATAATGATTCATTGAAAAGATATAGCTAAAAAACACTAAATTTGCTCTCCTGAAAAATTTGACTTTTGCAATTACTGGGTTATTGCTCGGGGGCGTCGGTTTATATATATTCCTAACGATTAGGAAGAGTGTATTCTAAAACATTGAAACATTGGTGCATTATCGACGGACTACTATTCATTGTATTTTTGTCTTAAAGATTTATTTATTAAGTATACAAGCTTTAAAATATAATATAAACATCATGTCGTAGAAAAGTCCAACATTTACTTATATTTAGTTATCACACATTTTACAACCATCATATATTGAATTGAATTGGAGAACAAAACTGAACGTAATATAACTTTCAATTCAAATATTTCAAAAACAAGTTGTAAAGTTTTTCATGGGTAGAAATAAAAACTAACAAACGTTCTTTCACTAACAGATATTTAGACTTTATGCGCACCAAAACAGCAGTGTCAGTCATCAACGCCGGGGAAAATGATATTTTTCTTTGACCGTTTTGGAAAACACACACACTGTCTAGTCTCCATCCCAAAGGAGAATAATGCAACCATTAAAATGTACTGAATTTCCGACATAACATTGTTGAGTGTCGGTGAAATCTTTTTGGCATTCCGTACCCGACGAGGGTACAAGAATAAATAGTGGAGCAACAAATTGATGCGCAAGCGCTGTGATCGATTGCACCACGGCGCGTGCTTGGAACAAAGTGTTGCTTACAATCGCAGACCATTTCTTGTCTAAACTATGTTGGACTTCGTCTGGAAATTTACATATTAAAGGGTGGTAGGAAAATTGAAAATCCACCCGTCCGAACTATCGTCCCCAGAAAACTGGAGTTTAATCGCATTTCGGTTTCAGTCTGTGGATTACTGAATATTCGAAGCCAAAAAAGGTTGACAACACATCTTGCGTTATATGGCTTAAGTATTTCACGTCCAAGTGAACCTAAAGCTTGGCTGTCCTTATCATTAAAAAATCCTTACCACGAAGATGCATGAACACAACGGGCGATTCCAGAATCACGAGACGATATGAGATTGGTCTAGTAGTGTTTACCCCATACTACATCTTGAGTGGAAGATTCAAACAGACAATATAAAACACCTATTAATAATTATTTATTATTATTAGTTAGCCTTACCTATTCAACATTTACATGTTATTTTTTAATATAGTTAGTTTCATTTATTGTTTGTATTTTAAGTGTGCAACCCTTAAATACATATTTTTATTACAATATTATTGTATAATATTTCTGTTGTGTTTTTTTTGTGAAAATCCCAATATTTGATCAAAAACTGTCATTAAAATGTTATTGCATATGGTTTGTGCTGTGAAATAAAGTTAAAAATAACAAAAGTATTATTTTTTATATAAGTTTCTATTTACGGACAATTTTGTATAGAGTATTCTGAATCTGTATTTTACGCTAGGGGCACCCCCTAACATAAAACACTTTGAATGGTATAAAGCGAGATAGATATTATTTGAATAATTATTAAATACGACCCGACAAATGTTATGGTTTACCAACGTTACACTTTTGTCTTTATTATCAAAGTGGTCGATCTGTTGTATCTATTGAAATATTTCTCCAAGTAATGACAATTATATTTATAGTAAGCTGATTTAAGAAGTACCTGGTTTTACAGAAAAGAACGATTCATACTGTCTATAGTTTACGCGAGTAGTACACATTTAAATGAAACACTTTAACTGAAATTTCATCGATATGCGATTATTACAGCAGCCGTGGTCACGGGGAGAGTCTCCCCGTGACCACGGCAACCGGCCCGACGTTTCGGCTGCAAAGCATCCGAAACGTCGGGCCGAAGTTAAAAATAATTTTCAAATAAGTTTAACTAATATATCGCGTTTTAAACCGTTAAAGTGTTTCATTTAAGAACGATTCATGTAAAAAACGCCCTTCACAAGATCACGTATAGCATTGCTGTAGCAAACAAATAGGCCAATGATAATCAATAATGCCTAATAAACCTGATCAATCAGTCAGTGACCTCGATTTATTCCAATCAAATCATTCGAACAGCCATTCGACATGTCAAACGATGATTGGTCACGGCTAATTGGCTGAATGAATTTCGTCCGCGTGCCAATGTGGTTTACTTTACGTTTTTAACTGGAAGTGACGGGTCTTTATTTGAATCGATCGCTCGTTTAACTTGTAATCGATAGTTTAATCGGTCTTGTACTTGAAAATGGTTACTCGACCAGATTGATAATTAATTTCGATTAGAATTCGTAATATTGAACAACGAGAAACACAGTATTAAATATATACTGATTGGTTTGAATTTAAAGATTCTTTTTGTATTGGTTAGAGTATTTATCGAGAAAAGCTCTGGGCTATATATTTGGGCTGCATCTAATAAAAGCGAAGAAACAAAGAGAAATGTGGGAGTGGGATAAAAATTATTAACTTTCTGTTCTAAAATTATGAATCTAGGCTCTGTTGCGTGCGTTGCGAAAAATTAAAAAAAACCAACAAACTATGTACGAAATAATGATTCTTCTATCCATATTTTATGATTATCTTGCAAGAACGACGGGATGCGGACATCGTCATGGGTAACATCTACAAATTATAAGATGAGCAATAAGATTAAGTGGTAAACACATTTTGATGTCCAAAATAACTATTCTACCCGAAGTTGCGGGCATATCCAGTTATTGAATAAACAACAAACAAATTACAGAGCCACTCACAACACTTCGCAACTTTATAACAGGTACAATGGGCTGAACGTCCACGCAATACTTCTATTGTGCATCAGAACGGAGCCGAGATAATTCGACGATCCATCAAGCTGGCGTGCCTCATTGTAGAGCGCGAATACCAGAAGATTATTTACATAAAATTGATGAGCGCGGGCAACACCGTCTGACCTTGGCCCTGTGAGCAATAGCTTCGGGCACCTTGTTGCGTTTCTACTTCTATTTTCTGGAACCTGTTTAATTGTTGTTGGTCGTGTGTTGCTGTTAATCTTCAGAGAACTAACGATAACATTAATTGAGAACAATCCGTTTAGAAGGATCATCATATAAAAGTGAACTTCTGTGGCCGTTTCACTGATCGGTTTAAGGTTGATCAGACTTCTGTGTTCTGCCCGACCGAATCAATCTATCGTTTCCTGGAATTCGAAACCAGGATCTCTCTCTCTTTACCGCATTTCTAACCAAGATGACAAAACAGTTAAATTTGGTTTTATCTCTGTGGTGCAGTGTAAACTGATATATTTCACGTTTTAAACCGTTTTGAAGTTATTTACAATATAAGTTAACTGCGGCCCGACGTTTGGATGCATTTGCAGCGATGGTCACGGGGGAAAATATTCAGTATCACTAATAATGTAAAAGTAATTTTAACCAATACATTTCGCAATTCAAACTGTTAAAATTAATTTATTAAAATTATAGAAATACTAATTTCTATATTCTCACAAAGTATCCTAAGCTAGCATATACTCCATAAATCATTGCGAAACGATTTGAAACCGATGCTAGTTATTAGCTTTAATGCACTTGATAAGGTATTCGCGTCGAAGCATATTAATGTATGTCGCGACGAGTCGAAATCAATTTATATCAATATCGCCAATGGGCCGGTCTTGTTAGTAACCATGAATTTTATTAGGGTTGCCACAAAGACAATTTTATTTGATATTTCCTATTTATGTCTTTCCCTTGTTGCACTGTTACCATAGGAAAGTTGTTTCTAATACAATGTGATAATATAAAATAAAATATTCTTAAAATAACGGGCTCGGTCTTGTAATAATCAACGAATCGTGGTTTAGATCCCCATCGGGTCAAATATGTTTCTGACCGAGGAAGGGGAGAGTCCGTCGTCCTTAACTGTTCTAACACTATGTATAAAATTATAAAAAAAATATATGTTTCTAATCAATTTATAATTTTCTCAAACATGTTAAACTGCGTCTGGAAAACTGGATATTTAATGGGTGGTATGAACACGGTTCCACAGATGAAAAAACCGTGAAGTTTATTCGCTTTTCGGTTTGTGTCTGTGGATTTCCCACTATCCAAAACCAAAATAGGTCGACAAAGCATCTTGTTTAGATGTTATAAGGCTGGTTATTCCATCTACTATAAATGAACTCCACGTTTATTAAACTCTTCATTTCATTTAAGCAAGGTTTTTCCAAATAAAATGAGTTTATTATTATAAATTACTTTGAAATCTGTCTTTATTTTGTTATTGACACTGGTATTAAGCAACACTCATTTAAAATCGATTATGTTATCGATTAAACAATATAACAGAAATTGAAAGTCAATGTTAAAGGCCTTTGTGCAAATTTTAATTGCTTTTGGCCGCGTTAGCAGCTATTAAAAATGAATTGGCCTTGTACGAAATATTCATATCAATTAGTCGTTATGAAATTGTTATTATAGAGTTGAATCTAGTTATGCTATCGATATATTAAGAGTGCAATGATAAAAAAGATTGATTTTATTTGATCTATTTAGACCATTTCAAGTATTGTATTTTATAATCTGTGGCTTACTACTACTATGCCATTTTAAACATTGTCTGTAGTTTACGCGAGTAGTACCTACATATTTGAATTAAACTTTTTTAAGAGTGGAAAACGCAATGTATATTAGTAAAATTATTTTAATTTTAATTTAGCTACGGTCCGATGTTTTATATGCTTTGCAGCAACCGTTGCTACCGGTCACTACTCGCGTGAACTACAGATAATATATAAAATAGCATTTGATTCTCAGACTTTAAATAGCGCCAACCCTAGCCGTCATCTATTCGAATTAAGTCAGAGCATGTGTGGCATATGCGCGTATGCTTCGAGCAGGCATCGTAAATCGTCGTATCAGCTACAACAGATATGTGAATAATCAACCGATACAAATGTGTGAAACTGTATTCTGTATTTTTAATAACACTAATGGTTTTTTTATAAAATAGGAAGACAATTAGAATCTGGTTCATTTGATGGTAGAAGGTTTGTGACCCAGGCGGAATTTTGTTATTTCGTCGACCCATTTAATATTAAGATTTTCAGGCGAAGTCGAAGAAGAAGATGTTTCAGAAAAATTATTGGAAACTTGTTGGGCACGGTAACCATCAAACCCACGACTCGTTCCTCAATAGCCATACATAACGAGCTATTTGGCGAGTATTTGGCTAATAGAAAAAAACCGTAGTTTTTTTTAGATTAGTCGAGTTAATTAGTCGATACCTACTCATAAATTTATGATTTATTAGAGATTTTTAATATATAAATATTATGAAATAATTTATCAGCTGGCACTATTTAAACACTCTTTACGAGTATTAGGCGCGTGTCTAGGTATTGTGTATTGTTCTGTATCTATACAAATTGATAATACATCTACCTAATTGTGTTACGATTATTCTAGACTAATTAAATTACCAGTAAACTGTATGTAATAGAACGGTCTCAATATCATTATCAGATAGGATAATTAACAATTAATTTGAGTTATACACGGCTTCACTTGAGTCTAAAATCTAAATACTTAGAAGGTAGATTAGTCTTTGTATTTACATGCACGGGGTTCACTCGATGGTAGGTGAAATAAAGGCCATATAACATTTGAACACGATGCGCTGGCAACCCATTTTGGCTTTGTTTATCATTTGACAGCTGAACTGCTGACTGTGGCGGTGGTTCGTGACCCGGTCGGAATTTCGATATTTCATACACACAAATTTAATGTCCTGATTTCTGACACAGATTCTGATGTTTAAGAAAAAATATAAATTGGGTGAACGCTGTTGGATTCAGTGGTGATCGAACCCGACGATTATAAGCCACACATTACAATTATAATACAAACGAGCCCATCCTAATAATAACTAAATTAATCTTTAGTTTAAACACAAGTAGAAAAAATTAACTTTCACGAAAACACCTCGATCGGCACAAACACGGTTTCGAGTCCCAACTGCGTCGGTAATAATATTATTGAGAAAAACATTTCTCAATGTTAATTGTAAAAATTGATTGAATATTTGACTTACTGCTATGTATGTAAAAAACGGTAATATTACACTCTGAAAACTAAACTACTTTAACACTTTTACATTTATAGCGAATATAAAACTTAATAGAGCCATTATTGGTTTTTTTATGCTCGTTCGCTGGCTACAATGAAATTTAATTAAGCTTTTACTTTCTCTTTATTCACGTTTCTCACAAGTATTAGTTATTTACAGTTATTGCATTCTGACTTGACATGAAAAACGTAATGTGAACAGTGCTTGGAAAGAGCAAAAATTTCAGGCAGAGATTTTTTTACACCTTTAGTTAAAATGTTAGTTGTGCAACAAATAAATTAACTTTCATTTAATAAAATAAGAAATACGTTTTATATCTTTTTTTCATTTATTATCTATTATTACCGCAGTCTACAGACAATACTTTGGTTAATATTTCTCTGTAAAGAAAACACAAAGAACAATTTAGCTTATAAGCATTGGAAAATGTGTGTGTATGAGGCATTTCTATTCAAAAGTCAAAATTCTTTGATTGATTAGTGAAGGTGTATTTATCGTGTACTTTGAACAGTGATGGAAGCAGAATGTAATATGAACAGTTGGACATTACATTGGAACGCGTTTTTTATCATTTGACGATTAATTGCAAAACTCCATTCGATATATGTAATTGTAAGCAAGTATTTAATAAGAAAGTAGATATATCAATAGGTTGAAATTTGACGATAACGTGAAGAACACGGTAGCTCAATTGGTAAGAGCAACAGCGCGGAACGCTGTGGATGCCGGTTAGAGTCCCGTGTCGTAAAGTTTTTAAATTCATCATAGGTGCTTAATTTAACTCGCTACTAAATGTTTTACGGACAACGCAATACTGTCGATAGTATCACTTTTGATTGCCTCTTAAAGGCAGTAATTGTAAAAATAATTACATGTATGTTTCCTAAAATAAAGCATTCCATCGTTATTGGTTAGAATTTCAAAGTGTGTGGTACAAGCATTTTCTCCACAAGTACGACTGTATAATTTATACTGTGGCGAGGATGACTAAACTAATAAATGGAGTAGCAACAAAAACAAAACTCGATATAAATATTAGTGTGCCTATTTGTTAGGTTAATTTATAACTTGTAAATGTTTTGTAACATCGATGATATGATTTAAGGCACGCCCACTTTGCGGGAAATATTTTTGATTGAAATTTCGATAATATGGATACGGTGTCACTATTGTTTCGACAATGTCTGTACCGACCTAATTAGTCCGCATGTATATGTAATTATTTAAATCTACATATATTTTTATTATACACCTTAGCGGTTTAAAACGCCAAATATATTAGTTAGGCAACCGACAATTTGCGCGCTAGCTAAAAATAATTTGTGAACAAGTTGAACTAATATATTTCAAGTGTTTTACTTAAATGTGTAACTCGCGTAAACTACAGAGAGTATTTACATACTTTTGCTCATAAATACTTAGGGCTCCTAAGTATTTATGAGCAAAAGTAGACACAAGAACAAGAAGACCCAAGACATATTTTTTTCTTTATCTTTTTGGTAGCAGTAGTCTTTCAAAAGCTAAATACTTAATTAATAAGCATGGAGGAAATATATTTCTGCACATGTGGCTTCCATTACATTGCTTTCACAGACTTCAGGCATATATATTTATCGAAGTGGGGTGAAATAAACCCACCACGACCTCCAAAAAAATACAACTTACAAATATTCTAGCATCAATCTTGGAACATTATATCTCTAATTTATCCTGGTACGTGCATTAGTCACATCCTTGTTACCCTTTTTTCTCAGCACCCACACTTCTACGATATCAAAGATCTCTGCATGCTCGTCTAACAAGCGACGTGGATATTATGTACTGTTTTATCTGCGGTTGTTATTTAAGATAGGAATAATGTGGACATGACTAGAATTTTCGTCAAGGATCCGTAGATTTGTTAAGTATGTGGCTTTTATGTGATAGAATTGTTTTCTGTTTCTTCATTTAGAAATGAAGCATGATGTATAATATTTCAGATACATCATTCAATATAACTAGTTTTTATATATTTATTAACACTTATTATAATATAAATATTTAATAATATGGAGTGCAATTGGCGGACTTATCGCTAACAAGCAAATCTGAAAGTATGTAAAATAAGTTTTATAAAAACACGATGTTCAAGGTTGGCAAAAAAATATTTGTGATTATGTATTTTTTTAATTGTTATTGCTTATTATGCGCTATTTTGTTAAATTTAAAAGTAAATAAAAGACATTGTTATAACGAAACACATTTAATCATAATAATGTTAAAAAACAATATTTCAGCTCTATTTCTATTTCACTCTTCCTAAATGACTTTTACATTTGTATGGCATAATTGTTTTAGCGTCTTATCCATATTATGTTCTACAACAATGGCATACGATTTTAATAAGATTAAAATAATTGTACAAGCGCGTCCAAGATTGACTAGCGGTCAAGTGGTAGACGGAAAGAGGTTACTTACAAAAACACCCCCGCATAAGAATTCCTTGACTACCTCCTAAACAGTGGTTACAAACATTTGGTAACAATTTGCTTCCACATCTGGTATGATAGTAAAGCATATTCGTTATTGTAATCGTCTGTATGTATTGTTTTGTGGTATACGTCAAATGAAACTATTTTTACGGCTTAAAACGCGGAATATTTTTGTTAATAGTATCTTTAAGTAAGAATCAATATTTCAAATGCTTTAAAAAAACATATCTTCCGCTTTTTAAACCGTTAATAGTGTTTCATTTAAAACATGTTTTTTAACCTTTGCTCTACGCGTAGATAGTAATTTATGAGACGAGCTCATCAAATATTTTTCTTGTAGAATTGTCAGGATGTTTGCTTTTTAGATGATTAACTGCCGTTAAACAACACGGACTGATTATAATTTTCGTAAGAGCGTAACTTGTTCTAAATGGGTGGCCCCATGAGTAATCTTATGAGGATAAAAATGTATAAGATATTGTTTCAAGTATATGTCAGTCATGAATAAAAAGTTTAATCATAACATACAATTTTCATGCCTGTAAGATCAAATGACTATATCTCCAAATGACTTAGATAATAATATAACTTACTTTCTATGCAAAATAATAGTAATTATATTATTACTCGATGGAAGCAGTATGGCTTACAAACAACGTGGTTTTAAAACTGGTGGGTCCATAGCGTTTGTAGAAACAATTGAAAAATTTTCTAAATCATATTACTCTTCTGGAAAATTTGGATTCAATGAGTAAAATATGGAATCAGGGATGATAACGCCGTAAAGTATGGTATTGGCCGTAAAGTAATGCGTTTTAGTTTAGTCTATGCTTTTCTGTTTTCAGTCTTGCTTTAGATGTTGTAGGGCTGGGATATTTCTATCAAAAAAAAGCATGTCTAATCTCAACAGAATAAATAACTTAAATATAAGCTTAAATAACTAACATTTATAAAAAAAAGTGAAAGAAGAAAACAAACAAAAAAATAGAAACTTGGACAAGTGCTTGTGAAATGGGGAAAAGCACTCGGCACGTGCTTCGCCACCCAGAGTAGAGGAGAAGCGCCGGTTTTCAGTGCCCCCCCAGGAGAGAAGGTGACACCAACTACAAACTTTTAGTGAACTAAACTAAACTATAAAAGTAAATAAAATTAGAATAATGTATGATATATAGTGGAATGTGTGCTGTATACTTTACAAAACAGATCTAAACTCTTGTTTAAAACGATTTATAAAAACATATATCGTTATGCGTACATGCGATTAGGAGTATGCTGTATGACTCTACTAATAAAAACTTTTTATAATTAAGTTTAAAATTCCCTACAGTTTTAGAGGCCCGTATTGGTGGTGGAAGGTTGTTCCAACATTTCGTCGCATTGTACGCAAACTGCCCCTAAATGCCGTGGTATGGTACAGGGGCATTTCCAGGCCATATAGTGCAATTCTGGTGTGATATCTATTGTTTCTATCCCCAAACCATGATAGTTTATCGTATAGATATGATGGGGCCTTAGATAGAACCACGTCAAATAGAAGGGATGCAAAATGTAGGCGTCGACGCTGCTCCATTCTGAGTACGCTAGCACTCAGAAGGAAGGGCGAGACATGAGTACGGAGATATATATAGTATATTTGAGCAATATATATCCAGATATATCTTGCACATGCATTTTGCACACGCTGTATTGCGTTCTTAGTACGCGCTAGCAGCCTTGAGCCAAACAGAACATCAGCATGTACATCATCTGCATATAAGTGATATTGAACGAATTAAAAAAAATATGTTATATCCGCTATGTAGACTAGAAATAAAAGAAATAAATTGAGCCTTGGGGCACACCACGAGTAACCTCACTTTGTTTGGAAAACAATGTGGTACCATCTGTCGAGGGTATAGCTACAGTTTGCCTTCTCGTACTAAAATAACTATTAAACCAAGAAATGGATGCGTTATTCACTCCGAAAAAAGCTAATTTAGACAATAATAGAGTAATATTTAATGTATCAAATGCTCGCGAATAATCAAGCAGCACCAATACCGTTGCTTTTCCGGTGTATTACGCTCGTAGGATGTTATCAACAACGTCCACCAAGGCAGTTGTTGTGCTTTTTCGTTTACGGAAGCCTGACTATCTATCCGGAATCATTTAATGTTTCTCCAAGTACGTTAACAGATTTTTATGGATTAGTTTTTCTATTATTTTTAACATGCATAGAATTATATTTATAGGGCGTATATCCTGGAACGTTGTCGGGTTGTCATTTTTAGGGATGGGTTAATAAGTGCTCTTTGGCATACGTCAGGATACGTGCTGGTGACAATATAAGTATTAATAATGTGTGTTATTATCGGAAGTGCTTTTGGCCAGATTAGTTTAAGCATGGAAAGAGATATCCCGTCATCGCCAATCGCTTGAGATTTTAAGCCCTTGAACGCTTTAAATACCCTTTCTAAATCAAATACCGCGCTTTCGTTAAATCGATGAAAGTCATAAAAGGTAAGAGTAGATAGATTTAGTGTACTAGAACCAGGAACGTTCAGGAAATGACAGCTCAAGGCATATCTATCACACAGATGTAGGGGCAGAAAACGCTGCGTGTCATTATTCATTACTAATGTAAACGTGTTTCTTTATATGTTTCCAAAGCGTTTGCGGGTTATTAATGTTAGAGTTTACGTATGTGTTAAAATGTGCTTCTTTCTCGTGGTTCAATGCATTAGCAGTATACTTTTTAAGATATTTATAGTAATTTACCTTAGAATCTAATTTAGTTTTTCTTTATCCACATCTGTTCAATGCTCACGTTTTGATATTGTGTGTACCGAAATACCATTCTTAATATAATCTGATATGCGAATTCTGATAGTCTGGATGGTGTTCCATGGACCATGCCTGACCTGATAAACGAACTTAAATTATCTTCTTCTTAAACCAAGAAAAACGTGACCTAATCGAAAGCTCCCAGTCATAAAGAAACATACCTCAAGAGTAAAATAATGGTTATTTGCCCGAGATCCATTCTGTATGGGGAGGATAACGTTTTTATTGTTAACAAGGTGAGGTACGCCGTGTCGCGATGATATCTCCTGCTATGAACGATGACTTCGTGCGAAGCGGGAAGCTTGGATTAGGTAGACTAAAAACATTTAGACTTGCCGTGTGACATTGTAAAGAACGTGAGTTTTTTGCGTTCGAAGTTTGCGTCAATCGGGGACGCGGGGACGAGCACGTCGGTCTGATTGTAGCAATGTACGGTTTGACCAAAACCAAATCCAATTATGCTTCTAAACAATTTATTTATTTTCTTTTTTATTTGTCCATTACTTCGTCTGGAAAACTGGATATTAAATCAATCAATCGCGTTTTAGGATCAGTTTGTGGATTTCTGAATATCCGAAGCCAAAATCGGTCGATTCACATCTTGTTAGATGTCATAGAGTAGATAAAAGTAAACTTTACAACATTAAATAACAACAACAACTTTAATATTTAACACACAACATGTAAAAAATGTCTTTTATTTAACATATCAATAGATGTTTACATTAATTGAATCATTAGCTAATAACTTAAATTTTTTTCCTATAAACATTTTTACGTAAAACTGTATTTTATACGAAATTAGGAGGTAGATTTTGAAATCTTGGGGCATATAAAGAGGTCCAAATTATTATTTATTATATTTTATTATACATTACTAACAAGATCATAAATAAGACAATTAACTGATCTTTTTTGTTTAAAAACATTTCAATAAAATATTGACAAAATGGAAATTTATCTCAATTAGCTGTTAATTAGATTATAAGGCAGTGACACTGTTAAGCCTAACAATTACGAAATGAGACACAGAAATTACTATTAATCGCATACATTAATTAGTTAGAGATGTGACAGATTAGTTATTATGTAATATAGTAATTACTACTGTTTAATTATGGATTTGTTTAATTTACTTATGATACCAGTAAACCATAATAGATCTAATGTGACTATTCATAATAACTTAAATTACATTCCCTCATGCTTATATAATATTATGTTGTTGTTTAATATCAGTTGTGTGTATAACAAGCAGATAGATAGAACAAATAGATTTAAAAATTCTGGTCTAGATCTAAATGTGTAAAACGTAGTACTGTAGTAAAAAGTAATTCCCGCCTATTACTTAATGTGACCAAATTTGATAACCATAAAAATGACGCAGATGATAAGGATGTCGCAGACATTTTTTAATTAAAGAGGAGTCATTCTTTTATACACATTTTTTGGTTTCTTGAACCGTTATATAAATATATAAACGGTCTATTCAATCCAAAAAGGTTTTTTTAATTCTAACCTGTAGTTATTGTTATAAGTGCGTTTAAACAAACGAACTCAACCGATTTTTAATATTCGCATAGATGAAGTGGCGGTAGTCGTAAATGACCGCTAAATAATTAAACCATTTCTTCATTGAGGGAAAAGACATTTGTTCAACGGTGGAATCAAATAAGTTTTTTATGAAGTTGAAACAATTACTCTAAGTTCTTCATCGGGGGAACAATTAAAAGTTTATAAACGCAATAATTATTTTGTGTCGCCTGTACAAAGGCGAGCAGTTCTAAAGTTGGCAAGTCTATGGTTAGCCCATCTAAAACGATAAGAGGTCGACGTTTTTAGCACAAAGCCTTTCTGTTTGGCCCTCGCTTTATGACTCCAAACTTAAGGTACCTGTGCGGATCTTCTAGATCAACTTCTAGGGTTGACGACACTGGTTTATATTTATCTTTGTGAAAACCCGTTTCCCCTCGTGAAGCATGGAACGAACACATTTCGGTGTCCATTTTTAGTAGTGATCTTCTATAGACTTCTATGCGCCGCCCAAATGAAAGTATCCGTTGTCCAAGATTCGAACCCAAGACTTCTCACGCATTAAGTAATGCTAACGTTTAACCATATAGCTCCAAGGAACATCCTACATTATTGGTGACCTATAGGTTACCTAACATTTTGTTATTGGGTGTAATTATGAATTTATTTTTTTTAATATTCGTTATATTGTAGCTTAGCACAGCCCTACCGTTATCGGTTCACAAGCAGTATTTTGCTCTCATTATCTCAAAATGCCTTTAACGTGGAACATTGATATTATGTCTTCGTTTACAAATAAGTATTACACTTTTAAAGCATATGTCAACTTGGAATGATAAGATGTGAATAATGTGCATTGTACTGTCGAGATGTTGTACTTGTTTTCTTATCAAAAGTAGGTATACTGTCTATAGTTTATGCGAGTAGTGCACATTTAAAATAAAACAAACTTCGGCCCGACGTTTCGGATGCTTTGCAGCAGCCGTGGTCACGGGGAGTCAACAGAAAGTTAAAAATCATTTTCAAATAAGTTTAACTAATATATCGCGTTTTTTACCGTTAAAAATTTTTATTTTAAAAGTAGGTATGTTACATCAAAATTTTATATAAGACTTGGTGTATTATTTCTCAATCATATAGTTTATTTATGTTAATTACATAAATTTTTGTCTAAAATATACATATTAAATTTATAATATACATTTATTTAACCAATTTACATAATTAATTAATTTCAATACTGAGTTTAGGGAGAAGTTAATAATTGTTAAAACTATAATTTTTAAAACATATTAAGAACTAAACCACTGAATTATGTGAAGCGTGAGAGGTTCGTGGTTTAAACCGTGGTTGTTTTTCTTACCGTTTTACTTAAGAGATGAATGAAACATTTAAAATCTATCTGCAAAAATATAGCTGAGAAATAATGATCATTATGTCATCAATAAGGCTTTACTACCTTTTCAAAAAGACTGTATGTTATTTTAGTGTGTCTTAAATAAAACATCAATCCCTAAACACATCAACAACTTTGTATTCTAGATTCTTACGTAATGAAAAAAATTTAAAACAGTAAAACTAAATTTAAACCAGCATTCCAGTAATTAGCGTTGACAAGCGTAAAGCAACCAAAATTTACAATCACAAGAAAGAAGTACAAACCAAAACTATTGTCTCATAAAATTTATGGTAGCGATATTATAATTGCGGTGGTACCTTTTGTTTAAGTGGCGAGAGTCCCTTTTTTATTGCGGCAAATAATTTTCTTAAGGATTTATTGAGATATACAAGACACTGTCCACACAATGATAATGTTCTGGCAAAGCTTTAGAATTTTTGGGCGATAAAACAAAAGACTGATGTGAGTCAGAATATTTACAATTTACTTGTTTATTATGTAGGAGCGTGTTTTCTATACGAACGTGAAGCAAGGGTATGTTTGAATGGTTAATGTTGCAACATGTTTCCAAAACGAAGCGAACTAACAATATCAATTCAGTTTTATAATACTGAAGTCATATTGTACTGGGACCTAATGTAGAGTTATGCAAGAACTTAGTTTTTATAGAGAGAGATAATATAAATAGAGAAGTATAAATTAGTCATCAATGTACAAAAAGGTATATGTTTATGTATTTAAATAAATAAATAATAATAAAAAACTCTTTATTGCACAAACGTAGATACTTACATATATATACAAAATAAAACAAGTTTGTGCAAAGGCGACAAAATGGTAAATATTTATATTTTATAAATTAAATTACACTTAATTTACCATTACAAGTCAAGAGTTTAACCTGCATTTGTAATTTCAAAATACTTCGTCTTAATTATTTCTTAATAATTATATTTTGTTACATGTGACAGTAAAAGCAATCTTCATGCGTTGTACACTCTTGTTTTAACCCGCATTTTACGTGCAGAAGCTCAAAAAGATTTTTTTCAATTCATGTTTGTCGACACCTTTTCGTGGCTCCTTTTTTCAAAAACGAAGCACAGCTTTGAATGGGTCATAAAATCTTTTGGGTTTAAATACAATTGTTCAAAACGAGACTCGGTTTCAATTCGGTTGCCAATTTTGTATTGTTTCGTTTCTGGGGTACACAGAAGCGTACAGTGTTTCAATTTGAGCTTCCGGAGAACACGATTCGTTCCAGTTAGTTGAATTTTTAAATTACTCCTATTATAGTAACGTGACAGTTTGACAAGACCACCTCTAAATTCTTGTGTAACCAAAATTAAAACAATTGTTGTCTTCGCTTTACTTATTGAAAACAACTTCTTCAACTGTGTATACCTTATCTCTAACTAAACACATAAACTGCTCTTTGATGAGAATCGATAATTCGGAAAGCAATAAATAATATTCCATGATAAAAAGACTATTACGTTCTAAAGGTCTCAGGAATGTCATTACTTATGTAATGATTATCGGTCTTCATTCTATATTTTCTGAACTAGTTATGAGATACGTGGTAATGTTGTATTTTGTCAATATTGGTCGTCCCGGGCACGTGAGATGTTGACCTTCAATATTGACATAGAATATCAATAGTTTGGGCACCAATACGTTACCTTTCGACACACCGCTACATCTATTATTTCTTAGTAAACGCTTTCTTTTAAAATATTTCAAACTCTTTAGATGCGTGTTTTTTATCTACTCACAGTTAAAATCCAGTGCAATGCAGTTGGCTCCGTTAAAAACAATTTAAGCATACTTTTCATCGACTCTCTCTATTCGTACACTTTTACTGATTTGTATATATTAGAAAAAAATTATGACTTGAGGTAATATAGCATAATAAATTGAATTAGTCACTGAGACGTAAGACACAAAAAAAGGAAAGAAACTCGTATCTAAAACATATTTAAAAAGTCAATCAAGAAATATACATAGTATGTATTATAGTTTGGTTATAAAAAATCTATAAAAATACATTAAAGGGTTGTTATCATGTTTTAAAAATACATAGCAATAAATTATAAAGAACGTCCAATACAGTCGACTTAATCTTGTGTCGCTACTGTTCGATAAAAAGCGAGTTTGATAGCAGCACGTACTTCGTATAAAATGCTACATTCTGATGGATGTAAAGAAAAATAAAGTTGTAGGCTTCGAGCGTCTCCCACGGTAGATGCAATTCGACACGCACGTGTTATAGCAAGATGACTTTTGGTGACTCACGATAGCCCCATACTGAATGGACGTGTTTTTTCAGTTAACTAGCAAAGACAGTATCGTCTATCGGAAGTTCGAAATTGTATACTTTAGTCTCTTCTTCGTCTGCCTTGCTGTCATAGTAATAATATCACTGATATAATAAATATAAAAACGTTTGAAGACAGTTTATTGTAAGTATTTTGAACGCGCTAATATCAGAAACAACTAGTTCAAATTGAAAACACATTTTTTGTTTGTTGTATCATTTATCAAGGAAGGCTTAATATTATGAAACATCAAGCTGGAAGTGACCTATAGGAGCGAAGGAACAGAGGGAAATAAGAAAAAAATCAGGGATATATATTTATCTTTGTGGGTTACCTGCAAAAACTGTACAAGATACGAAACGGAGTAGTATACAATAATAATTCCTCTTTAAATGATCTTAAAAATTGTCCGAGACAGTTTTAAGATTCACTTCGCAAGAACGACATGTAATAGCTAAAATTTATATGAGGAGGAGGTATGCAAAAACTAATTTTAATGCCCAAAATAATCTTTGAATGCGGACGAGGTCGCGACCGCACCTGACTTATTTACTTGCTGACAAATCTTTATATCGTAATAACTAAGATCGGTCTTAGCTATATAATAATGGTAACAGTTTAGAATTTGTAGTATGTTTCTCAGTGAAATACTTAGAAATGAAAGCAATCAATTTATTTCTTGCATAATAAATAAACAAATTTCTGGCATTTTAACAAGAAATGACGATAAAGTTAATTAGGTTTAAGAAACAGGAAACCATAAGTCTGTATAAGACGCGTTATCGTTTTTTTAGTTCGCAGAACGAGCTATTGATAAAATTAATGTCGCTATTAGCTTGCTATATTTTGCTGAATATTATATAGCATAGTAGAGGTGGTACATACTACTAATGTAAAAGAAAAATGTATCTACCGTGTCCATATAGTAATATCTTTTTCGCCATGTTCGCTCCTAAATAATGATTTTTAGTTTAAATTTTTAAATTGCTAAATAAAGAACGAAATCATATCGCAATTCTCAGTAGAGTGCACGTGTCTTTTTGAAACCTTGTTCCTTTATATTCAATTGAAAACGTTTAAGAAACTGTCAGTCATTGGCAATTGTGTGCTGCATTGTATTCTGAGGTAGTTATTCTTAAAATTATTAATTACTTAATACGTCTTTCTAGTAACACATGCGGAATTTTTAATTCATGTTTGTCTATTATATACACGTCAGTGTATATACTAAAATCATTTCTAAACAGACGCCCCATAGAGCGATAGTAAAAAATTAAAACAACAAGAAATCTGTTGTCACTATCAGCTACTGTTTGATTACCCAATACGACCTCCTTTAAGACGTAACCTGAGCAGCCTTGTTCAACGAATCACGCAGACCTAAGACTTCAAAATTGAATAACCAATATTTCGAGTGTCTAAAAACACGCGTGCCATCTGTTGTAAGCTGCAGTGCTTGTCCCACCCGTCAGTTAAACTTGAGCCCCCCTCCCGCACTCCCTAGACACGCGGCTTTCGTTCAAACTTACGTAGGTCAGTTACCGCCAGACCGCAGGGGAGCATGGCTGTGTCAAAAGTTTCGCCGCAACCGCGCAGTGTTTGTTTACGCACGCTCTAAAACTTAGTGTAAACAAGATACTCGATTAAAACATTGACTTTGAGTGATAAGAAGTTTAGAACTGTAATTATAAGTGATATAAACTCTCAAATGAACTGTGCCACTGTGAAACCATGACGGAAAACTCGTATGGGATGATTTTAAAAGTTTGGATTTGTTTGATTGCGGTGGCCGGTGCGCGCGCACGATCCGCGCCGCCCGCCCCCGGTGGCTGTCAATGGGACTACTCGGACACAAAGTTGAGTGAATCAAACTTTCTCACGTGCAATATCAAAACCATCGGTTCAGCTGACACGCTGTTTAAGAACATAACGACGGCGCAGGCGTACAACATCAATAAGTTGAAACTTACTTGCACCGATCTGCTTTTCTTCGAGAGTTCACTGCACATGAATACCGGGAGTTTTTTGGGCCAACTGCGCAAACTTGAAGACTTGCGTATTGAGTATTGTAAGATACGGTATGTGCCGGCTACGGTATTATCGCCTCTTCGTGACCTCACTAGTCTCACTCTACGGTCGTATAACACGGATTGGCCTGCGATGACGATGGAGTTCCACGCTGAGAGCTTTAGGGGATTAATGGAGTTGCGATCACTCGACCTAGGTGACAATAATATCTATATGTTGCCTTCCGAAGTTTTCTGTCCGCTTTTTAGTTTAGAATCATTGAATTTAACCAATAACAAAATACAAGACATTTCCGAAATCGGTTTTTCCGACTGGGGTAAGGGCCCCATGGCACCTGGCAAGTCGTGCAACACCGGTCTGAAATTGTTAGACTTATCGCACAATAATGTACTAAGACTCCCCGACAACGGCCTCTCGAGTCTGCGCTCTCTAGAGGTTTTAAAGATTCACAACAACTTAATTAATGAAATTGGCGACAGAGCTTTCGTGGGGCTGAATTCATTAAAGATTCTTAACTTATCCGGAAACAAGTTAGTCGCCGTTCCTCCAGAACTATTTCAGTCTTCACGGGTTATAAAAGAAATCTCATTAGCGAATAATTCGCTTTCCGTGCTGGCACCGGGATTGTTGGAGGGACTTGATCAACTTGAGAAATTGGATTTATCTAGAAATCGACTAACCAACGATTGGGTGAATAGAGACACGTTTGCCGGCTTAATTCGATTAGTCATTTTGAACTTATCTCACAACTCCTTAGTACGTTTGGACCCTAAATCATTTCAAGATCTTAACAACTTGCAAGTTTTGAACTTGGACAATAATGCGATCGAAGTGATAAGCAACGGCGCGTTCGCTGAACTCAAAAACTTACATCAATTATCAATGTCCGATAACAGAATAAAAACACTGAATGAGCATATTTTTTCGAATCTTTTTGTACTTAGCCAGTTGTACTTAGACAACAACCAAATTTCTGTAATTAATGACAGGTCGTTTGAGAATATAACTTATTTACAAGACTTGGGATTGAATGGAAATACTCTTAAATATATTCCTGATGGCATTAAAAAACTCAGATTCCTAAAATCATTGGACATTGGCAAGAATAACATTACGAAAGTTTCTAATACATCTTTCGAGGGCCTCGAAGAACTCTACGGCTTACGACTTGTTGACAACCACATTACTAGTATACCGAAAGATACATTCAGCACATTACCGTCATTACAAGTTCTAAATTTAGCGTCAAACAAAATTGAAACCATCGAACAAGACGCATTTCTTTCAAACCCTACGCTGAAAGCTATTCGTCTCGACGGAAATAAACTCACTGATATACGAGGTGTTTTTAACAAACTGAGCACTTTAGGATGGCTCAACATATCCGACAATAAACTTATTTACTTCGACTACAGTTACATGCCTGAAAGCTTAGAATGGCTCGATATCCATCAAAACAACATCTCGAAATTAGTAAATGAAAAAGATTTCAAACCGAATATTCGAATGCTCGACGTCAGTTACAATTCTTTAGAAGAGGTCGACGAAAAGTCCGTCCCGGATTCTATTGAAGTCCTATTTTTGAATAACAACAAAATTCACACAATCCAGCCAGGTACATTCATACAAAAAAGGAACTTAGAAAAAGTTATATTGACGGATAATAAATTGAGAACCGTTGAACTGTCTGCATTCACACTGCCGCATATTCCGAAGCACAGATTTTTGCCAAAGTTTTTCATAGGAAATAATCCATTTGTATGCAACTGTCATATGATATGGCTACAAAAAATAAACCTATGGAATCACATGAGACAATATCCTAGATTTGTAGATTTAGATTCCGTTACATGCGAAGTCGTAAATAATAAATACGGAGGAAAAGCGAACTTAATGGATGTTCCTGAAACGCAGTTCCTTTGTTCTTATGATACGCATTGTTCGTCGAGCTGCTTTTGTTGTGATTTTGAAGCCTGCGACTGTAAAATGTCATGTCCTGAAGGTTGTTCCTGTTTTCACGACAGCAACTGGAATTCTAATGTAATCGATTGTTCTAATGTCGGCTACACGGACATTCCTGAAAAGATACCTATGGATGCCACTGAACTCTACTTGGATGGCAACGACTTCGGTTCCTTGAATAGCCACTTATTTATAGGCAAGAAAAAGCTTCATAAGTTATATTTGAATAATAGTAACATAGCTTCCATCGATAACGACACGTTTAATGGACTACACTCTCTCAACGTTTTGCATCTCGAGAGCAATCATTTGACTGAAATAGCGGGAGGTGAATTTTCTCAAACCAAGCACTTGAGAGAGTTATACTTAAACGATAACCTCTTGACTAGTGTAGCGAATAATTCATTTGAAAACTTATCGTCGCTTCGAGTCATACACTTACAAGGAAACAAGATATTGAATCTCGACAAGAAGCTAGCTCATATCGTCCACTTGGAAGGTGTTCGCGTTCGAGGTAATCTATTTAACTGCGCGTGCGATAACGTCCTAACTTTAGTGAACTGGTTAAAGAAATATTACGAGGATCCGTCGGAAATGTTATGTGCTAGTGAAAACGAACTGAGTGCCAATTTGACTGTGTTCGACGTGATGGACAAGTGTCGTGAGTCTAGTGTAAATGACAATACTATACCTACTGAAAATCAACCGTACCAATACGATGAAGTGAGCACAATTAAATTGAACTTTGTGCCCCTTTTAGCCGTAGTCCTTATAAGTGTAATCCTTATATTATTGTTTGGTGCCTTAGCGTTCTCTTTTAGACAAAACGTGCGTTTATGGGCGCATTCTAAATATGGTGTAAGACTGTTTAAAAGTGCATCTATTCAGGAAAGTGAATTAGATAGAGATAGGATGTACGACGGCTACGCTGTGTATAGTTTGTTAGATGACGATTTTGTAAGTAAAGTAGTAGCGCCAGAAATGGAACATTGCGGATACACTATGTGCTTTCACTATAGAGACCTACAAAATGTCCCCGAAAACTACATCCTAGAACAAATAACAAACGCCGCTGAGTCCTCCAAAAGAATCTTAGTATTCATCTCTTTTAATTTCTTGCAAAACGAATGGTCAAAAACGACATTTAAAGCCGCTCTCAAACACGTAATAACTTCAATCCATCCTTCCATTAGACGACACAGAGTCGTGTTTGTCCTCACCACTGACATCAGTGCCCTTAATTTAGATCTAGAGTTTCAAAACTATCTGAAAACTTGCAACGTCCTATTATGGGGCGAGAAGAAATTTTGGGAGAAAGTGCGGTTCTTGATGCCGGACATTTCTAATTTGCATTGGAACAAAGACAACATAAATTACAATCACGCCGTTTGTCCGAACGCTAGGCGTCACCCCTCTAGGTACACGGCGTCGCCCACTGCGCCCGAGCTTTGGTATAAATACGACGCGATCCCCCCTCAGACGCCCACGGTCGCTAACGTCGGCATTAGCGTCGAAGATGACACGTCTATGTTAACAAATACGACGCTAACGAGCCAGATACAAGACATGGATAATCCGCACCACAGTTACATATCGATCGACACACAAAATTACGAACAACCATATGGCGGTCGGCCGCGGCCACCGAACTCGTTGCGCAAGCACCCGAGCCATACACCTTCCATGCTCGACGAGCAGGGATACTTACAGCCCCGTTCCTCCATACACGACTGCTTACCTCAAACACACCCGAGCGTGCACAGATAACGCGTTTCAGGACTTATCTCCTAATGGGTCGCTACATTCCAAGCACATGTGTATAATTGTTCTGGCGATGCCTTATTGAGACGTGATTACTGCCGGCCAAATAATTGTACGATTAACGTTCCTTATAATAATTATTTATATTGTAAAGAGACTGTTGTTGAATTGTCGCATAACGATGCCTTTGTAAACGCACCGTGGTTAATGTATCGTTTAAGACTGAACTGTATTATAATTTAAGATTTGCCAGTATAAAATGTGACTTAAGTATTTTGCTATAGAGTATATCTCATTGTTACCAAATATATTGTAAATAATGTAATTATTATTGTATAGAGAACATTGATTATGTATAGTTTACTAGTCATTAGATAGATAATAGTGATCATAACAATTTGTAGATATTTAGTTGGTCACATAATCAATTCTTAAACAATTTAAATAAACGTTATATAATGTTATATGCCTTACTGTACAAAACACTTCTGTGTATCTTTTACCGGAGATTCAGCGATTGTTAACAAATTATTGCTTATGTGATCAATTATTTAGTAATACGAGGAAATTGTAAACTGTTAAAGCAAGCGAATGGAGAATAAAAGTTATAATGAAATATTTTTTTTTTATTTAAACATCATCGTAACGCCATACTGTAGATAAACGAAAATAGAGTTTATTTTGAGATGCTAACCCTTTTATGATTTGTCACACATCATGCGTACAAAAATAACACACGTACGTCAGTTATTTGAGCAACTATTTTAAAATTAATGCCCTATTCATTAGATAGACAAAACTATGAAGTAACCGATTAATTTTCATAAGTATGACTCATAATTTGTTTTTAAATTTACAGTTTCACAATACAACATAATAATTACTAATGAACTAAAAAGGCAGAGCAATAAATAATATTAACATAAAATTTCTCAGCAGTCTTTGCGGTTTTGTTCTCAATTTCACCGCCAAAGAAACAAGAACTATAAGTAACTGTTAAGTTTCGAGTTATGGGTTTTAAAAAAAAGATGGAGAAATAATTTCGGCTCGCCGACAATCATAGTAGGTTATAATGATGGACCCGGAGCAGGTAGAAGCTCCCCAGTCATAATTCAACCGTCACGGACACCGTAGATACAATGGGCTTAGTATATTCGATAGTTATTTGACCTTCTGTCGGAATGGTCAGTGTGTTTTGTAGAATCGTTAAGTGTGATATAGCATATGGCATGACATATTTTAAATGCCCGCAACTCACTGCTTTTTCTTTGGATTCCAGCGGTTCACATATGGCATTGTTTGTTTTTCCTATATCAACTTAAATCGTGTCGATTTTAATAATTTATTAAAGGGTTTTCTCTTTTGTTGTATATTCTTATATTAAATAAATGGGTTTTATTTTTTTAACTATTCATAATCCACACAAATAAAATATCGTTTCCAATTCAACCTTAAAATTAGCGACCAAATGGGCGAAATAAATTTAAATAATAACCCGTAATTACTTTGCTTGTTCAACAATGTAACACAAAACATTTTGCTCATATGATACTGTTATAAAAATTCTAATGTGTAATAAAACAACTTGCTTTGCTTTCATCAAAAGATAATAGAGAGTAGTTTTATTGCTATATATCTTAAAGATCAATCACATATCACAAATACAGATTACAATGTAACATCTTATTTTGAGCACAAATAACATTAAATACTGTCTATAGTTTACGCGAGTAGTACACATTTAAATAAAACACTTTAACGGTTTAAAACGCGATATACATATTAGTTAAACTTATTTGAAAATTATTTTTAAGTTAAAAATCCGGCCGAAGTTAAAAATCATTTTCAAATAAGTTTAATATATCGCGTTTTAAACCGTTAAAGTGTTTTATTTAGACAAATAACATTGTTTGCCAATCGACAACAACACAAGTAACCGTTAATGGTTAAAAATGGCGCCAGCATAAGACACTTTGGGCCGAGGTGCTAGCGGAGTCAGTAAGCTATTACTTAAACAAAGACGCATCTATTCCTGTCCATTTTAGAAGGGAACGAATTTTATAACTTCGATGCATACAATCTAAATCCTTGCCCGAACCCTTTTTTAATAAAACCTCGGAATTTATCAAAACCTTATCGCGCAGACGCAGCTATCTTGTGCGTCATCTAAAATGGATTTGTCAAAAGCACTCTAATCGATTCCATTATCAACGTCCGGTTTTATTAGTTATCTGTGGATTTCACGGCTATACGCACCTCTGACTGTACATCCCTTCGGCTAGCATAGATAACGGCTCTACCTTTTCTCGTGATGCTAATAGTCAGTGTTCAGTGCCCAATTCTTGAGATAATTATGACGATAAAGATATCTACTGAGTGTCCGGTAGTCATTGGTCACAGTAGCTAATTTGATAATATTTCTAGTGTCTATTAAAAGATGTACGATAACTATATCATCACTGGTTCTAATAAAGTATACACTTAATTACGTATTTATATTTTACTAGCTGCGTCAGTGAGTTTGTCCGCGTAGAATAGTGATTTTGGGCATCCAAATTTGTTTTTGCAAACCTCCTTTTCATCTTTATTAACCTAAGACGCGGATGTCGGCCGCGTCCCGTCGTTCTTACAAGGTAATCTTAAAAAATCGATCGCGGACTTTTTTTTAGATCATTCAATTCAAGAGAAATCACTCTTTGAATGATCTAAAAAACCGCTTTCGCAACGTACGCATCAGAAACCCACAGAGATGAATATTTTTTCTCTTTTTTTCCACATCTCCCTCTATTTCTCTTCCTAAGTCACAGCGCGATGCTTTATAGCCTATTACCCTCCTTATTAAATATTCTCACCAACACAAAAACATATTTTTTAATTCAAACCAGTAGTTTCCGAAATTCGCGCGTTTAAACGAACAAACAAACAAACTCTGCAACTTTATATATTCGTAGAGAAATTCTTTAATATGGTAGTTTTTTACAGATGACTAAAAAGTATATATTATAGGTATACCTAATATTGAAATTCGTTATTTTTAAAACACTTTTCTTTCTCTTCTATAATAGAATTTGTAATATCAAATATTTACATGACACCGAATATTGGAATCCGTCGACAAAAAACAATAAATCCTTCAAAACAAGTCAAGATTTCTGTTCGAAACGACAAAAGATGACGGATTACAGCGTCCAATCGAATCAGATAACATTTTCGTGTGGCACTTGATCGACGTCTGATATCCGAGGTCCGTCCAGTTTTCAATACAGAACCACCCGCTGCTCTTACATGGCGCTTCACACTTCGTTGGTACAAAGGTCACGTTGCTTTATCCAGGACTCGAAATTGGTTCGTGACAACGGAACGATGCTTATCGTGATTTCTTGGCAATCCACTGGTGGAATGGGAGCATGAGAATATGGTTTTGACACGGATGGATTGTTCTTGTGACCTGGAGGTGTTGGGGCATAGAGTAAACATACGTTGAGAGCAGCTTGAATCAAATATGTGTAGTTGTTAAACAATACATAAATCAGCGAAGTGTACTTTGATACTATCAACTGTTATGAGGTCTCAACTCTTAACTTGTAGCTAAGGTTAGGATTTATTCAATAATATTGGGATTAAAAAGATAAAAAAGCTCTCGTCTAGGGTACTAAATATACCCACTATTTCATTTTTAAATTTGTATTAATTTAACTTTTTTATTTACATACACAAATTTAGTTAACTTAATTAATTTATGGATTAAGAAACGTTTATTCTATATAGATGAATTAATAATTATTTATTCGCCCTTTAATTACCTATATCTTATATATTACCTCAATGTAAGTATTTTTTGAAGTATTGATAAAATCCCTTAAGATTCTCATGACAAATATTAAAAGATAAAGTACTGTAGCTTCGTAATACAAAACAAAGAACGCTTGTTAAGAATAAAAACTGTAATTTCTTTATGTTACTTCCGTCATATCGTCACGTTTTACTTTGAAATGATAAGCCAAATTCCACGTTTTTAGTTTTAATTGGGCCGATAAAATTCGGCGTATTTGGTATTTTTGTGAGATGTTAAACAGCTATAAGCTTAGTTATTTAAATATAACACCTTAACGGTTCAAAACGCGATATATATAAGTTAAATTTAATTGAATTATTTTAACTATGGCCCGACGTTTAGGATGCTTTGCAGCATCCGTCGTTACAGGAGTTTAACTTTTTATATATCGCGTTTTAAACCGTTAAAATTATTTAAACTACGGCTTTCAAAGTAACTGTTATTAAATAACTAATGTGAATTACTTTAGCTTAAGGCAATTTGTCTGTGTTTTCTTTTTGCGAATGGCTTGGGCGAAAATGATGGTATCTTTAAACGGAGGTTTTAAATAAATGTTACTAATCTAAATATCAAATGCAAACTACTAATAGTTAGTTCTAAAAGAAAATATGAACCGCTCCATCGTTTGATATTCAGTATTCATAGAGTTACGATGAAAAGATGTAAACAGTTCACCGAAAGTAAAATTGGGTTATGGGAAACCGAGAACGGATAAATCACATCAGAAATACTGTCACGAAGCTGGAAAAAAAATTTGTGAGAGGAACTGTTGCCTGATTTGATTATCCCGTTCCGTCCATTGAGCATGACTGAGTGTCGGAATGAGAGTTTTTATTGCGCAAACTATCTTGACATTCCTATGAATTATAATGTTTTGATTCGGTGTTATTTGAACACTGGTATTGAATATTCCTATAGTAGAGAAGAACTATTCGTGTTGTTATTGTTATTTCGTACTTGCATTTATTACTATTTATTAAATAATCTAGAGAACATTCCACATTCAAAACTTTTACAAGTCTTTGCTAATTTTAAAAAGCTGAAGAGTCTGTTTATCTGTTTGTTTGACCGCGCTAACCTAAACAAATAGAGGTTCGAATTGAACTTATTTTTGTGTTGTTTAGAGCATTTATCGAGGCAGGTTATAGGCAATATACTCGTGAAATAACACTGCGACTAATAGGAGCGGAGAAACAGAGGGAAATTTAAAATAAACGGAGAAATTTTTTCATCTTTGTGGGTTTCCCCTGCGTGTTCTGCGACGGTTCAAGAAACGGAAAAACTATGTATGAAAAAATATATTTTCTTTAAATCTATAAAAATGTCGGTAACATCTCTTTTTAGATTAACTCGCTAGAACAACAGAGCGCAGACAACGTCATCATGGATAGAATTCAAAAAACTAGGAAGGTTGTTTGCAAAAATAAATAATATGATGCCTAAAATTACTTTTCCACGCGAGCGAAGTCGCAGGTAAAGCTAGTAAGCAACGATAATACAATTTCAGCGCATGTTCTATTTGATATATATCTTTAAAAACTATTATACTATTACCAGGATATAAGGTTTTTTTTAATAATAATAAAAGTCATTTATTTAAAAGTTGTTCACAAAAATAAAAACTATGAACTAATATTAACTTAATAAGTAAACAGGAGCCACTCAGCGTAATGTTACGAACACACTTATGTTGCAACACTGATTTTCAGTGGCCCTTAATAGAAGGTATAGCATAAGAAAAATTGTCTATATGCCGTTTCATAAGGAAAGCTATCTTTCATAAGGATGTGCGGATTATTTCTTTGATCTCTGCTTAATACTACCAGATTCGTGTTCCGCTGTTTACACAAACACTCACCGCTAATTCTCAAAGAGATTTACTGGTTTTATCGCAGACAATAAATTGAGATATTTCCGATAGAAATGAAATGTTTAATTTGTATGTGGGTTAGAGAAACAGGAAGTGGAGCTCACACAATGATTCAAAGGGATCGGAGAGATGAATGATAGCGCTTGTCCGAGCGAAGGAATAAGCTCGTGGAGCGAATATTATAATTCTAGAATACGCCCACTTAATGCGTTTGTATGGCGCTCAAATGTTATACATAGCTTTGGGTATATTTGCTGCCTTTGGGCTTACTGGCATTTTATCACTAAACTGTTGTTTTAGAGAAACGATGTGACCGGACCGGAAAGATACGGACGAGAAGACCTCCCCATTCTGTATTTGTGAAAATGTTTTTAAGTTCTTTGTAGTTAACGCGAGTAGTGCACATTTAGATAAAACACTTCTAACGGTTCAAAACGCAAAATAAATTATTAACTTAATACGTTTAGAACGGTTTAAAGTGTATTTCGGGCTGTTCGGCCGATGTGAGCGAGAAGAGGTTTTCGACGTTTCGCCATCACCTCCTGACACATCACAACCTCTTCTCGCTGACATCGGCCACACAGCCCGAAAGACAATGATATGCTGAACGATGGCCGTGAAAGCCTTACACAATGTATTTGTTTAAAGTGTTTTTATTAATGTTTTTAAGTTCACTATTACATTACATTTAGACGTGGTCTCTGTGCGATGTATCTAAAACGTCGGAGCGTAATTAAAATAATTTAACTAAACCACTTAGGTTTTAAACCGATAAATTTGTTGTAATACTTGCGTAAGCTATATGTAATGTACTTATAAATATAACTTAATTTAAATTAAATTATATATGTACTTATACTTTGAAATTTAGTGCGCTGTTTGTAGCCTGTTTAGCACATTTTTTTTATTTATCTAAACGAAACGAATAGATAAAGGAAATGATAAATGTTGCCAATCTTACGTGTTTAATTATTTTAATAAATTAATTACGTTTTTATTTAGTTTTTAATTGAAATTTTTAAATGAGAAAGTAATTTTCCCTTTAATGACTGTACTTATAAAGTCTCATACTTGCAGTGACATTATGAGTCACTGCAAGTATGAGAATGAAAAACACACCCTGAAATACTGATTACCATAATAACACACGTTTAAGCATGACTGCACCGGAAATATCATACAAAAAATGCAGTGGATTCCTCGCTACGCATACCTGGATACTTTTTAATATATAATTATAGAGCCGATACAAGCAGACAGACGTGAGAATCAGACGGACAAAATAGAGCTCGATGTTGATTCATCAAACTTGTGTATGTCTACTTGAAATAGGAGCTTTGACTTATAAGTAAAAATTAAATTATACAAAAATTATAAATTGATGAAATTTTTTTTTGGCTCCGGTAGAATTCAAACTTACGACTGATTTAACATTAGACGTGCATTGCTACCATACCAACGAGCCGTTTCTTAGCTATAACCATGGCTTTTAAGTACTTTTTGGGAAAATATCTATACCACTCCAAAAAATTAATAACGTTCGTGCAAATAACTGATCACTAGAACTATCTACCATTACTTAGTAATAAATGTATTAAGATAAACTAAAAATGCAGCAAGATACACCTATCATAAACAGCATCTACTTTTTTGTAGCGAAATCGTAAAGCATTAAGATTTTTAGCATTCGTCATTCCCAAGAAAATAAAAACCCATTAGCGGGTTGTGTTGAATCAATGGTACTCAAAAAAGGCGATAGTGTTATTCTGTTGAGTCACTGCAACCCTCGATTTGTTGGCTGCCAACTGTCAGATCTCCTTTGTGCGCTTATGAAATACGAATTTGAAGTTTCATTTTATTTTAAACAGTCCAAGGTGACTGTGCAATTAATGTTCTCCGTGGAGGATTAAGTGCGGAATGCAAATTCATATACATAACTATCAAGGGACTGTTAAATCTAAGAGTTAATAACCGAAATACTGTCTATAGTTTACGCTAGTAGTACACATTTAAATAAAACACTTTAACGGTTTAAAACGCGATATATTGGTTAAACTTATTTGAAAATGATTTTTAACTTCGGCCCGACGTTTCGGATGCTTTGCAGCAGCCGTGGTCACGGGGAGGCACGAAACGTCGGGCCGAAGTTAAAAATCATTTTCAAATAAGTTTAACTAATATATCGCGTTTTAAACCGTTAAAGTGTTTTATTTAAATCCTACCACCCCTTTAATATCCAGATTTTGTGTTTTAGAAAAAAATTGATCAGAAAAATGATGTACCCGGTGGGCACGTTGTTTATTAGCCTTACATTATTAACATTACAACAACGCACCGGTTGCTTTTAGGTTATTACAGAATTTTTAGCACTTTCAACTCTAAATCAATTTTTTATACCTAGTTGGTTAGTTCAGGCCGATAAGTAGAAACAAACAAACATATTTTCCCTTTTATAATAGAATAAATGACAGATACAGTAAACTAGATTAATGTTAGACAATTTTATCAAAAATAACCCGTTACTCGAAATTTGATACACATCGTAATAACGTGAAAATTATATACCTATCCATAGTAGGGCTAAGTTAGAATTACGGTTATCGTTCTATCGATAACCACACGTTATAGAATGATTACGAAATTTGGATCAAACTTTAACTAGACGTAATAGAGATTTATGTTCTTTTCATTGTGAGGTCAGGAAGTAATTGAAACGTAAACAAAGTTGCTGGCAAAAATGTTCGAAAAGCACTACATCAAAATTCAAACAGAGATGAATGGTTCGGATAATTAATGTACACTTCCAAAATTTCCAATTTTTTCTCTCGATGTTTCAAGTTTGTTTACGAAGAAAGATGCTTTTTTTAACGTTACTTCGTGATTATCAGATTATTTTGAAAATAAAAACAGTTTTACAAAAATAAAGATGCTCCTAATAGTAACTACAATTATAATCAGAATAAACTTTTACTGTGATGGAACATTTTTCTCTTGGGTCTTAAACATATTCCTATTTGATCATTATTAAGAATTTTTATTTGACTATCTATAATGAGTGCTGGAAAAGTCGTATGTATTCTTCTTCTCAAATGTAATTGTGTACTTAATACATGAGGAAAACTAAGTTGATTCTAAGTTTAAATTATAGCAACGGCCGCTAACAGATATGATCCATTTGATTTTTATTTAGTTAATTACTTTTCTTGACTGTTACGGTTTCTAATTTATTTTGACTAACTAAACTTTACTACAACGCCATCTATTGCTTATATATTAAACTAAAGCGAAGAAAATTGCTCACGTAATAAAATTTACGAAATACAATGTTTATGCACAATCAACAAATCTGAAAATATCGAAGTTATTTTCACGGTGATTAGCAGTTTTCAGCTGTTATCAGCACTGTAATTGTTTTCAAGTATAAAGTTTGTTCTAATTGGCGCGCACATAACGGAGCAATTAAAAATAACTCATATTACTGCTAATATGGACGGAACGTCGGCGACATCAAAGGTAATACACAAATGCACCTGCACTTATCGTCTTTGTTAACACTCAATAACAATGAGTAACGTGAAGCGCCAAAGGAAACCGCTGTTAATTATCGCCCGTTGCGAATTTAAACATTTTAAAACCGCGTGATTCAATTCTTATAAAGTTTAAGTATTTTTGTCAAGACTTTGAAAGGAACGAATTATATTTGATTTTTCACTAAAATTCAAAAGATTGTTTATTATATGCTTACATCGGGCACTACCAAAACGTTATCGAGTTTTAAACCGTTAAAGTGTTTTATTTAAATGTATAAATATATTCTACTCGCGCTACACACGGTATTTAAAAAGTGTAACCGCTTAACGCCATTGACCGTCTCTGTAGCTAAATGGTGCGGTTGGTGTGGTAAACGTGTTGTATTGCGGTAAGTGCGAGAGGTCCTAGGTTTGAATCCCGGAGAAAATACAAATTGTTTCAGTCAGGCAGGGACAATAGACTGATAAATTACTTGCTGCAGAAATGTGTTCGCCCCATGCCCCGGGGAAACGAGATTTCACCCAAATAAAAAGTAAAAAACACAAGATATATAAAGGATATCGTACGAATATTGCATTATATATTGTAATTTAATAATGTTTATTTGTACCTGGGTTGATTTTAGACAAACTTTTCATCTTTCAGACGAAAATAACGCATTCCTTGAGCACATCAAATGCTAGTAAATGTCCCTCCTAGATATTTTAAATTCATAAAAAGCAATGGTCAATAGACAAAAACCCCCATTTATAACAATAAAACCTATAACAACATCATTTCATTCTAATAAATTCGTCCCCGGACCTCATTATACATTTCATAAGGGCATATATCCACTAACGATTTTTACGTCGCACTTTTTGTATTCGAGGTTATTGCTTATGTGTTTGTGTTTGCAAATCACAACATACCTGGTTTGAATTTGAGTAGAGTGGGACTGAGATCTTATATATATATATCCTAACTTGGTTAAAATTTTCAAAATTGCAAGCCACAGGCTCGCGTGTAAACGCCCTAAATCGGCTCTGCCAACTGTTACAATGGCCGCACTATAAAATACCCTTTAATGCACAAGGCTATAAATTCCTGTTAATAACAGAAATATTTTATTAGTTAAAATAACAAAAAACCGTTCGGGTTTTACGGCGTTTGAAAAAAAATTAGAGCGTAGATCAGATCTTGTTTGTGTTAGAAAAAGGATAATGCTGCATCAAGTTAGTGGTTGTGTTTTTTTATTTAATCATTCGGTTTAGGGTTCCCACAGAGAGTTAATAATATCATAAATGTAGGTCTTTTTCGTGACGTGTTTTTGACGTCTACCTTACATCTCCTCTGTAGCTTCAGAAGATGGGTCATCGGTTCGAACCCCGAGAAAACAATTTGTTTCAGTCGCGCAGACAACAGCAATCTGATCATATCGCCTATAAGTTAAACGATGAGTGAAAAAGCCATTTTTATGATAAAGGAGAACAGACAAGCACGGGGTTCCCTTGATGGTAGGTGAAATCGCCCCCAGTCATATAACATCTACCAGATGGTTGGATGACTTATTTAGGCTTTGGATATTCGGAAATCTACGGACTAAAACCGAGACGCAATTATGTATAAATGTATGTGTAAAAATTAACTCCCGGCTTATAAGCCTCCATAACTCTATCCTTCGTTAATACATTTTTATGAAAACTAGTATTTTATGCACTACGGAACTCTTAGTCAATAGACCAACCTACGCTTGTCCATTTAATTTTAATTTCAAAATGACAGATGAAGATGGCCGGGGCGGTCGGTAGATGCGTCATAGAGTATAAAAATAAACAATTTCAACTTATGACAAGCAATTTTACGCCTACCCCGTATAAGGGAATCTACCGCTGTTAATATTAAACAATGTTTAAATCTATTTCTCGGTCTGTCTGTTTGTTATTTCACGGGGATTGACTGCTTATAGTTTTAAACAAAGTAGAAATTAACTCATACGAACGATGGTCATTCGTTAATATATATTTTTATTTGTTTCGGTTATTACTATTAGTTCTTTTTAGGAAGTATTTAATATTAGTACACACTAACATTTAAGAACGATCTTCATTCGATTACAAAAATATCGTTAATGTCTTGGAGAGTACAAAATTTAATTATAAATTTTAAGTCCACAAAATATTTCTTATCTATTTTTATATTAACTCAACCAAATTAAATAAAAAATAAGGGGGTTTAAAAGATGTACTTGTAACCCCCTTCTTTTTATTAATTTTCGACTTAAAATAGATAATTAAATGTTTAGTATATTTTTTTTGTGTGCCCTAAACTGCATATGATCGTATTAATGCAAATTTTGTTGAATCTTAAATAAAAACCATAAATAAAAGACACCCTAGTTAATTACATCCCCCTAAAGAATAAAAATAATTGGGGAATTAGCCACTACTTATAATAGCCATTTTTTTATTGAGGGGCATTTTTTAGTCTGTGTACCCTTCTAATACTGCTGACGACAATAAAATTGTCTATGGTTCCAAGTTTTCTAGTAAGAAATCTAACACAGTTCTTTGTTTGCTCAAAATTGCTCAACTTATAAATCACTTTCTCATGCATTGTACTATTGTTGGCAAGTTCTTATTTCACGATTTAGCTTGACCCCGTGCTTGTATGAAGGTCGGCGCGCGCGCATCATGCGAAGCCCCGATCATGCTGATGCTGTGAATAAATAGAATGGAGCCAATAATGTTCTGCGCATTGACGTTGTAGTGCATACAAATAGTAATAAGAAACTGACGTGCTAGCCCTTTGATGGTGGATTACTTTGCGGAATTTTCGATTTTATCTTAACGCTTATAAACTTGAAGTGCATAAGTCTCTTATTATATATACTTAAATAATAATCAGGGTTTTAAAGAGCTTTCATTACACACATTACAAACAATATGAAATATTTATTTATTGAAGTAATTTGTTTATCCGTAATAAATAACAGCGTCCCGGTAACATCTAAACAAGATGCGCCGTCGAGTTATTTTGGGAATTCCGATATTCCTACCACCCTTTTAATATTTAGATTACAAGGTGAAGTCCAACACGTTTCAAAAAATTATGATTTGATTAGAAACTTACTGGACCTGTTGATTATAGGCCTTATATTACCATTATACCAACAACCCCGTCCAAAATTAAACTCTTAATAGCAGTTCAGAGTTAATAACTGGGTAATAATAACTTTAATATTTTTTATTTTAATGAATTGAAATATATAATAATATAGCAATTTTTATTGGTAACTCTAGAAGATATTCTCAGCAGAGTCACTTCCACAATCGTTGACACATCATTAATTCTTACTTTCATGATTCATCCCTCTAAAAAACTTCATCAATCAAAAACGAACAATTGATTTAGCATTTTTTTAAAAGCAGATGTTTCAAATAAGCTACAAACAAACAAGGTGTTGATGATAAGGATCGATATAAAATATTTATATTTAATAGTCACAGTGTAATGCAGGCAGCGGCTTCGGTGTGCTTTAGCATACCAGATTACCACACTAAGAATTCCCTTTAGAGACCCCGTGTTTGGAATAATAAACTTTATGATTAACACAACAAGGTCGACGATGCAACGGGTGACCCCATTCTAATAGGTACAGGTGGCTTTGCTTTATCTTAACTGTCGCATCTTCAAAATTTTTTAACTTTTTAATAGTTAAAGGATGAAGTAAACATTTTAGGTGTTTTATAGTTCATTAAATGGTACAAAATGACACTTTAAACCGTTTTTTACACGTCTGACTTCATTTGCGCTGGTATAAGTATGGTAGGTTCCTCATTTAATTTGGTTACATATTATACTTATTGGTTATTTATTCAATAATTATGTATCACTACGACGGCTTCTTTGGTTTTATGGTAGCAATGTATGAATCATAATCAACGAGTCGTGGGTTCGAACCCCACCGGATTCAACGTGTTTCTTCGTCTTGAAATCTTCATTTTGTAATGGGTGGTAGAAATAACGAATTTTCGTCTGAAGCACGAACCACCGTCCGCAGACGAAAATGCCGTGAGTTGATTGCGTTTCGATTTCCAAATCTAAAGCAGGCGCAACTTGTTGATAATATGGATGACACTTTGACGGTTTAAAACGCGATATATTAGTTAAAGTTATTTGAAAATGATTTTTAACTTCGGTCTGACGTTTCGGATGCTTTGCAGGAGCCGTGAATAAATACTGTCTATAGTTTACGCGAGTAGTACACATTTAAATAAAACACTTTTACGCGTTACCATAGTTTGTTTTATTATAAGGTACACAATGACAGGGAAATATGATTTTTTGATATATTTTATAATAAATGTTTAATTCAGTATTTGTACGTAATAAATTCAAGTAGAACTTGGACATGTTTCATTCTACTAAAACGCACCCGAACTACAAAAATGTCAGTAATTGCTTCGTTAGACACACATAGGATAATTTAATCGATTGGAAAGCGGTTCGGTCCAGTTTGTTTTTAAATTGTCCGCATTATTGGGAGCCGCTGGCTAAATAAATGTATAACAAGCTTGTTTAATGGCTTGATGGCCTGCTATATAAAGTGTACAGCTCTTTTGAAGCACGAATTCAAATTTTGGTGAAATATTTAATTACGTAATTATTATCTTGTATTCACTTTATTGAAACGTATTAACTTTAAAACAGTATATGGTATCACTAGGACAGGAGTAAAAAATATGTTCTATTTTTACACAGGCGGTAAAATTATAAAAAGCTACAAAAGTTCTCTTATAGAGTAAAATTTTAAAACAATTTTTATGTACATAAAAATATATTTTTTTAACTAGCAAATCACTATTTAGTCTAGTAGGAGTAGTAGGAGTAGTATCTACACGCCAAAGAAGCATTTAAAGGTTTTAAACTTTGGCTTAAGGCAAACCATTCAAAATTTCGGGTCGTAGGTGACAATAAATCTATACCATTATTCTAAAGCTGAAGAGGTTGTTTGTTTGAACGCGCTAGTCAGGAACTGCTGGTTTAAAAACATCACGCTGCGACCGTTAAGAGTGAAAATACGGTGGTATATGTGAAAAAAAGGGGGAAAATTACTAATTTTACGAGATTCCGTTGCGTTCCCTGCGAAGACTGCTCAAGATACCCAAAAAGTATCTACCGATAGATACTTTTTAGGTATCTTGAACCGTCTTGAATGATTATTTTTTAAATAATAAAGACAAGTTTGCGACAGTTTATGTCTAACCTAAGACTAAGTCCAAGAACGACGTGACACGAACAATGGGTAACAGGTATAATTCATAAAGCTGGCGAGGTTGAGAAAAGAAAGACGCCCAACTATTCTACGCAGACGAAGTCAACACAGCGAAAACATTTTATATCGTCTTTTAAACCCTTACATTTAGTATGGGCTAGTAAAGCAAAATCAAAAAGTATCGACCACCAACACTGTGCGTGGATTTAACTTGTCAATCAAGTGGGCTATGAATTACACGTTGCAATCTTCATGTGCGTGAACAAAGTAAAATCATTTTAAACGTGTCACCTACAATCTATAATGTACTCTAGTACTTAAGAAATAAGTTTGAAATTACCATTTACGCTGTGGTATAGTAAACTTCACTTATTGTTTAATCAATGTCTTATCCTTAATTAGACTATTATTACAGCAGTAAGGAGTAAATAGTCAGCTGATAGGACCACACGCGATTTTTACTGAAGCAGGAATTGAAATTGTGCAGCTTTTGAGGTTAAAACGTAAAAAAGCTCATTATGTTACGAGGTTGGCTGATGAATGATGATTTCGAATACCATAAAAACATATTCAACTTGAAAATAAAACACTTTAACGTATTAAAATTAACACATTGTATTACCTATTCCCCTTATAATTATAACCCAACTGTGAATTCTGTGTGTGTGAACCTACCGTCGTTTACATTGTCTGTAATTTACGCAAGTAGTATGTATATTAAAAAATCAACTTTTAACGGTTTGAAACGCGACCCACCGGCGGTCTCCCCGTGACCACGACATCCGAAAAGTCTGTTCGAAGTTAAAAGTTCTCGGTTTAATGATAAGATTTGGTTTCTACTTCGTATTTTATTATTATTATGTATTTTAAAATGCTTATACTGTAATCGGTATACTAAATATGAATTTTAAACGGTGATAGGTCTTTCTAAATATGTGGGTTGTCGTCTTATGTATCATTGTACTTAATAACTTATATGTTTTATTATATTATGCTCTAAATTCAAGGATTCAATGCATTAACTTACCTACGGTTTTCTTTTGAATAACAATTTAGGTTTTATAACCTATCTATTTTTAAACTACTAGCCGACCCTTTCTTTTACCATATTAAGTATTTCGACGAAATTTGATTACTATAAATAGGGTTCTTGTGAGTTATTCTTATAAGATAGACATATATTTTTCCTGAGATTAGCGCGTTCAAACAAACAAACTAGCTTTATAATATTAAGTAGAGAAGTATTAATTTTAACTGTATACACGTTCACTATAAAAATTCATGTTAAACAATGAAGTAAGTAGGTTATATTCGTTCCATCTTGGATTTTCAGTAATGAAATAAGGAAAATATGGTAGAGAAGTGAGGGGACGAAACACTTCGTCTAAATCTAAGGGTGCATATTTCGAACATTGCAGTTTCCTTTCGAGACGCAATAAATCTCCAGAAGTACTATCATAAAATCCCTTGCTGCAGGCCTCTTCCGATCTCCTGGAAGTGACTAACAATCTTTCGTCCTTCGAATATTTAACCCTTTCGATTTCTTCTTTTATTCCTTGAACACTTACAAATATAGATGATGTAAAACTTTATCGTCATAGATAGTGATTTAATAGATTTTAAATAAAACACTTTAACGGTTTAAAACGCGATATATATTAGTTAAACTTATTTGAAAATGATTTTAAACTTCGTCTCCCTTCTTCGTTGGACTTCCCGTGACCACGGCTGCTGCAAAGCATCCGAAATGTCGGGCCGACGATACAAATGTATCGCGTTTTAAACCGTTAAAGTGTTTTATTTAAATGTATACTACTCGCGTAAACTATTGACAATGATTTAATAGTTTAAAATCTATTTTAGATTGCAAAAATTCGAAGACTGGACTTGAATCGACGACCACAGTTTTTACGGGTATTGACAACTGAGCTACTGTTTTAAATTATAAAGATATAATATCATAATATCTGCGAATTTTCTCTACTAACATGAAACAACAACTTTGTAAAGGACTGTTTTTGAAAAATTAGGTTCCAATCGTTTTTATTTAAAACAACGATACACGCCAAAATGCTTGTGGAGCACCGGATTCACAAATTTCAATAAAAACAGTTTCAACGGTTCTAAACGAGAAATATGTCGCTAAATTTATCTTTGACGCTGCTTCGTGGCATTCGCGACAAGTATGCCGCGGTTGTAAACTGTTTTAATTTTGAGAACAGTTATTTTTACTCTGAGATGACTGCTATTCTTTGTGTTTGTCTACTATCTTCATCAGATACGAAACTATTAAACAATTGATCGTGAGAACACAGGAGCACTTGACGCTAATGCACCTTCAAGCGACGCCCGACAAATAGTAATAAACAGAGCACAGTCGGGTCACGAATCGATACTATTTGGAACTTTATGACTCTATGATCTCAGTGCGTTGACCCCTCGTTGTCAAGCTGCGTACGTATAGGCATTGAAAGCGCTTGTGCTAGGCGCTTGTTGTGTCACTTCTACGTGAAATAGCTTATAACACTTAAATAAAACACTGTGACGGTTTAAAGCGCAATATATTAGTTACACTTATTTTACCTCGCTCCGTGACCATAATATCTGCAAAGCATCCGAAACGTCCGGCCGTAGTTGAAATAATTTTCAAATAAGTTTACTTAATATATACTTATCGCGTTTTAAACCGTTAAAGTGTTTTATTCAATGTGTACTACTGGTAAACTACAGACAATATTTAGATTATAAGAATTGGCAAGTAAGCATTCGTAATAATGTAGTGTGAATGAATTGTCCTTCGATTTCACGGGTAACGTAATAAATTTTTACGTTCGGACTGGGCATAGAAGTCTGATGAACTACTTAAACAGGGGTTATTATTAGTGAAACGGACGCAAATCTATGTCTGCTTCATGCCTCACGGAAACGAGAATTAACACTGAATACAATATTTTTTTTTTTCAATAAAGAGATTAAATTTCTTAATTGCTCTAAATAAAAAAAGTTACTCGATAGACAGAACAGTCAGTAAGTCAGTCAGTCAGTGCCTATGTAGGCAAGACTCGAACCTTTCAGAACTCGAAGATTTAATAAAATTATGACATCATAATTTTATTAAATCTTAATAGAATTTAATCTTTGTTTTAATGTTGTATGGTTTTTATTGTAAATTTTTATTTTTATTTAGTCTTATTTTTTTGCCTTTAAGCTTCAATAATTTGATGATAACTCCACAGAATCGTCTGTATAATTAAGTAGGTATGTGTTCCTTTTTATTTATTTATCCTGCTGTTTGATCCCATTGCGGTGGTATGGTCTAAGAAGCCCATGCCAGCCCAACCAAATTACTCTGGCTTGTCAGCATCAAGTTGTCCCTTCTGTGGGCAAATGGGTAAAGAAGGAACAATTTTTCTCTTTCTCTTCAAGAATGTATCTTTCAATTCAGTTAAATATTGGAATGGAAAAGTATCTCACTAGTATCAAGCCGGTCACAAACCGTGCCGCCAAGACATCTTTTGAACTTGAACGTCAGCGCGATTTGACACGATACGTCACATATGACGAGCCACTTCCTTTGTTATCCGTTAGTTATGTAATAATCAATTCGTTCCGTCAATATTATTCTCATATTGACGTGTAGAAAGTTTAATTAAATTTCGTTTGACGCGTCAAAAGCGGAACGTTAATTTTCATTATAAATATTTCAAGCGAAAATTTAATAATGTGGCTATTTAATGCGATTTCGTATTTATAACACATTCCACACGTAACAAAACTACTACGTTTAAATAACACACTTTTAATGGTATATAACGCGAAATATACTACTTAATTTAATTTAACTAGGGCCCACGTTTTATATGATTAGTGGTCCTCACGAGACCATACCTGCTGCTAAATTAACTAATAAGTTTCGCCTTTTATACCGATAAAGTGTTTTTTTAATACTTGAATAAACTACAGAATCTTACTTGATTTTTTTAACATGAATGTCGAAAAAATGAGTTAAACAAACTTCCGTTACTTTTTAAATAAAATGACTTATGACCTTTTCTACATAATGATTATGTCGAAACCCCCAAAACAAAGTTTCCATTAATCAAACCGATCGAACAAAAATAAAGATAAGATCGTGTATTACAACTTGTCAATAATTTATTCGCAAAGTGTCTTGCACAATTTCGATTATGCTTAATTTTTGAGTAGCGATCAATGCGGCCGCTAAAACAATCTCACATTCAACTGTCCAAAATATTATTATGGATGGACGTCGCGGAAAAAAGTCGAGTTATTCATCTGCGGGGCACGACGCAATGAACCTGTAATAAAAATTAATACCCATTCAATCGTGCGCCGGCGGCGGCTCGATCGCTCGCTTTTGAAGCTCGAAAATGGGCTTATTGCGACCGGGAATATAGGTCAGAATTGTCGGCCGTGCCAATTTAAATAAAGACTTCGGCTAAGGAAATTTAATATTCGTATTTGAGCTGGACCGAGTGGGAGTGGCTCAGTTGTTTGTGCCTCACCGGAAAGATTTATATTACATGCAGTTTCGCTGCTAGTGATCTGAAATTGTCGAGGGCATTGTGGCCCACGCTCGAGACGTAACGACCATTCAATAGCTGAATGAACGATTGCTTTTTGATATGTGGACAACGATCGCCAGCGATATCGCAAAAAGTTGAAAAGTGATCCCTCCCGGTCTCTTCAAAGGGGCTTGCAAATTGTATGGGAATGCCTTAATTAAAAACAAATTTGCGGGAGACAGACGCGCGTCTTTTCGTTTTTTAGAGCTGTATTGAGTATTCACACGCTGCCAAGCTGCTTATGAAATGAATTAGTAAGAGTTCGTTGGTGTAATGGTAGCGATGTATGGCTAGTATTCCACAGGTCGTGGGTTCGATCTCCACAGAGTCCAAATTGTGTTTAATTAATGTATAATTCATCTGAAACATGTTGGACTTTTTCTGGACATCTGGATATTACATATGGTAGAAACCTCGAAATTCTGTCCGGGTCGATAGATAAAATAGTTGATAAGTTTAATTTTGTTTCGGATTTCAGTCTGTGGATTTCCAAATACCCAAAGCCAAAAAGGTCGGCAGCGTAGATATTATATGACTGGCTGGATTATAAGCACTTTCTCATATAATTCTATAATTTTTTATGTGTATTCTTTGTATGAATGCGCTTTGGTGAATTTACTTTCTTTACTCTTATCTCATTGAATAGTTAAGGCCGATGCAACGATAGTTTTCATAGAGACAGTCCCAAAAAACGGGTCCAACCCTTTCCTTGTCGGACGTCGAAATCTTCGTGCACTTGAGAAAAAAAGACATGTGCGCTCGGACCCATTGTGTAATTTTTAAGGACGAGTGTTCGTAGGGAGCTTTTTGGTTGAACAATAATGCATTTTAATAAATTTCATTAAGATTGACAGACCCGATTAGAATTTCAACCCTTCCTGTCTGAACTTATCGGTTTGTGTAAATAGAACAAAAATTAGTTCGATCGTATCTATATTGCATTTGCATAGCAATTGTTAACCCTCATTTGCAGCTTTATGAGAATCAGTATTAAATCCTATTTTTAATATTTTCGAAAAGATCGCCGACGAGAAAAATATGAACAGAGATTCACAGAAAAGTATTTCAGGGTCGAACTCATAAGAAAGTTTCCACTCATTGAACAATAACTAAGCACAGAAGCCGACTCTTTGTACCAAGCAAATTATGTCTTTACCAGGACGAAACTTTCCGATTGTTTATAGAAGCGATTATTCCGGGCTGTTGTTTACTGCTATAGTGTTGCGGTGTTTCAAACGAGGATTAAGCGAAGGTAGCCGTATCACCTCCGCTAAGAGGTTGGGATTTTATGGACCTTTGGCTTATACTATTGTGAAATCACGTCCCGATACCGATGTGATGTTACCGAGAGTTTTTATATCAACGTGGGGGTTCTAAAAGCCTTCCACGGTTCAAAGTTTGTTTTGTTTCATTGTTCTACGCGTTAATTAGCCGCTCTATATTTGCTGGACAGTTCCACGCTTCGAAAATCCTCAGTGTTAATAGTGAACCATTAATATCAGCTTAAAAGGATAACAAAAAAGCGGTTGAAATAAATTTAGTCCGGTCCGTTCTCGATATAGGAACATTTATCATTTTCGCTATTAAAATTGTATGGAACCCCGAAGGAGCCGAAGGGCCTATCACAATAGCAAATGATACCTCGGGGTGGATACGGACTCAATGCGCCTTAATTAACTGGCGGCTACTTAAGTTGGTTTAATGATCTACTCTGAATTATTGACCTCGTAAATTTCTATGTGTTTACATTCTACAATTATTTATTACATGCTCGTGTATCGTAGTGTGTATGTACTTTACTCTTGGTATTCGAAGTTTAATTTATGTTCAAAACAGTTAAAATAATTTTAACAATTAGGTTTTATGTATGTATATTAATGCTTTTGTGTCAACTATACAAAAGCAATTACAGATCTCAACGTTTTTTGCTTCAAAAGCTTTAGCCAACTAGGTTTTTTTTATAAAAAAACGTTGAAATTACTTTTTACGTCATACATTCTGCTCCCTTTTTGTGGGTCAGTAAAGCAGGTGCCTGCAACAGGTGTTATATCATTAAACGTTATTCCAAGATTGCCGTCAATTTTCTTAGTTTGTTTTACCTCCGTTACGGTGTCCGTTAAAGAAAATACAAAGGGACCGTTTCAAAGGTTTAGCTGACGTCATTAGGTATATTTTGAATTAATTTTTTGTGTAGCTTTTTTTGCTTAGTGAAATTGTTTTGTGTTTGCGCTCGCCCACAGAACCTCGGTAGAGATAGAAGCGATAATTGTTTAATCGCGGGCGTTCCTTGTTTGTTTGTCTAATAGCCACTTTAATGGAAGTCTGAGAGGTTGTGTCGGAATAACAATGCGGGTGAAACGAATAAATTAAGTGCGTACTATCTTTCAAAAGATCGCTGTTTAAAGCGTTTAATTTTATGAGTTTTTCTTCGGATGGAAAAGCCGTTATAACCTTTGTTTCAACTACATTAACCAATGTAGCGTTGTTGTAATAATAATGCTATAGGAAAATGAAAACTAAATTATTTCACTTTAAAATATTTTAGATAATAATAAGTTCTACTCACCAAAACTTAAATCTGATATCTTGTACATAAACAAGACTAGCATAAGACGTTGAATGTTAAGGTTGAAATTACATTGCGCGAGAGGTGCATGTATCAATAAGTTGAAAAAATTCGACGATCAGGTGTAGGACTCGGTAGCTCAATTGGTAGAGCAACAGCACGGAACGCTGATGATGCCGGTTCAAGTCCTGCCCGAGTCGAAATTTTTTTTAATTTATTTTCGATTTTTAAATTAAACAGGACTATCTTGTATAACTGGAATAGGTATAAATTTAGTGGTATTATGATAAATATTTCGGTCGGGTATGGCAGAAAAGGTTAAAATTTTTAATGTTATTAAAATCGGTCAATAAAGCTGACACGATAATGTGTCTCTATATCACCTGTTCTCCCATGTATTTATCCCATTTTTGACTTTATGTGAAAATTAAACAAATCATGACTTTTGTAATTTAATGATATGCTTAAACAAAACGCAATTAAATGCTAATAGGACTATTTAAGCTAACAAACTTCCCATATGTCTATTTAAAGTATGCTAAAATAGACTATTTTGCATTCAAATACATGTCACTTATTGTCCGATGGCCAGCGGTTTACAAATACAACGCTTTTGTATAATGAACTTTATATCTGATGAATAAGGTATATATCGCCTTGCTTCATAAGATACCTGAACTGGCATTGCTTTTTAAAGGCCAGTGTTCTCTATGTACCGTATCGATATCGTATGCACATTGAAATGACCCCGTCTAACGTACTGGCCGAGGGCAGACGATTATAAGTGTAATATATGTATATGTATAGTTTTTAGTATAGCGGTGCAAAAGGTCTGAATGAGGGTCTCTATTCATAATTTATCTATCCGTATAAGTACTGTAACTAAACATATGCCTAAAAAAATATACGTTAGCTTGTACAATTTACCTTGTGTCTGTGTAGCTTACAATGTGTGTCCGTGCAAAAAACAATGCTAGGCATCGTTTTTCGCACGGACAACCGGACGGTTCTGAACCTGAGGCTTTATAGCTCGGGCAGGGCACAGACGTGTCATCTATTTGCCTGTTAATGAAACCGATCAGTGAAACGGACACATAATTGCGTTCGCCCCATGCCCCAAGGGGGAAACGGGTGTCCACTTTTACAATTTATAATTACTAATTAAAACCTACATGTATTGTAATAATAAAAAGTAGGGGTGACAGAAAATTAAAAAATATTTCTTGTTTTGTTATTTAAATACTTCAAATAAGTTACTACTTTTTAGTATTAAATGTTTTTGTTAGTAATATTTAAAACTAGTAATTATACGCATTATAATTAAATTATAAGACACATCTATATTTACTTATCATATTAGGTACGTTTTGGCAGGTGTACTTTTTTCGACGTTTTGGTTACAGCATTACAGCACAGCATCTGAAACAAAGTCACGTTGGCTAATAACTAACAAATTTATTTAAATAAAACACTTTAACGGTTAAAAAAGGCGATATATTAGTTAAACTTATTTGAAAACGTATTTTAACTAATATATCGCGTTTTAATCCGTTAAAGTGTTTTATTTAAATGTGTACTACTCGCGTAAACTATAGACAGTATTTAACAAATTTATTGCTACTTGCAAACAGTTAAAAGTGCTTCATTTGTCGTACAACACAACATAGCACATACATTGTATATTGACGCCAGCTAATCATGCCGTTCGGGAGTGGACCTGGATGAACTCGTGTTGTGAATGGAGGAAGTCTTCTGCTCTTCTCTCGACATCAGGTTTGGTCACTCCTTAAACGGCTCTTTTAGATTTTACAATTGTGATAGGACTTACGTTCGTCTCTTCTCTCTCGTCTTATTGTCATAGCGACTCTGACTTCAAGCAAAACCCATAAAGCTGCTTCTAGTGAAGTCAATTGATTAACAGTTATCGACCGCAACAATAAGTCATAACAATTTCCCAGTTATGTCATAATGTGATCCACCTTTTTGTTTTGGCCGCGGTCATTACGATCGATAAACGAGTAATTCGTTTTAATGGCTGCAAAAACGAAGTGGACTGACCTGATGCACATCGCGTGTGAAGTTGCCCAGTAAGGACATGTGAGAGAAAGCTGGGTTTGCGATATTATACCTTACGTAGTGGTGAAATGCTGAAGTTCGTCATTTCGTGGAAGAGGTAAAAAAAAAATTTCCCGTACAGGGCCTGAATTACGGATCGCTGTAGTGGGAACTGGGATATTGTTCCAGCACTGTACCTTAAGCTCTCCCTGAAGTCTCTCCCTAGAACTGTATTTGAGGACAACGAGGCGAAAAGCGAAATTCGGTTAGGGTAGGTTTTTAATTCCTTTCGATACGTATGTAACGTATCCATGACAATTTATCACAAACAGCGTCTTTGATATAGCGTTAAGCTTTCAATAAGCAAGATGAAGCTAACTTCTAATTTCGGTGTTAAAGGTCCAGCTTCGACGAGATATGTTTTGTTAAATTATATTTTAATCGTAATTTTCGATCAACGAAGTTCAAACGAGTAATTTTATCTCCTTAAGTAGCACAGGAGATAAATTATATCACAACTGATTCATTGTACACATAGAAAGACGTTTGTTTAGCTTATCTGTGCACTTTGAATGTATTACTGTTCTCAATAATATTTACTTAAATCAACCAGTATTATCTGGGGACTAGTCAATATGCTTTGTATCTTACTCATCAAGTACTAGCGTGTGTAATTCGAAGCTTTCATATTTCTTACGCAATACGTAAATATTAACACAGACTTAAGCAATAGCGCAGAAAACTTATGTGTCGATATTATATGCAAAAAATGCAATTGTTTTGGTTTATGATAAAGGAGAATGTTTAAACATGGGGTTTGCTTGATTGAAGATGAAATACCCCAGCAATATGACTTCTTAACAAGAGCCATTGCCAAACTATTTTTCGTTTGATATCCTGAAATCTAAAAATAAATCTACAGACTGAAACTGAAACGCCATTAAATTAACGGCTTTGTCATCTGTCGACGGTGGTTCGGGACCCGGAAGGAATTTCAACCCATATATTTCCAGTTCTAGTATTAATATATGTATAATACACACGTGCCACAATAATGAAGTCTGTATTTGTGATATAAGTACGATAATAAATAACTTAAAACTACTAATCAATAAAGATAGGCCGCTATAACATAAGTAATAACTCAAAAATTGTGCAATGTTTCGTGCAAAAGTACATTCCAATAATTTAAAACAACACGTTCACATTTCCAGCATTTAAAAGTTCGTTTAAGTTAAAATTCCCGTTTCGTTTCATTTATTCCCGTTTTAAATACAAAAAAGAGCATTAATCTGCTCCTGACAGTACATTCTCACCCTCTACGCGACTGTACATGTACACATATAGCAGAAAGCGTAATTGTCAAGTGATGTGCACTCACGCAATAAAGATTCACCCACCTACACGCTGACCCAAGTCTTTCACACGATATATCAAATTTCTATAGCTTTTTAATCTTTACTTTATGGCCAAAATCAGTTGAGAAGACTTACTAACTCCGAAGGGAATCAATTGTGTTATCATTCTTTGTAATGTTTAAGGTTTATACTGAAATAAAACGACACGTAATGTTATAAAAGGAGTAATGTGGTTGTATGTACAATTAAACACTTTGAACGGTTTGTAAGTCGAAATATATTCATTAACAACCTTTTTGGTCCTTTTTGGTTGGTTCGAAGAGATCAATTCAAGTAATATATTCCGCGTTTTAAACAATTATAAGTGTTTTATTTACTGTGTAGTAACTAATTAAATATAATGTGTTTAGGTTAGTGTAAATAACAACATTATTTATATCTTAGTTATTCTTTAAATAGTTTGTATGCGCCTTTTCTGGGTTTCAAACACTTATTAATGCAAAATATAAACCTTGTTTATTAATTTAATTACCCTAATAATTGTTGTTACAGCCGTGACAATAGTTCATATATATATTTCGCGCTGGAAACCGTTAAAAGTGTTTTAATTTAGTTTTAAATTCCTTCGCGTTACACGTAACGATATCGCCGTGAATAATAGATACTGTGTGAACATCAAAAGTGTATTCCCGAGAATTCACGAAAGCACACGTGACGAGACATTTTAAAAGCGAAATTAGTTTTCGCGCGAACATATCGCTCGTGTTCTGACTACAAATATAAAGTGAGTGACGTAAACCGTTGTCTTGTGAACCAATTAGTTTTCGAAACGACGAGAAACCCTTTGATCGCCACGGTCAAGAACTAACAAGGTCTATGGATTTATTTCTGGTTTAAACGAATATTTTTGAGTTTTTATGAGCATTTCGATTGTTGTTTTATTGTATTTAATTGCAGCGTCTTTCGGTGAAGTCGAGGTGGCTTTATAACGAAATTTTAAGGCCTTAAGGCGCCAAAAATTCTGGGTTCGAATTCCAGGAAAACGTGATAGAGTTTTTTTCTGTCTGCGTGGTCAATAGCACAGAATCTTTGGCCGTAGATAATGAAATTAAAATATACTTCGAGGTCTATACAGTTACAAGTGTTTTGGTTATTTATCACTTCGTTTACTAAAAACAATAATAAATCATCAGTATTTATTATTTTAGTTAAAATATAAAGATAGTTTCTAAATATTCTAAAGGTAATTAAATAAATCAGTTTAACTGTTGAAAACGCGACTTATATTTGTTTAACTAATATAAGTCGCGTTTTAATACGTTAAAATGGTTTATTTAAATGTGCACTACTCGCGCAAACTACAGACAGTATTTTATTCTAAAGGTATTCAATAGGTATCGAAACGGAACTAAAAACAGTTCCCCATCATTTAGCAAGTTCATCGTGCCCAATGCCATAGACAATACCGTGGTCGTCACGGAACAAACCATTCCATGATTCCATTTCCGCGGTACGTTTGCCTCCAATGGACATCGATTTGAACAATGGGGAACCGCGCGTTCGGTCATCTGCAATTGTTTTTACGGCTTAATTGTGACCGGAAAAACCATTTCTAATCGTTTAACTAGTCATTACAAGTGCACCGTTATAGTTATTTGACTTAACTATTATCAGAATCTCGAATTGGTATTCCGAAAGGGTCCACTATTACTTACAGATTTTAAATTCAAAGAAAGAATTATTATCTTTAAAGCGACAAAATTGTATTTCTTTCTTTTAAGAAAAATAATAATATGAAAACCAATAGATCTTTAAGCTTAACATTAATTTGTAAAGCGCTGTTTTTTAAGCCTATAACACTGACTGAAATTTCGATGTTTTTTCTATTGACAAATACTTGACGAGAGATTCGAACTCATGACCAACATGGTAATTCAATTTTCAAAGCAAAGACGCGGTAATTCGGATTACACTTGTGTCATTAAATTGTATTCTTTAATGTATCACATAAAAATTGCAAGAATTCAAGTCGTCTGTTTAAGGATTCATCTTAATGATTTCGATTGTTATATCGCTTACATTTCATACAAATATGTTTGTTGCACAAAACCATGTCGCAATAGCAACATTTGACAATACCAACATAATTAAACTTCTAGCATTCGTATCCATCACCTTCAAGCTATTATTACGGTCACATTAAATATTTTGGAAGCAAAAAGTGTCAAGATCTCTCGATTATAGATATACCCGAAAATACCGCATGAATACTTTTTAATGCGCAAGCGATACGGAATCTATTGTTACAAATTCAAAGGAATGTTTTTCTGTCAGACATAATTCCTTGAGAGTATTCTTTTTCGAATTCACATAGGACATTTATGAAGTCGTGTCGTTGAGGACAAAGGCCTTCGTTCTTGGACACGGTGACAGCTGCAAAGTTTCCGAACCGATGCCTCGATGCCTCTCAGTTATCTTGCACGCGAACTAACAAAAAGTACGTTAGTTTCTACACACCGTGAACAAAGCCAGCCACGCCTTTTGGTCAAGCGGTCAATAGGTGCTTTGTGTTGGAATTTCATTAGTTCTTGGTTAGGTTTTAATCGATTTAAAATTTACCGTTACGCTTTATTTATCACACCCTCTAGAATGTTTATGAAGTGGACAGTATTAAAAGTCAAAGAAACTTAAGAATAGAAGTAATTCATAAACATCAAGTTATATGTAAAAGTTTATTTTTATACTACACTAACAGTGCCCGCGACTTCAGCTGCGTTGAATATTTTTTTAACCTCCTCCTCAGCTTTATTAATTATAGCTGTTACCACGTGGTCGTCCGATCGCCTCGTTCTTGTGAGTTTACCTAATAAATATATGATATTGCGATGATTTTTAGATTATTTAAACAGGAACAATTCTTTCCTATATATAAATGGTCCAACTAACACAAAAAAATGTTTTTTGTTTCTAGCAGTGGATCGCTTTTTAGCGCGTTAAACAAAAATCTCTTTAGCTTTATGATATTAGTATAATATATTTTAATTATTCTTTATAGCTTTTAGAAAACTTTATTATAGAATGGAGAGAAATAAGCGATTTTAATAGTTTTTCAAGCATACTTTCTTTAGTAGTAGACTTGAAAGAAACATTTAAAACGAAGCAGAAAATAATAAAAGATTAAAAAAATATTGCATTTACCTTGTAACATTAATTAACATTAAATAACGTTTTGTATGTGTGCTCATACTGTGATTTAACTATTGAGCTACGGTGAGGGCTCGTTGTCTCAATGCCGGGCTGTGTGTTCTTCTATAGGTATTAGTTTAAGCTATGTATAATAGCTATCGCGGAGTCGCGGACATTTTTGAGTGTCTCGAAGCGTTTTCGTAGCGCAGTCTCCCGCTGTATCTTCGCTTCTATTAAGCACAGCGTGATGTTTTATAGCCAATAGCCTTCCTCGATAAATGCTCTAACTAACATTAAAATAATTTTTCAATTCGTACCCGCAGTCCTGAGATTAGCGCGTTCTAACAAACAAACTCTTCAGCTTTTTGTATTAGTATAGATGTGTACTGACTAATGTAGCCCTATTTTTAATCACTAAAAATACCTCTTTTAAACGTATTTCTTTTATTTTACGGAATGCCAAGAAGTTCGTAAAAATATTTTTACAAGTCCATCCAAAAATATTTTCGTAAGACCTAGTATTAATTCCCACTCTTCTTTTTAAAGGGCAACTTAAAAATCGTTTTATGTCAGTTTCGTTTTATTAAAATCCCCAAAATTGAATGCTAAAATTTATTTTCTTAGGATCGCGAGCGACGAACATTTAATAAAAATCCTAATTCGAATTTTATTGTGCAGGCATCTGCGCTATATCAATCAATGTCATTTTATTTGGAGTTTAGTGTTTGGATTCTCGGGTTCATTTCAGAAATTAAAATTGGGTCTACTGGCTTAATTATGATATTGTATTTGTATTTGAATGTGTTTTTACGTCACGTTTGATTATTTTAATAAAAGGGAAAGAAAACGAATTATATCCGTTTATTAAGACTTTATAACTTTTAACGGTTTGAAACCCGAAATTTATTAATTATTTTAACTACTGCTTGACGTTTGGAATGCTTTACTGCAGTCGTGGCCATATACCAAATTATAAATAATACATTTAGGGAGTGTTTTATTGCCATGTGTACTACTAGCGTTAACTACAATACTTAGACTCTATTAATAATTATCTTAATTAAACAAATCTTCGGTGAACACACATAGTTTTATAAAAATATCTTTAATGTCTTTAAGTAGAAAAAAAAAACAAAAAAAATTGTTCACTTTTTTCTTATTAACTCTACGCGTTTTAAACCGTTAAAGTGTTTTATTTACATTTTAATCTTTATTTTACGATGGTTTATTTACTAAGATAGTCATTTTTATTTTAAATAATTAATTGAAACCTACGTTTGAAAACATTTAATCAGCGTTTGTGATTAGAATAATTATTGTATTAATTTTAGAGACTATCAATGTAACTTTACATCAAAACTAGTTTTAGGATCTTCAAGATTTTAAAATGTGCATTTGTATTATACAAGAAAAGATCAAAGAGTTGTTTTTTGTAACTTCCAGGATTGGAACACGGACAGAATTACGTAATTGTTCCAAACGATTTGCTCCGTAATTGCGAATATCATAGGCAGCTGAGCATTTCCGATCGGCCTCTGTGTGTCACAGATAGGTCTGTCCGATAATAATCTATGTTCAAGTTACACGGGCAATTGTATTTTTTTGTCCCACTGTCAATAGAAATAAAATATTCGATTGCATTTAGACACAGTAGATACATTGCGTATTGATATTCGACACTTGAGTTTTTCTAGTTCTGCCGAGTTTTTCGTTATGTAAGCTGTTACAATACGTATTGTGGCGTTGTCTTTTGTTTTTGTGTTATATTGAAATTATTGTAATGTAATCGTTACGTCTATTTCTAGATGTGCAATATAATGAATATCAAATTACTCAGTTGTAGTTGTCGTAATGAAGTGACGTAATGCAAAAGGTTGACAAACAAGTATTTAAATACTGTCTATAGTTTACGCGAGTAGTATCCATTAAAATAAAACACTTTAACGGTTTAAAACTCGATGTATTAGTATTTTTAAAATGCCATATACGTAATTGATAAAAGAGGATCATTTATTAAATGGATCATGCTCAACAAACAGGAGTTTAAGTAGGTAAATACTGTCAAATACAGCTCAACAAATATATTTCACGTTTAAAACCGTCATAGTTGTTGTTAAGCCAAAGCTATAAGCAGTAGTATATTAAATTTGTAAGCTTATAACGTATACTTATTACAGATACAAGTCTAACTTGAATACCATTCGCAGAACCATAATATCATTTCTCTCACGTTCGTATTTTTTATCAGTTCTCAGCAGAGCGGCACTTATGAGCAACACGAAACTCTTACGTTGCAGTTTTGAGTTCCACCTGTGCATAGGTATCTTGTTTAGTTTTCTAAGCAATTTTGTGTGATGAGAAATATTGGTAACGTATACTGTTACCCCTCTACAGTGCAAGGGATAAACACATTATTATAATTTGAAAATCGAAAGTTCTCCCATATAACTTCTTTATATAACTGACTAACTGGCGCCGACGACTTCGTCTACGTAGGATTAGGATTAGGAGCTTTTTTTTGTTTGTTTGTAAACGCGCTAATCTCAGAAACGACTGGTTCCAATTGTTTTTTTTTTGTGTTGGATAGACTATTTCAATGAAACATCACGTTACAACCAAAATGAGCGGAGAAACAGGAAAATTATTTGGTTCAAGAAACCAAAAAACATGTAGGAAATATAGATTCCCTTTAAATAATCTAAAAAAAAAATTGGCGATATACTGCACCTATCTTTTAAAAATAACTCACTAGAACCGTTTCACCAATTATTTGTTAGAATTATAGCAATGTAAAAATGTTAATCTTGCAAACGACAAAACATCGTATGCTGGATCAAAATTATGCTTATAGATATGTGCTTTCAAACTAAAACAACTTCTTAGTATTTGAAAACTTTATTATTTTTTACATGTTATTGCACATGAAGGCACTATACAACTTAAAAGTCGAAAATAATGCTGTTGCTCGGCACGGAAGGCTGACGATGCCGGTTCAAGTCCTGCCAAAGTCGAAAATTTTTATCAATTTATTTTCGATTTTTAAACTTCTTAGTATTATTTGCTTAAGCAGGTACGTTTTATAATAGAAAGACATTGCATTAAGTGATGTTGCGTTTTAATCCCACGAAAGGCCGACAAACTTATCTGTTAAAACTTATGATTGGTCAAACGGACACTAAAAAGTGCCTGTTTTGTGCTTTTGCAATTGTTTTTGTAAAACTTATTTCTGTCAAGGTCTTCGTGAAAAGGTAATTTACGATACAAGACAATGAACAATAGATGTACTACAAAATAAACATATCAATAGTAGTTACGTAAAAACAATTTGTCTATCTCGCTTTACCGGTTACCATTAGACAGAGACAAGAATTTAGAATTAGTACTTTCTAAGAAGCACCGAACTCCGCGGGGTAATTTTGCTTAAGAGCCCATGGGGTAACAAAGCTACTCTAGTATCATTATTTCACTCGGTTGCTACTGAACAAGCTTTGTTAGCTACCCTTCAATTGTATTCAACGGTAGCAAAATATTGTTTATTTTACTTGAAAGAGCGTGCTGTCGTAAATTTCCGAAACCAAATTCGGTTATTGTGTTTTAGAAAGCCGATTCTTGTTAATTATATGGCAACACAGCGTTACTAATTTTAATATTATAAATATTGATCTTGTTCTACTGAATACTGTCTGCAGAAGACGCGAGTAGTACACATTTAAATAAAACACCATAACGGTTTGAAACGCGGAAATTAGTTAAACTTATTTACAAATTATTTTAACTACGTGTTATGCTGTCTATTGACTTTCACTCAAGAGTAGGAGTAGCGTAAGGTTATTTAAAAGTTATGAAAATAAATTAAATTAAATACTGTTAACGGTTTAAAACGCGAAATAATTAGCTTTTCTTGATATTTTACTGCTATACTGTGCTTTACATAGCACATAAACATTAGGCTATAATTAATACATAAATATAAATAAATTATTTATTGTATTTCACGTTTTATTTTAATGCATAAACTACATATAATACTTAAAAATTAATTAATTGATTATTCCGCATTTTAAATAGTAAACGTGTATTATCAAACTAATTATTATAATTACTAGGATTAACGGAAAATAAAAAGAAAAGTTTTTACAACGTTTTATCATACTCAGATAAAGACAACACACGAAGATATTTTTCAGCTTAATTAAACGGATTTAAGTAACCGATTAACTTAATAAGCCCTTCTTAATTAAGCTGTACACTTCGAAGCACTTAAGATAGGATAACCTAGCATTATAATCTTTATAGGGCATTAAAATCGATCGGGTCTAAACGAGAAAGTTGGAATGAAGTCATTTTATAGATGACTGCAATTAAAATCAATGTACGGCGCTTACAAGTGTTGCTTTATTGACGTGAGAAAGAAATTAAAATACTTTGTTATGATTAGTTAAAGTTACTATAAGCTAACGGTATAAAAACATACCTACTAGGCAAGCAGGATTGCAAATAAAGATTACTTCCTTTAAACAAAACTAACTAAATACTGTCTATAGTTTACGCGAGTAGTACACATTTAAATAAAACACTTTAACGGTTTGTCTCCCGTGACCACGGCTGCTGCAAAGCATCCGAAACGTCGGGCCGAAGTTAAAAATCATTTTCAAATAAGTTTAACTAATATATCGCGTTTTAAACCGTTAAAGTGTTTTATTGAAAAAAAAAACTAACTAATTTTAAATACAGCCTGACGATTCGGATGTTTTTCAGCGGTAGTGTTCACGGGGCGTTGAAGATGGAGTACCGTTGTCGTAGTTAAAATAAATGCTAAATATATATGCAATATGTTTCGCGTTTTATACCGTTAAATTTGTACTAATGGCGTAAACTACAGACAATGCTTGATTAGTCTGTTTTGTTTGGTTTCGATAAAAGCAAATGTTTGAATGGAACTGTTTAATTATCTAGGAAACAATGCCAAGTGCTTTAAATCAACTGTATATACTGAGTAACGCTTCGTTGGGTCAGAGCAGCGGCAGGGGACGCTGTTGATGCAGATCCTAATCCCGTTCGTGTCGCATTTTTTTCAAATTTTATAATACCATCACGTAAAAATATCAAAAAATGAACTATACTTATTAGAAAAGGTCGTATTTTAGCATCGAAAATGTGTAATTATAATATGGCTAACAAAGTTTAAAAAAAAAAACAAATCAAATTACACGTTGAAATTATGTTTGCAAAATCGCCCACAACTGCATTCTTGTAAACGCGATATTTGCTTACTCAAATACAAAATTATTAGTCCTAACGATGTATTTATATGCCTTTATTATTCGTAATTACTGCGCTTGAGCTAACATTGCAAGTAATGTTTACAACATAATGACGAGAGCGGTACAGTCAACAACAAAATTAGGCGATTAAATTTTATTGACTATTAGCGATGTTCTAACGTATTAACGTTTTAATAATAATTCCCATTTTGCAATAATGCAATTATTTATTTATTTCTTCCTCATTATAGCCTTACCTTTAATATTTTTTAATTATCTCTTTGTCGGGCTCGTTTACCTAATGGTAGCTATGTATGGCTAATAACGTCGTCGGGTCGACGGGTCTAACAATTTTTAAATACATTTTTGTAAGATTGACTGGAAATGTTGATTTTAAATGAGAAATGGAAAATCGCAATTCCGTTGAAGTAACGAACCGCCTTTTACTTTCAAATATGTTGACAGTGCATCTTGTCAAGATCTTATGAATTTAACCTAAATTCATAATATCTATACTAATACATATAGCTAAAGAGTTTGTTTGTTTGAACGCTCTAATCTCAGGAACTATGGGCTTGAATTGAATTTATGGTCCTTAGAACATTTATCAAGAAAGGTTAAAAAATAAAGCTATAAAATATCGCGCTGTGACTAATAGGAGCGAGGAAAGACGGACAAACAAACAAACGGGGATAATTATTCATATTTCATTCAAGATCATTCTTGAAATGATCTAAAAAATGCCCGTGAAAAATATTTTAGGGTTAACTTGCAAGAACGGGACGCGCGGGATGAGAAGGTCAGCAATAACAATTTTTGTTGCCCAAAATTACTATTCTACGCGGACGAATACGATACAGCCAGTATACAATAAAGCAAAGTAATATATATCTATATGTAATTAGCAAATACATGGTAGCACCAATATCAGCTGTGTTCAACTGCTGAGATAGATATTAATTAGAATGTTCACTTCGCCTATTCAACGTTATATTAATTCAAGCTGAAATAAACTATATCTATATCTTGCAAATAAATTAACTAAGGAAAATGATACAAGCATAAAATAAACACATTACTTGAAGTAATATAATACAACTTTTTCATCTGAATATCCTGGGTTTACAACATATACAATGATTTAAAAATCCAACCTTCTTCGATCGATACTTCGGTAATAGTATACTGTACCGTATACTGTAAAGACCCAACGAATGAATTACTTTATTTAAATAAATTATACTATTTTTTTAATAATAGAGGAGGACCGACTAGCGTGGGCTTTTGGATATTCGGAAATCCACAAATTTAAACCGAAACGCGATTAACTTGACGGCCTTTTCACTGGACGGTGTTTCGTGACATAGACGAAATTTTCGATATTCCTACTACACGTTTAAAAATCGAACCCACGATTCGATTTCATTAGACGTATAAACAAAGCCTTTGAAATTGTAGTTATATCGCTTAGTTATAATTGTCACTTTGTTTAAACAAATTATTCATAATATTTCTATTAAATGTGACAGCCTTGTAAGTGGAACAACAAAAACTTTAATTCAAATTGCATTACAAGTAATGTGTAGGTAGAACGCGATACTGAGAAACGTAGTTGCGTCGTTAGTAATTCTAGTTTTTAGAACTTAGTAAGTAGCCAACGTTATTAATAATTGTACATGTGCTTGATTTAAACAGTTTTTTATGATAGAGGATAGGCAAGCACGAGGTTCATTTTGGCTTTGGATATTCGGAAGTACAAAGACTGCAACCGAACATCGACGGCTTTGTCATCTGTGCACGGTGGTTCATGACTCGGATGGCATTTTTGATATACACCCAATTACCAAAAAAAAGGTATTTATTTTTATAGAGGACAGTCAAGCACGGTATTCGTTTGATCGGGAAGATGATAATGCCTCAGCTATAAAACATTTTAACCAGATCTGCTGTCGATCTATGTAGACTTTGTATTATATATATAAATATAATCTTATGACTTTAATAATTTAAGTGACTTATTTTCGTTTGCCACCTAAAATGTCTTACAAACAAAACAGGCGCAAAAATGTATCCGTCATACGTTTTAAATTAAGAAGCCGCAGGGTTAACTTACCTAAAAGGTGTGATTGAATACTAAACCGGTTACTCATCATCGATTTTTAAAACCCTATAGATATAAGGGTGGCATATTTTTATCTACACCCTATATGGCTTTCATTGTCTAAAAATAGAGTGTTTTTCAAAGGAAAAATTAATAAATGAAACCAACAAACTTCAATACAGCCTTTATAATTAAGAGATCTTAGAGACGTCGGCTTTAAAATTAATAAAGTGTCATGCGGTTTTTATTACTACTAAACTATCACGATTTCATATAAACTAATTTATTTGACAATTTAAAATGAACCTTATCTCTATGTGTAAAAGTTTAATTTCTCTTAACCAGTATCTTAATAAACTTTTATATTACAAAATCGCGTTCCATACTGGTCTTATGTCATCATAGCACCAAATACATCTGTTATTATAGATTGCCACTTGTTTTATATTAATTGCGAATTTAAGGGCTCAATAAGAGCTAAGTAACTGCACTAGGGTGAGATTAAAATACAAAATATAGATAAAAAAAAAAACAGTCGGAGCAAAACGAGAAGCGTTGTTAGTAGTTATATTATAACCTTTTTTTGTAATTAAAAGTTCCTCTTATAATTGACTTATTTTAACTAAACATATTACAATATATGTTTTTACCTCAAAATCAAAAGCAAATCGGAAAAGATTTTTGTCTGTAATGTCGAGGATCAATGTCATATTTCTAACAAACTTTTTTCAACGCCATAAATAGGAAGATTGGTATCAAAAAATTAGTTCTAATTTTTGACGTACATTGGTACGATAGACAAGTCAATTTATTTCAATGCGGTATCGTCGTGTGCTTAATTAAGTGAATTACTTTATCTGAGACAAAGGCATATGGGGGAGAATTTTATTAACACGCTCCGATACGGGTGGTCGTTTAACAAATAGAATTGATTTGTTTAGTTTTAATCTACCTCGTCTTGCTTCAGGGCTGCGGTATTGAATTTAAAGAAATTCAATCATAGCGTTCGTAGTCCATTCCCCGTTGGGGCATGGGGCGAACACATTTCTGTGTCCGTTTCATTAATCGGCTTTATTTACAGGCCAGTTGATCTTCCGTGCTCTACGCGATGAAAACAACTTATTGTGTCCCGGGATTGAAGACCTCTCACGATTACCGCAGTGTTAGGCAATGCGTTTAACCATTTAGCTACAGACGCAACCCCTAAACGTTAATCATAGTATGTATGTATGTTTTATTTGTAAAGATGTAACTCATAACTTAAAGTTTACGCGAGTAGTACATTTAAATAAAACTAGTCTCCCCGTGACCACGGCTGCTGCAAAGCATCCGGAAACTCGGGCCGAAGTCAAAAATCATTTCCAAATAAATTTAACTAATATATCGCGTTTTAAACCGTTAAAGTGTTTTATTTAAACTAGTAGATATATTCAAAGATTGTTTTAAATCATTAATCGTATATATCAACTTTAAGACTAGACACTAGTCAGTCTAGTACTCAACTTACATAAAAAGTAGTTTGAAATAAAATAGAACTGGTTTATGTAGATAGTGATCTTGAGTAGAAAATAGTGCATATTTAGTTTTTAGTAAATCTTTCATAAATAGAAATTAAAATAAAATAAAACAAAATAAAATCAAATTTAAGATTAGGAGAAGAATCACAGCTTGATTTTTTTTTCTTAAGAGAAAAAGAACAGACAAGCATGGCAGCTACCATATAACACTCAACATAATTCGTTGTCGACATACTTGGATTTTGGATATTTGGAAATCCACAGACAACCAAAACACGATTAAATTTCACTTTTCTTCTATGGACCGAGGTTCGTGACACCGACGGAATTTAAATATTCCTGTTACCTACTTATCGGAATTTTTAGAAGTCCAACGTGTTCAGAAAAATTATACAAAAACTTATTAGGGTTGCTATCTATACACAGGCCCCTCAAAAAATGTTTTTATATCTGGCCCTTGGTATTGGAACACTTAGTGCGCAAGTTCGACTCGCACTTGGCCATTTTTCTTTTGTTTTAAAAATCGCGACTGACAACCCTGGCAAACCTCGTTCCATAGTTGCAATGAGATCATTATTTGTCCTGTATTTGCATCCTTTAATCTCGCGCAGATTGAAGGCTTTTATTTGAATCAAGCTCGAGGGAATGAGCACTGCGTCCCATCTAATCTTATCGTAAGATAGTAATAAAGGTCTTTATGTAAAGTGGGTGAAACAAACATTTTATTGCGTAAAGTTTTATCTACAGAACAAACGGAACTTTGAAATATCATTTTAGCTGTGTGTTCGGCTACGTAATTCAATGGTAATACGTGGTGCCTTGTATTGCGTTAAGTACGATGATCCTGGGTTCGAATACTGAGGAAACAAATTATTTAGACCGGGCAGGCCACAAAAGTTTCAACAACTACATAATATTATAGTTTTTTTCCACATAGCTGGGTGTCGAACCTATCTAGGACTGTTATAAAATATATACATTTCACAAACGGCATATTATTATTTTTGGCTAAAAGACGATTAATGTTAACCAAAAGACGTTTCGTTACTAAAAAAGTTTTTTTAATAAGTTATTATATATAAATATAATTAAATAATTAATCTTAAAAATACTATATAAATGACATATCAAAGCTAGATTTTACATTTGTACAGCTAAAGGTGTTGAAATAGTTCATGTAAATAAAACGAGTTAACACGAAATATTAATTTTAGTATGGAAATATCCATAAGTAAATCTAATATTTAACTTGATACGAACTAATCACTAACATGAGTTTCGGTTTATCTAGTGTTTATATAACATTGGTGGTCAGATCCTTACGCAGAACTAGATGTTTGTATAATATGTCCTATTGAACTATGAGTAACTGTTACTATCAAACACTTGTTATAAAACAAGTGTCAAATCGCTGTTATTGTATTGTAAGCTTTAAATTTAGAACACCTGAGTTCAAATTAAGAATTCATAGATTAGAAAATAAATTTAGTGTTAACAGTAGTGGTTATGGCCCATGTCCCACTTCGGGGCCATAACAGAACATGGTTACCGACAATGTTATTTAAATGTATTAAGATAGTGATACAATATACAAATACTTTCCTCTTTATTAATGTTTTATTGATAGTAAATTGTATTTATTCTGTAAGAAAACCAATCGCAATTTAGTTTGGGGCTAAATTACGTAGAATATTAAAGTAATAATCCTTAAAATACTACGTTGTATATAATTTTTACATTTATCTAAAAAATTAAAAATCTATTTTAGAATTTTCTTAAATTACGCTGCCTGGACAAGAACCCCCCACCCAAAGCTGTCCGTGCTAATTACTATACTAACTGAGCTATTTTTTTTATTGAACCTTATAATTATAGAACAAATAATTTTAGTTTAGTCGTAAAAATGCTACATACAAAATTACACATTAAAATAATTCTCAAACACGTTAAGTGTGCATTTCTAAAATGTTAATCAACTCACAGAAGCGCCATCAAACGCACATAACGTAAATTGATTCGATACGGATATAATGTTAATATGATAAAATTAATATCTCGTAATATGTCTGAAATATTGTGACAAACACCCAATACAACTTTCAAAAGAGCTAACATTATTTTTAATATTACAATATTACCAAACTTTCTATGCTGTATATTAATAAATAATATTCTATTCGCTCGTAGTTAACACGCGAGCAGTGTTACTTCAAACCGGTTTCAGGCCTTCGATATAAAAAACCGAAATATCGATTTCGATAACGAAAAAACCTAGCATAAAATTATGTACGAAAATAACTAAGCTCATATTATCTAAGCTTTAAATACACAATTTAATATAAATAAAACAATTTTACTGAGAACTTAGAATAAGTAACATATATAGTTTTAAAGAGAAGTAATTTGACTAATGAAAAACTGGTAGGTGAATACCAGCCATATAACATCAAATCAAGATGCGCTATCGAACTATCTTTGCTTTGGATATTCGGAAATCCACAGGCTGAAACCGAAACACTATTAAAGTGACAGTTTGTTGACGGTAGTTAGAAAATCGAACGGAATTTCGATATTCTTACAACACATTTAAAACATCCAGATTTTCCGACAAAGACGGACGTTTCAGAAAAATAGAAGTTGATTTGAAAAATGTCTGACACAGTGGGGATCGAACTCTTAAGGTTACTAAGTGCGTTGGGTCTCTATCTTATCTCAAACCGGTAACCATATTTTAACCTTTCCGGTTTTTTTTTCGGTTTGAAACCCTCGTAAACTTCTACAGCACTCAGTATGCGGCATTCATATTTATGTAGCAGTAAATTGCTATCAGGCATAATGTAATAAAGTTAATTTACATATATTTTCTATAACATTTACATTAGGAATAAATGAATTGCTGGCTCAATGGACCGCTGAGGACGCTTCGAAGTTTACACCGATGAAAATTGACTCGAAATAATATATTACGCCTACATACTGTAGTTTTGTATTAAATGTATGTGTATAATTTTATTACACGTGTCACGACAATATGAAGCAAGTCTTGGGAGAAAAACTGGAAACTTAATACACTTCCTATCTTTTATGCTGTACATTTTTCTTTTAAATAAAAAAAATGTCACCATTTAAATAAAACACTTTAGCGGTTTAAAACGCGATATAACAGTTAAACTTATTTGAAAATGATTTTTAACTTCGGCCCGACGTTTCGGATGCTTTGCAGCAGCCGTGGGGGAGACTCCGTCCGTCCGTCTCGCGTCAATATATCGCGTTTTAAACCGCTAAAGTGTTTTATTTAAATGTTTACTACGCGCGTAAACTATAGACAGTATTTAAAATGTAACCAGTTTATAAAGCAACAGCGCGGTCCGATGTATCTTTGCCTTCAAATTCTGCTCGTATGATTTTTTTAATCCCAATAAATTTTGAACATTGAAATATTACGTAAAACGTATTCATTACAAAATGCATATTTGAAGTCGGTTTGAGAGTCTTTCAGTTTTGTTTCTGATCGATTGTTACTTACCATTACTTTCTCTAGCTCATTTCAAAGTAATTGTCAAATTTTAACGTATACAGACACAACATACATACACCTCATTTATATTTGTCTTCGGCCATGTTGTTTTTACATGCTTTGTAAACGCATCTTGCAAAACAGGTTTCTAGATTTATCTATAGTCACTTGATCTTCTTAGAAATCATTGTTTGTCATCTTTTTGTACAACATGTTAATAATGTACAAAGGATCGTGGTATGCGAACCCGCAGTTACTTAATATACTTGCGCAAGAGTACTACTTACTATTATTGTTCTAAGTTATTTGTTGATCTTTTATACTTTGGACAGTAAAAAAAAACGCAATAGTAAAAAAAGGTTCCATAAAAATCAATCTTTGATATAATTATTCATTGCCTTAAAATTAACTGCTTTTAGATTTGAGACGTAAGTTTTTCATTTTCATTACCCCAGCAATAAAACGTTTACAAGTTTATGTGGCAGTGAGGATAATTTACCTAGTTTCAACGCACTTGCAAGTGGTTCTCAAAAAGCAAATGTCAAATTGAAAATCTTAAAAATATACTACTGTAAAATATTGTCTTAGTTTACGCGATAGTTTACTGCAGTAGTTACACATTTTCAAATAAGTTTAGAGATACTTTAACGGTTTAAAACACGATATATGTAGTTAAACTTATTTGAAAATGATTTTTAACTTCGTGCTAACGACTTTGGATGCTTTATAACGCATTTTAAACAGTTAAGAGTGCTGCAAAGCATTCAAAATTTTAATAAGTTTAATATATATATCGCATTTTAAACCGTTAGAGTGTTTGAGCTCCATATTTTAAGTGTGGGTATATTGTACACAGATAAAGGCCTCCATCATTCAAATGCCAGGATTAGGAGCCGCGCACAAACACAGCAACAATAATTAGTGAAACTTATGCCCCAGCACAAACTACTAAACTAGGACATTTTGCATTCCGCAAAGTTTGACAAACGCAGGCAGCGAGCAAGCTAATAAAACAGTATGCACTAAACGTAACACAAATCCCAATGTAATTACACCAGTCACGGTTGTATAACTTTTAATTAATCGCTAAATTACACACGTACAGCCTTATAGTTGGGCCTTGCTTCCAATCCCTTGGAATTAATAGTTGGCAAGGTCATACTGTACTTAATAGCTGTTGCTGTTCGATCATCTTAGTGTCCATATCAAATCTCATTTTTTAGTTGTTACAGTAACGTACATTGATGGCATTATACAAATTACCGTGACACGATAGTTCATGCAGCAGCACGGAACGGTGTAGATGCCAGTTCAAATCCGGTTGCTGTCGTATTTTTTATGTATATAGATTTTTTATTCATATCATTCACCTTAGCTACTCTGCATTAAAAACTATGCAATTTATGAACGAGTTAAATACCTACACAATATCTAAATTTTCACTTTGTGCTGATATCAGACCCAGATCTCTCTGCGCATGGAATTAGTATTTGCATAGCTACAAAGAGTCCGTTTTATTATCATTGGGTCAAAAAATATAATTACCAATACTTATCGTTCTCTTAAGTCCAAGATTATATAATAAAGCAACACAAAGGCCGAATCGCATTAGTGGAATGCCATAAAACGAAATTTCATTGTTGTAAAGTGAGTCTTCAAAACGTGTCTAAAAAGGTTTTATTTATGCGAAATATACTATTGACGCCTTTTCATCACTTAGACCTTTAAAGAAGTCCGTTATGTCAAATTTATATATGACAAAATTTATCAATTAACAACCTTTAAAAGTGCGACAAATTGAAGTCTATCTCACAGTCAGTGAGCTCGACGTGCTCGTTGGTCTAATAATAGTATGAATATTAGTCAACGGGTCGTTCTTTCGGTTCGATCTTTTAATAATATTTTTTCTGAAATATGTTGGACTTCGTGTGAAAATGCAGGTATTCAATTGGTGGTAGGAATGTCCAATTCCCGTCCGGCTAGGAAGTTAAATCACACACGAAATATTACACATTTTCGGTCAAGTAGGGCACTACACCTGTTATGATTGTCATTAGTCGACTTATTATAATCCCTTTAATACTCCAAAATAGGCTAACGTCACATATGCTTGTCGACATTGACAGCTCAATTTTAAGTTTAACAGGTGTTACATTGCAACAGACATATTGCCTTCTAATGTTGATTAACTTGTTTTCTCAGCTTATAAATAATTCTCATTAATAAAACATACATTACCACAATAATTTAAATATAAATAAAGGTAAACTGGTTTTGCAGACATTTGATTATTTCAGGAATTAAAAAAAAAGAACGTTTACGACGGCTTTTCAATGAGGTCAAATTTATTATATAAATTTATTTCATATCATCAGCAAAATATATGAATAACATTCCTAACATTTTAATACTATTTTTATGAAATAATTTACGGCTTAGCTGATATCGTTATTTATACAAAAAAATAACGATATGAGATTTTTGTTTCTGTGTCAGTCCCCATAAACTAATTAGGTTAAATTAAGTGAAAACACACGATTATTTTATGTATATAGTTACTTTTCTCCTTTTAAAAGAGTTAACGCACAGTGAATATTATTATGTCGGCACCTGATACAAGTTTTTATTATTGCAAGTAGAAACCAAAGAAAATTTCACCGCATGAATAACAAAACGGTGAACAATGACCGACAGAGACTCTGTGACGAATCAAAGAGGTTGTGAACGGGAGTGAGAAAAAAGGACACCCGTCACAATACACCGAATATTTAGTGTCCTAAGTGGCAAGACTTCGTACGATAAATACTGACTTTTACGTTTTCCAAGTTATTCATCAACTGTGTATTTGGATTGAAAAGGCGTGATTATACAAAACAATATACCTATAAAATGTCCCTTTACCATGTTATACATTCAATTTGTCCTTTTACATTTTATATAAAAACAAGACAAAAACTGTGTCTATCGAAAGTTTCGAATATTTTAATACGTTATACGATTAAAATATTAGGTATTCAGAAACCAAAAAATTAAACGACCCGTGGAAATAGCACCTTGACGTTTTCGTTACATTTTAAACAACTAATAATACTTAATACGTTTTTTATTAACTTATAAATCTGTCGATTCGAAATGCCGTTTTACGTCTTAACTACAACCAAAACCCGCAGTATTAAATAATTGTTTTCTTCTCAAGAAGACTGAGGAAACTAATATTACATTTGCTCTAAACGAAACGTAGTATAGGCACTGTTAAATGCCACTTAGGACAACGTGTTACGCCCAAACGTGGACTATTCGAGGCAAATATTCCATTCGCGACGCTACCCCATAAATTAAAGAGATAAATGGTGCTTCAACAATGGCTAAATAAACCAGTATTTCTTATGACGAGCGAAATAATCTTTGTTAAGGTGTTCGTAAAAAGTATGAATAACCAATTGTGTGCACCGACAACAATGCGCCGGAGTATTAAGGGGATTTTAATACCGATAGGCGATTTGTGGCAAAAAACTGAAGTGTTATTTGATATATTATGGTCATCTATTAAAGAATGGCGCAATCGGCGGAGTGTCAACAAAGTTATTGTTGCTTATGAAAGTATGTTTATTTTATTTTTATTATAACATCTCTAAAATTGCCATTATTCACAAATTTAAAAATATTTTAGGCTGTTTTCAACAATCCCCTAATTTTTTCTATTTGTTAACTGCTAGACTAGAGGAACTACTTGGTAACAATAAAGGTAATTTGAGAGAAATAAATGTAAAAAACAATAATATCTGTGGTTTACGCGAGTAATATACATGTAAATAAAACAGTTTTAATGGTTTAAAATGCGAAAAATATTAGTTAGACTTAATGACCTACGTTTCGGATGCTTTGCTGTAGTCACGGGGGCACTGAGATGAATGACACGTCTGGCTTAACTAATACATTACGCTGTTTTCAAAATGTTTTATATAAAAAACGATACAAAAAAAAAACTATTTTACGACACACAGATAAGCTCCGCACTTTATGTTTAGAGGCGAACTATCATTAAAATAATGTATATATACACATATATATATTCATACCCATGAATACGTGTAAACTGTAAAAAACATTTTGTAAAAAGCCCTTTGTTTAATAAATACGTAACATACTAATAATACATTTTTATCAAGCGTAGTAACTCAATACTAAGTAATGCTATATTAAGAAGAACAAACACGGAGAAGCAAGAATATTAAAACGAAACAATTTTCCTAATTAAAATGAAGAGCTTTTAACATTCGAGGATATGAAACCACTTGATAACCACATTTTATGCGGAAGGAAGAGCGAATGTAAACCAAAAGTACACTCAGCCCGGAGATCACAAAGTATTCTCGTGAAGACGGTGATGTAAAAATAAGTGTTTACCTTGAAGGAACCATCTCGCCGCTTTGAAGTGGTTTCCATTTTTAACCCTCTCGCTAGATAATCCTAATTGTAATGTTTGTAACTTTTATTTTTTATTGCGCGGTGTAGGTGGAGGCTTGTGATCTTTTCGTCTTTAAAATTTTATGAAAATCATTTTTAAACGTTCGTTTGCATCATTGTTACTTGTTTTTTTCTTAAAAAAATATAACTTCGCAATTAACATCGTACTCATACAAATGGATCACTCAGTAGTGAAAATAGTAGTTGGCACCCATTTGTACTCAGTTTTTTAATGACTTACTTATAAATAGATCGAAAGTGGTCTAATAATAAATGTGTGGCTTATAATAAACCGGACGTGGATTCGATCCCCACTAGATCTAATAATTTTCTAATAAATTTATAATGTTTGAAACATGTTGGACTTCGCCTGGAAATCTGGATATTAAACGCGTGGTCGGAATATCGAATTTCTCTCCGGGTTACGAACCGCCGTCTACAGATGCAAAAGGCGTGAAGTTTAATCGCGTCTGTTTCAGTTCGTGGAATTCCGAATATCCAAAGCGAGAAAAGTATAAGTATAAGCGATATAAGTATTTTACCTACCATGAAGTGGACTCCGACACCAACACAAACTTGCTTGTTTTTTTCTATCATAAAAAAAGATACCACAAGAACTCATTTTAGTAAATATGTGCAATTGTGCAATTTAAAAATCGAAAATAAACCGAGTCACTTGGTAGCTCAATTGGTAGAGCAACAGCACGGAACGCTGGTGATGCCGGTTCAAGTCCTGCCCGAGTCGAAATTTTTTTTAATTTATTTTCAATGTTTAAATTGTATAGTGCCTTCAAGTGCAATAAAATGTAAAAAATAATAAAGTTTTCATGTGCAATTGTTTAAAAATGCTTGACAATTAAAACAAAATATTAGTAGAATCCTTCATCTGTTGTTTATAAGGTTTTTGATAAGGTTTTAATAACAACAGGATTAATAAAATAATTACTGTATCTATGTAAACAAGTAATAATAAATGACTACGCAAACGATAGATATATATCGATAGAAGTCGATAGAAAATCGAAGCGTAAGCGAATGTCTAAGTAGGTGGTACTCACCATAATTATTTATTGCACTATTTATACGGCGCAGAACAATGAGTCTTGTAAATCACTGGCCCAGACGTCCCAAGACAGATATATTCAGCCCTCGGCCTCTAAATTGTCAAAGCAATTTTAGCCACAATGAGATTACGACGGAATTTTCACGATGTACGAATCAGGCCTGTGGATGGACAGAGAGCTACGAAAATTCGTCGATCTTTTTACAATTGACGAGTCTTAATACTAGTTTATAATTAAGTACGTGTACTAATTCAGTTCCTGGAAGGTTTCTCGAATTACCTGAGATACTTTTTTAAAATTCTTGATTAAATATTTATTTTCAATAAAAAGAAGACACGGGCGGGTCTGGAACCCACGACCGCAGCGTTTTGTATTGCTGTACAGGTCATCAATTATAGTTTCACCCTTACTATAATGTTTTAGGTTCAAAGTCCTATACTTTATTAAATTCTTCATTGCAACACACACAAACACAAAGTATACATACATAATTCCTTAAAATTTTTCTTAGTAATAAAATTTTTATAGATACATTATTCTCACCAGTTATGGAGAGTAATTCGCGGCCTTATCGCTATAGAGCGATCTGTTCTTAAACTTAATAATATTGTGTGTGTGAGTGTGTGAAACCCCGTCTCGCCCTTGTGGGGCATGGGCCGAAGACATTTCTGTGTCCGTTACACTGACCCGTTCTTTAACAGGCAAGTTAACAATTTTTTGTTTCCCTGGGATTCAAACCCAGGTCCCCTCGCGCTTAACGCAATGCTAGGCAATACGTTTAAGCATTTGGCCACAAAGGCGACCAAGAAAAATATTCTACTACAAGCGTTTCGTCTGTGACGCTAATCGCAGTGTTAAGCGAAATTATATTTTCTCGAAACGAATTCTCTTCTAAGCCTTTTACGCAAAACGTTTTTCTTCGGCTGTTTACATCCACAGCAAAAGTCTAAAACAATTTTCTACCATCTCAACTGCAGTATCAAGCCCTCTAAGGGAATGTCCGTACGGTTGACGGGCTACCCTCTGTTTGCCCCTTAAATTTAGGGGAATGCCATCGTTCCCTTTGATTTTTCTTCCGTCCTGTTCAATTAGAAATCTGCACCGTAAAATGGCTTCGCAGAGGAGTGCACTAGTATTAATTACATTTTTTATTTGATAAAGAACACTCCACTTTGATGTCACGGGCGCATCTTCGTTAACTAAGGAATTATGAAAACATTTATTTTATTAACGTTTAAAATATAGCTGGGAGCGAATGCAGAACGAGATAGTTCTTGGTTAGGGAATATATAAAATTTACACATAAATATATATTAAATTAAAATAAAATTAAATATAATATATAACGTTATAAACAGTTCGATAAGTAATTAATTAAATTAGATAGATGGATTAATTGAAGTGAACGTATTGCCTAGGATTGTCTTAAGCGCGAGGGATCCTGGGTTCATACCCCGGGGAAACAATAGATTGTTTCGGTTGTGCAAGGCACAGAAATCTGATTAACGCATTGCCTATAAAAGGTCCGAGCAGAGAAACGGCCATGCCCCACGAGGGGAAATAAAAAAAAAGAAGAAGAAAATTTTTCACAAATTTGTCTTATATATCCGTAAGTAAGTTAACCGAAAAATTGCAAAATATGTGGTTCGGTTTGTCCAAAGCGACTATAAGTACACAGCGCATTTGAATTGGATTTTAAAGCATTCTATATCCATGAGTGCCATGAAAAAGTTCAACTTGACTTGGGGATTACTATAACACCATTATCATAATGAAGGGGGCATTTCAACCCTTCATACGCCATAACAATATCGGAATAACTGTATCTGGTTAATGTCTTGGCACCCGTTCCGAATTGACAGTGGCAGGTGCAAGTTATGACTCGCGGTCAAGCCGGGCTGGCTGCCAAGTGCCAAACTAGCGTTTCAGTTAGCCTTCGAGAATATACTTATCAAATACGTGTTTGCAATGCGTTATAGAAATGCACTTGATGGCGAGTTTCAACGCTGAGCTTTAAGTGGGTTATGTAAATGGAGTTTAAGGGAAGCTGATAAGAAAGCCAAGCATGTTTATCATTATATTGACACTGGTTTCTATAATCAAATCTGTACTAATATTTGAAGCTAAAGAGTTTGTTTGTTTAAACGCGCTAATCTCAGAAACTACTGGTTCGAATTGAAAAAATAGTTTTAGGCTAGAACATTTGTCGAAGCTGTAAAACATCGCTCTGTGACTAATAGGAGCGAAGAAATACGGAGAAATGTAAAAAAAGCGGGAAAATTATTCACCTTTACGAGTACTGTTCTAGATACCCGAAAAATGCGTATGAAAGAATGATTCATCTATAAATAGAGGTTTTCCGTACCACGCGCAGCGAGAAAGTTACTCAAGAAATATGTAAGTGTTAATTCATCATTAAGCAATAAAAAAAATTGCGACAGTATATTGCAACTTTCAACTTTTAACTTGCAAGAACGACGGGGCGCGAGCGACGTCGTGGGTAACTTGAATGAAAAAAGATTTGCAAAAACAAATGTTAATGCCCAAAAAACTCAGTACCTTCTGTGTTAAACGCAGTTTCTAGGCCTTCGTATTTATAAAACCAACTATGTTAAATACCGTCTGTAGTTAAATAAAAACATTCAACAGCTTAAAACGCGAAATAAAAAACGCGAAATATTACTGTCTCCCCGTGACCACGACTGCAATGAATCTGAAACGTCGGGTCGTAGGTAAAATAATTTGTAAATAAGTATTAGTAAATATATTTTTCGTTTTAAACCGTTAAAGTCTTTATTCCAACCAACTACGTTTTTTATCTATTTCGCCCCATAATCCCAAAAGTGAGACAAATCGTAATTTATATTTGGCCCCATTATCCCGCACGAGTTATTTATTTCCGCGCAGCCTATGTTCACATGACGTCTGTAAGGATTTTGTTATGAATTTTTACCCTAGCATTAAATATAGTAGGAGAAAATGTGTAGCTTATAAATTAAATTCTGAGTATTCTTTATCTATACTTTACTAATATTATAAAGCTGAAGAGTTTCTTTGTTTGAACACGCTAAAATCCAAGAACTACAAGTTAGAATCGAAAATTATATGTGTATTGGTTGGAGTGTTTATTGAGGTCAGCTTTAGGTTAAAACATAATGCTGCGACCAATAGGAGCGGAGAAGCAGAGGGGAATGTGGAATGTGCGGGGAAAATTTTTCATCGTTGCGTGCGCTGCGAAACACGATTTAAGATATCAAAAATATATACATACATAAATAATATATTATTGACAATCCCTGTACCGCAACGGTTAAGTGTATTGCATAAAAGTGGTTCGGGGTTTGAATCTCGATGAATAATCAGAGCTACGATCAATGGTTCAGTTCGATAAATAACTTTCCCCTTAAGTAAAAAGACACTAAAATGTGTCTGTTTACGCTTTACCGTACTCACCTCACAGGAGAAGCGATACACAGCCAATATATATTATTCATGTAATGTTATTTTTGTGAAATCAAATCAGTAACTCTTAATGTTTTCCAAATAAACTTTTTACTATGTCTTGTGCTTAAATTATTTCTCGACTGCCGAGTGTGTTAAATTGGGTCAACTTATTGTTCGAGCAGACTACAAAAGCTGGGAACTGCACCAAAATTACTCCGTCTGCAAATATGAAGAATTTTTCGGCTGCTTTAGGACGTAAGTGTATTATCTTACGTTGTCCTGGTTTCTGAATAATATTTAATCTCCGGCCGCTGTTTACTTTTGTTAGAACACTTGTTACTTGCGTTATGAGATTTGCAAATAAATATATACTTGGAAATATCCTAGTACATAAAAGCTGCAAGTAGTAACTTACTCTTATTCAAATCAAATGAAGCACAGAGTATAATAGAGTGTATACTTCTGACACACGATTGTGTATTGTAGAGTCATTTTAGAATCTCATTGTCTATATTGTATCTTGTCACTGAAGGCACATAATTTCAATAAAAAAAATTAAAGCAGCTTTTCTAAAAGATGCAAAACCTCCGTCACATAGCGCAGTAGTTCAAATTTGTAAATAACTTTACTAATATAAGTATTTCTCATTTTAAACCGATTAAGTATTTTATATAAATGTGTACAGCGGTGGTAGTCAGCTTTTATTCACATTTTCCGGTATACTTAATATTTAAAAAATAATTATTATTATCACATGTTAACAAGCTTAAAGTAAAATAGGTAGAAACCAGAATAGTACACATTTAAGTTATATTTTTGTTTAATGTTTATTTTAAATATTCCTCTTTGCAGCCGTTAAAAACATATTTAAACGGTTAAAATTATCATCGTATTTACAAAATTTGTAATTTATAAGACCAAACCATTAAAAAGTACTAGGGGAGTATAACCCTCAAGTAGATGTATTCCAAACAATGTACCAGCTTAATGAGACGGCACGAATACTGCGCAAGAGCATTCGCAACGACAGCCGTCGACGATTCGTTCCGAACCGCGACGAATCGCGGCCGAATACGGCCTAGTGCGCATGATTGTGTGTTTTTAACAATCAAATAGACTATTAACTCACAAAGCGAGTGAGAACGGGTTTTAATATGTGACAGTGACTATACATTAATGGGGATTTTGCCTACCGCAGTGTTTAGGTGGGATAAAAAGTAATGGATTCCGGAAGTAGAACTTATAATAACAAAAAAATAATAATAATTTTAAACATTTATTTTAGTTTTAATCAGAAATAATAAATACGTAAACAGCTCCATACATTTAGCTGTCGTTTGTTTTTCATAATAAGAAAAAATATTTTTTTTAGTTAGTGAAAAGATTTTTTGTGAATTTTTTTCTTAAAAATGCACATCTACTTTTTTTTAAACAGAAAGTAACGCCGTTATTTTGACACACGAGACACTAAAATGTGAAAAACTTCATATTTCTCGAAGTATTGTCTGTAAAACTAATTTAACGGATTAAACCTCGAAATTTTTAGTTTTGTGAATGGTTTGCAGCAACCGGAACTTAATTAAACATACTAACTACTATATTTCGCGTTTTAAGCAGTTAAAAGTATTTTATTCAAATAATGTTCATTCAAGTGAAAACCTTTCTTCATAGTAATTTTCATATGTTTAGAATTAAAATCAATAATTTTATCCTTAGAAATTTAAACGCTAACTTGGTCTCAATATTACAAACATTTTGGTTTACTCCACAGCCCAAGTATGCGGATAGCGGTACAAAAGGATCAATTACATCATTCCTTATTCCTATCATTAATTTTGCATGCTCCTCTGCCGACTTGTGTGGTTAGAATACATCAATTTGATTTAAAGTAAATTACTGTTTTGAATGTTTATTTTACAAATGTCCTTTTATATAGACACTACTAAATTGAAAAAATACTTACGAGAGTCTTTGAAGTGCTCACAATTGCATTATCTTGGATACATAATAATAATTATAAAAAAAAAACTTTATTGCATAAACTAATAAAATACAAATATAATTATATATTTATTTACAAAAAAGAGTTAGTGCAAAGGCGACCTTATCGCCTATGGCAATTTCTTCCAGGCAACTTTTGTAAAAGTCAACAAGAATAAGGGAAAACGTGCAATAAATTGGAAATTACAATGATATCAAACACTAATACTGTCTTTTTCTTTACTAGTTCTTCTTGAAATTGGGCTTTAGACATTCGGATACACAGATATACTTGATGACTTTTTCAATAGCTGACGATGGTCTGCGATTCGGACGGATTTTCGATATCTCGTTTAATATTCAGAATTTTTACCTGAAGTCTTATTAGGAAAACTATAAATTGTTTTCAACCATTTCGGTCCTCGCAGAAACAGACGAACCATTGATTGTCAATGATACATTAGCAATAATTCTGACGGAGGTAAATACGTTTTGAAGTTTACGCGAGTAGTACACGCAGTGCCGGATGTTTCACAGCAGCCGTGGTCACGGGAAGACTCAGGGCTTTAGTTAAAATAATATATTCCGCGTTCTAAACCGTTAAAATCTTGAAAACGTATTTAAGCAGCCGCTAAAAATTCTATTCAGTGGTCGCATATCAGTTTAATATGCAAATGTAAACAGCTGTTTATCAATGCTTGCATTGGGTTTGCTTAAACCTTAATTACTAGCGCGAGTGGGCGACGCGGAGCTTGTTCGTGACTAGCCATCTAGACAGAATTATATCACTCAGCTAATAATACCGCTGAGCCTTTTAGTGTGATTTGAGAAATTATTTAAATGTCTGTAGTTTACGCGAGTAGTACAAATTAAAATACACCATGTTAACCGTTAAGAACGTGAAATATATTATCAGTTAAGTTATTACTTAATTCAACTATAGCCCGACGTTTAATGGACGGCGGTAGCTTTACTAACTAGCTGACTTGGCAAACAATCATTTGCCATATTAAGTATTTCGACATATTTAGATTAACATAAAACGGTTCTTGTATATAACCGTAAAAATATGTTTTATTGCTTAATGAAGATTTAACACTTTATACATATTTCTTGGGTAACTTTCTCGCAGCGCATGGTACGGAAACCCTCAACATGAATTATTTTCTCCGTTTTTTCCACATATCCCACTATTTCTTTGCTGATAATGTTAGCAGCCTGATATTTTATAGCTCAAAGCCTACTTTAAGAACAGCTTCACCCAAAACAAAAATAATTTTTCTATTCAAAAGTACCAGAGATTAGCACGTTTTAACATACAAACAAACATCTTTAGCATTATAATAATAGAATAGATCGATTTCAAAACAGATTACTGTTCAGAACAAAAAAATCTTTTCAAGCTAATTCAATTTCTTAAAATTACAGTAAAATAGTGACCGTCTTAATTAATATCATTGTAGTAAATTATTATTTATTCTATTATATTATACGTTACTTTTGTGTATTTAAAAACTAGTAGTAATTAGTAAGCTGCAAACGTTTGTAACAATATAATTAGTCATACGTAATAGTAGCTGTCTATGGTACATCCCTATACATGTGAAATACGTTTGTTTACTAGTGTATTACATTGAGTGTAAATAAATTACCTGCAGATAATAGTGAATTGTAGAAAAACGTTCAGAACAGTCTCATTAATTAAATTGAGACATCGAACAAGTAGAGTGAAGATGACAGAGTAACGAGTGTGCTCGAACAAAACCAGTATTAATTAATTAGATGGGTAGATAGAGAAAAAGTACTTGGGGTCTGATTTTTAAGTACGTGATATATTATTTACACAATTTAACAATTCTTCTACATCTCAAATTACATCAATTTTCACCAACTAAACAACCATAGTGTTAAGTATGGTTGTTTAGTTGGTGGTCTTAAAAACAATTTTATTAAGTACTTATATTTAAATATAAGGCTTTGAATAGTTTAAAACGCGATATTGCTTGCTTTGCGGTACAGAATATTTGAATCGTCGGGTCGTAGTTAAAATGAGGTAACTAATATTCGTTTTAAACCTAATAATATAGAAAATACTTTATTATTTTACCGATTATTATAGTATTTTGCTTTAATTTTTGCACTAAAGATCTACCATAGTCATTTATCGATCGCACCTGAATAGGACCCTAAACGTACTTAATGGCACTTTGTGATACTATGTCGGTGTGCCCAGATAGCGTTTAATTGTATTGAATTTTCACATGACATCAACAAAACACGCAATGTTTGGACTCAATTCGACCATTCTAATTAAGTAATGAACGGTTAGATTATTGGCTGGGAAATAAACAGAAATAATGAAGGACTCGTGTGCTTTAAACAATCATACGATACACAATCTTAGGTATTTTATTGCTAAGTGTATTTTAACTCTGTTGGATGTATTTTTCATTGGTAGTGATCAAAAGTTGGTTAGCATTCAGTATAATAGCAATGATCTTAATTTTTGTTTTATATAATAGGGGACAAGCAGATGGGAAGAGGTTTCCATGCCCTCTACAACACCTAGAGACCACCAGATCTGTGTGTGCGCCCTTTACAAAAGATTATGCTCTTGTTTTTAAGGTAGCTACTGCTTCCGAAGGTCCATTCTAAGAAAACGTCCTTACAAGCTTAGGTACCTACTTAGTTGTTGGTTCATTTAAGACTTAGTCACACAGAGACCTATTTAATAATTTTCAGGCGAAAAATTGGATTTTTTATAATTAAATATGTTTAAAACTACTTGTTTAATATTTGAAAAAATATCATGTACAACATTTAAAAAATAACATTCCTTGAAATATGATAATTACATTATTAGAAAGTTAATATGCATGCAACATTTTAAATTAGAACAACTTTTAAATATAAAACTTTTAACCGTTTAAGATGAAAAATATAGTAGTTAACTTATTTTTTATTTATTCTAACAAAAGCTTTGAGATTCGAATGCTTTGCATGACCCGTTGCCACGGGATCCAAAGCGTCCAAAAGTCGGGTCGTAAATAAAAATATTTGTTAACAAATATATTTCGTGCCTTAATACCACGTACATTTGTGACTTAACTAACTATTCGAGTCAATAACCAACATTAAATGTGCATTTTATCCAAAATCAACTCCCCTACATTTAATTTTAGCTGTTTTATAAGCACGAAAATCTGAGCCTTACTGGTTATTCGTTCTAATAGATAGTAATTTTTTACTCCTGACTTGTCCCTTATTGAACTTTATGATACACCGCCATATCTGATTAACATAATGCAATTCAAAAACATGTGGGTACTTTATTACAATAAAAGCTGTTTTACAACTGACGTGTTTTATGATTATTTTTTATCAATAAACTCGAAGTGCCCATTCAAAAATACAGTCTCAAAAAGATTCGTCATACTTTTTACATCTTACAATAGTGGAAGCCATTTTTAAATGATTTTACGAAGGGGTACAGTGTGACTAATAACTATTGGGATTTTTATAAGCTTTGTTACAGGAGCTACATCGAACGTGAATGATTGTTATAATAACATATGAAAGCATACATTATTATTTTTTAAATTCCGGCTTTCATAATTGTAAGTCCTTTTTACGTGAGAATTTTATATATTACGCTTTAATAAAATGATATGATAAAGTATTGTACGTAATTTACCCCATTAGTGCACATTTAAAAAGCACATATAACTGTTTAAAATTTGAAACATATAATTTTATTTTGTTCTAATTTACTTTTATTATAACTACGTTCTAAAGTATCGGATGTTTTACAGCAGTCACGCACTTAGCGGCAGATTCCGGGAGGATAATGAATGTAAAATAACTAATTACTGATTATTTTAAACCGTTAGAAGTGTTTTATTTAAATGAGATAATAATCAACCCGGATCGAACCCACAACACATCGTAGTATGCGCTAGCGCTGAACCGAGCACGTCCCAAATCCTATTCTCTGTAGACTGTAATTTAGTTGTAGCGAAGCCAAGAATATTGATTTAGCAAGCGTTCGAGTCCGTTAAAAGCTTTGCAAATAGAGCGGTTATATTCTTAACTGTTCCCTCTATGCGACCTGCACTCATGTTAGCTAAGTTAAAATAGAAAACCTCAAGTTATTTACAGAGATAGTAACCTTTTATCTTCTTGTCAATATAGCTAAGAGTAAGCTTGGAAAAGAGATAAAATAAACAATTGAAAATTTAACATTTGCGATATTGAACCCAACATTGGACTCAAACTTAAATCATGTCTGTAGCTTACGCTAATAGTACACAATATTTACAAAAATACTTAACGGTTTAAAACTTAAAATATATTGTCGTTAAAATTGACTACACTCGACAACGATAGCTGCAAAGCATCCGAAACGTCGAGCCGTAGTTATAATAAATTGTTAATATGTTTAACTAATATATTTCTCGTTTTAAACCGTTGAAGTGTTTTATTTAAACAATTTTATTACTTTTCTATCAGTAAAGACTACATAGCTTCCATTTCTACAAGTTAGCTTATACTGAAATTTCGTTTTCCCCGTTTGAAGCATGGGGTACATATCTGTAGTGTTTTACAGTTTTATTTAGTAGTGGGTTTGCTTTTAACTTAACTTATAATTAACTACTTCATAAGGGTGAGTTATAATTGTGACGAAATAGATTTTTACTTTGTACAGTTTATTCTCGGCTATTACTATAAGAATTAAAACCAAACGATAAACATAATACCTATTGCTTTGATATAAACAAAAACAGAGCATTTTCCTGTTTCAACGAACTAATCTAATTAAAACACAGACGACGATTGCCCTAATTCAATATATCGCTAAGTAAATGTTGTATTTGCTCTGACTTTGACGCCAGATGCATACAAGGGTGGTGCCATGACATTGTTTATTTACTTAATAAGAAAATAATCGATGGAAAGAATTGTTATGTACTTAATGATAACTGGACTGCGTGTTAGATATTATTAGCTACATAGCGATTGAAGTTTACGCGAGTATAATATTTTTAACGGTTTTAAACGCGAAATGTATTAGTTACTTAACAATAAATGCCGAGCAACGTAGCTACTCGTGGCCTGCAATCGAATTTTCTAATAACTCCACTTACGAGATCATTTCTTAAATGTTTATGTCAATCAAATAATATTTAATCTATTATAGGGGTAGGTAGGGAAGCATAGATTTCCCAGGGAAAAATCCCAGCCATTTTGGCTTATATATATGGGGTATTCAAATCCCAGCTGTTCTTTTTAATGATTTTCAAATATAATGTATGTATGTTTCTTAATAAAGTTTAAAAATTACCTAATGTTTGAAAGGGCTTATTGTGGTCACGTGATTCCTTAAAAGCAGTTTTAGACATAGGCTTAACTAATACAATGGTCGGTATAACTCAAAGTGATGCCCGAATGAGATTCGATTCGATATCACTGATCGTATATTGTCGCCTGAGATGACTCCGATACTATTTTATGATTTAGTTACGTGTACATTCATGAGCGGAGCGGGTAGCGTTTTAGTCATGTGTGAAACTGTAGTTTACAAAACGCTAAAAAGTGACACAGCATTATTTTTAATAATATTAAGTATTGTCTGTAGTTTACGCGAATAGTGCACATTTAAAGGAAACGATTTAACGGTTTAAAATGCGAAATGTGTAAACAAGTTAATCAGTATATCTTGCCTTTTTAACGTTGAAAGTGTTTTATTGCAATAAAGTTTCTTACTCTTTCTTTTATAAATGTTGTTTAAGTCACGGAAGATTGGTTACTGTCTATTTACGATCTAGTTAAACAAAATTACTGCGATAATTACTGCAACATTACCTAGTATATATGACAAATTTAAGTACGTAAAATCAAGACAATCAATACCTATAAGTATCTAGTGTATAGTGTAATCTAGTGTAGATTTATATAAATGAATTGTCCCGCTCGCGTCGTTGTTTGATAAATAAAATAGGTACGTACTTAGAAGCTCCATGGACTGACATTCAAATTTTATAAATCTCTGTTTTTTACTATTTGTCAAAATGAAATAATTTAAATATGGATATAAAACGCTAATTCGTATTCGATTTATCTTAATATTATCAAATCGCTATTTCCGTGAGTGTGGACACGACATTATCTGATGTCATTTATAGGATTACGAGTAGATGGGAGAGATACCGGCTTGGATGGGTGAAGAATGTATAGAGCGATCGTTCAGTGCGTTTCTGGCTTTGTTTTTATGTTAATTAGGAACCAGTTGGACGGGCCCGTGTTCAAACTTCCGTTGTTGCTGTTCAAATCATGTGAACTCTTCAAAATTGTTAAGGTTTTGACCAACCTTTTAAATGTACTTTCAAAAAACCACATAAGAATAAGGCCTGGCCGAAAGACGCCATTTCTTTACCATAGAGTGGAAGCTAGGCCTAGGCGCGCATAGTTGCTTTTATGAATACTTACCTGTAATAAACTAGTTGTGTCCATAACTTCGTCCTCGTGGAATAGTTATTCTAGGCATCGTATTATTTATTTTTGCAAACAATCTCCTCAGGTTTATAACATTAATAATTTTCACTTGTTTGTTACATTCACTGATTCTTCTCTCATATAGCAGCATGATGTTTTACAACCCAAAGATTTCTATGCAAATTCAAACCCATAGTTCCCGATATACGCACGTTCAAACAAACACACAAATAAACTCTTCAGCTTTATAATATTAGTAGGCTAGATGGTATTCGTTACATTCACGAAAAACTAATCAAGACATAAGCAAACATAACGAGATAAAAAGTTTCCAATCCAAAGAGACTTCTTAAGTAAACTTCTGATAAGTGCGTTACGAACAAGTTAACAAGTCTTAAGGCTATTTTTGGTGAAGATTACTACGTTCTAATCATTTCGCTAATTGGGATATAATGAATATATCCGTTGGAGTGTACTGGCTTTTAATGAAGTGATAACAGAGTTGTTGGTTTTTAATTTGAAATTAGCGTTTACCGATTGAGATACCACACGCATTTTTATTTATTAATCTAGTGAAGATGTGTTATTAATTGCCGAAACAGAAATACCGTTTCCGACCGTAGGGTATGGTTCGTTTCTTGAACAGTTATCTTAAGGCAAGAGTGTTCGTTTAATGCGCTCGATCGATGTGGGTTTTAATAAAAAACTTAACGGTTTAAAACCAAGATAGTTGACTTCCTATTTAAGTACTTTAATGCCTTTGCTCTACCGAATGTGGTACACGTTTAAATAAAACACTTTAACGGTTTAAAACGCGAAATATATTGTTGTTGAAAGCATCTCCTCCGACGTAGTTAAAATAATTTGTAAAAGAGCTATTATATTAAGCGTTAACCTTTATTTAAATATATGTATTTACGTTTCATAAGCTATTTATTTTTGTTTAGTGCCTTGTAACTGTAATTCTTGAAGCACGCGAGAAGAGCAATAAAACAAATCACCCAGCACGACAAACCTCATTATTCTCAAAATATTGTTTTATGATGCCTAACAGCCGCTCCAAACCGCAAATCAGAGTGTTGAGACTCCTAACAATTTCCTATGATAATGATCGGACTTTTTGTATGTGCTAAGAGGTAGCGGAGCAGAAATATCGTTTCCGTTTATACCAAGGTGCACGTGCTAAGGAGTTTTTTGATGCCAGACAGGTTTCTTTAAATATATTGGTGGACTAGAAGGTGATGACCCCAGCCATATAACATCCACAGACTGAAACCTGAACGCGATTAAAGATATTTCATGTATGGACGATTTGGGATACACTTGAAGTTTTAAGTCACTGAATATCTTAACTCTGTAACAACTAATGAGGATGCGATGCTATTTCGCAGTAAGACATGTCTACGTTTTTTGCATACACTGTTAAAGTATTAATACCGTGTTTTTTCCTTTTTTTTTAATAAAGAAGAGATCTAAACAAAGTAGTTTTAAATTAAAGAAACCAGTGAGATATTAAAATATTTAAATTCATATCAATTTTACTTGTATTCGATTTATAAGAAGACTGAGTAGAAAATATATTAAAATAATAAATTGACATTGAAGAAATTTTACGACTCGGGCGAGACTTGAACCTACGTCCACAGCGTTCTGTACTGTTGTCGGTTCAAGTCCCGCCCGTGATTGGATATTTTTTAAATTTTAAATCAGAATGTTACCTATACCATCATGAGTAAAATGTGAAAAATAGTAAGGTTTTAAGATGTACAAAAATATAAACTTGTTGTAACTAATTTTATGTTCCCTAAATACTGTCTATAGTTTACGCGAGTAGTACACTTTTAAATAAAACACTTTAACGGTTTAAAACGCGATATATTAGTTAAAATTATTTGGAAATGATTTTTAACTTCGGCTCGACGTTTCGGATGCTTTGCAGCAGCCGTGGTCACGGAGAGACTAAAGATGGAGGATGTCTCTGACGTCAAAGTAAAAAATTGCTACGTAGCAATTTTAAAGTGTTAAAGTATTTTAATTAAATTATGTTCTCTATTTTTATTTTATGTTATACTGATTTGTGTGTAAAATGATTAATTTAATAACATCTAATAATTACATAATTATTCGTTTATTTCTGCTAATTATAGTCAGTTAAGTAACAAAATAGTTTATTTGAATTCATTTAATTCAGATGTATTTAAGTATTTTTTACCATTTTAAACCCACAATTTACATGTTCGAAACAGGATACGTAGAAAGGTCCATCATTAGGACTTTTAATTAGGATCATTTGATATTTCCGTCAGAAGTCCGTCCGTCCACCTTTTAATTATCTTTCAAATTTCTGTGAGAATCAATTGTTGGTTTATTACATGTTGATATTTCGTCTACTATACAATTAACAATTAGTTGAAAATATTGCTCTTTGTAATATGCTTGACAGCATTTACACATTGTGTTTCTTAGTCAAGCCAATTTATATGCGAGTTTTTCTTATGGGCATGGCTAGTTTAGTCAACAGTAGAGCCTAACCACTGTTTGAAAGATCAAAGTTTGATAACAGTTTGAAAAATACTTGTTCCCCTACCTTACCACGTTTAATTTTGAAAATAGAACATCTATACTTTACTAAAGTAGTACACATTTCAATAAAAACTTTAACGGTTTAAATCGCGTAATTTATTCACGGCTGCTAAGCGGCGTAAGAAACGTTAAGCCTTAGAACTTAATAAATAAGTTTTTTATACATAAATCTTATAGTGTTTCTTTATTTTTGATTTTTAATTTTCTTTAAATAGTCACGGGGGACCACGACTGCTGCACAGCATCCGCGACGCCGGGCTATAGTAAAAATTATTAAAAAACATGTTAACCAATGTATTTACGTACGTTAAAAGTGTAAAATATTAGAAATAGTGTTGTAATGCCATTTCTAATAGGTTATATTCTATGTCTCATTACTGCTTACACATATAGTATGGTATTTTAAACTGTTCCCCGGTACCAGTCTCGAAAGTTGGGCGCGGGTATCTCGATTCACGTACATTATTATTGCACGACTCGATTTTATCTTGCTCCATTCATTTTGCATGACGTCCTGTTGCTAATACTTTTTAATGACTCATGTATGAAACGGAATCATAATGGGCGTCAAACATTTCAAATACTACACATGGGGGTGGTTTCATCCCCCCCCCCCACGCCCCTCTTGGAGCCTTTGAAATTAATCTTATCTATACTATTATATAATGCTAAAGAGTTTGTTTATTTGAACGCTTTAATCTCTGGAATTACTTGTTTTTATGTTTGTTAGAGCATTTATTAAGAATAAACTATAAAAATGTTTCATTTTTCAAAGCACAGAAGGCTGATCAAATACTTCCCTGTAAATAAATTGAATCATTGAATAGTTCGACAGACTACAGTCTGTAGTCAACTTATCTAGTCCCCTTCTATCGAAATTAACAAACGATTAACATTTTTAAATAAAACTCTGTAACGGTTTAAAATGCGATATATATTAGTTATACTTATAATAGTTTATCTTAACTAAGCGTTATTAAATACTGCGTTTTGAACCGTTAAAGTGTTTTATTTAAATGTGTACTACTCGCGTAAACTAAAGATTAACAGTTTTACTTCCTACATAACTCAGCACCTTTCGCGCTAAAAACTACATTCTCTTGTTATTGATATATTTGTATTCACATACAATTAGTCATAATATCTTCTTAATAGTAATATTATTACTCATAATCTTAATTCGCGTTAAAATGACTCGCAGATATAAAATGTTAATGGACTAAAATTAAGCGGTCAAGATATTAAAAGCCTTTTAAAGCCTTCAGTCTTCAATTTTTATTCGTTATTCGTGATTTGCGAAAAGCTTAAGTGTTGATCACAAAGCTTAAAGCTATCATCAGATTACGTCGGTATGAAATTATGGATGTGAAATGAAATATTAAGTTTCATAAGGTACGCTTTTATTAATTAAAGGCAGTTTTATTATTATCTAAATAAAATATAGATAAGTCTTCAGTTTTAGCAAAGTGTAAACATCTAATCAAACAGCTTTAAACGGTTTCAAATTTGAAAAACATTGGTTTATTTATCATAAAAACTCTTATCTAAAACACCGGATCATACTTTTCAATAAAACAAATTGAACGGTTCAAAATGAGAAATATATTCGCTAACTTATTTTAACTACGGCAGCAGCCAACCACATTTTAAACCGTTTAAAATGTTTGTTGTGTTATTATTTTAATGTATAATATTTATTTACGTAAACTACGAATGAAGCTTGTAACTATTTCTTAATTTTATCCGAACTAAAAGTCAAAATATTTATTTAAAATTCAATTTAATCTTAACTTACTTATTGTACACACACATAGCATAGTCCAATGATATTCTTATTATAATTAAGGCATATATTTAAGACTACATAATATATAAATAAGGTTTAATTTTAATGCCATTATACCATAGATTAGATATGTTGTCTTAAGCAATTTGCCACTTGGTAAAGATGGAAAGGGTTCGACGATAGTAAATATTTGCAGATATACAGTTATTTGGATGCAAGACACGCTCTGCCCCTCAAAGTCCCAAGGGGTCTTCTTATGCAAATCGCCAGTCGCCTAAAACACTTACAGATTTAGTTGAAGAGAATATTTAACAAAAAAATTTAAAAGATATAACACATACTTTTATGATACTTACATAAAAATTTAGAAAAGTTCACATTTAAATAAAACACTTGTTTCAAACTGTCGTAAAAAACAAAATATAGTAACTGCGTCCTTAAAGCCTGCTTTAGTCTCCTCATAACCTCGGCTCCTGCCAAGCATCCAAAGCATCTATCAGTAGTTAAAATAATGTTTAAATAAGATTAACTAATATATTTCGCGTTTTCAACCGTTAAAATGTTTTATATAAATCTATTTAAAAATGATAAAATTCACGGGAGTCAAACCACGAACGTTCTCAGCTGGGTAGCTGCCGTATCAAACAATTTACTATCGTCATCGTTATCAAACTTACTCAATTCAATTAACGTATACTACTCGCGAAATTAACGTGGGTTCGACTAACTACGTCAGCGTTTAAAATTCAATATTTTCTTTATGTGTGCTATCATGTTCATTTGCATAGATTAAAGAGATACACATATTATGTATTATAATTTTTTAGCAGCTAGAAATTGGGTCTTATATTTTAATAAACCTTCGTACGACGTTAAGTTGATTCCTTCTAATTAAAAAAAAAACTGTTTACTAAACTTTACTGGTAATTATAATGCGATAAAAAAAATTAATAAAGACACATTAAAATTTTAATACCAACAATTAAAATACCAGTAAAATTTATAAATATAGTCTAACATAATAAATACAAAACAATCGTTTTTCTTTTCAAATTTCTCTATTTCCAATTGCCGATCAAAAACTTTTTTTTTTTCTAAACCTAAAAATGCTATCTATTTAAAATACTGTGTGGCTAACACCTGCCTCTTAGGATTGGCCGTATTATATAGAAAACACGCACCCGGCTGGGTTACCTCCATGTCTCCGTGATCGAACCTCTCAATTTGTGTGAACGCCGCTTTACCAAATTGGAAATCTAACGAAAGCCATGCCATTTTTGTGTAAATTCTAGGTCCATGACACCTTTGAAAACATGGAAATATTATCGCAATAAGTTCAGAATTAAAAAATATACATACTAATATTGAATGCTGATATATCACATATGAAAATCCTTTTTTTTATGCTAAGGAACACGTTTAACCATTTAGCTACTGAGGCGGTAAAATACTAGAACATAATTATAAGACATCAAGCGTAATATGGTGAAAGAATCAGAACAAACAAATTTTATTTTAAAATCTTCGACATGTTATCTATTTCGTTCAACCCTAATCTAAAAATAAAACAGAAATTGTTTCTTAAGAAAAAAACAGATGTCGCTATTGTAAAAATCCCATGCAAACTGATAATTTAGAAAGGAATAACGGAACTCGACAATAAGAAGTCACACCCGTGCGTCCATTCAGTGAAAGCTGAAGTTGTATAAAATCCCAGTCTCAGGCTTGTACGAAAAAAATTACTCTTGAATAGACCAATAAGAATTTGGGCCTTTAAACTGCACCATTGACCCGCAAGACCACGTGTGGAAAAATAACGGAAATGTTGATCTTACGGCTGCGTACGCTGCCACACTCGAAAAAAATTAACGTATGTGAAATATTGAACCTCGACATACTAATAAAGCTGATAGAGTATGTCCATGTTTAAACATGGGAACTCGCAGAATAATCTACCTATTCAAATTTGCCAAAATTTAATTCGATTCTTTGGATTTGTTAAAAGTGATATATTGTAATATATTTCTTAATAGAACATTATTAATAATAATCAAATATTTGATAGATAAATCCATCCATTTTGTTTTTATTTATATTATATTAATTAAATCTAATGTGTGTTAGTTGGGTAACAATTTTTAACTTAAAATGTACACGAGAATGTGTTAGTTACTAAAATTAAGGTGACAAAATGAAATACACACCGTTTTATTGTTGCTGAGGTTCAACACACCACTCCTTTGATTATTTACTGCGTTCAATTACAAAGGATAAGCTACGTTCTCGTGTAATTATTTACGAATTAATTTTAAGAGGCTTTCACTATCTTAACTTCTCTATCACAATAATAATGATTATAAATGTACTTGTCGTTTAAAATGCATGATTTCAGGGATACAAAACCATCGGAACGCTATATTATAAGGTGCCTTATGCGTTGCATGATTCTAACCTATAAAGTTTATAGCTGTCGTTAAGAATAATGATATTAAATAAAATATTATTTAAGCAACTATCGTTATAGTGGGGTGAAATGATAAGTTAATTGTATAATGACATCTGTGTCCATATTTTATAACGGTAATCGTTATGTTGTTTTCCGTTTAAAGTATTATGCCTGGGAACAATGTATATTATTTGACACAACCGATTAAGTATTTATTTGTATACTGTATCTATTAGTATTATATATATTGATAGCTGTAAAAATATACTAGAATTTATTAATTAAATTAATGATCGTAAAAGTAATTAATAAATATTGCTGCGTGTTTTAAGCAGTTCAAAATGTTGTATAAAAATTTAGGGGATTTTAATCTGCTAGTATTACTAGCAAACAAAATTTCATTTTAAAGGCACAGTAATTTTAAAATGTATTAATAATTATAAACAATTCAATATTTAACATTTTTAAATTCTTCATTGCTACTATTGAGTACTTTGAATTACTTTCTGAAATCCAATTTTATAATCTCTACATAGTTATACTTCCTTCACTATAAATATTATAACAGAACTAGAAGTAAAGTATTCGATTGTTTACCAACTCGGCTTTTTAAGACCTCAAAGTCAACATTCCATAGCGATGATCAATCAGAATCAGCAAACCATTTTTCAGCTTATCTTGAAGCCCAGTAACGTATGCGGGTGACCTCCCAATATGTCAACAAGACCCTCAATCGAAAGCACGTTTATGTTTGTTTATAAAGGAATTGCTTTAAGGCTATATAAATGAACAATTTTCATTTTTCTCTAATACAGAAAAAACATAAAATGGTAAATTCTGTTTGTTAATATATTCAAAGGAGGTCAGACAAACATAGGATTAACTTGAAAGGTATACAACGAGTGCATAGTAAATCTATTTTGGTTTATTAAACCTCGTGGCTTTTGTGTGGTTGGTGACCTGGACAAAATTTCGACATTTCCACCACCCATATAATATACAGCTTTTCATGACAGTAACATGTTAGACTCGTCCATTGATTATTAGCAATACATTAATAAGAATAGACCCAAAAAATATTCTGGCTTTCACATAAGCTAAGACGAATAAAGGAAATTTATTTATATTGCTGTATGACTATATTATTTTTTTTTCTTCTAAATCGGTACATTTGTGTCCATTTAACTTTTTTACTTAGTAAACAAACATTTTACATTATGTCCTTGGTGTTCTTTTGAATTAACATGTTTTTGTTTCTTATTGCACAAGTTATACAACCGAAGAGCTATACAACACACTTGGCGACGCCAATATCGTCCAATTCATTAAAAGCAACAGACTTACTTGGCTGGGACATGTACACAGAATGGCGGATGAAAGAGTTCCAAGGTCCATGCTGAACTCGCAACCAGTTGGTAAACGAAAGCCCGGCACACCGAGGTTCCGTTAGTGGGATGGAGTCGCTAAGGACCTGGAAATCTTGGGCGTCCAAAACTGGAAGTAGGAAGCACGAGACACATCGCAATGGCGGCAATGACTAGAGGAGGCGCCCGCAAGGGGCTGTACAGCCCGATGATAATGATTATGATGTGCTATAGTTATAAAATACCTCTATATTTCATAGTCCGTAACATACATAGTCCAATCCTATACAATGTCTTGAATAGCGAAGAGCCATTAGTATGTAAAGGGTGTCCCATCTGGCACGCACTATAATCGCCCGCCATTTGTATTGGATGTGAATGACGCGAGAATTTTGATCCGAGTACTGAATGCAGAAAATATTAAGCAAGCTCTGTCCTATTGAGCAAGTTTTAAAATATATTTCAGATTATGGCTTGGTAGTTTGTATTATATACATTTATGAGGCCGCTTAGCCGTAGCCTAACTGCAATTTAGCCTTTATTTTTAAGGGCCTTATGCCTGAAATGTAATATTCAAGAGCACAGTGACCGAAAATTGTTGATATATTTTTTACACAAATAATAGTACAAAATCATTTTTACGTAGGTTAATTGCGCATTTTTATTTCCCTCCTTATTGAAAATCATGTTTTTTGTTATTAGGCCATTCTGGCTCTAGCAGCCATATGTATATCAAAACACAATAAAAATCCTTAATTCAATTTAAAAAAAATATTTTTCGAATGATTGATTTTATCAATTAATAAAAGTACTGATACTTTTAGATAGATATATCAATAATCGAAAAGTAGGTTAAATAATTTAAAAGAACCGAATGTTTACCAAATAGGACATCGAGGATTATCCTGACAAGAATCGAAGCACTAATAATGTGTTCTCAGAAATAAAAGACAATAGAGTGATGCGACTCATGATTACAGACAAGATGTCTTATATTGTCAGAGATAATGTATGAAGTTGACAATCTTGGCGTCAAAACACTTATATTTTTTTCCTTATGCACTAGGTCAAGATCCTGTGTTTTAAACTAATTAGTTTGTTATATTTTTCGAAATGATAATACATTAAATCGTTTTTCGCTCAAACTATACAAGGCAACCGAAAATTGATACAATGTGAGAGAGGCTTTGCCATTGTTGGTTAAAATGATTAACAGAAGTATGTATGAAATATCATCTTACCTTTTAAAGTTTAAGTTTGATTAAGTACTGTCTGTAGTCTACGCTTAAAGTAGAAAGTAAATACGCCACAATTTAGTAGACAATCAATTAATTGATTCAAAAATTTCACTTTTCTATGACAACTTGAAAACTAGTATTGCCATACTACAATAAGGCGAGAAAATGTCATTTAATATTATTCCTGTAACATATAAAAATGGCGCTTGTCTTATAAACAGGAGTGCGACACGGCAACTTTGAATTTTAAAATTGCTAGGGGAGCACTCGTGTTGTCTCATATAGGTGTCGAGTAGCTTTTCACGCTTTCCCTTATTCGTGGAAATCCCCTGCGCTCATCCTTGGAGTGTTCCGGAGATGGGAAAATATGATGGACTTACAGTGGAATACAAAGGCGGTTTTAATCCGAACGCTCACAACGCAACACAGTGATCAACATGACAACACGATGCCAGAAGATTTCTGAAACTGCCACAAAAATTTGTTTAGTGTACCAACGTAGAGAACCGAACCTCACGCACTTTCATTACTTACTTTTTAGTGTTAAAAAATTACTGACGGACATCTGCTAAATACTGTAAAAGATAAATTAAAAATCGATTTTAGGTCAAAAAGTTTTCAGACATGAGTAGGACTTGAACCGGCATCTATAGCGTTTCGTACTATTGCTCTAACCAATGCTGTGGGTGTGGATTTTTAATTTATATAGTGAAAAACATGTAAAAAATTTACAGTTTTCAAAACAAAAGATATTTATTTTATGAGTAAGTAGGACAGAAAGTATGGTGTTCTCTCGATTGAAGGTTAATACCCCAGCCTCAACTTTTGTCTTTGGATAATCGAAAATCCACGGATTGAAAGAGAAGCGCGATACAATTTCTTGTCTATTCGACGTCCGTGACTTGGACGGAATTTCGATGTTTCTACCACCCATTTAGTATCGAGCTTTCAGGTGAAAACTATACAGAAAACAGAAAAATTATAAATTCATGAGAAACAGTTTTAATCGAGTAGGGATCGACTGATTGTTTATTAGCCTTACCATTAGATTGACGACCCCTCAAAATATATCATTTACCATTTAGTTTTTACACTGAGTCTCAAGAGTGGCAAAACAGAATACATGTTCTTGAAACCTCATCCATATTTTAGTAGCTCTACTCTCCAGGTAGTTTCTTCCAACACTAAGAGTGCATTGATGTTATTTGTCGTACCATTTACCACATCACGCCGTTATGCAGCTTGCCTTACAAATATCGTTGTTTGCAGCTATCGATTTTGGAAGCGTGTGGGAGACATACATCAAGACAACAGCAAGAAGAGTTAGTGTATGAATTAAAAAAAAAAACCGTCACTGAGACGCTTTGTCATCTTACGCGAGTTTCTCACATTGAAATAAGGCACTTTTAACGGTTTAAAACGCGGACTGTAGTAAAATTCAATTAAAATAATTTTATTTAAATCAAGGTGGATCTCTCGTTTCCTCTAGTAGGCATGGAGCTTTGTGCCACTGATCGATTTGATTTACAGTAACGTAGTCGATCAGTTATCCCCTTGCGATTAATTTATCGTTTTCCCAGGATTCGAACTCAGGTGGTTCTCGTAAACCAATGTAACTCGTAACTACGTATGTACAAAAACCACATACTTGGTCGTTGTATATACTCATAAAAGAAGTCATTTGGTTTTGTAAATAACCTTAAACAATACATGAACTTTATAATACAATTACATGTACCTTAGGTTACATATATTAATTTTAAATATGTTGTATTTAAAATTGATATATGTAACACAGCACTAGCTTAACAGTATTTCGTAACGGTACGAAAAATACGTCCAGTAAGGTCTGCAAAATAATTCCACCAACAAAATTAATATAGTTATATCCTGTTCTTATGATCTCTCCTTCGAGTGGTATGCAAATCAATGTTTTACAATATGTTAAGAAGAGCCGCAGGCATCAATCCCTTAGAGCTATGAAGAGGTTTAATAAGTTATACAGGATGATTATATAGACGAGATAATATTATGCTCGAGTTCGAGTTTAAGTCGAGTAAAATGTCTTGCAAAATAATTGCTAGATAAAAAATAAGTTATTTTTTATCTAGCCATTATTATTTTTATTATTTACTAGTTGTGTCAGCGATTTCGTCCGAGTAGAATTTTTTTTTGGGCATCCAAATTATTGAGATTATGCAGTATTTTAGTAAAACTTCTGTTAGAATTCTGTATCACACTTTTAATATTAATAAAAGCACGAAGCCATCACGATACCTATACAAGATTGACAAGTTACCATAGTTCAGAAACAGACAATGTAGACATACAGACTAAATATAGTGTAGATGTTAAATACTACAGATACATAATGTTATACTTTATAAAGATATTTACTCAATACAAATTTATTTTTGCAAATCTCCTCTTCATCGTTTATAAGTATAAGTCATTACCCATGACGTCAGTCGCGTTTTGTCGTTCTTGACAGTTAATCTTAAAAGATTGACATATACCGTTGGACGTTTTTTTAGATCATTTAAAGAGAAATAATTCAAAAAACATATCTTTTGGATAGGTCGAAAAGTTTTCGCAGCATACGCATCGGAAAGCGACAGCGATGCATTTTCCCCGTTTTTTTCCACATTTTCCGCTGTTTCTTTGCTCCTGTTAGTCACAGCGCGATGTTGTATAAGCTATAACCTTCCTCGATAAATGCTCTAACCAACACAAAAAGATTGTTTCAATTTGAACGCGCTAATCTTAAGCACTACTTCTTACCAACCAAAATGTATAAAGTATTACTGTCTTTTATTACATTATTACATTATTTTGTAAAAAGTATTTAATCGCTTAGTAATATTTAATACAATTTTTTCTATGGTCATTTATTTCTACTCATCCTATATAGTCTAAAAAACTCATAGATCCAACTACGGTGAGTGAGCTTAAACAAACATACTTTATAATTAATGTCCATCTACATCTATTTTACGGTCATTTCATCAGACAAAAAGTGAGGAACAAAAAATAAGAGCGATTAAGGATCTTAAAAGCACCTGCCTAGAATGAGTGATAGCTTGTTTTTTAAAGCATTCATCTTTCGTTTCGGCATCATAATTAAAAATGTATAGTTTGATAAACAGGAGAAATAAGGTTACAATATAATTGCATCCTGTTAGTTCAAAAATTTGTAGGTCTGTAGTACCTAATATAGAGACATATCTACATTGCTTCAATATTATTTGTAAGATCGTAAAATACGATCTGTACCTTTCGCAAAAAGTAGGTACTGTTTTGACGGTTTAAAACGCGAAATGTATTAGTAAATATTTACCCTAAATATATTAATATTTAAAAGATGACAAAATTTATATTTATGCAAACGGATATGGTGAAATAAAATTTTCTAATAAGGATTTTTTGACACAATATGTATAAATATATATGCATGTACACCCAAACATACATATATATTGCTCTAACAAAATTAAATACCTGAAAGTGAATTATTAGGACCGTTTCTTTAATGTTCAATAGTCTCGCCGATGTCATATAAATATTTCTAAAAAAATGAATTTAAAAAACTACTATATATCTGGTTTCAATTCAAATGTACTTTGGTAATGTAAAGAGTACATCGTCATCCGCTTAAGAATATATATATAATGATTTTAAGCTATATACATTAAATTTGAATAGAATTAAATAGGATTTAAGTGAATCCTTCTTAAAAAATATTAAGCTGCAATGCACAGCGGTGTACTAAATCTTCATAAATGTGGAGTTGCAGTTAAATAATTCACAATAACCACTAATCAACTATCTGGGGTTGCATCTGTATCGAAAATTAATGTATAAATAGAATCAATGACTCTCCAGAGGCATGCAGTCCATCTATATTGTCGTAATATTTACTTTAGTTTCATTTAGTATTAATAATGAAGCCTGTTTTGTAATATTGTTGAACAATTTGGTTAACATTCGAAATATCATTATTTTTAATGATAGAAAGAGGCAAATAAAGGATTAACTTGATGGAAGGTGACATTACCCCATTCTATAACATTGAAACTAGATATTAAGAATCAATAGAATAATTATTATTTGAGGCATGTAGGACGCGGTAGGACCCGTTGAATATTAGCCATATGTTACCATTGTATTGTATGGAGATTCCAAAGTATACCAAGTATTTAAACTTATTTTTTTATTTTTACAGAATAGAAGAATGTACTGTATATCTACACGAATTAATAAAGATCTAAGCATACGCATATAAATATGTTTATTTTTTAAAAATCCCAACGAAAAGAGCAAAATTTACTTCAAGTTGCTAAGATATTTTTGGAAATCGTCCTTTAAAACCATTTCTCTTATTTCCAGATATTACGATCTTTTTTACACTAGTTTTTAAATCACTTTTATATACGCGAAGATACAAACAGCTTGCCTATCGCTTATAACAAAAAATACATCTACAATACTACACAAAATAATTCTACAATCACATAACCAAGATATCTTTTCTATCTCAAAGACCAATAATCTAGTTTCAATCAGAACTTCTTTGATATCTTAATTATGCAAGATTATCTCAAGTAAACAATGTTAAAGTGATGTGCAATTCAGTATCGTGTGTCCAATCGAAGCAGGTGGGTGGTTTTTATCGGTAAATATCATCTGGTGGGCGGCGAAAATCTTACTCACCTGTTTAACTACACCTGACATTCAATTAGATCTTAGACTATAAAAGCTCCGATCTTTACGAAAAACGTCTAATTCTTATTTTACTACTGATTCCAAAAAAAATAGCCATATAGTTAAATTACAATGTTAAGCGTGATAGGACCTGGGTTCAAATGCCGGACAGGGCACTGAAGTCTCAAACACAGCCTGTTAATAAACCCTATCGATGAAACGGGCACAGAAATGTGTTTACCCCAGTCCCCACGAGGGCAAACAGGATTTAATTAAAACTGCATAACATTATATTTAAGTTTATTAATTTTTATCACTTAGATTGAAATGATATAATAACAGATGATTTAAAGGAATCGTACCTATAGGAGTACAAAAAGGCATGTAAGAAAAACTAAATTATTTAAATAAAACATTTTAACGGTTTAAAACGCTAAATATTTGTGCTGATATTAATCTTTTATTAAAAAGTACTAAGATATCACTGTGACTTTCTTACAAAAAGTGTTGAACTATGTATTTTTTTGGTTCATGATACATTTTAACAGGTCGCTTACCTACAGCACAGTTTAAAACAATACCATCTATTCAGCTGATATTCTGTGCCGTACATCACAAGGAATACCAAAAATTAAGCAACGTTCAATTAGCGAGCCCAATATAATTTCAGCTGACGCTCCGACCACGAAAACTTTCTCACGGTCCTATGGGAACAAAACGTGATATCTAGGCACGTGCAAATTGTATAGTTCAACCACTTTCACTTTATATTCAAATGCTACGAATTCGCTTTATTGTCCCGTTTTTACCTGATATTTTGCGTAAGCGGGATTGCGCATTTGACAATAGCGCTTCCCACGCCTCGCGTGAAATTTCACAAGTTCTACTCGTTTTTCATATGTGTAATATGACAGCTGTTAACACAATTTACAGAAAACTAGGTCATCATTTTTTTTTAATATAGAGGAGGACAGACAAACATAGGATTCAATTGATGGGAGGTGGGCTCAGCCATATAACATCTAAACTGTGGACGGAGGTGATCCAGACTGAATTTCGATATTCGTACCATCTATTTAACATGCAGATTTCCAAAGTAAGTCATAATTTCCAAAAAACAAATTGGTGAGACAAATGTTGGACTCGGTGGGGATCGAATCCCTTGATGAATAGCAACGCATCTCTACCATTAGACCAACGAGCCCGTAAAAAGTTAACGGTTGAAACCAAAAATAATAAAAAAAGACTCTACCAATGTCGCTATCAAGTAAATAACACAAATAAATACACGCAAATAGAAACGGATTGATTTATACGAAACTCGCAAACTTTTGCAATGTTTTTAGTCGAAACCCCATGGATATCAATCTAGTCACTATCCACTTATAAATAAACAAACCGAATCTGTATTACACTTAACGATCTCACACGAACAGCGAGCAGATAAATTGCATCGATTCTTAATTCAAATAAAAACTGTCGCCCATATAAAACGTGGCAGTTCATCTGTGAAATTTTGCAGCACACTAGCTGCAACGTTAATGACCTGGTTTCAGTATCAGGTAACGGGGCAGATGGGAAGGGAGGCTGAGCCAAACGTGACTTTGTCAGACTTTCTACCAACACTAGGTCGCACTTAACTTGTCAGCCGTGGGAATTCATTTATTTCGCGATCTGAGGCGAACTTTATAATTGGTCTATGATTCTTTGAATGGATTTAAAAAATGATGAATTTATAACTAGCTAGCTGGTATTACTGTATCTACGCTAACATTATCAATCTATAGAGTTCGCATGTATTGAGATTAAGTGAAAGCCCGTTTCCCCTTCGTGGGGCATGGGACGAACACGTTTATGGTCCGTTTCACTGATCCGTTCTTTTAACGGGCAAATAGTTGATCAGACTTCTGTGGCCTTATTATATGTGGCCAGTATTTAATTAATACATTTTGTAGAATTCTTATAAACACTTTTTACAATTGACGAAATTAATTGCCATAAATTAAAAAATATGTATAGCAGAATGATTTTTCTCTGACCACACTATATTTTTAATGAAGTTATGCAAACTTAATATAAAAAAAGCTCAATATTGTCGCTCGATATTGTTCGTTTTGTTAATATATGTTAGTATTTTTCTTGATTAAAAACCCGTAAAAAGTGTCAAAAAAAACCCTTCAACAGGAGCGCAGGAATTTTAGATTTGCCCGAGACGTACCGCGTAGATAGCCCGACTACACATCACGGCGGGTGCCCAAAATCGGTATATATATGGTACACGATCATGCCCATAACTAACGTCGATAATTTAGCAAAATGCTAGTCCGTAATTAGTGAAGTCCTTCACCCATCTCAGAGTCTAATCCGTTCCCATTAATTCCGCGTACGTGCGTCAATTGAAACACGCTCGGCTGCGATTTAACACGTTTTGTGGGTAATTATTGGTCATCCGGTCGCCAGAGTACAATGTACAATTCAAATTGTCCTCTGTGTACGGTGCTAAACGCACGAATTTTATGCACAGTTCAATTTTAGCCGCGTACGTACTTCCGCAATTGAGTTTAAATTAAATTCAGTTATTTCGTTTAATGCGGCTCTATTTGATTATTCCTCGGGTTTACATTGCGATTGTAATTATATTTAGATAGTGCGTTGGATTGTGATTTGCGCTGTAACATTTACGTTTCCTAACCGAATTCCTAGAAGCGATGATAATCAAAATAATAATACCTATTATATTGCCCTTATACTTCAATACAAATCTCATCTACTTACAGGCCCAGGTAGATTTTAAAATGGCGTTAGTCTTCGTTTTTAATACAACACTTTTAACGGTCACACACGTGAAATATAATATTCAACTTATTTATAGGTTATTTCAACTACTAGGCCGTGGTTAAAATAACCTTTAGTTAGAGGAGGACTGATGGGGTTCTCTTGATGGCAGGAAATACCTCAACCTTATAATATCTAAGCAAGATGCGCTGTCGGCCTATTTTGGTTTTGAATATCCTGAAATGGACAGACACAAACCGAAACACGACTTATCTTGTCGGCTATTCAACTATGGACGGTGGTTAGTGACCCGGGCGAAAATACGCTATGTTTGCCACCTATTTAATATTCAGAATTTACAGACGATGTCCAGCTCGGACATCGTCTGTAAATTTTTTGTCTTCTTCTAAATTTCAGAAAACATAAATTGATTAGACAGATGTTGGAGCCTACCGGTTCGAAGCCATGACGTACGTATTACTCTAAGTGCGTAATACGTGATTAACTAAATTTCAGAACAGCTAAACAGACAAAGTGATTTTGGACGTTTGTGTGGACAATTTTGATTAACTAGTTGTTTCATACTGACAGTAGTATGACAATGGTGATCGTCATTTGTCATGCTGTTGAACGACAAAGTTATTTGTACTCAAGCGGAGAGCCAAAAGAACGGTGAGCGGATATCATTAAAAATCAATAAACTCTAGTCAATTTTTAAACAAATTTAACTTCAATTATTTTGTAGTGGCAGGGTATCCTTTTCATTCTCCCCCTCATTACAATCCACAATCCTTCGCTCCAACATCTAGATACAAAACCCAGCTGTTTAGGGTTCCATATTTAAGAGAAAACAAACTTTATATCGTTCTTCTTCACAACAGTATTTCGAAAAGAGTCTACGAACATATAAAGGTAAAGAAAAGGAAATTTTTACCTCTTTTAAATAAATCGATTTAACGGATTAAAACGCGATATATATTAGTTAAACTTATTTTTAACTACGGCATGTACTAAAATACTACTGAATCTATAGACTACATTGAATCTATTTATATATAAATCCTCAAATTAATCCAAAACATTCAATTGTTTAGAATCACAGGTCAATACCCAATTGTAGGTACAGAACCCAATTTTTAATCCATGGCGCACTTGACCGTTTTTAATCCTCCGCCCTACTCTATTTTGCTTTTTGAGGGTCGTTCATTTCATTACAATTCAATTGCAAGCAAACGAATTCGTTTTTCGTATTCGACTCGGGGAACCGTTGATGGGTTGGCCTGATAAGTTTGTAACTAGTTATTGTAACTATGAGAAACAATTTGCGATTATAATACAGCTGATAGCATCGTACTTTCATATTCAACATAATATGGGTTTAAATAAATTGTATGCTTGTGACTTAACCCGCGGCGCGGCTTCTTCGAGTTTAAAAAAACTGTTTAGATTTAAATAAAACACTTTGACGGTTTCATTCGCGATATATTTTAGTTAAAAATCATTCAAATAAGTTTAACTCGTATATGGCACGTTTTAAACCGTTAAAGTTTTTTATTTAAATGTGTACTACTCTATGTACTGTGTGTGTAGTAGTACATATTTCAATAATAATAAACAGTTTGTACTGTATCAAACCGTTTAGTTTAAAACATTTAATACTTCAACTGGTTTTTGTTATCTAAAAGTATTTTTAATATACCTTACTATGTTCTTTGTCTGAAATGAAACTATGTTTGATATAATATACAAATACACTTCATAATAAAAAAATCTTATTAGAAAATCTATGGAACACAATATGTAAATTCCAATTTGAAATTGTTTTTACATAAGTCTTGTTGTTTTAAAGTATAATGTAGGCCAAATATATTATGTTAAAGGTGTGTTTATCACAGTGTTTATTTAACGATTAATTATTCATTTAAATGTCACTGAAACACATCAGAAACCTCATAAATTTATAATATATAATATTCCTTATCCGTAATTGCAATGGTTTAAAAATGTGTTAGAAACATTCTTAAAAAATAATGTATTTATGTAGTGTTATATTATTATCTTCGTTTTCCTATTCGACATAATATGTTACACAAATAGTGGAAAATAATGGGCAATTATTATTTTTCCGCTTTCCATCCTAACGTCACGTGTCAGACTTATTAAAAGACCATAGACGCGACAGGAAAATTAAGAGATGACATTATGCCCAAGGGTGATGGTATAATAGAGTGGTTTATTCAACCAATATGCAGCAAATTACAGTTTGAAAAAACAGGAAATATGTAAATTGAGAAGGAACTTTGTTAAGAGTAACGTTATTTATTCTAATAAGAATGGAAGAGTTCGAGGTGGATTACCATTGTTGAATTTATTTTTAATCAAACTATCCGAAGTTAGCTTAAATGTTATTTGCATCATACTTATTAAAATACCAAGATAAACTTCTATAACCCTACTTTTTATTTTTATCGCCATTATCTGTGTTTTTTATTCTATACGATATGACTTTAGTTTATCCTTCACTAACTGATGTATGCTGTTAATAAAGTCTACAAGTATTAGTTAAGAAATGACAAAACAGGTGGCGCTAGTGTAGCAGATTTTTCTTTGACATTAGAAACACCCTCTGTCGTGACCACATCGTGAAACATCTGATCGTAGTTATTTTTAATTAATTTTATGTTAGCGAATATATTTCCCGTTTTAAACAGTTAAACGTGTTTTACAAACACAGCGAAATGCGTAATCCTTAGTCATAATTTCATGAGCGTTGCATGCGGGTAGAATTGTAAAAATAATGTTGAATGAAGTGATCTTGTATCTTTTAAAAAAATAAATGTCTTTAAATATAAAAAACCTTTACATTTGTGCTACTGGCGTTAACCACAGACAATATTTGTCATGCAAAATCAAATCAGCGATAACGAGCGTGCTGAACAAAGCTGTCATTTGAAAACTGCAATATTTTCACATTTTTTGCACATGATGGCTTTATATAAATTAAATATCTATATAGATTGTAGAAAATTACGACACGTTCGGTACTTGCATCGGCATTCAGTGCGTTTTGTGTTACTTTGTTTTTGAGTATATCTTTAATCTATATACATTTTTTTTTCATTTAAAAATCTCTACCCATAATAACTTATTTCACATTTACTCAATCGCACACACCTTAATCTATAGCTATCTTGAAAATAATAGAAACCAATACAATACCAATAAGAAGCGAAAGCGACTCAAGATGAGCAAATAGACCTGGCACACGAGTCTTGATCGTGACGCGAAGACAATAATCCCCGGCGCCATCTCACGACGTTCCCTGTCAAAATAGAGAGTGGAGAATGCTCCTTTGGACGACGCAAATTGCCACTATTAGCCCCTTTCCTAATGTTATTCCAATTAGAGTTTTCTGCGCTGCGCTGGTATGACCTCTGACTTGCATCTTAGCGATGTCATTACTGTTATACCCATAAGCAGTGTTTAGCTAGGGGTGCATCGTGAGTTTATTTGACGGGCTCGAATTGGTAGCAATGTACCTACTAATGTTACTAATCACCGAGTCGTGTCTTCGATCCCACCATTTAATTTTTCTCTAAAATATGTTGGACTTCGTCTAGAAAACTGGACATCAAACGCCTTGTAGGAATATCAACATTGTGTCCGGTTCGCGGACCACCGCCAACAGATGAAAAAGCTGTGAAGTGTGATCGCATTTTGGTTTTAGTTTAAGGACTTCCGAATATCAACAAGTACCAACTTCCATCAAGTGAAGTTCATGCTTGTCTATCCTTCTCTATCATAAAAAATAAAAAATAATCTACATGTGAAGTAGGTATTCTGGTTTACATGAATAGCACAAATAAATCGCTTATAACTGTTTAAAACTTAATACATAGATCGTTAACATGCCTAGGCAACCCAAACGTCGGGTCAAAAAATAATACAATTAATTATCGTATTTAAACCGTTTGTTGTGCTTTGATAATAATCAAGTGCGGGCGAATTTAGTGACTAATAATGATCTTTATGAATTCTTGTTGGCAAAAGAACTTGACACAGTTGTGATTGTATATGCAGTAGGGAAAATCCGATATGTACGATAATAAAAACTAAAATTCCCATGTGTCATATTCGAAATACGCTCTGATGCCATCGCAACAAAAACACAAAGTGGATTACCTGTCATGCAGTATCCTCCCCATAAAATCTCATAAGGCATAACGAAATGACGCCAAAATATAGCAATTTCATATTTGTCAAATGGCATACACACGCGCCGTCATTCGTAAGTGTTATGCATGAAATGAAACGGTTTTTCGAAATATTTTCACCCTTATATCCCTTGTGATAAGGGTGATCGACGCGTGATTTAATTTTGGTATTGCATCGTCAGCTACCCCAGTGTTGCACCCTAATCGAATTGCTCAGTATCTTCTGTGGGGCCGACCCCTCGAAGACCAAAGGCCGCTGAAGATAAATAAAAGAAAATCAAACGAGCGGGCCTTAATTGGTCCCAATTTCGAGTCATCTTTGTGGATTACTTAATTAGATATTGTTAGCGTCTCTAACGGTTCTATTAACTATCCGTAGCCCGCGGTTACGGCTGTTTTTGTCTTTGTAATTACGTTGCTTTGTGTATTCGATGATGCAGAGAAAGTACCAAATTTTATTTTATAATGTAGCTATAAAAATGTAATTTTAGTGAATCTTGTGTTTCTTTGTAAATAATTACACAGAAAACTAGATAACTACATTTATATCATTAATTATTACATTTACTCAATAGTTAAATCATAAATTAAGAATGGGCGTATCATAATCACAACGATTATGTCTATATTTGCAACTTTTTTGACAATTTAAGTCGTTTATTATACTCGGGTATAAGTGAAAATATTACAATAAAAAAAATATTATTTTAATTCCCAGATTTACCGATTTCTTTAATGAAACTGTATTTATAAGGATATTTATGTTCTTTATTTCAATATGACAATATTTATGGGTTACCAAGAGCATCAAGGTTCATAGTGAATTCTTTAGTTATCTCTTACGATCAATCGATCAAAGTTAGAACATTAAACAAGATGATACCTTACGACCTTCATTTATCATTAGTCCATAACAAATCTGTTTCTGTATCACTGTACAATATTTCAGACGCCAAGGATGCTTCTAATTCCTATGGTGTTATTGCAATTTCCACTCTTGTTTTCATTAAATTAGGGTGCATTATTGTTTATTGTTTGACCCCGAATATTGTACTCAGTAATCAAAAAGCTAAGTCGTACGCGTGGCGTGGACTTGACGTTCGTACTTTCGTCATGCTTGGCTGGAACAAATTGTCTAGATGCAGGGGAGAGTGGTGTACGTTGAGCTGTCGGAATAAAGTAATAAAAAAGCATTATTGTGACATGAATCATATTAGGTGTGTTTCGAAAATCTTATTAGAATTGAGTAGACTGTGATAGTAAATCAAATGTGTTAGGTAAATATCTTTAAGGTTCTCTAGTCACGTGATAAACGGAACCCTACCTACAAGTTCACTGTCTGTCTCGTACCAAGTTATATCTCAAACCTAATACAGATACATAGCAGAAATTTTCATTAAGTATATATTTTGTTGTAGTTCACAAAAAATACTCAAAACAATTAAAATATCTATATATAATGTACCAATTATGGGAAATATTCTGCGCAATTCTAACTCGAACTTAGCTTATATATTCTAGTTTGAATTGGATATTTCACGATTTCAATATACAATTTCCAATTAGAACTAAATTTCCTTAATATACTGTAAAACTTAATGTACAACACACACAAAACATTAAACAAACTGAACCGCCAGTCTGACATACACATACCATCTTAAAATTATGACAAATGCAACATCCGGAATATTGAGGACCCCTTTATATAACAAACGAAATCAGTTCCATTAAGATAAGTTACTCATACGTCCAAAACAATATGTATATATTTATATATATATATAGATATATTAAACGGTTCAGATCACTTAGGAGAATTTATTTGTTTAGGTTAGGTCAATAACTTTTTATTCAAAATTTCAAGTATCTAGTTTCATCCTGGAGTTAAAATTTGGACGGCCTCAAGATATCGAACATCTAGGATCCCTAGATCCTTAGATCTTAGAAAACAGGATATAAGTAAACGAGAGGACGTCTTAAGTCAGTTCTGTATGGACCCAGCCAGTTTCCTTAAATACCTATCTATGACTGAATAGAGGGCGCTAGCGTAGCAATTTTTACTATTACACATCGGGGCATTCCCCATTCTTTAGTCCCCCAGTGACCACAGCTGAAGCAAAGCATAAAAAAGCATATATTCCGCGTTTTAAACAGTTAAAAGTGTTCTATTTAAATATTGCAACTACTCGCGTGAACAATAAATCGTATCTTCTGTAATCAATGATGTAAATAGACATAGTCTCCTCCGAGCACCAATAGTAAAGTGTGACTCCCCATTTTACCTACGTGGAACCACAGTTTTAAAATGAAATTGTAGAATAGCAACACTTATTGTTATAATAATGTTTGGGTTCGATTTAAGCTTCAGGTGAAAGGCTAAAAAGCTAGCACTGATCATTAGAATAGGGGCAGACGATCTTTGTAATTTTCCACGTCAGTGCTTGGTTCAATTCAGTGAAACTCCACAGAGTGTGCAAGCAGTATGATCGCTTGGTAAATTAGCTGGAACATTTCTCTAATTATATACAAACAATATTTATAGTTTTAAATACATTATCCTTCATATCTGTTCTACCTGAGTATTATGTATAATTATTAGATCATATCGCTTCTTTTTGTGTATTTTTAAGAGAAAAATGTGGACAACATTACTTGTCATTTAAACAATGTTTACTATTCTAAGTTATTAAAATTTTAGTCCCTAAATATTATCTGTAGTTTACGCGAGTCATACACATTTAAATAATACACTTTTAACAGTTTAAAACGGAAAGGGGAAATGATCAACAAGTGATGTGGACAGATCACCCGGCCTCCTATTGGTGTTTTCAAAAGAAAATAACGGTTTAAAACGCGATATATTCGTTACTTTATTTCCAATTATAATAACAACTTAACTAATATATTTCATGTTTTAAATCGTTAAAAGTGTTTTAATTAAATTATTTGTTCTTGCACACCGTAAGATTTGTATAATTAATCATAATGTATTTGTTTGATTTCGTATCGATTAAATTATTTTTTCCTGGGGGGTAACGAGTTATTGCTTTAGTAATATCAATATTTTAAAGGAAGCGGATTGAAACAGGAACTGTAGAGGTAATTTTTAATACATGTGGTTACACCATCACAATATAGTGACATATTTTACGAGTGTCACCCGCGTTTATGGTGCATTTGATCAAGCTGCATTCTAATTTAGTCTGTGGCTACGAGAGCGGGGATAAACGTAGTTTTATTTTTTATGACGTCATTAAGTCGAGGAAGCCGGAACGCCTGTGGTCTCCTTGCTGTATAAACTGTTGATATTGATAAGTACTTTGTGGTGTTGTTAAGACTGGGCGGGGATTTTTCTGTCTACGGTAACAAACCGAGTTTTTATTTGCGTCTTACTTTTGAGCGAGCTTTATTGTGCTGAATGAATTTCTTAAGATTGTTTAAGAATTCATTTACTCTGGGAACAGATATTCACTTAATGAGAAAACAATATTACTTATATGTATTTACATGCATCGGTGTCTTGATTAAACGAAACAGTGGTATAAAGAAAAAAATCAATTATTTATATGAACTTGTAGCTGACTCTAAAATGTCTATTGTTTTTGCTATCATACATCGATATAATATTTGCATGGAAGAGATAGTTATTTAGCTGTAAAGTCGCCGTTTGTCCTTAATTTCCATCAATTTTTTTTTTGTTTTGTTATGTGACAATAAAGAATATTTGTATTTTTATGTTAAATTAATAATAACATTCTTATTTACTTTCTCTACTAAGACGATATTGTTCGTAGATCGATGTCTATATTAGTAACAAAATTTGAACGAGCAAAAGTTATCCGGTACACCTAACTCCAAACATGAGTTTTTACATGAAAATACCATGAATAAAACACTTCTAATGGTTGAAAACGTAAAATTATCTTAACAACGGCCCGACGTTTCGTAGACGCGGGGGCACGTAAACGTTACTAATACATTTCGCGTTTTATACCGCTAAATTCTTCTATTTATATTTGTACTACTCACGTAAACTGCACACGTGAAATTACAGTTGTTTTACATCTATAAGTAGGAAATTAATACAGGTGTGTTGTTTTTAAATCCTATGATTTTCCCTCATGTCAAAATCAAATCTAATACGTTGGCGCCATCTGTTAGAAATAGGTTAGCTAATATAATAATTAGACCATTTAGGTCATCTAAATAATATTCTCAAATATTAACTGAATTCTTACACTTGAGAATGTTAAGGTCCTTCACGTTAGACAAAAAGTATTGCGTGTCAAAATCGAGGCGGTTTATTCCTTTTTTTCGTGGGTACGAGCAATGTTGATGTTGGGCGAGATTTACAACACCGTGGGCTGTAACACGACCTCACACCCACACGACATCTAAGAAATACATCCTTCACTTGCTTCGATCGAATTTTACACCTTTGTAATTTGGATTTGGTTCTTTTGCTCCGCTGTCAGGTCAGTCGCGACACGAACTTTGGACGCTGTTTGTGCCGACTCAAACAGGTTTCTGGATTCGGACTATTGTTATTATTTTGCAACATTTAAAGCTATGAAAACTTTAATACTTATAATTCACATGTTTTTGCACACGATGATATTACAAAAATTAAAATCCTTTTTTAGGATTTGAGGTTGGGCAAATATTACCAATTGCGCTACCGTGTCTACGCATTTACAAATTATATTAAATCGATGTTTAATTTAATACTACATTAAGCTGTTGATATGTTTTAATGATTTCCTTGGTTACACCAATTTTTAATTCTACATATTTTATATAATCATGAACTGGTCTGGTAAAAAATATTATTTTTTAATTTTACGCGATATATTTTTATTTACTAAAATTATATTACATATGTACTATACTTATTATTTAATAATCTTTGTGTTATCCATGTTATTGAGGTTTAGGTAATTCATTCACTTACAAACCACAAAACCTATAACACAAAACAGTGGTACTTTATATAACAACTAATATGTCTAAAGGTGACGCGCACGCTCAAGTCATCCGATACCAAAAGAACATTATAGACACGAAAGGCTATCAGAGTAGCCCCCCAAAACGCGTCCAGACTTCGCACTCCGTGATACGTCCCGAGCTAAATCGAAAGTCCGGGGGGCGCCACCGTCAGCTACTGTTTGTGCTGTCAACTTGCATAGCGTCAAGTTGCCCTCTCTCAGCCGGATCGAATTTCATATTCGATAAAGTGAACGTGCCTCAATTTTGGGCGACAGACCGTGTGACATAATGATTTATCATTTTCGTTCTCAAAAACACCAGCAGTTTCTTTTTGTTGGTTTTGGACAACTACATTTGACGGACTCGGTGGGATAATGGAATATACCATCAAGCAAAGGCTAATGATGAACGGCTCATGGTTTGGTTCCCACCTTTGAGATTTTCTGAAACATGTTGGACTTTGTTTGGAATTCTGAATATTAAATGGGGGTCTGGGAATATCGAAATTCCTCTCGAAGCACCGTTCCCAGATTAAGAAGCTTTTCAGAAGTATTTTCAGATATTCAAAATTCCACTGGGATTTCTGAGTATCCAAAATCAAAATAGGCCGACAGCGCATCTTATTGAGATGTTATATGGCAGGGTAACCTTCAAATGAAACAGGAAAGGAACTGTCCATCAAGATCCTCTCGGATTTTCCTTAAAGATGGAACGAACGAAGCTAAGATTTGTTATTAACATGCATAGAAAATATTGCTTTTAGAATATTTTCTGAAAAATCTTTACATAAATACATCTATTCAAAATCAAAGGCCAACTTTTAAAATTGAAGTGTTACCGTCCGTTATATAGTTGCGTTGCCCTAATTCTGTAACTGTATAGTGAAGCATAATCTGGTAATCTAAATTTGCGATGAATAATTTTGTATTTCGAGATCATTATGCTAGGCTTTTTCAGGACTGAAGCAAAACACTTAAACCGCACGTTTAAGTAAAAAATGTTGTATTTCTGTGGAAATTGTGCGTACAGACTCATTACTAGGCGCTCGAGCGAGTAATGTGCGGTTATGGGCAGAGACGTGGTCAAAGACACGCGTTCTGTCTTTGACGGCTTCCGACCGTAGACCATAGAATCTGTTCTTATTGGAACTGGCACTGTTTACACAGAGAAATATGCGTCCATAGCAACAGTGGGAATTCATAATGATAAACGCTTTTAAAGAAAACACGTTTAACAATTTAAAACGAAAAATATATTAGTTACTAATTTTGAAATTGTTTTTTGTTTGACATTTCGGATGTTTATCAACCGTGGTCTAGGGGGGGTGAAAAATGGAAGCTGTCCCTTATGTCAAATTTACGATTTTAAAGCCATTAAACGTGTTTTATTTAAAGTCTAAACTACTGGCATTGTTAAACGTTGCTTTATTTTAATTGCAGACGGCTTCTGTGGAATTTAAATATATTGTCAAACCTATACAAAAAATGTTTTACTGATTTTAAAAACTTTCTTTTCTTTTTTTTAAATGTCTGCCTAAAAATTAAGGGAACGACATTTATTTTTAGCATAAGTAGCCTATGTTTTTGCCTTGCTAGCAATCAAAGCAGTCAACAAAAGAACATCAACTACCAGCATATAATTTTAAATTGACCCAACCTTTGTGCCCGTTCTGACCGATTTTACATGGTCCCATCAAAATCACTCGCTCAATTACATTCGATTCAAGTCCTATTGACTCAAAAACGTGCGTGAGATATAGCCACGAGATTTTATAGTCGTTTTTATTAGTTATAAATGAGACCATTAACTTTATAGTTACATGATTGACTTTACGATGTACTAGATTTGTGTAACACTGTGCGCTACAAGCAAACGCCGCTACGCATTGCAATAATAATTACTCTTTATCGCAAACTGTAAGTCGATAAAAAAAATTTAAAGTTTTGGATACTTTGTCGAATGATAGATTTTTTGCATCATTTTTTTTATATGCCAAATCCGTTTTAGATTTATAGTAAGTCAATATTGTTTATACTTTAGTTGAGACTACTATATCATGGAGGCTAGACAACAATGAGATCTACTTGATATTAGGTGAAAATATCACAGCCAAATAATATCTTAACAACATGCGCTGTCATTGATTGATTTGGATTTAAACTGAAACGCGGTTAAAATCGACGTCTTTTCGTGTGGATATCGAACCCGCGACCTGTTGATTATTAGTCGTTATAGCCCCCTTACGCTTAGTCTTAGTAGACTTTTCCAAAGAGTACTTAAATTTAATCAAATATAAGTTTACCAATATATACTGTCTATAGTTTACGCGAGTAGTACACATTTAAATATAACACTTTAACGGTTTAAAACGCGATATATTAGTTAAACTTATTTGAAAATGATTTTTAAAAATTCTGTAAGGACCCGGCCAGTTTCGCCAAATACCAACTTCGACGGAACAGATGGCGCTAGCGTAGCAATTTTTTTACTTTGACGTCAGAGACATCCTCCATCTTTAGTCTCCCCGTGACCACGGCTGCCGCAAAGCATCCGAAACGTCGGGCCGAAGTTAAAAATCATTTTCAAATAAGTTTAACTAATATATCGCGTTTTAAACCGTTAAAGTGTTTTATTTAAATTACCAATATATTTTACGTTTTAAACCGTTAAGTAAAAATTTATTTAAATTGGGTTCATTTTTATTCTTTTGGTACAGAGGCATAAGTAACTAATAACAAGTGTTATTATTACGCGATAAAACGTAAATAAATACGAGCGAATGGAACGTATTCTGAACGTAAATGAGCCAAGGCTATCCAACAATACGAATTGTTAACTATTCCAAACACTTAAATCACAGAGATCTAATGAAACGAGAATAATCTTTCATAACGCGAGCCAAGCATAATATTTTCACGGTTATTTTTCGAATGTTCTAATTCCAATGTTATTTCGTTCTAAGATTTGAAATAACGTTATTTGAACCTTGACGCGTTGTTCGATAAATATGACGACTATAAGTATACTGTCTATAGTTTACGCGAGTAGTACACATTTAAATAAAACACTTTAACGGTTTAAAACGCGATCGTTAAAGTGTTTTATTTAAAAGACTATAAGTATGTAGGAATTTGTTGTTGCAATATTTGAAAATCATCTTTTTGTTGTAATTGGAATAGTTACATCAGGGATAGTCATTGGAAAGACGTTTATGATAGGAGCTGATGTGGACCCAAGATATACTGTGTTCATGGTGGTATACTCGCATAATATTATCTAGGCTAATTTATAATTGATAAGTCGAAAGTTGCCACACACATTGACCTTGATGGTAAATGTGCTGTATGTTATGTTTAACAGAAAGAACATTCACCATCAAGGTATGTTTTTTTTGTTGTTTTTTAAATTCAAATATATAAATATAAATTGTTTCATGAATACAAAATCTTATGAACTAGCTTATAAATAAAAGGCGGCCTTATCGCTAAACAGCGATGTCTTCCAGGCAACCTGAAGTAAAGGGAAAAACAAAAAATGCGTAAGCGATGCCAAGATAAATAATAAGAAAGGCAATTAAGAACTTGAAAGGTAATATCTGAAAACTTTGAAACCTCAGGTTTTCAAAGAACGGAGAGATTGAGCTTTTTTGATACCAGTTATTTCTCTCCGGGATTCAAAGTAACGACCTCGTGTACAATTCCATTAAACGTGGAAGCGGTTGTTATTGTTGTTGGGTGTTTTATTGCACTGAGAATACAAATCTTTGAGGGTGTTAAATCAAGGAAGGTGTTCATTGAAACAAACGATTATGAAATGGAATCAAAGTCAACTCATTTGACCCGAGATTCCTCTGGACAATCAGCGTGCGAAGTCATGGCCCGTTCGCTACGATGACATGCGATACTTCTAATTAAACGACATCATCGCTTTGAATAATTTAAATAGAGAGCACACTTGTATGCGACTGATATGCATGTTTAACGCCTTTTTGCATACTAGCTGTAGCCGCGACTTCGTCCACATTGAAAAAACACACATACAACTTTGGGCATCAAAATTTGTTTTTGCAAACCTCCTCTTCATCTTTATAAATTTTAGCCGATACCCAGGACGTCGTCCGTAATTAGCTTAGTTTTTTTTTCTCTTCTATTGGCCGCAGTTCGATATTTATAGACTAAAACCTTCGTCGACAGGTATTCTAAGTACCACAAAATAACACTATACAAAAACTATGAAGAATAAATCAACTTAAGAAATAAGTAGGACTTGGTAGCTCAAGTGATAGAGCAACAGCACGGAACGCTGACGGTGCCGGTTCAAGTCCTGCCCGAGTTGAAAATTTTTTCAATTTATTTTCGATTTGAAATTATATAGTGCCTTCATGTGCAAAAAATATGTACATGTAAAAAATATAGAGTTCTCAAGAAATCAACTTACTTTAAAACTTAACGTCATATTAAAACATTCTCATATAACTTTGATAATGCAAAGTAGATTGTTAATTTGATTGATATCATATCTCTTAATACAATATTTACAGACTTTAAGAATGTTTAACTGTGTGTGTGTGATAACAAGAATAACAGTAAAAAACTAAGGCACCTTAAAAATAAGTAAATAAATAATTTACCACTTGAAACATCAATAATGTTTAATATAATGTAAATTCTTTGAAACAAAATACAAAACTTTTTAACATTAAAACCTTTAGTTATATAGCGTAATGAAATATTCATCTTACATATTGCATCGTCTCCATTCATTGATATTATTACAAACTAGTTTTTAAAAGAAATGTCTTTAAACATAGTAAAGTTCTAAGAATCTTAATTAAACCCATTTAAAAGTCATCGCTGGTACCACTTAAAAAACTAAAAGTGTCATTAATATAAATGACAACACTAATGATTCAGTACGAGGATCTATATGACTAAAATATATATACTTAAAAAAAATGGGTTTATAAGAAAAACTTTTACATTAATCAATATGCAACAGTGAAATAACTAAATGAAATATAGTTTTTTTTATCAAATCTTTTTTTTTCTTATTTGCAAATTAATAATAAATACACTCTATAATGATAACTTGTACAGTATTGTCTGTCATTAATGTGCATGCACAAATAAATCATTTTCATCGGCTTAATACCCAAAATGTGTTTTGTAGTTACGATGCAGTAGTAGTTGTTCCCGATAAGGAAGATAGGTGGCGAGTCAATACTGTCATATCGAGAAATTAACTTAAACTCATATATTTTGTGTTTTAAATTGGTAGAAGTATGATTAAAATCGATGGACAGTTGTATTGCGTAGACGACTTAACACATTATGAATAAATTTTGCAAACTTAGCTACAAACATATTTCAGGTTAGGATAGACGCATAAACGGATATTCCATATAACTTATCGTATATAGTGAAGAAATACGTCACCAATAAATAATCTAACATATTATACTTACTTTTATACTTAAACAGTCCAAAAACGTGAATCTTTTATATCCTTCTATTATTGTTTGTATAAATTTCCACTCTTTCTTTTGTACGCGAGTGACCGTGCGCTACATATTTAGTTTGGTCAGATATGATTTAATAAAGTGACGAAAGGTTCGTTAACTGTAATAAATTTACAGCCCCTACCACTGTTTCTCATAAATTAATATCGATTAAGCTTCAACTGCTTAAACGCTACCTCGTTTTTTAATAAAAATTAAGTTCGTGATCTTTCATTTATAATGGTACAATACAACTTTAAGTTGTATAGAGTTATATCTGTATAGTTTTATACAACATAATATTACTGGTACTTCTTATAAAATACTATAAAAAAAATTGAATATTTAAGCCTAAATTTTCTCCGTTCGAGTTTCAAGTGAGAAGTGATAGTAGGAAATAATCGTTACTCATCCACGCTTTTAACATTTGTTCAGCACTTCGTTAGTCCTTTGTATTTATTTAGAGCGTGATAAGTTTGTCCGGCGACTGAACGGGAGACAGGATATTCATTTGGGCATCCATCTGTTTTATCTTCAGCTAATTATGAATAAGGATTTTTGGTACGTATGAAAACGGGCTCGGGTCTAATAATAGTAAGAAGGTATGGCTGATAATGGCAAAAAGGTCGAAGATTGGATCCCCACCGTGTCCGTGTTGAATTTCGTCTAGAAATCTGGATATCTGGATAATCTGTCATTTTCAGTCTGTGGATTTCTAAATATTCAAAACCAAAGAAGTCGGCAGTGTATCTTGCTGAGATATAGCTAGGGTATTTTACCTCCCTTGCTTCCGTGCTTGTCTGTCCTCCTCTCGGTGTAGATAGATAAGCTAGATTGATAAAACAGTGCTTATTTAATATAAAACAGTGAGATTTAAAGATAAACGATACTGTAGCTATAAGTCAATTGGGAGAACTTCCGGGTTTCATCCTTGGAACAACAACCAAGTTTTGGCCGGAGGGGGCAGAAAAGTCTTATATATAACTTGTTTAGTTAGATGGAGTATGTACACAGAAATATGTCTGCTCCATTCTCCACAATCGTGAATCGAAATTTTTAGAGGTTTCTACCAGAAGCATCGGAAACAATACCCATTTACACATAAATAATACATAACAAGTCATCGAGTTTCAAAACGTAATCGACACAGTTGGATACGCATGTTTGTTCATTTGTATAACCAAGTGTTGCCATTGCAAAATAAGCAAAACCCAGTGGAATTTAGTAACACAATGGATTATTCTGGTTACACTATTTCATTTTTTATAAGGAGGACAGTCGAGTGTACTTTTCCTTGGATGGAAGGCAAAATGCACCTTTAGACTTCTATTTAAGGTGCGTTGTCGACCTCTGTTAATTTTGAATATATGTATTATTGTGTTATATGACTTAAAAATAAATACAGTGTCTTATTAAAATAAAATATTTTACCCAAAATAGTGTACACATACGAACATAGCAAAACACAAATAACTTAGTTTGTCTTCTTTACACGAAAAATATTAATGGACTGCTGCTAAAAAAATTAAAAATGTGGGGCATGAGGCTTAGATATGCTTGCACGCCACGGCGTTATAGTGTTTGATATGAGGGATGCCCGCCAAACATAGTAGATACCCTGTGACCACTTAGTACAGCATAGCGTAGATGATATTTTGTGTTTTAAATCGTTATCGGTGTTAGTTCTGGTTTTAAAGAATTATTATATACTATATGTAGTTTACGCGAGTAGCACACTTTAAATAAAATGCTTTAACGGTTTTTAACTACGGCTTGATGTTTTGGATGCATTGCAGCAGCCGTGGTCACGGGGAGAATCAATAATTTTCAAATAAATTTAACTTATATTTATCACGTTTTAAACCGTTCAAGTGTTTTTTTTAAAGAAGTATTGTATTCATATTGATCTCGCTGATCAAACAAAGCCGGTAAATAGACGGACCTAAATATTGTAGCCCATAGTTTGTAGAGCATTAATTAACGCGATTAGGACCCTAGTGATTGGGGTGATGTCGACCTGTTTGACGCTTGCTTTTGTAATTAAAAGCACACATGCACCAATGGTTGCAATTTATTTTCGACATTTCAAATTATGCCTATATTTGACGTACAATTTAGGAATGGCGAAACTATAACTGAATTTATTGAGCTAAGTTTATTTCAAATCAGAATTTCATTGTCGTTATATCGATTTTTGTTTAAATTATTAAAATCAGAATCAAATTCAGTATTCGGTAGAAAATATAAGAATGGAAACTCCTTAAGTTTTTACACTGTTTCACTCATATTATTCTTGCACTAAATACCAGTCATCACTTTGAGAACCATTTTTAATTAAGACAGCTTTGCAAAATACCGCGAAAGCCTAATACTTACAATTCATAATAAAATCAAAGCCAAAAAAGCATCAACGAAGACTCTTTCGTAAAACATAAAAAATATATATAAATTATATGATCTATTAATAAAAGCGTTAAGAAAATAGTTCTCCTTCCATAAGAATGTTTTTGGGATTGCTTGTTTGTATTATAGTTATTCTATAGTCATTATTGTTTAACTGTGTTGGGGGAGTTATTTAGCTATCAATTATATTTACTATCGTATTTTATCTTATATTATTGTATTTTTTTTTTGTTAAAACACTACTAATAATATTGAATACGATTTTCGAATACGAAACCTTATAAAAACACCTACACATAAAGAACTGCCCCCAAAACATGAGACAAACACTCGATATAATATTTCCAAATAGGAAACAACCTAATGGCTAAGAACCTTATCCGATGTCTACCCGAGAGGCTTTGAAAGGGGACTCTTAAACTTGAGAATGATCAAGTGGACAAGGGGGATCGAGTGGACTATGTGTGGACTAAATTAGAATCTAAAGCTCGTCGGGGTCGGTGAAAGGCGCAAAGGGTTTCTGAATGGGTGTGAAATTGTTTTGGGTCTGAGTATACTAATAAGAGTGGTTTTCCAAGCAGATTTCCGTTGAAATCTTCTTAAACCTACCCTATGCATTGGTTTGTGTTCCAATACAACATTATTTGAAGAATTAAAGTTAATAAATATCGAGCAATAAAACGCAACTATTACAAACGCTGTCTTTTACAAGGTCTGTAGTTTACGCGAGTTTAACAAAAGTGAAATAGATTAGTTAACTTATTTTGACTACTTCAATCCCCCCGTGACCATAGTTGCTACATCTGAAACGTCGGTAAAATAAGTTAATATATTTTGCGTTTAACCTTCTAAAGTGTTATATAAATTGTTTATTGTTCTCAAAACTCACATTAATATAACAGTTATATTATTTTTTAGAAGCAATACGTTTCAAGGTTTTCCAGCATAACCGAGAGACATAAAATTTAAATTCAATTCAAGGCGCTTTTAATTAATATCGAGTACTTTGACTCAAGAATTGAAGACGATTGATGTCAAGTCGATCTTGACCTAACTATCTATATGATTTAAATTTACTAAATTTCTAGACATACCTACATATCGTATTTTAACCAACGAGAAGTAAGCCTTATATTTTCATATGTTAGATAATTATTAGATAAGAAAATTATCTATTTACTAACAATAATGAGATTGTAGTCAATAAGTGTATGTGAGTAGTGGAAAACTTTCAAAAGAGAAGCCCTGAATAGTGGTATCGCTCTGTTTTTGTGGCGATGTTGCTGGTGCGTGCGGCTATGTAGCTGCCTTTCCCTTTATATCATGAATAGTCTAATCTGTACTATATTGTGAAAAAATAAGTTAAACTCTATTCTATTTATAGTACCAGGCGCTGACATAATATTAATAATGGAGATATATATACGATTAATTACAAAACATGTAGTTTGCCTGTTATCGCCTTGAGCACTTCCAGAAGAGTTGCCACTACTGGGAATCACTCGTCTTAGCGTCGCGTTTGGCGAACAAGGTATTGTATGTATATAATATACAATACCTTGCTCGCCAAACGATATTGCCTTATTTACTACTATTCCATTGTCGTGGCAAATAACATTTCAAAAAAAAAGCATAAAAAATAGTACACAGTTTTGAAATTCAAAATCTTCCGACCGCCAAAGTCAAAAACAATAATTATTTGTTAATTAACCACAAATACAAATCATTTCTAAAACGAGTTTGTTTAGACACTTAAATTAATACTTATCTGTCTGATACCAGAAACCCAGTTTTTGAAACCGGGTAAAATAATTAAGCATCTAATTATTTTCTATTACAGATAACTTAATTGATTTACAGGCGGTCCCGTCTTGGATAATAGATAACGAAATTTACGATATATCCCGATAAGCAATTAAAATGTTCCAATCGAGAAGCAATGGTAGGGGTCAAAATATTGCAGCCAAAAGCGGTGATTTATCGCAGCGATATAAAGCGAACTTGATAAATTATGGATTCCATATGGCTTTTTGGCAAATAACAAACTGTATTAACAAACTAATAATGTTTCGTATAACTCTCGAACGATTTCGTTTAACTGTCGATGTTTCTGAATTTAAAAACATAAATTATAATTCTTTCCTTAAGCAGGTATCTGCTGCTGTCTGATGCCGAATATAGGCCTCCCGTAAAGATTTTCAGTACTCGCCGTCGTTCGCGACCTATCAGTTTTCAGCTATCGTGACCAGATCGACTGTTTACCTGGTGGGAGTCGTCCAGTTGTCCACTTGACCTTCTTGCCCCAACGGCCGTCAATTCAACGAAGTATGTGCCCGCACACTACCACTTCATACTACTGATCCTATGGACAATGTCAGTGACTTCGGTCCTCTTACAGATCACTCTATAGATTACCGACATTCAAAGCTCAAATTAATCAACAGTGCATCTTGTTGAGATATAGCTATAGGTATTTTACCATCAATCAACTAAACCTCTTGCTTGCGTGTCTTCCTCTATTATAAAAAAATACACAAGTAAAAATCGAACCTAGGATCAGCAGTGTACCACATTGTTACACCACCAATTACGCACCACTACTGTGCATTTTTAATTATCAAATATTCAACATAATTTTCGATCACGTCTTTGATTAACACTTGGTCAACACGAGATGAGATCTTAATGAGGTAAGTTCTAGTTACAGCTATCTGGAGGATACTAGTTTTCATTAAGCGAAGACCCCATTAAATAATTCTTCAGGTCACTTTGGTGCTATTTGGGACACTTAATCCAAAATTATGCGGATTTTGGAACTATGTAGCACTATATTACCCTTAAATATCATTTGTAGGTTACCCGCGTAGTACACATACGAATAAAACACTTTTAACCGTCTCAAATGCGAAATATATTAGCTTATTTACAATTTCTTTTAATTAAGCCCCGACGTTGTAGATCGTTTGAAGCCGTGGCCATCATCAAAATAAAATGTAAATAAGTTAATTAATATAGTTCGCGTTTTAAAGTATTTTATTTTGTTATTATATATTGTTTTTACTACTTTAAAGTTATATGATCGAACCAACGGGTCGTGGGTTCGTCAGTGCAGTTATCGAATAAGGTAATTTATAGTTCATAACTTACCTTTTTAAAAAAACTAGTCTTACAAAAAAAAAATAATGAAGATGTAATTTTATTTAATCGAACTTACGCTTATGTGTGAAAATTCTAAAACTAAATTGAGAAATACGTAAGTATACTAAATTTCAATACGCAATTATTTTTAAATTATATTTTAATGATAGATAATTTCATTACAATATGTACTGTTTATAACAATAAAACAAAGATTGATCGAAATAACTTCTGTTATAAAAATAATAATCTAGTCCGTTGAGCTTTTTTAAATAAAGTTCAGGTTAAGCTTACGAGATGGCAGCACATACTCAATTTTTAATACCCTACCTGACCCTATATGATCGCTTTCTGCAATCTTATATCTATAGAAGGTGTATATAAAAGTAGGTTTTTATTGTGTTTTTCAAGTTAACTATGAAAGGAAATGTGAAGTAATTTTATAAATAATAGCCACACAACGTACTACATTTGCACACGTAAAAATCCAATTTTAATCGCATAAGTGGGAGATACAATAATAAAACCATTAATTTACTTAAAGCTAAAATATTACTTAAGTTATCTCCATAAATTTGATCAACCAAATAGTTTAACATGGCGCCTAACATTATTAGGCACATATTTATACTTAAGGGCAAAAGGCCCTGGGTTCAAGCCCCAAGTAAACAATAAATTGTTTCGGTCGGGTAGGACACGGAATACTGATCTTGCCTTTAAATATCAGAGATTGGGAAAACAAAGACATAAATGTGTTCGCCCCATGCTCCAACGGGGGAATCGGGATTTCACATATATTCTACATATATACGATTAGCACGTATCCTAATAACTCATTCGGAATTTGTATAATAGTTATTTACAATTTAAACGTGTAACGGCGGGTGGTCACCGCGGGCGAAAATTTTTGTATCGTGTAATTATTCCGTTCTTTAACAAGCCCCGAAATATTTTATTACAAATGCAATAAATCTCCTCATGTTAATCGCGTCCGATGGGTTTATTGTTGAATTATGATACAATTATGCTGTTTATTTTATGGGAGGCTGAAGCACGGTTGATAATGATTAGTACCATACTACGAATAATGATAAGACTTTTGTAAACATAAAAAAATTGAGAAGGGACATATTTAATAAATTACATAGCTAAAATGATATATAAGAAAGATATATAACAGTAGGTAACAAGCCATAACCAGTTGTATCTATCGACGACTTTGATTTTGATTATGAAAAAAATCATATATATCACCAGACATCGTGATTCAAATAAAATTGTAAAACACATTTAACAATTTATAAAGCGAAATATATAATTGTTTTTACTTTTTATTTAATTATGGTTCAACGATGCGGATGCATGCTGCATCTGTGGTCACGGGGGATAGTCCGGCGCCTGCTGCAATTTTTTAATTATACTTGCGTTAACTACAGACTGGAAATCAAATTGTCAAACATATATTTTTTTTTAGACGGACATTTAGAACAAATAAGAAATTACGCCGCTTAGCTTTAAACATTACAATAGGGCCCTCAATCTTCTCAATACGATTGCCTTTTTATAATCCTTAAACTTTTTTAACAACAATTACAAACATTAAATACTGTCTATAGTTTATGCGAGTAGTACACATTTAAATAAAACACTTTAACGGTGTAAAACGCGATATATTAGTTAAACTTATTTCAAAATGATTCCTCCAGTCTCCCCGTGACCACGGCTGCTGCAAAGCATCCGAAACGTCGGGCCGAAGTCAAAAATCATTTTCAAATAAGTTTAACTAATATATCGCGGTTTAAACCGTTAAAGTGTTTTATTTAAATTACAAACATACTTTATCGATGTCCGACGCATTTACATACATTTAAATGTTCTTATTATAAAGCTAAAGTATTTTATTTATTTCCCTTTACTTTTGATAAAGCTTTATTGTTGGCGAACTTGACAGTGCTTTTGACATAGCTATTAGTCAAAAGAATCGAACCCCACTCAGAGATGAAGCATGACGTTATCGCGCGCACGCTTTTTAAGCGCTTGTCTAAATAAAACAATACTCAGAAATCTGACATAGAATCAATATAAATTAGCACGGCGCGGCACCGCAAAAAAGGCTAAGCAAACAATAGCCACTGCTCGATTCTCAACCGTTCCCACCGCGAAGAATGCGTTCCACTTAGCACTTTTCATTAGCGCTGCTAATTTTACTGAAATAAACTGTTAGTACAAGATTTATTAAATGAAATAAAATTTTTGCAGCATGTGTATTTCAATGCGCGGTTCTTGAATGATATTCTTGCTGTTCTTCCATAATAGTATTATAACTACTATATTTTTCAAAACTTTTAAATTTAACTTATAACTACTATATTTTTCAAAACTTTTTATTGCCTTTTCCCCATAAATATGGGGAAAAGGCAATAAAAAATTTTGAATTTGAATGTAAGTTTTAAAATATGATGTATTATAGAAAATGTCTCGCCTGAACTTGGACTTAAGTGGAATAAACCTATGTGATTATTGAATTAGTAAGAAGTGTGACTAACGAGCCGATACACACATTCTTGCGGTTATCGTATCGGAACACCTATCTCGTAAAACACCGTCGTCTCTAAATAATAGATTAAGTGTGAACTTTTTTCTGGTAACGCTTGCGCAAGCTGAATAATTTTGTGTCTGTGGCGTGTGAAAAAAAAGAGTATTTTGTTAAATTATATGTTGGTTTTCGAGAGGAAATAGTAACGACTTTGAAGCAAACTGCAAAACTGTAAAACAATAATTTGTTTGAAAGAAATAGATTAATTCATTCTTAAGAACATTCAGTTTTAGGGGTAAATTCCTCAATTTTATAACGTCATCCCTTGGAAGTAAATGTACCAAAATACAATTTTTTCTATAGGACGAGATAGCACAAATTAGCAATAGAAATTATTGTTTTGTCTCAAAAAGCCGTGCTAAGTGTGTGAACATGGAAAATCTCTGTTTCGAAGACAGCGCATCTCGTTTACATGTTAAAATAGAAGTTGTTCACCTTCCATCGATCCATAAATATGTACACTACTTAAGTATTTTACAATCACATATTTGTTTCCGTGACTAATTCTTAGGTGTTAGATATATGTTATAATCGAAATACGAAGAAAACATATCGTTACCTGAATTTAAATTAAGTGAGTCAGCATCAAACTTGACAGGTGACATTTTAATGGCGTACTTTACGATATTTCGCGGTTATTACTAATACCTTGAATGGCTGGAACGATGAACGTGTCTGATAGCAACCTGTGCTTTATGATAGCGATTCATATCCGTTCTACAAATTCCCATTTGAATCATCTTTCTATTCTATATTTTAAAGGTGTCTTTTTGAAGTTACTTATATTTCTGTAGAAATCCTTTTATTTGGTCGTTATCAATAAATAAGTAAATAAAATGGATCTAAAATTTTTATTACATAGGATGTGAACCAGAATCCACAACATTTCATAACCAATTTAGTTACCGTATCGTAAATACTTACTACTAAATTGAAACACTTCTGTGTTATTATTAGGTATTTAACACGTTTCACATAATATAAATATTAAGTGAAATAATCTCGAGGAGCAATTTGGTCGTAGTTTCAAATCGTTTCTTTTTCGTTTACTTTCCTTATAATTAATATATAAATATATAAAACAAAAGTGAGCCCTATAAGACGCCTGACTGCCGCCGCATTGCGTTACGCAATAAAAAATAATAACGTATAAGAGAGAAGCTAAGGTAAGAACAATTTTAACAATGAGTTATCTATTTTGTTTTAGTCTGTTATTGTCTTCATGCCCACGTTGTCCTTCTGCCTCAATCCAAATAATAAAACATACTTGACCCGGTAGTAACCTTAAGCTCTGTACTTCAATTATTTTACAATAGCCTCAGAATGGAGTGTAACCATATAGAAAACTAAAATTCCCTTTTAAAAGCATTATCTACAGTAGAGCTTTATCGTGTATAGCCCTTTGTCTATCTAAATACGGACAAAGATATAATTAAGATTCCATACTCAACTAAATACTCCTTTTGCCGTTATCAACGTCAGATGCAGTGATAAAATAAAATGACTCTAAACAAAGTAATGTTTTGAAAATATAATAGCAACAACTGTAGAATTATTTTGGTATTAAGGAAATAGAATGAAAACATTGTCAAGATAAGCCTTATCATAGTTTTTTAGGTACACAACACATAAATCCATTCTGTATTATAAAATACGAAAGCAACTAAATACATACAGTTACATACATATACATAATATTATTAAAAATAGATTATTACAATATTAACGTAAAATAACCTAAACATAGATCATAACAACAAGATGCGCTATCGATCTATTTTGGTTTTAAATAATATTAATTTATACGGGTTTAATGCATTGATACATATTATGGAACGATAATAATTAGCATCCTATCCACACACTTACTGATATACATACACACACACTTATATCTATATAGTGCAACGGACACAGACGTATGTCCACCTCACCCTCCACACAAGGGAAACATTAACACATGGGTATCTGTCCATATTTCGCGTCTAACGGCACTTCGCTTGTTCAGTAGCGCCAAAGCCTAAGATTAACCGTTCAATTATAGACAGCCTAAATAAAGGAAAGGTAAAGATAAGGCAATGCTAATTCGGGCGCAATCGGAAGTAGTTTATAATAACATTGTAACAACGTGTCTTGTTCAAAACGGTTATCTTAACGACTAATTTGCTTGATTTATAGTTGGATAAGCTGGATTTATGTTTGTATAATTTAGCTGTCCGAACTGTTTGTAGCGTTTCATTTAACTTGTAAGATTATAAGTCGTGTTTATAGAGTAAGAAGACCGAATTTATATTTTCCTTATATGAGGCAAACAGTCTGTACCATGTTAGATATTTTTTAAAGGTTTGAAGCTATGAACTTTTAACTACTGAACTACGAAGATATTAAAAAAACTACAAAGCACTAAATAATACCAGAATAACTTTTAAAATATCTACTTCTACTGTTTGGTCAAAATGGCCCTTAAATTGAATAATTATATATGGTTCCGAAATTAAATAAATAAAATTGTGTAATGCCAAGTTGGTGTAAACCGTCAAAAATAGCGTTATTTTGCCCTAAAATGTACAACTCGTTCCTATCGTATCTTGTAACAGATATTTGCTGTTACAATCTCAGAATCTCAATATTGAAGCTATTAAACGTTAACAGTAGTAACCGTAATGCATTACACTCGCTTGCAAATGAGAATACAAATATATGCTAGCTTTTTTAAGGTTTATTATTATTTTAAGTCAATACATATGACAATAAAGTGTGTTATATTTAAAATTAGTGTAATGTTTTTAATGTTTTTAGTGTTTGTGATTTTTTTCATGAATATTTTGAACTGATATTCTGCTTACCTTAATAATTACTGTTGTGTAAAATTGTCATCATCATCATCTTTAAAATAATAACAATCTTTTTATTATATCTACTTCTATTCAATTGAAAAATACAGTGTGTTTAGGAGATAAGTTACTTTCAAACGTAACATTTGTAAGAGTTTTCGTTACTATTGGTTTGTAGAAAATAAATTTGCCGGTAAATTTCTGTTTCAGCTTTTTCATGTTGTACTGATATTTCTACTAAGTCAACAGCCCACCGTCTCATTCTCATTCTCCAAACGTTATTTTCATGTAGCAGTAGTAGTTAATCTGTTTTATTAGTTTTAGTAGTAGTTAGTATTCGATTAAGTCGACTGAGGTATCCCACCCATCCCCACTGTAGTGTACTAAACTAAAGAAAACTAAACATTTGCATTAATCCTTACATGTTATATATAATCAATTTTATTTATTGCCTAAAATATGTGCTCCCGGTTTTTTGCCATCGAGTGTACTACAAGTGGGCGTCAAATATTTGCAAGTGCGAGCGTGGGACGACACTCAGTTTCATCTCCAACCCGTTTGAAGAGACACTGACGACATCGATAGCACTTTACTTGAATCGACACTTTGCTCTCTTAAAGATACCTACAACACTGTTTTGATATTCTATTCTGTTTGTCTATACAGCTTTCTCATAGGCCGAGGGTATGCAATGTAGGAACAAGAATGAGTTGATTATAGTTATTATACTATTACAATAGAATAAGAAAGTAATTAAAACACTTGTTACGGTTTAAAACGCTAATAAACTGATATACAGTTTATTTTGACTACGAAGATTTAAAAATAAAATATCTAATATATACTGCGTTTGTAACCGTTAGAGATTCAATTTATGTGTACTTGAAAGAAAGATTAAAAAGATTTAAGTAAACTGATTCTATTCATGACTATGTTGCTATTGATATAAATTAGTGTCAATTCAACTTACTAATTTTTTATGTAATTGTATATATAGGTTTTAACTCCATACCCATAAACACTAGGTCATGTTTTAATATAATATCTGATACCGTAATAATCTTGTTTTTGTTTCATAGAGGAGCACAGATAAGCGTAGGGTTAGTTGATGGTAGGTGAAACAATCCAGCCATATTACATCTTAACAAGATGACGAACTATTTTGGCTTTGGGTATGGGAACATCCACAGGCTGAAACCAAGCAAATTAACTTCACGGTTTCATCATCTGTGGACGGTGGTTTTTGACTGAGAGGGCGAAATTCCCTGTATTCCCTTCGGCTATTCCTACTACCTATTTTATATCCAGATTTCCAAATTCCAACATTTTTCAGAAAAATTATAAAGTTATTAAAAAATGTTGGACTCTGTGGTAATTATCCGACGACCCGTTGATAGTTAACCATACATTGCTAGTGCCTAACACATTCTAATATACATTTTAAGTTAAAAATTGTTACTAACCCAACTAACACACATTAGAATTAATTAATTTTAAGAAATGGATTTATGGTCTGAAAAATGAATTATTATTATACAAATGAGCATGCGTGTTATAGAATTTTTATCAGTACAAAAATAGGTGTGTGAAGTAAGGCGTCACGAAGGGGTTTAAAAAAAGCGGGAAAATGCGATTTTCTTAGCCTGTTTCGCGAAGGATTTTTAATATCACAAATAGCTCGATGCTATAGAAAGAGCGATAACCCGCGAATGACACACTATCAATCATAGTTCAGTGAACGATATAAAGTTGCACTCTCACCGCTCTTTGAGGGGGATCTTATTGGAACGGCGTCAATCAAGCACTTGACGTGTTTTGTAACCGAAAATTGTTACATGGCGTGTTAACAATGAGATTCTTTGAAATAATCTTATCGGGAGCGAATCTAAGCTTTAGAACATTCAACCTTTACACAGGTTACAAAAATATGTTTTTAAAATATTTTTGTAAAGTTTTGTATCTGTTTTTATGTGTATAAAAATATAGTTATCATTTGGAACTATTCGGAATAGCTTTTTTTAAGAGGTCGTGTTAAGTGTGTGAGAGAGAAAGTGTAATACTTAAATGGGTCAAAAACAAGCACACTTCTATGTCTCTTTCACTGAACTTATTGCCAGGCAAGTTGTTGATAATATTTCTGTGCCGGCCTGACAATAACGAATTATTTCCTAGGATTTGAACTCCTTCCTTTGATTAACGATTCTACATATGAAAACTTTAATCTTTTTCACACGTTTTGCACATGATGGCACTATATAAATTAAAAATCGATTTTACGATGTGTAGAACTCGGTAGCTCAATTGGTTAGAGCAACGCGAAACGCCGACGATGCCGGTTCATGTCCTGCCCGAGTCGTAATTTTTTTTCAATTTATTCGCCATTTCTAATTCTACGTCTGTTACCGTTTTATGACTAAATTGTAATAATATGTAGGTATAGTAGATTAGATTTAATCACTATTTTTATTATATAGTTCACGATACCATTATATGAACTAAAATCGATGTTTCCTAATATCCTTGCTTTTTATATGTCTTTGAACAGTTGTAATGATGAATCATCAACCGCCTCTGCAGCTAAATGGTTAAACGTGTTGCGTAGCATTGCGTTAAGCGCGATAGGTCCTGGGTTCGAATCCCGGGGAAACAGTAAATTGTTTCGGTCGGGCAGGGCACAGAAGTCTGATCAACTACTTGCCTGTAAATAAAACCGATCAGTGAAACGGACACAGTAATGTGTTCGCCCCATGCCCCACGAGGGGGAAACGGGATTTCACAGATTCACAAAGTGAGAATTCATTTATGGTGTTTAATTTGCTTTGGGATTCATAAACATTTGTCTAGCACGTATAGATTATAACAGTTGTCTGGTATCCACGTGACTGTATAATGTTTAATGTGTTGTTTAACGCAGATATTAGAAAATCCACAGACTGATATTGAAACGCGACTACACTTTATGGATTTCAGGCGAAGTGTAAAATGTTTTAGGATAAATTTATTTTTAGAAACATATTGGAGCTGTAAGAAATCAAATCTACGATCCTTTGATTATTAGCCATACATACAAGGTGAACGTGTTTTGTTCCAAAATAATTTGTTTTATTAAAATACCGTTAGGGACCAATTTTATGTCTATATTTCTATATTTTAAAGAGGCTTGTCAACTGAATACATAATAAAAGCTTAAACTAAAAGTAGCTTAATATACTGATGAGATGTGACGAGTATTTATTTAAACTAAAGTTATGCACAACATCGCTATAAAAATATAAAATAAATAGAAGTAAACTTAAATCTGAGAAATAATTACTGAAAAAAACATTTAAGTATTTTTTAATTTTGGCTTTTAAATTTATCATGATATGTAATCTGTGGTCTTTATTTATTTATTTTCAAATCTTTATCTGTTTAGGAGCTAATCTATTTAAACATTTCAACGATTTTATATAAGAACTTTTTCAATTGTAAAACCTAATAGTAACGCAGGACTTTTCTGATTTCCCAGGAGCAAGGCGGGTAAACTTTTGATGAAAAAAATTAACGTGAAACTTGATAGGAAAGTGTCTCTATTGCTCATTGGTGTATTTTCAATGTTTATTTTGAGTAATTCTAAATTTTGAAAGGATTTATGATTTTTCGATCTAAATTTTAATTATATATTAGAACTTCTGGAATATTTTGTTTATCAAATTAAAGGTCAATAGATAAGAATCGTTGTTTGATATAAGACCTTCAATAATAAAGATTGTGATCAAGATAAAGATCTTCTGTAATAATTAGGAACTATTTCTAGGTCATCAATTTTATTTATGCTCATCCTTTTAGTACATTTTATCAAATATCCTGGTATTCCTGGGCACAAGTGTCTTTATAAAAAGAGAGCTGCCGCGCAAATTGAATCCGGATAGAAGAATTGCCGCCACAAAAATAGAACTAATCGGGACTGTTCTTAACGTACTCTTGAATCTTCTAAACTCAAATATGGACTCGTGTCCAATTTTCCATATGACGGGAATAGTTGAATCTAGGACTTCATCTGCAGTGGGGTGTACTAACAACTTAACTAAAGCCTCCGTATCTCCCTTTATATTTTTGCAGCCATCTGCATTATCTGGTTAAATGGAGGGATCTAATTGCAAGCCCTCGGCAAAAATCTCTATTATAAATAAAGTAATTGAGTCGCGCAAGCCACAGCCGTCGCCAGAGACACCCTAAACGTGTCCTTAAAGGCATAGACTAGTCTGTGGTAATTCCGCCACCTTGGATTTGGATGTGGTATTTTAAACCTTACTGTTTAGTATATAGGGTTGGCAATGCTTTAGTGATTCTAGCGATGACATCCGCGGAAAACTTTTAATTTTCTTTTAATCCCGAACGTTTGTCTAATCATCAGAGGGTTGCAGGATGACGAATTAAACGGATTGCGTCGGTGGCGTAAACCTCGTAAATGAGCTCACTTTATTCCTTCGGGGACATCTTGAGGGGTGTTTTAATGAATTTTCGATTGTTTGTTGTTTACGCTTTATTGCTTTATGATTTGTAGGGATGTGCTTCGTTGGTCGTTTGGTTGGTACCCTGCGTATCAATAGCGTCGGTTCTCAAATCACTAAAATTATTATCGATTCTTTTGTAGCTTCTTGTAGTTTTAAGCTAATTGGCCGTCTTTTTGCTATGTCGATGACATTATCAGGACATGTAGCGTATTTCTTGACTACGCTCGTCTCCTCTTAGTTCAACACTTCGCAAAATGGCTGCGTAAGTATTATACAATTTATGTGACTTTGTTTATTTCGATTTAAAATCCAGTCATTCCATACGTAATTCAGACACCACGTTCGAATAGAACACTTGTTTTGTTTCATCAATATCCGTTAATTTACTTTTGCGTGAAAGACATTTTGTGTATCACACAACATGCATTATGCTATATAGTCTATAAATAATATAGCATAGACTGAATAAAACATAGTTTTATAGGTCTTCTTACCAATATTACATTTGTTTTAGAGAATTGATTGTTAACCTCAATCATCCTTAAATAAAATCAGACACACACAAATATTTTATTGGGAATAAATACTATTAATAAATACAATTAAAAACTCTGATGAAACCGAAAGACCGCAAACTTTGTGGACTCCAGTTATCGTACAATGGATAGCAGTAAGCAATAGGCAAGCAGGCAATAGACGTTACGAAGAAGTTCTGAAGATAGGAGCGCTTCACGTTATGCGAACAAAAGCCAACAATCGTCTATCGATTGTAGCCCCGAGTGCATTTTGTCGTCAAACATCTTGAGACCCCATTTTACAAAGGCCCTCTGACTTATATTAATCTTTAAAGCGATTTGGGATTGAATTTCTGCATGTTTCTGCTACATTTCGCATAAAGCGTATAAGGCTTTGAGCATTTTCAATTTTTTGTACATATGGGTTGTGAATTAGTTAACATTTGAAAACATGGTACAAAAAATCATGTGACAAATTAAAAAAAATATTTATAAGAATGGCTATTAGTTAAAATACTATTTTAAAAAATGACATAATGCCCATTGTTTAGATTTTTGCTCTCGTCAGACACGAAAGGGCAGATGAAGTTAGTCAGCAGAAATCCTCTATTCTACTTTCTATTTATATTATAAATGGGTCAGTTTTTGAAATTATCACTTTTATGGATTTTGACTTCTTGACGATCAAATGGTTCTATTGGCCGTCAATCTACAAATAACTCTTCTCTATTCGCTACTATTTAACTAGTTCTATCTATTAAATAACATTTTTTTTTTTGGTTTACATTAGTGAAGTCAATATTAGTTAACATATTTTTAACTACGACGCGACTTTTCGGATACTTTTTAACAATCGTGGTCTTTATAGAATATAGTTCGGGTTTTATAGCTCAATGTGTTTTATTTAACTGTGTGTCGCTTAAATAATATAGGATACTTTATAACACAGTGGCTTCTCGATAGATGACAAAATGAAATATAAAATTCTCAATTATACAAAACAATTTAAAACGATGCGTTATTATTTTGAAAATAAACAAAAGACGATCGCATAAGAACTCTTGAAATTCACATAATGTGATCTCGGCAAAAAGATGTTTCTTTCGAATTCTTTCCTTCATTATGTGTGGAAACCCGAGGCCTACAAGTAGTCCACACTCGAGCAAACAAATAACATAATTCCCTGATAGAAAAATAGCGTAGCGCCATTACTCATGTATATCAAAAGGTTTTTACAAAGGATTTCATTTCATTCACCCTATTACGAGTATTCTTCGGCTCTTATTACGAGATGAAAGTTACAAAATAACATAATACGGATATTGAAATGCGTGTTTTCTCCCTAATTCAACCATTTTGTATGCCTATCGCTGTATGACCCAATTATAATGGACCCTTTAACATTGTTACATATCTATGCTAATATTGTGAATGCCAAGCGCGTCTGTTCTTTCTCTCGTTACAATATAATCAATAAGTATTGTTGAGTTAACGCTAGTAGGACATGAGTAAAGTAAAATACCGTTTCAATCGAGCTGCCGAGTCCTATTATTTCAGTAAGCTTAACTTTATACAGCTGGAGCCACAAATTGAGGACGTACCACATAAAAACTTAGTGCGTCGCAAAAATGCCTACAATACGCAATAACGATATTGACGTTCATGAAATTTTACGTCACACTTAACCCTCACCTACTGTTGGTGTTCTATCTAAAATCGGATATCTGAAACTATCCCGCATCGGGTCTATACGACATTCGTTTTTATTTCCCACTAAATAAAGCCTGGATCGTAAAATTTAAGTGTGACGCAAAATTAACTTCTTTGTACTCGGGAGGCTTTGTAGGAGATAAACTTACGTTATATGCTATATATCCCTTAATGGTTTTTAGTTTAGTTTTATTCTTGAGAAACTAATATATAGATAATAAAACTATATAATGTGGGCTGTATTTTAAAGTATTTTACTTTTAAAACACTAACGGTTTAAAACGCGATATATATTAATTAGACCCATTTGAGAACTTGTACTTTTATTCTCCTTTAACTAATATATATCGCGTTTTAAACCGTTAAAGTGTTTAATTTAAATGTGTGCTATCGCATAAACTAAATTTTAACTATTTCGATATTAAAAGATATGCATATTATAATATAACAATCTATATCTAATGTATCGTTTATGTGTATATATTACAAGAAGTTTATATACACTTTAAAAATAATTTTCCTTCTATTAAAATAAATATGCAACTTTTTATTGAACCATAGATGGCGTCACAATCTAAACATTTCTCATTTACCAATCAACGTACGACAGTTGGCAAATATTTCTGTACGTTTGAAAGCCATCAGAAGAAACAAATATCGATTAAATAAAAAAAAATAAACGGTTTTAAATGCAAAATATATATAAACGTATATAAGTTAAGTTAACTACTATACTAAAGATCTCCATAAAAATTGCCCTGTTACAAACAAACATACTAGAACACAGTTAAAAATAAAGTATAAATTCTGTTATCCAACAAACAACTATAAACAGTTTGAATGCATTCAAACTGTCCAATCAAAATTGCGTGAAATAAAAACATTGAATTCCGCCTAAATTCGACCCGAAATGCTCGCCGAGGCGCAAACAAACAAATATTGCATGAGCGACAGTTATCAATACACTGTTTGTTCGTTTGTCGAAGCGATATTTGTACAAACACCGGCTCGTGGGCTTGCATACATTATTGGACCTCAAGTTAATGACCGCGAGTGATTTATACCTTGCTTCTGTATTCATTAGTCCCTGATTGATGGACAATGGCGGATTTGATTTTTCAGATTTCTATTCTATTGTTATTGGGACCAAACATCTAAGTAATTACGTCTATTATCAAGGTTTTGTAATCCAGAAGATACAGACTAGAGTTCGAGAAGAGAAGGTACAAATTCTTATAGATAGCAAGACTAAAAGATCAAATTTTTTTTGTGCGTGATAACTAATTGCTTAAATTATTTATCATGATGGTAACATAATTTAAATCTTTTTCAAATGTAGGTATTATATGAATTAAAAATCGAAAATAAATTGAAAAAAAATTTGATTCGGGCAGGACTTGAACCGACATCGTCAGCATTCCGTGCTGTTGCTCTACCAATAGAGCTACCGAGTCCTACACCTCATCGTCGAATTTTTTCAACTTATTGATACATGCACATATCGCGCAGTGTAATTTCAACCTTAAAATTTGCTTATTAAGATTCAACGTCTTATGCTTTGAAGCTTTAGACATTATTGAAGATGAAATTACAAAGTTATAACGTTTGGAAAATATTTAAGTTTTCAGATGTAAGTATGTTTCATGTAATATTGTAAATATTTGGACCTATACTAATATTATAAAATGTACAAAAACATTTGTTAATACGGGTTTTTCATTATTTAAACTATTATTTAAGCTCGGACCTCGAACAGGTTTCAAAATCAAAATCAGCGAAATTTAAAATTGGATTCAGTTTACGCGAGTAGTAAACAATTATATAAAAAATAACGGTTTAAAACACGCATTGTATTAGTTAACAGACCGTATGTGTATGTATTTCGTGTCTTAAATCGTTCAAAGTGTTTTATTTATATAATCATGTGAATAAATATATAGATCACTCCTTTCCACTATTGTTTAGGGTCGAACGTCACGGAATGTTGATTGCAAGTTCACTCAGGCCCGATGTAGTGCATTTGCTTGGATCGTTATGAATATTCTAATAACGCTAAGCGATTATAGACCGTATGTCTTTATGTAAGCGGAGCTTGATTGAAATGAAATTAATTAAGCAGTTTACATCGCCATCATTTAAACGATGTGATGAAATTCTTGGGCGTCTTATTAGAGGTAAGCATCTAGGCAACTGTCTATAGTTTACGCGAGTAGTACACATTTTAATAAAACACTTTAACGGTTTAAAACGCGATATATTACTTAAACTTATTTTCTTATTTCCAGACGTGGCTGCTGCATAGCATCCGAAACAACGGACCGAAGTTAAAAATCATTTTCAAATAAGTCTAACTAATATATCGCATTTCAAACCGTTAAAGTGTTTTGTTTAAACTGTACAAAATGTTCAAATCACGAAATACCTTTTTTTCTACAGCATAGGATAGCAGAACTACAGCACAAATCAAAGCACGAACAATATTGTTATATTTTTCAAAATGCAGTGCTAAGCGGTCATTTCGAAAGGCTCGTCGGTGTAAGTTAACCCGAAATATGAAAAAGAACACACCAAATGCGAGGACCAGTGAATTCCGGAGCAAACCAGGCGTACACAATTGCCACTCGAGTCGCAAAGAATTAATTCTATGAACAATTTAACATCGATTAGAACACTCGCGCCGGGGGCGATGTCGCGGAAGGGAAATTTATAGGTTTATAAAGGACTGCACAGGGCACTAATTTAGGGCCCAATGATAGACTGAGCCCTGCGTCACATCCATTGTTGTGGTGTCGGAGTGTCGTGGCGCCCAACGCCATTTGTCAGCGACGATCGTTTGTCGCGCGTCGCTACATAACTAATTGATGTTGTAAATCGTCGCACGCGCTGTATCGTGCTTTTGTTTCTATCGTTGAGTATGTAAAGGCATTAGGCAAGACTTAAAGCTTTTTAGATACATCGCTTCGTTCCGTTTGTTGTTTATGTTTCAGGTGGGAGTTTAGGGTGCGTAGCAAAGTTACTTTGCGAGCGAGATAACTGCTGATTAGGTTAATAAAATCTTTTGTGACGAATGACAGGCAAACATAGGATTCATTTAATGTGAAATAATGAAACCATATAACTGGCGATCTATTTTTCATAAATATATTGTCCGCTGTTTGAATACGGTTCACAGAGACCTAGGTCTTATTTTTAGGGCTAGGGCAGACCGAGGGTTTCAGTTGATGGGAGGTCCCAACCATATAACGTCTAAGTAAAATTGCTATCGATATATTTTAGCTTTGGACATTCGGAAATCCACAGACTGAAACTGAGACGCGATTCAACTGTACGGCTTTTCATTTTTAATAATTCTAGTACCCATTTAATATGCAGATTTCCAGTCGAAGATCAACATATTTCAGAAAAAATATAAATTCATTAGAAACAGGGCAGCCACGTTTGTAATCGAATCTGCGACAAGTCGCTTATCAGCCATACAGTGCTAGCATTTTAGACCAACGAACCCGTCAATAATGGTATTGACGGGTTCACGTTGTTTTTCGGGCTGTTCGGCCTACGTGGCTGAACGATGGCTGTGAAAGCCTTACACAATTTACTAACATATGTATTAAAACCATAACACTACGAATTACCACTCGAACATAATTCTCTATCAGCTAATAACATATAATCCGACTAAGTTAAGTCCCATGTAGAACACAGTACATAGCAGACAATTCCTATTAGCGGCTAAACAGGCCGGTGGCTACATGACACGTCGAACTAATCTCGGCTTACGGTCGCAACTCTGTTGTGCCCACAATGCCCTCCGCAATGCCTGTTCGTGCCTTTGAAGCCTACGACAGGATCAAAAGGCCACCCGCCACGGTATTAGAAGCCTATACCATAGGCGGTTTTGATTAGTACAAATTAGGTACTGTAGTTTTATAACACTTTTAACGGTTTGAAACGTGAAATAAATTAGCTCACTTAAGTATTAATATTAATATCCTATATATTAATATTTCATCTCCCCACCTCGCACACTATTTATTAATAAAAATCATAAATTTTTAGTTAAAAAAAATAGTTTTTTATTACTAATTCATATTTATAAACTAATGTTGTATTATATATTGACGTCTGATCTGTTGTTGATGTATCTTTACTAATATTATAAAGCTGTAGAGTTTGTTTTTTGAACGCGCAATCGGAGGAGCTATTGGTTCGAATTAAAGAATTCTTGATGTTTCGGTTAGGGCATCTTTCGAATAAGACTTTAAACATTGCGCTGCAAGCAATAGGAGCGAAGACACAGTGGAAAATGTGGAAAAAACGGGGAAAATTATTCATTTATAGGGGCTTCCGTTGTGTGCGCAGCGAAAACGATTAAAAGTAATAATTTCTCTTTAAACGATCTAAAAAAACACAACGCGGATAACGAAGGTCGAAGGTGTTACTTAGAAGGTGTTACGCAGATGAAGTCGCAGTCACAGCTAGTCTTTGAATAAATATTGAACGATTAGTGTTCAACAAACATTTCGTTTAATTCCTCCTTATTAGCCCGAACGAGATCGTCATTGTTGATTGCATTGAAGCGACTGCCAAAAACACATGCTATGCGCCACTTCATCCCCCAAAGCAAATAATAAAACCATAAATTTTCCGTTTTGACAAATTCTTATCAATTCCTTCAATTGGTGCGGGTACAACACGATTGCGATCAGCTTTCAAAATATCGGAGGGTAGATTTTGATTTAAAACAGGAATCGGGCTCGGTATTGTCCGGAAATATAAATTGAATTCTTATCTCGATTCGATAACGATTTTCAAGTTAATATTAATTATAATCGAATGGGAGCAATTTCCCCCTTATCTGTGGGAGAGTATAAATCTTTTCATAATAATTTTGGGATGCTGTACATCGTAAGAACAAGCTACAAAGACGAAATTGTATTAATATCTTGACTTGACTGAGCTATAGCTTTTTGTTGGATATTTGTTTTTATTTCACCCATTTATGTAAGTCAATAGTTAAACAATGTTGACTAATAAAAGAAAATAGACAATCTATTATTTATTTGGAGATACAGGTGAAGCTAATAGTTACTTTTGTATGAAACTTTTTCATACCGCTATTGACTTCTTCTCTTAAATTCATTGAATGTATACTTATATTACTACTAATAAATTAAAAGAATGAAGATTGTATAATAAAATAATAATTGGAAATATGATTTTCACCTTGACATGACCGGACTTTAACATGAACATATAATTTGAAAATTATTTTAACTACGGCCCGGCGTGTCCGATACTTTGTCACGGGGAGACTAAAGATGGAGGGTGTCTCTAATGTCAAAGTAATAACTGCTACGCTAGCGTCATCTGTTCCGTCGTATGTAGCGAAATTTTTAAATAAATTTAACTCTTATATTTCGCAATTAAAAACGTCAAAGTGATTTATTTAAATTTGTACTACTCGCGTATACTACAGACAGTATTTCGTATGATCAAATTTATAAGTATAGTACAAGATAATGCATCGCAAAATATAATAAGCAATTCGCATGCCAGACGCTCTCTCGAAGCTTTCATCACAGCCCATTCGCAGCCCAACTTTTTATGCAAATAGTATAACGTACCCCATATCACATGGAGAACTATATGAACGTAAGCTTTTACTATGTCCTATAGTATGTAATTGCGTGCGAGCCTTCGTGCTTTGAATAGGGAGTATTCTACAAAAGAACTTTTAAGTTAAATACCTAACTTAAAGCTGTTAATGTTTAAATAAAGATATATTGACTATTTAAACTTTAGTAAAAAGTTAAAGATATTTTTGTGAGTTTCTATCTAGAACATATAAACACTAATATTTTTAATGTCAAGGAACTCACAATTTATTTTACAGCCTTTAAAGAAATCCAATCTGTTCTGTTTTCCGGTTAATCTTTAATTAGACTGAGAAGGACGAAAGGACGAGATTCACATCATGGTATGTGAAATACTCCAGCCATATAACATCTCACTTGATGTGCTGTCGGCCTATTTTAACTTTCGAAAATCCACAGATAAAGCTATTGATTGGTTGACCTAAAGAAAAGGTTTACAAATTCGACGATGACGCGTAGGACATGGTAGCACAATTGTTCAGAGACGCACGGAACGCTGTTGATGCCGATTCGAGTCCCGCCCGTGCCGTTATTTTTGTAAATACATTATCGATTTTTAATTTACATTCCGCCATAATGTGAAAAATATTAAAGTTTTCAAACAAACAATTTGTATTTGTACATAGTATGGTATCATAGTATAGCCAGTTACCAGAACTGGATAGAGGTGTTTCAATCTAGTTCCCAACAGAGCTAGTTAACGTTGATAGCTAAGTACGGCGTTGTTTATTTATCCGGACGGCTCGTGTGACACGAGAGCCAAATTGGAAGACCTCCAAGGGACTATTTGCCAAGAACAGCCTAGTTTGGACACCTGCACGGAGCGTAACACTTCTCATTTTGAGAGTACTCGGATTTTTAGTTAGATTTTTATGATAGAGGAGGTTCGTTTGATGGAAGACGAAATTCCTTAGCTATTTGATATCTTAAATAGATGCGCTGTCATTTTTTGCAGACATTTGGAAATCCACAGACTGAAACTGAAATCCTCATTTTCGTCGTTCGTGGATTTCAATATTCATACTAGAAATTTAATGTCCTGATTTTCCAAATCGAAGTTTTTACTATTGCTATTTTACGAGAGTACAATTAAAATAGATAATCTATTTAGTATCGTGTTTTATTCTGAAAGACAACATTTAGACTTAAAACTTAATGTGATAAAACATTTTTCAACAATTTCAAACTCAAAATGTTAATGTTAATTATTTTTAATGTAATTTAACTTCGTCCCGACTTTGCGAATGCTTTGTAGCAGTCGTGGTCAGAAGACACTATAGGTGGAAAATGTCCCATCCAATTTCACCAACTAACGCTGAAGTAGATGGCGCTGGCGTAGTAGTTTTGACTTCGACGTTATTATTATTATCTTCTTTCGGGGACACTTATTTCCCCATTGACTTTTACATTAGAGAACGCTGTAGATGTCGGTTCAAGTCCCGGCCATGGTATAAATTCTTATTCGATCTACATAGATTTTTAATTTATAAAACTCAGTTTATAAAAAGGGATTCTAACATAGCTAAGAATAAATAAAAGTCTCATCTCATTTCCTATAGTAAGAGGGTACACTTGAACCAGTTTCCTAAGATAAAAAGACTTATAAATAAAATCCCTCTCGCAGTGCATGTGTCAACGCAACGCTTAACATTAAGTGCGCTGCGCCGTGATTTACATTGCTCGTACTTTCTGTTCAATTCCACTTTATTGCATCACGCCTACGCTCTTCTACAATTTCACTCCTTTACCATTTAAATAAAACACTTTAACTTTGCAGCAGCCGTGGTCACGGGGAGACAGACTGCAAAGCATCCGAAACGTCGGGCCGAAGTTAAAAATCATTTTCTAATAAGTTTAACTAATATATCGCGTTTTAAACCGTTAAAGTGTTTTATTTAAATGTGTACTACTCGCGTAAACTATAGACAGTATTCCTTTACTATTCCATACCATTTCCTGTACCATATGTAGTAGTGACAGTTTTGTATTCGAACTAATTGTCCTGGCCGACTTCTCGACATTCGATTCTATAATATTTTAGTTTAAAAGGAATAATAATTAAAGAATTGGTATTACACCTACTTTGGTAGCAACGTATGGCTATTGAGCTACCCCAAAGCCACTCTCACCGGGGCCAACATATTTTCTGGCAATTCTAGACATTAAATGGAATATCGAAATTATGTCTGGGTGACGAACCACCGCCCACAATCGAAATTTATATATATAATGAGTACTATTACAATCGATGTCATTAAAAAATGTATAGTTCCTTAATAAATTGTAAAATTTAAAATGACAGACACCTTCCTATATATTTCATAGATTTCACATAATTAAAAATACTCAAACAGTCCTAAATTGGAAAAAATCTGTATAAGCTTATTAACATTATGACAATTTAAATTAAACGACATGAGATAATGAAATTTTAACTTTTTAGAAGCTTACGATTAGGAAAAATAACTTTTAATTGGATTATACTCGTTACAATATTTATCGAGTTATTTTCTTTGCCTTTGAAGTGTGCTTTTATTGTAAGGGTTTAAGGAATAATTTATAACTGAATAACAATTGAGTGCACTAAAGTAGAGTGCTGAAACTAACAGTACTTACCTCGAAATTATTTAAATATATATGTAATAATATAAACACACTATACATACAAGATTTAAATTGACAAAATAAGTAAGAAGTACAAACGAAGTAACATAATTAAGTCAGATGAAAACCAAGACAATGGTTCTGGTCCAAACACGAACATTTTCGATAGGAGACAAGAAAAAACCTCAAAAGACGATACAGATTAAAAAAAAAACAAGAATTAATATACATTCGATATTCGATTTAGTAGGAATCAAATATTCATCTTTACATCTTTCTTAAAAAATATTAGAGACCGATGAAAAATACCAGGATAAAGCTTTACTTTGAAGTAACTGACAAGTTAAAAATTACCAGCTACTGCCACTTTATATTATTAGTACTAAAACGTGGCACTAGCTAAACTAATTGATAAACTTATCCCTTTTAAACGGGGTTATTTTAAGATAAGATATATTTTTGTATCCGCTACTTAATGCATTGCTAATGTTATCATTTGTCACTTTATTTCGGAACTGACATTAAAATATTACTATTCAGATACTTATACAGACATCCATTTTTCGTTCTAGAAAGGTGTAATAATTCAGCAAATTATTTATACTTAATTCAATACATGGCGAAAACAGCGCCATCTTTTATCCTTTTAGTAAATCTTATTAGTGAGTACACTAGCTTTTGTTTCTTCGTTGTATGGACTAAAGTCAGCGCCATCTAGGTTTAGTAGTAGTAGTTATAATTAATGGTATTAATTAATTTACTGTAACTTTTCCGTTTTACAGTCTAACTTATTTGTCGATCAATTTATGCATCATATATTAGTGTTAATCAAGTATTTGTGATAATCGCCTCAATTCAGTGGGATAATATAATAGTAATTTTTGTTTTATTTATTTTGCCGTCCAAAATTGGTATAAATATAACGTAGAGACTTATAAAATGAATTAATTATTGTTAAACAAAATACAATAATTAGTATCTAGTAAATTCTCTGTACAACATAATAGTCTGAAAGTTTAGTTAAAGATTTTTTTAATGAAACATATTTATCTATAAAGTTCCCCTTAAATTAAAAATTATGAAACAGGCTGAATTCGAACTCTAGACAGCAGAGTGCCGTGCTCAATGAATCAAGTCAACCATAATAATGATTCAAGTAATGACGATTAAATAACAAGTCATATAGGAAGAAGTTAAATAACTAAACATTTAAGGCAAATCTTCGAAGGAAGTCAATAGACGAACTATAGCGTTGGGAGGTAATAAACCTACAATGTTAGTAAATAGGGGTTTTGAGCAATGATTTACAACGCATTATGAGCGGACTCGTCTTCACAATTTGCTCCTTTCACTGTGCTTTTACTACCAAACATTAACCTGTTTCTAAATATAGTTTATTTACGAAAGGTGAGGCTAATTTTTAAATTACATATTATTAAAAGTTAAAAGCTTCAGCGCCGATACAAGAACGTAAAAACGCATTTTTATTTTTTGTAAAAATAAAAGTAAAAATTGTTATAATTTAAATAAAACACTCCCCGTGACCACGGCAGCTGGAAAGCATCCGAAACGTCAGGCCGTAGGTAAAAATAATTTTCAAACAAGTTCAACTAAGATATATCGCGTTTTAAACCGTTAAAATGTTGTATTTAACTGTGTACTACTCGAGTAAACTACAGACAGTATTTAATTGTTAGAATAATAAAATTTATACAAATTATTAAATATCATTTGAATAATTATTTCATGTTTGAACTTTCTACTTTTGTTTCACTTTTGGAACTTCACTGTGTTACACACGAGTAGACACATTCTACTATTGATTTTAATAGCAATAACTTTGACCGAAACTATTTATTTCCCTCAGAATTGGAACCTAGGACCTCTTGCACTTAACGTTACACTAAACATTGTGTTTAGCCTCAGAAGTCACACACGTTTACTAACACTGTTATATACTTGTAGCGCCATCTAGCGGTACTGTCTAGAGACTATATTTTAAAATAATTTCTTAACGACTACATATATCTATATGAAAATAATATAAAATAAAATAAGCCTCTACTACTACTTCACATTCATTGTTAAAAATATATAAATACATATAGTATTTATATATTTTTAACCGACGATGCTTTTATGTAGTTCGCCTACGATGAAGATCTCCTCCAAAATATGTATAGAATCACAAATACTTACGCGGACAATCGAAAGCTCACCAACTTTCGGTTCAAGAAATAAAACTCATGCATATTTATCGTGTCAATCACATTATCAGCGATCGGTGTTTTGCGAATCAAAGACTACACGATAAAGGAATGCAAGGATGTGACTTTAATTGACGATTCTCGCAAAAAGAAATCACGTTGATGAATTTATTTGCGCGGCAAAAACCGTTTGCCGATGGGAATTAGGAATTTTATCTCTAATCAAGTTAAGATGGCGATAAAGCAAATGTCTCGATGAAGATATAATTTAATTATGCATGTGACATGTGAAAAAAATAATTGTAATTAATTAAAGTTAATTTTTATTTCAAAGTATAATTCTTGTTTAACACCATTTTGCAACATATCACAACAGTAATATTTTATAAATATATTTAATATGAATAAATCGAACCCACTAACAATCAAAGATAAGCTACAATCCACGTTTTTATGATAGAAATGGACAGACAAGCAAGTTTACTTGATAGAAGGTTAAATATCCCAGCCATAGAATATTTCACAAGATGCGCTGTTCAAAAATCTACAGACTGAAGCCGAAACGCGATTAAACCATCCATCAAGATTTCCAGTTTCCAACACGTTTCAACAATTATAAATTGATTTAAACATACTGGATCTGGTGGACATTGCTACTAGTAAAGCAAAGAGCCCGTTCACAACTACACAATGCATTTCTCATTATGTTTACATAAAGCAACTGTAAATCCCGAGTTACAAACGGACCTTTACAAAATATTATCTCAGTCGTAGCTAACCGAGGGATGTTCAGTCTTGGGTTAATCTTAAACAAGGCACTAGGTGCAATCCCGCGCTAATCCTGCTTAATTATACTGCAAAGGTATTGGACTCCAGAGATAGGAATTAGCTGGAGCTGGTAGCCGCTGTATTTCTGCTATGATGAAGATACAATTGGGTTGATGATACTGGAAGGGAAAATGTTACTTAAAAATGATTACTGTATATGTATGATTTTATAATATAATTTATGTGTTTTTGTGTGTATAAATACAATAGTGTGTGTATATAACATATAAAATTTATTTTTTTATTTATTCATAAAATTTAATAACGACTCCTCGGTGGCTCAATTTGTAGAGCAACAGCACGGAACGCTGACGATGCCGGTTCAAGTCCTGCACGAGTCGAAAATTTTTACAATTTATTTTAGATTTTTAAATTATATAGTGCTTTCATGTGCAATAACATGTAAAAAATAATAAAGTTTTCAAAATATCTAATATTTTTCGTTCTAACTATATTCAGATATTGTTGCTGGTTTACGCGAGTAATACGCATTGCAATTATTTTCAATTGGTCGGTTTAAAACAGAAAATATATTAGTTAGCTAATGTTTAATTTATTTTGAATTGGGCCTCATGTTTCTGAGCAGTAGCCGTAATCACAGGGGACCAGTAGTTTCATATAAATTAAAAAAGGTAATCAATTTATTTCACGTTTTAAACCGTTAAACGTGATTTAATAGTTTTAACAAAAATTAATGACTTGACTATGGAACGCTCGCTAATGCAAAAATCGCGACGCGAATGTATATCAAGTAATTCGAGACGCTCAGCAGCGACAAGCGACGAAATGGTGACCTCAACGAGTGTAAATTAGTACGGAGCAAAAGCAAGTCGCTCAAATGTTCGCTGTTCGCATCGCTGGTCGCGCGGCCGGTCATTAGTGGCCTGGCTCATCGTGTAATTTAAAAACATAAATAAGTTTATAGAGCTAACTTCGCAATTAGTATGTGAATTGTTCTGAATATGCGCGCACCGCGGTGTGACTCGACTTCTCGCAATAAAACGTTTAACGTCGGCGTCCTTTAGGACAATAAAGTTTATGTTTCAATTGAATTGGTACACTAATTAGTGCTTTTAAACAAACATAGGTCTTGCTTTATTACTTGTAAGTAATAAAACTGCATGTTTCTTGAGCGCGAGTATTTCAATTATTATTTATGTGAAACGTGCGAGATTTTATGATTACGATAAGAGTTAGAAATTTAAGCTTTGTCATTAAGATACCTAAAGATTTCTTATATTACTGGATTAATTTGTTCGAAAATGATTTAATGGTTTTTTATGAAAAATTAAGTTTGTATTAATTTTCAAATCAATTAATATATTTACATTTTATGTTTTCTCGCGCATAACTTTGTCGTTTTTTGAATACCGATTTCATTTATTACTGTGCGTACTAAGTCATTTGATATTGTAGGAAAGTTGTCGAACCATTTACTTGGGAGCGACTTCAAATTTTTATTAAAACATTTCTATTTATTATTTTTAAATCTGTTTTTTTTCAACATTATTTTATTTTAAACATATATACGTATTCCGCATATTAGGTATAATATTTTTAAGCGTACAAATATAAAATTAATTTTAAACACTATTAACGGTTTAAAACGCGAAATAAATTAGTTTACCTATTGTTATCTATCTTTGCCAAGACACATTTACAAGAAAAACGGGATCCGTCGAAATATTAATACTCAAAAAACAAATATGTAGCTTTAAAATATAAAACACTTAACCGATTTAAGCAAAGCATCCGAAACGTCGGGCCGCAGTTAAAAAATAGTTTTAAACAAGTTTAACCAAAATATATCGCGTTTTAAACAGTCGAAGTGTTTTATTTAAATGTGCAGTACTAGCGTAAACTACAGACAGTATACCTAAACAAATACCTACCACTGACCGTAGCTCAGAACGTCAAGTACATAATTCTTCCCGAAACCCATCTGAACTTTACGAGGCACTAAACACCTAATAGTCTAGACATTTTATAATAGAGCTATCACATTCTCGCGTTAAATAAAATCTCATAACTCCATCAAGGCAAGAAAATTGCACGTCATCATTCCATTTTCCACGTCGCGACGTGAAGTAAAGTTAACAAAACGAACCGACGGTTAAGTCTTGACGATTTAAGTTATTAACCACAGATTACAATAAACCAGAAGGAGTAGGTAACAATTTTACACTACACAAATCGCTTTACTACCACCATTGCACTACTGCATTTTTGAAGCAAAATTAACGACTAAAATAAAATATTAAACTTTATATTTGAATAACTCGTGAAACATATTAAAGTAACTTGTACTTAAATAAAACATTTTGAACGGTTTGAAACGCGAATACTAATGTACAATTTATTTTATGTAATATTTTTCGGGTTACTTTTACTGCTTTACAAAAAGTGGGGACGGAATTATAATAGACTTTGTTTATGGCTGTCTACATTTTATCACAATTACTTACACAGTGAAAAATAGATTCGCGTAAAACGATAAAGTTAAACAAAGACTAAATTAAATAAAAATGAAAATAGAATTATCAATTATATATTTCATATTTTAAACCATTAAAAAGTGTTGTATTTAAATGTATACTACTCGCGTAAACTTGACTCTTGTATCGCCTGAAGCACTCCAGTTTGGAGTAGTCTAGATGACCTCACTAAAGCGCCGCTCTGGTTTGTCTTCATTCTGTGATATTAATATGTCTTGAAATGTTTTATTACGGCAAAGCCCTTGACGTGCTGATTAGCCTGTCACAGAGGCATGGCATTGTAATCAGGAATCTCGGACTGTTTGCTGTAAGGGAATTGAATAAATTAAAAAAAACTAAACCGACTTGGTTTGTTGGCTATTGAAATTATAACTTGTGACTGAGTATTGAATATTTGTTTTCTTCTTTGCTATTTAAGATGTACGTAATATTCCTTCTAAGCATTAAATATCTAGGTTTCCGAACGAGGTCCAATGTGTTTGAGAAAAATTAGAAATACATTGCTACCAACGAATATTATTACATATTAATTATTATAAATTCATCTTTTCAGCTCTGATCTACATTTGTTGCAGAACCCTAATGACTTCGAATTCCAAACAAGTCAAGATTTCGTCTTTTGAAATCCATTTTAAATTGTAACAATGGAGTTACATGTGGCTCGCAACATTTGTTTTTACTGCTAGCATATTTCAAGAAATAGAAACAAATTAAGTTACTGAATATAGCATTATTATGTAAAAACCTAAAGGTAACCAACATAACTGAAGATGCCGCCATTATAATTTGTATTTCACTCACACAGTACCCAGTCGAAAGGGGGAACAAAAGCTTTTTTAATGCGGCTGCACTACAGAGCTGTTGTTCCTTTTGTAAATCACTTGGTTATTTTAACGGGTGAAAAATAACACCCTGTTATATTTTGTTAGATTGTTTTCTTACGTAACGTATAAGTGTTATATGTTACATATAAAATAATGTAAATAAAAAAATCAATGATCTACCAAAAAAAACACTTTAACGCTTTAAAACGCGACTTATTTGTAAAATTTATTTGACACCGATTTTTAACTACGTCCCGACTTTTCGAATAAGTTTAACTAATATATCGCGTTTGAAACCGTTAAAGTGTTTTATTTAAATGTGTACTACTCGCGTAAACTATAGACAGTATTTAAAAAACAACTGCTTCTTAAAAAACAAGAAAATATAAGAACATTACTCCTGAAAGACCGTCAGGTTAACGTAGATAATTATTTTATTGTCATAGGAATATATAAAACCGTAAATAGTTTTTCATCTTAATAGATGTATCTTGTAAATGTACCTATAAAAGTTTTGTTGGTTGCATGTGCAGTGATTTATCACCGGTGAAAAATAACGTTTGATATCACCTAGTTACAATGAAGTAAAAAATGGCCCGTGCCTACAGCGAGGACGGTCCACGACTCATTTACATAACTACCTTATTTAAGAACCGGGTCTCACTTGAATATTTTTATTCGGTTTGTTATGGTTTTTGTTGGTTTTATACGAATTTATCCGTAGCTAACCAGAGGATGCCAATTCGAATAAGAATTGGCAATAAATCTTCTTTTCTTTGGCCGTTTCAATTATGATGCTACGAATGTTGACTAAAAATTTTAACTAACTTAATTTGTATTATTATGTAATATGGCTTGTAAGGTGATTTTTTACCCTTATCAACTGCTTTATTAATGATTCCTACTAATATTATACATGTATACGTATTTGAAAATACATTAATGCTCGTACGTTTGTTCAGCTTTAAGGACTGTATTTGATACAATTTTACAACAAACTAAAGTAGGTAGGTAGGTTTGTAAATCGTAGTTTGTAAAACTTACGAACGTAATTACGATTACAAAAAAAACTATTTTAATTTATATTTACTACCCACATTATTTTAATATTGTGTCGACCGTCTCTGCAGCCAAATGGTTAAACGTATATTGCCTAGCATTGCGTTAAGCGCGAGAGGTTCTGGGATCAAATCCCAGGGAAACAAAAAATTGTCGAGCAGGGCACAGAATTCTGATCAACTACTTGCCTGTTAAAGAATGGATCACTGAAACGGACACACACATGTGTTCGCCCCATACCCCACGAGGAGGAAACGGGATTTCACTTTTCGGATGCTTTGCAGCAGCCGTGGTCTCCCTGTGACCACAGCTGCTGCAAAGCATCCGAAACGTCGGGCCGAAGTTAAAAATCATTTTCAAATAAGTTTAACTAATATATCGCGTTTTAAACCGTTAAAGTATTTTATTTAAACAAGTAGGTGATGTTTTTATCTCAGGATTCGACCTAATGACCTCTTGGAATTTACGCAATACGCTAAACGCGACTCAAGTTTGCAGGGGCTTAAATTTTTTTGTGTGCAGATGCTTCATTTACTAATAAGATAGATACTGTTAGTTAAAGTAAATTCACTGTCTATTATTTATCTCAACATAGGGCCTATTTTGTAAGAGAAAGGACCTAAAATTGATTGTTGCTGTAGTGCAATCAATCTCAGTTACAGTGAAATTTGTGTTATACTAGAAGAGATAAAGCAAAGTAGCATTAAATGCCTTTACCCTGTTTATACTGACACTTCCTCAATAATTCCATCAATCGACCTACTGTGGTTTATTTAGGGCATTTAGTCACGAACGGCTTATGACGGCGATTAAATATTATAAATCCTACATAATCAAGTAATTCACGCGAATACACATTTAAATAAAATGTGTTTAACGGTTTAACGCGAAATATGATAGCTAACTTATTTACAAATTGTTTTAAATACGACCGAATGTTTCGCATGCTTTGCAGCAACACAATGTTCACGGAAGGACTGAAGATTGAGTGTAAAAGTCAAATCTGCTACGCCAGCGCCGACTGTGTCCTATATGTATACTAGTATTTAGTATTTGGAGAAGCTTCCTAAAATTCAAAATAAGTTATTTATATATTTCACGTTTTAAACCGTTAGAAATGTAGTTTTATTTAAATCCTTCAGTTACTTATCTATTTCATTTGTTCATACATTATGAAATCTTTTTATTTTTGAACTATATTACCTATAGGTTCGTGGTGATTCATCGAGTTTCGGCTTCATTGTGTGGATCTCCGAATATTCAAAGTCAAAATGGGTGGACAGCGATCATTTTTATATGACTGTACTATTGAACCTTCCTTCAAGTAAACTCGTGGTTCAAAAACAGTGATTGTCTGTCTGTCTGTACAATTGGTATTACCACAATTATATACAATTACAGTTTACAATATTTAACTATAAGTATAGTCAATAGCATATATTTATTATTTGAAAGGCGTTCAGTACGCTCGTGTATAAAACACCGTAGACGTCTATTCTCATAAATAACACAGAATTGATACTTACGCAAGAGAATATTAAGCCGATCTTAGGAAACTTGGTATGTATCCGTTTTTGCGGAATCCTAGATTACACAGCTCATTAAAGTAAATACGTATTTGATGACTTCATATTGTATGTAATTGAACCTGAATCCTTTATTGGCTGGATGCAATTAATGCCTTGATACTTGTAAAGGTTTTGCAATACCAATATTTCACAGACATATTGTTTTGCACAAAAACCTTCCTTGAGAGTTTGTTGTGTTTTGGAAGTTATTTGTCGCTGATGAGAAAAGACTGTTGAATTCAATCTTTTATTAGCTAATATCGAAAGAACAATACTTAATGTTAAATAAATTCGAGAATAAACACTTTTTTTTCTTTCTTTCATACACACGAAAACTAATTTAAAAAATGTAGTATTGTATTAAAGAATATTTTTCGGTAATATATATTGAAAATCAAAATCATTTATTCATATAGGTAATGATTTTCAAATAGGTGTAACTAATATATATATAGCGTTTCAAACCGTTTAAGTGTTTAATTTATATGTGAACTACTCGCGTAAACTACAGACTAGCACTTCGTTCAATCTCACTCTGATATAACACTGCAAATAAAATTACCAGGATCGCATAGTCGGTGAGAGTGCAAACTACTAACATCTCATGTCACGATCATAAGCCACACATACAGTATCACTCGTACCTGTTCGCACGGCGTCATTTGTAGCAGATGAAATGTAAATGCGCATTCGTTACAGGCGCCCAGGCCCGCTCTGTATTCATGAGACCCTGGTACAAGGCATCGACGACGGCTGGAGACTGATTTATCCGATACAAAGTAATTTAACTAGTACGCCTATATACTTATGTTGCCTTAGTATCTTATTTTCATAATTAAGATATATACAATTGAATTAATTAATAAAAAAACTATAGTTTAGGCGAGTAGTAAAGATTTAAATAAAATATTAACCGTGGTAACGTTAACGTTTTAAACCGGTGTGGCCGACGTTTCGTATACTTTGCAGCAAGCAGCATCAGTCCCAGTTCAGGTTTCTCAGTTCATATTTCAAGTTTTAAACCGTTAAAGTATTTTATATAAATTTGTAGGTACTTCTCGCGTAGACTACAGTCAATATTTAATAAATTTCAATTTAGTAGTTTTAACTCATAACAAATAGTTATTATTTGACGGGAAATTTAAATTTAAAAAAATCGATGTCATGAGCGGGACTTGAATGGACATCCACAACTATTCGTGTTATCCTACTAATAATCTGCAATAAACATGTTAACAATATACAATAATAAACAAAATTCCACTCTTCAGCTTTGAACCATGCACCAAGTAAACGAACATGCGCATATTATCTACAAATGTGTCAACGATTTCCTGTCCTAGCCAGAATACTTTTTACACTTTTGTGCATTTCTCTTTAGATTTTCATAATAAAAATCTTTTACAAATGCAATTCGAATGTCAAGTAATCACAAGAACTCTTCTTTGGCTTAATAAAAGTATCCCATCCCCCCACTTTTAACCTCGCAATGTAAGTCCTTTAAACCTAAGCTAAGGTTTCTCTAAGGATAGACCTACCGCCACTAAATCAATGATGATTAGGCGTGAGGGTGGCGACACCTACTTTAAAATTTCTTGTTGTAATATAATACTTTAAACGGTTTAAAACTGGAAATATATGATGAAACTTTATTACAATTTTTTTTTAAGTGCTTCGCAGTAGATGTGGTCGCGAGTGACTTTTTGACTAAGAGACTACTCGCTACAGGCAATACTGAAACTCCTTGATGGTAAAAATCTAAATATCTTGTCCAATCCGGTATTCGAATACTGGACCATCTGAATTGAGGTCCATAGTACGCGATCAACTAAGCAGTGGCAGCAACAAAGTAAGTGTCCATAATTGTAAGCATAAAGGGTCTTTTCAAATTGCTTAACAGCTTTTTCTTTGCTGATGAAGCTCTCTGCCATTGTTGGTATTTTGGCAAGAGTTTGACGTAACCAGCAACATCATACAGCACAGTGCCTTCAAACAAAAACGCTTGCGGGCTCAAATCTGAAGCTGAATTTATGCGTTCCATATACCGAGCTGATGCATCTCCGTGTCACCCGACCGGCTCCAATTAAGTTCAACTCACGACCTCATGGTCCAGCCACGAAATAAGCGATTTTTCATAAGCTGTTTAGTCCTCTTCACTTGTGGGGAACTAGAAAGTAAATATTCCTTAATAATTTATAATTCAGTAGTCTTATATTATTAATAAGACTACTGAATTATAAATTAAAAATTTGAATATAGTTTATTCAAAGTTTGTTTGTTTAAACGTGATAATCTCAAGAACTACAGGTTAGAATAGATTTTTTTTTGTTTGACAAAGACCATTTATGTAAGAAAGTTATATTTAAATAATATCACGCTGCGACTCCAGTATTTCTTCGTTGCTATAACGAAGAAATACTGGAAAATGTAGAAATACAGGGAAAATTATTCATCTTTGAGATCTTTCGTTGCGTATCTAAAACAATGTCCGTGACAGTCTATCTTTTAAGATTAACGTTACGTCGATAGTTTAATTTATAAAACTGTGGAGGTTGATTGTAAGAATAGTCGCGGGCATAGCTGTTTTTGAATATCATATATTAACTTTAATATACAAAATTTAATATACAATAACAGTTTTATAAGAAATAATAACTTTTTTATTTCTTATAAAACTGACGGCGAAATATCAAGAACCATTTCGAATCACGCTGTCTGAACAGCTTGCAAATAGAAGTAGCTTATCGCATAGTTGCAGCGAAATCATACGCAACCATGAAACGGTTTAAAACAATGTGATGTGGCATTTAAACCGCTAGTTTAACGGCCCAGGTCAGGAAGCACGCAGATCGTGTCGGAGAAAGCGGAAAGCGGGCCGCGGCTAGATCACTACCATTAGCTTGTTATGCATGTTGGATACAGTAATTAATTGTGGCAGGACGTTTTGTTGCACCAATGCACTATCCTGGTATGTGGGGCCATTCGTCTATCTATCTGGGTTACAAAATCTATGTTAATATTAACAAGTATTAGATATCTATTTATGAATTTCCAAATCCAAATAGCGCATCTTGCTTTAATTGTATGTGGCTGGAATATTTCACCTTTTAGAAGAAGACTGTTACATATCAAAAATGTGATTTATTTTTTTTTCAATAGAATAACTCAAAATCGTGTGAGAAACACGACGACATGCTATGAAAACATTTTGGCTCAGCAATTAATTGTAAGTACCAATATTGTGTCCTTATAAACTTATACCGCAAAAAGCTAAATTTAAATAAATGCAAGTTTTATTAGACAGCGAGGACGATAGAATTAAATACAATAAGAAACTCCCAAATTATAATTTCTACATCATTTTACAGTAATTGTAAACTTCTAGAGTTGAAATTACACACCTAACGACGCTGTAAAGCATCCAGAAGATCGGGCCGCAGTTAAATTAAAAATATGTTAAGGTACAGACAATAATTATTTTATTCTTAATAATAATAAGAGAAAAAATGCAGTTGATGCTTAGAAGATAAATCATGAAACATTCAATGATATAAAGTAGTAACGATTTACGAAGATGCAAATCGCTATAGCAGTTGCTTTTCACGTACTGACAGACTGTTATTACACAATTTGCGTAATTATAGCTCCGGTAATAGGAACAACATACAGTGCCGGAGAAAAATCGTTTCGTCTTACGATACCGATAACTTATAGTCTTTTTAGAAGTCATACTATCCTACTGCTTTGCTACTAGCACTGTGTTACATATACTTATATCTAAGTAAGTAGCAAAGCAAGATCGAGATAATAGTTTAGTTAGAGAATTAAAGGTTCATTAAATTAAAATAGGAAAGCTTAATATTTATTTTTAAATAAAACACGTTTAACAGTTTACAACACGACATGTATTAGTTAAGCTTATTTGAAATTTATTTATTTACGGCCCGACGTTTGGCATGCTTTGCAGCAGCCGGCTGCAGGCTTGCAGGAATATTATTACTATTTAATATCTAACTTTCAGGTAAACATCAATATTTTTTATATATATATATTGATTAGAAATATAATAACTTTCTGTAACTAAATATAAAGAGTTTGTTTAAATACTGTCTATAGTTTGCGCAAGTAGTACACATTTAAATAAAACACTTTACCGGTTTAAAACGCGATAATTAATAGTTAATAGTGTATTATTTAAATCGCATACTCCTTTCAGTGCTAAGCAAAATATTTCTCAGGGGCCGTTGCAACGTTTATGACAAGCAACATAATTTGTCTACGCGTGTCTGCGGTGAATCTTGTTAGCCGTCTTGCGGTTTGACATTATCTCCAACCACAAAACCCTTGGAAGTCTCGTTAGTGACAATTTACTTGTACTTTTTCAACTCTAACCGCGAGCTACTACTTGTTGTTATGTTTTATAAGCCAATTGAGATGACACAGTATTGTCAGATATATATAATTTAAATAAAACACTTTAACGGTTTAAAACGCGATATATCAGTTAAGCTTATTTAAAAAGGGGTTTTTAACTTTGCAGCAGCCGTGGTCATGGAGAGACGAATAAGGTTAACTCCGCGTTTTAAACCGTTAAAGTGTTTTATTTAAATGTGTACTACTTGCGTAAACTATAGACAGTATTTAAACAAACTGTTTATATTTAGTATAAAGCTGTAACAGAAAAGAAAATAAACTTTTTAGTTCAAAGGTTTCTAGTTCAAATCGAAACTATAAACTTACAGAAGTCATCGTGAACTTGGCATACTTCTAAATTATAATCAATGTATGTAATATATTAAATAAATGACTTGAGTTAGATTTTGAGTTTAAAAACAGTAGATTTCCGAGTATTTAGTTTCATCAAAATCTGTCTATCCGATTCAGTGGTTCAAACCAAACTGAAAAACAATAATGTGTTTGAACGAAACAAATTCTGATTATTTTTTAGTGAGTAAATAATTCTCATAAAATTAATCACATACAATTTTTATTTACTCCAACGAACTCGTGAGAAAACGAAATAAGTAAAACATTTTTTTCGTAATCATATTCATATGTTCGTAATAACATAAAGCGCTCTTTGATATATTGCTTCTGAAATCAACTCGACAGAAAACGACACTTAATTTATAGCATGAACGAATTGATATAACGATGTAGAATAGATTTATCAGCTGTTACAGATGTGAGTGTTGTGAAACTGGTTTTTTGTGATAAAGGAGGACAGACAAGCATGCAAGCATAACAAGATGCGCTATCGACCCATTGCCAAAGCCATAAATGGGTCGACAACTCATCTTATTAACGCAACTCAAAAAGCAAAGGGAAGTTTAATCAACATCACAGATTATTCATCTGTGGTACTGGTATGAATATGAGTCGCTAGTCAATCCAGTCACAAAGTATCAGAGCGGACGTCCTCATGGGTACGAATCCCGGAATCAGGCTAGGGTTGACCAAGGAAACCTCGGACGAGCTACTTGTTTGTAGAAAAAAAAGTCAGTAAAAGAAACCACTTTCGTATTTACTATTTATTTTAACTACGGCCTGACGTTTCGAATGCGTCGCAACAGCCGTGGTCACGGAGGGTTTAAAGATGGCGAATGTCTGTAATGTCAAACTCAAAACTGCTACGCTAGCGCCATCTGTTTCGTGTAAAAGTAGTCCCGTACTTAAAATAATGATTTTATATGTTAACCAATATATTTCGCGTTTTAAACCGTTAATAGTGATGTTAATATACATATTCAATTCAAGGCACATAATAGCCCACGATCCGCAAGGATTACCTCAATCGATGCCATACTGAATAACATATGATTTAGTATGAATAGAATCGAATAATAAATCAATCACGAAACTGCGATTATTCTCGATTGTTCTCGGAGGCTTCACAAAGGCTCCGTATTCGCTATTGTCTCACGGCTTAACTTTGCATCGGAAATTCTCGGTGCCTTATAGAAATGTGGGTCATTATGTTCTTGCGATATATCCTCCTGATATGAACGAGAAAGTGTGTGGATGTTTGATTTCCTTTACACTTCAACGGCTTGACTAAAATTGATAAAACAGCGTCAATGTTGCTGACACACGGAAATATGTTGAAGGCTTTATGCTTTTGTTGAAAAAAGTCTTACTTGTTAAGATAAGTGAGTTTTAAAAGCCGCACATGTTATGTTAGATTGCAGGTATTCAATTAAAATGATCTATAGATAGATTTAATTTCGGATCAACATTTTATCATACATTTAATAGCTATACTCTCAAAATGTATTAGTTAACATATTTTTAACTGCACCACTTTGCTAGCTGTAAACAAACAACAAAAATTAAAAAAAAAGCCAAAAAAAAATATTTTAGTTTTCTTTTTATTTTATTTTACATAATTATTACAAGCAGAAATTCAATTTTCCCTTAGAGATAAAACCATGTTATCAACTCGCTTACTTGTAATTACACATACAAACATAATGACGATGGCAAATATATTTATCCCCTTTGTCATTTAATTATGCACCTAGGCAGATGAAACGTAGCCAAGATTTAGCCTAGAGGATCTAATTTTAACTTGATACAAATTGTCTTCTTATAGCGCTGTGTAATAACTCAATTCGAAACAGAGCACAAAAATAATACAACGATACACCATGTGAACGGCTTCATTGTTGTTTTTAGGGTACCGTGGGAAAATATCCAAAACGGTGTCGTTAAATCCGTAAATTGTAAGTACCTATAACATTTTTTCAAAAATATACATACCTAAAGTTCATGAACATTTCTTATACATTTCAAACATATCGCGTTTAAATCTGTTAAAAAAATTATATTTAAATGTGTATAACTCACATAAATAATAGACTAGGTTAAATATTTGGCAAGTAGAATATTTTACAAACAGATCTCGAACTCACGACCAATGTATATGTGATAAATACGTCTCTTGTACCTATACGACACATTTGTGCCTATATGAAAATACAATTCATTTAAACAGACTTTAAAAATTCACAACACATCCAGGACTTGAACTAGCATCGGACGCGATTCGTGCTGCTGCTCGAGTCAAAGGAACTACCCGTGTTTTATTTTATATGAAAACCGAATTAGAAATCTTACAAAAGAAAGAAAGTCGCACAATAGCAGTTTCTTAGTATCGTAAGAAAAATTTATGCCATAGTATTTTGAAAACATCTATCTATCTTTGCAAATTTCATAATTACAACGTGACATGCCAAATACTTAATAAAAGCTTTACCATTTCCCGTGTCATGTTTGCACTACGCGAAATTAATTTAATTAAAAGTATACTACGATAATTCCCGTTAGAAGCGTAAAGTTATTGTTGTAATTTTAACGTTTAATAAAATTCATGTTATATTTTTTCTGAGGAAACAAATAAAAAAATATATTTTCTGTCCCAAGCTCTATAATACAAAGATGCATTGTTTTTTTTTTTACAACTAAAAGTGCAAACACTAACCCAAATGTAATATATGTATATTTAATGTAAATATATATTGAACGATTGTGTTTAAACATATCCATTATTTTGTATTAATGGCAAAATAATTGTTTAGGTCACAGAGGTGTTTCTGAGCTCACTTACATACTACTCCGATCCATACACACACACACCCATATACACCCACTTTACGCGGAATTTTACACACACTAAATTAAGATAGTTTAACAAATATTTCAATAAATAGTACCCGAGCGAGCGTATACTTGAGCAATTAATTTTGTATCTACGGAACCTCTTAACATTCTATCTCACTCAATGCCGGCCGTTTCGTATCTTTTTTATTCGTCCCAATGTGTGCAATGTAAATAGCTTGCCAACGCAGCCAGGTGCAGGCGCAATTTACGTCAAGACGAACCGACCTGCAATTACTGTGTCTTGAGAGAAAATTGATTTTTCAACGTTCAACTTAAGTGCGCGTTGTTCTATGTTTGTTGTAATGATACATAATGTAAATACCACTTCTTCCACAATTGTAGGGTTTTACTATTTTTTCTTTCCTTTATAAGATTTTTCTCTCTGCTCGATTGTTGCTAATGGGTCCAGGGTCCAGACTTACTTTCTTCAGGAGGTATTTTAGTCTCTGCTGATTCAGAATTCAAGAACAGAAAAAATATCATGAAGCCCTATACACGATTTCATTGATCCAATTTTAACGGAAATATATGCATCATGAAAAAATATAAAACGTGATGAAGACAAGTGCGCATATAGTGTTAACTTGCCGTACAAAATCAGGCCTATTATAATAAAGCCGCGGTCACATAAAAACGAACCATGAATTATCAAGTTATCTTGTCAACCGTTCCATTCGAGGATTTAAAGGCGCTTGCATCATTTGCACGATAACCTCGTAAATTCTCGTTTGCACGATCCCGTGACACTTTTATGATAGTTTTTATATGACGGCACTTAACGGTATTTGCATAATTTTTGATCGTTTTGTTTCCATGTGGACGGGGCTTTATTAATGAATGAAGTACTATTCGTTAATTTATCATTAGGAATTAAATCTTTTGCACAACGATTAATATACAGGTGGATTATCTAATAAAAACTTTAAATTTAAAAAATGTCACAACCTATTTATCAAAAATGTATTTTAAGATGATATAGTAATCAAAACATTATTATTCACCTGTAAAGTGTGATTGTTTGTATGCGTACCATTGAGTTTTTCCGACGGGCTGTCATCCCTCGGCCCTAACATCATGGGAGACGCTTAAGCTCAAAGACCAGCAGGCCGATTCTACTAATTTAATGACGATTCGATCAAGTTGCAGTCACGCTGCGATTAGGTTTCGATTCAGCGCCGATTCTCTTAATAGTCTCGTCGATCTCTTAATTTGACAACTGCGCATCCAATAAGGTACGCCAGCGAATTGTCAAATACACGTTGGCGTCACGTAAACTTGACGCGAACGTGTTTGATGTTAGACGAGAATGCCATAACAACAAAACGTCACTGCAACTGAGCTGCTGCTTAACTTATATTAATACGAGAATCGGCTTGCTGGACCGGCTACATCGAAGCGTATCTCGGAATCCCGAATGGCCGTGGACACAATGGCCGGATACCGCTGGAAAGACGCCGTGGAGCTTGACCTGGAAGAACTCAGCGTCTCCGAATGGCGAACCGTGACGCAAGATCGACAGAAGTGGCGTTCTCTTGTTGTGTGCCAAAACCCAGTTTAGTTGCTGAGCCAGCGGAGTAAAAGTAAGTAAACTGTAATATAAATAAATTTCAGAATAGAATAACCGAATTTCTCAGTTAGAACAATTATTTAGATCAAAACTTTTCGGTTTTCTTCTTTGTACCTTGTGTTTTACTTCTAGCATATCTACTATGATTTACAGACAAATGTGAGTGTGTACCCATCAAAATGTACCTAGTCATCTATGTCAATATTATGTTACGCGCGAGACTGTTATTTGTCTAATGATAAAAAGCGACGAACAAAAAGCTAATTGACTTAAGCAATTTTGCCAGTAGCTATGAGTTTCTACAGAATAACAGTTCAAAATTAACAGTTGGACATGTTTTGTATCTATTATTACCGTCTCTTGTGTATGTACCGTCAATTGTGGTGAAAGATGGTATTTTGGAGCAGATAGTGTCCCTAGTACTTTAGGAAGGCTGTTTCGTCATTTCTTCGAAGTATTGCTTGCTTTCCATCAATTAAGCACTATGATTATATAATCCATTAAGGAATATGCTTTTGGGAAGCGTTGGGGGTAAGCTAAAGGCAAAGAAAAACTCTGGCTTACTCAGTACAAAAAACATCTAAGAGTAGTAGTTATACAAACGTTATATTTTCATTTTGCAGCGTTTATCAGAAATGTCACAACTGTCGCTATTAATCTGTTGTTAATGATAAAAAACTGCCAGTAACACAGTGCATGAACGGTGTCTTGACGAATTTGTTAACACGTCACTTATAAAACGATTTATTCATTTTCGGGGAACTTATCGCTTGTGGGTGTCAAAATTGCGCCATATTGCTATTAAACAACAATAAATAAAGATAATTAAGTAAATATCATTAATATTGAATCTCAGATCATTTTCAGTTTTTTTACACTTTTTCAGTGTGTTCTTTTTGTGTTTCGAGGGTGAGTGAGGTTTGGACACTATTTATGTCGGTTTCAAACGGTAGGAAATTATAGATCATTTAACTAACTAACTATCTTTTAATAATTATACATAATATAGTTGCTGATTACCAGCCTCCATTAAAAAAATAGTTTTCAGTTTGTTTCTATTGTATGTAGATATTGTAAGGAAGTTAAACATACATTTTTTTTCATAGGGAAGTTTCTAATGAGTTTTTTTATACAAATTTATACATATAGTATACATCGTATTATAAGTAAAAAATGCTTGATTCCCACGCAAATTACTGAGCGGCATTTTAGTATTCAAAAAACGTTGAGCATATGTTATTTGAAAATCTTACAATTGGTATCTTGGTTTTCACAGTAATCGCCGGTTTCCGATATACATACAAAACAAACAGACGGACTGATGCCTCGCCCTACATACTTATTATCTCAACAGGTTCCGCCCCATATTTCTCTGAAGCACTGCGAGTAACAGTTATTTTATACTACTATTGATTTGGTAACTATATTTTGTATATAGCTTGTACATAATATGTAGTTAATTAAACTGTCTGTAGTTTACTCGAGTACTGCACATTTAATTAAAACATTATTAACGCTTTCGCCTCCTGTCATGCCATGACCACGACTGCTGCTAAGCATCCGAAACGTCGGGCTCTAGTTAAAATTAATTGTTGATTAGTTCGCGTTTTAAACCGTCAAAAGTATTTTATTTTTAATTCGCAATTAATCTTCGATCACCATATAAATATTTCTTCGTGTAGTAACTTCTTAGTTCGGCTCTAAGCACAATGAGAATTACAACATGTTTTTAGGTGTTAAAAATCTAGATGTTTTTTGACAGCTTGTTAAATTGTGTTAGATTAAGACCAGCTGTGGAAACTGTTTTGCTAATGAATAATACTGAATTTAATTGAATGGACAAATACTACTATCATTCATTATAATTGAGTTTATAATACATGTCATGAAAACCATAACGTTTTTATATACCTTAAATTACAAAGGACATTGATTACTTACAGCTGCATAAAACCTGCATCACATAAAATCCGATTCTTATTTAATTAAACAGTCTTCAATTTGCTAGTCATCTCCAAAAAAATATATTATTATTTTTACAGCAACAAGCTAGGGCTGCAACTCAAGTTTTTCGATAATTTAAAAGTCTAATGTAAAATGTTTTGTTCCTAGTAACTTTTTTTTTTAAATATAGAAACTTTCCTATATAGTTTTATAGGCTATATGCATAAGTGTCTTAATACTCTGTGGTAACAGATGTGATCCGAAGCTGCGACGCATTGCGTCGAATGATTGTTATTTTATTATTTGTGCTATGTATTAAAAAAATAATAATGTACTTGGAAACAAGTAAAATCCCGTTTCCACCTGCGGCATGGGCGAAAATATTTTTGTGTACGTTTCACACATCAGTTTGATTACAGCGCCGCAGCCCGCCGGTCGCATACTGTTGGCCCGACCGACAGCAACAATAATACTCAAATTAATAAATTCTTTTTCAATTTTAATACATTATTATCAAATGTTTTATTGTCTTTAATTACCTATACTTCTGGCGGACCGATCAGTTCATGATTTGCCCTAGTGGCTCTTAGTCTTAATAAGTCTGTGCATCCCTGGTTTACACGCAAGTAGTTGAGCATACGTCTGTGGCCTGGAGACCGAAATAATTGTTTTCCAGGCACTTGCGCTTAATGCTAGGCAAAACGCTAAGCCATTTCGCTGCAGAGGTGTCCGAAATAGAAGTTTATACTTCAGTTCCCTGCCTGACCGAGACAATTTATTGTTTCTCTGCGATTCAAACTTAGGACCTCTCGTGCTTAACTCAATGCTAGGCTTACCTATTTGGCTACAGCAGCGGTACATGAGATGATTCATAATTTAATATCTTCTTCCTTTAATAAACAATTATGAGTTTTTTGACAACCCTACCTAGTCGTGGTTTGAAATCGTAATTGAGCGCACTTGATATATCGGACACGATATCAATAAATATCGCTATGAGATGTGAACACCGAACACCGCTGAGTAATTGACAATTTCTAATTAAATATTTTATTAGCCTCTTATTGCTTCGATTATTAGCTTTTAGCGAGACGTATTTCCTCTGTTACTACACGACGATAGTCGTATTTATCTTTAGCCACCCACGTCTAAGTAAAGGTCATCCTTAGATGTCTAATAAGCTATATTAATATGATTAGTAGTTAGACGGTTTCCACACAGACTAAAAATGCATTTTTAGCATAACTACGAATAAGTTAGGGTTCCATCTCACCGAGACCATGTTTCTAATTAATATGCTAATATTTCTGTAACACGATGGACTTCGTCTGGAAATCTAGATATTAAATTCATCTGGATCACGAACTACCGTCCACAGATAAAGAATGAAGTTTAATCGCATGTCGGATTCAGTATTTGGATTTCTGAATATTCAAAACCAAAATTGATGCATCTTATTTAAATGTTAACTTGTGTATTTGCCTTATCATTCGGTGAAAGTATGATTTTTCGTTCTCCTCTGTAAAAAACATAATTGAAGATTGCGGATAAAGTAATTTACTTGACTGAAAAGCGATCTATTGAACGGTTATATATCCAACACAAAGCACAATTCGATTGTTAAAACATTTCTTAGCAGAAAGCAGTGCAAGTTTTGTTTTTGATTTAAATTTAGAGTCATTTAAAACAAGACGTTTGTATTTCTTAGAGAAGATTTTTAGTTAATTTCCTATAGAGCATGTTGAGGTTTTAGCTGTACAAATAAATAAATATCTGAACTAAGAATTAACACTAGCATAAAAGGACTAAAGTGATTATTTAGTTCTCCAAACGCCAACGTGTATGTTTGTCTGTATACACCGTGTCTCGGAAGCAAGTTAAGCCGTCGGTCCTGTATTTCCACTAATTTAGCTGTCGTAGTCGTTAAAGCCGCACTGGAGTATTGTATTGTATCTAAGCAAAGAAAATCTGTGAGGGTTTTGCTTGTGCTACGAAAATGGTTCTAGATACCCTTAAAATATGTATCAGAGACAGAGAATGATTATAATCGTACTGGAGATCTCGAGGTTAATCACTATCAACGGAGTCTCCCGGGCAATCCGGGAGGGTTGGAAACCATACTTCTACGAGTATATCGTAAGTCTTAGATGATATTAATCATTGGTAACGTTGATTTATATCATCCTCTGGTAATATATATGTTAGTTTGATTATATGTCTAGGTATTGGATGTACTTATATCTATTTAAATAGAGTGAACCTGTATGTTTCAACTTAAATTAAAATTACTAACATATTTCAGTATATTGTTTAAAAATTGGTAAATAGGTATTATAATTTGTTATACACCTTATATAACTTCGTCATTGTCTTGATTTCTATTATATGTTATGCCCATTTACCGTTGTTATAGTTCATTAATTGTTACATACTCAATATTGCTACGGTAAACATAAAACATTTAAATGTGCAATATGCATCCACTTAAGGGTAAGAGACTGCACTAGTACTAATGTGTGCAAATAAATATATAGGCAAATATCGAAGTAGACACCGTAAAATCTTTTATTTAAAATTAAACTTTTGTTTAGTTAATATTAAATATTTCATCAATAATTAAATATGACCATAAACGTAGATCACGTATGGTCTATAATATATGCGAATAAGACCCGATGATATAAATAACTTTTAACGGTTTAAATGCGAAATATTTAACCGCCCCCCCGTGGCTTCTTGGCTTTAATTAATAAAATAAATATTTCTAATCGTAAACATCGTTTATTATTTTCATTGTGAAATATTTCTTAAAAATTTTAATGAAAGGTTAATGCACTTCTCCAATGCTGTATTTTTTCCTCAAAATTAAATTTAAATGACGTTTTAATGGAAGAAACAAAGCCACCGCTGTACCCCACGGTACTACAACATTGTAAAGATAATGTTACGTCTCATAAAACACAATTTCGGATGCCTTTGATAAAACACCGCTTTGTATACAAAGTAAAAATAAACATGCCATAATTATAATAAGGCATTCAAACTCAATCACTGTTCAAGTAAGGCTTTAATTTAAGGTAAATATTGTAAGGAAAAATGAATGAGATGAGATGAGAATGATTGATATATATAAAACGGTTACTATATACCTGACGTTTATAGTGTATAATAAGGATATAAGATAGAAGTGTAACTCTTAATGTCAAAATAAAAACTCCTACGCTAGCGCCATCTGTTTCGTCTTTGGAGAAACAGGCTGAGTCCTTACAGAACTGATTCACGGTTACCTCTCGTTTGCCGGTAGTTTTGGGAATCTTGCGTTTTAATATGGGAACCCAGGTGTATGATATCTTGGGGCCGTCCTTTATATTGATCCGTGATTTTAAACTGTTAAAAGTGTCTTATTTAAATGTAGACTTCTCGCGTAAATTACAGACAGTTAAGATACAAACAAAAAATAGTTGTAAAGATGGATTTGTAAATGTATTTTGTTTTTTTTTTACAAGAAACCTTTAAACTTTGTAAAACAGTTTTATTAAGTGCTAATCTTTCTAAGGGCGGAACACCCAAAGAGAAAATACGAAATTAGCTCGAATCGGGCGCGGATTAAATTCGAAGTGTTTGAGGGGAATGTATCTAAAAAGAAACGTGTATAGTGCGCACGCGTTCACGGTGGTCCAATTGAAAGCACGTCTCAAGTTTGTTTTAAGTTCGCTTAAAATTAGCATCGCTCGAATTGCAAATCTATACTAATATATAAAGCTAAAGAGTTTGTTTGTGTGTTTGAACGCGCTTATCTCGGAAACTACGGGTTTGTATTGAAAAATTGTTGGTTAGATCATTTATCGAGGAAGGCTATAGTCTATAAAACATCGCCCTGTGATTAATAAAAGCGAAGATAATAAAGATGGCCATGAGGTTTACAAAAAGAAATTTGCATGGGCAAAATAACTAGTCCTCGCGGACAAAGTCGCTGACACAGCTAGTCTACTTGGTAAGACTTTATAGCTAAATGGTTAAACGTATTAAATACTGTCTGTGAACGCATACACCGTCAGTCAATTCTGCAAGGACCAGGCCAGTTTCGCAAAATACCACGACGGAACAGATGGCGCTAGCGTAGCAGTTTTTACTTTGACATTAAGGACACCCTACATCTTTAGTCTTCCCGTAACCACGGCTGCTGCAAAGCATCCGAAAGCATAAGTAATATTTCGCGTTTTAAATGGTTTTGGTTAAACGTGTTGCCTAGCACTGGTTGGGCACAGAAGTCAGTGAGAAGTGTAATTCTACTTTTCTTGTTTAATTGTTACATGGCTGGGGTATTTTACTTTCCAACTTTGTCCTACTTGATTGTCTCTGTCTCGCTCTGTCAGAAAAAATATACACCATATCCACTTTAATATAAAAATATGGGAGTATGTAACATCTTCTATTACGCCTTAATCTAGCTCTAAGAATCGTCTGGCTATGTATGTCATAGTGGGACAAGATTGTCCAAGCCACAACAAAGGTTTTTAATATCTGCATACACCCCGCGGCAGGAAAGGGCTATTTACATAAAGCCCACGTACTTATAAGAACAATCCGGCGCACTGCACAGACTGATATTTACAGTAGGGCGTGTCATTCACCTGCTTCTAATTTTGTTTATTAGTGTACACTGTGTCTATTATTTATTTCACTTTTTATTGCAACGCACACAAAATATATACAAATTTTAATAAACCATTGCAACAGTGAAAAACGTTAAATACATTAACTAAACTACCTTTAACTACGGCCCGACATTTCGGGTGCTTTGTAGCAGCCCTGGTCACGGGACAGCATTTTTCGCGTTTTAAACCATTAAAAGTTTTATATTTAAATCTGTACTACTCGTGTAAACAGTCCTAAAATGCATCTTGAATATAGAATTATTAGAAAAAATAATAATAATAGAGTGCAATGGGCGGCCTTATTGTGCCTTTAGAGCGTCTTGTAGGCAACCCTTCTTTGAAAATAAAATACTATCACTAACACTGCTTTGGTAATTATTGTCAAGCATCGTAGATAAAAACCAGTGAGTAGAAAAATTATGTGAGCTTTCGTATAATTATAAAAGCTATAAGGCAGGATATTATATTGTGAACTATGCACTACGACAATATTACATTACTTTCCAAAAAATTACATAACTAAAATAGCCCTAGATTTGGTAAAAAAAGAAACAACAGAAGACAGTTTACTTTTATTACTGCGTTTTGCTTAAACATATTATTAACACAAACAATTTCTTACACATAAAAATCACTAAGTATCAATATATGCCTAAAATTTAACAAAAAGGGTATGAAAATAGTAAATTAGTATATTTATAGTGACTAGCGATTACCGCGCGTTTTTCATAGCACGGAATTACTGTTCAATAGAGTCAATGGCGCCGTTATAAGCGAGACACGAATATTGTTATGCTAACAGCCTTCGTTAGTTTGTTCCCGCGAATTGTTTCGTTTTGTTAAAAGAATTTGTACGTGTGCGCCGATTCACATTGTGATCTTTGAACGGTTATGAGCTTTAAGTTGCATATAATAAGCTCCTAGAACTATTGAGATGGAGCTGGAATACCTTTTCTTATAATACTATGTTTTCATAAGAATAATGAGGTTTTTGTTTGACAAGCATTTTGGCACGATATTTGAAACAGTATTTTTCGGGTTTGTTTTTTATTAATTTTAACGGCTGAAAAATACGTAAGATAAATTTTAAAAATAAACAAAATAATATAAACCGGGCGGTTATTGCTGGCTACTTTTTGAGAAAGAAGTATTTCATTTAAATTAAATATTTCCCTCGACCACGCCTACTGCAAAGCATGTGAAACGCCGGGCCATAGTTAAAATAAATTGTTAACAATCTAACTGATACATTTCGCGTTTTAAACCGTTAAAAATGTATTAAAATGTGTACTACTTAAAATATTTTATTTTATTAATTTGAAATTATTATATTCGTAAAAGAACACATTTTTATGCTGTATATTTATATATAATTATAGTTTTTTATGTTATAATCTGTAGAGAGATTAAGAGCTGTCAATGAACTCTAGCTATATATATAGATGTCTAGACCAGCTGGACAGACAGCTGACGGTTCCGAATGCGATTGTCGTTAATTCATTACCGGGCACACATACTTGATTACTGAGTCCCCCTTGACATTTGCAAATTACTTCTCCTTGTTGAGGGCATACGAAATAGTCGTTTTTTGTGCATGTTTAGTCTAGTTATTTAACTACTACATATAACGCGAATAGTACGGTCTACACATTTAAATAAAACACTTAAACGGTTTAAAACCGTTGCGTGGTCACCAGGAGACACGGCTGCTGCAAAGCATCCGAAACATCCGGCCGTAGTTAAAATAATTTTCAATTTTTTTTTAACTGATATACATCGCGTTTTAAACCGTTAAAGTGTTTTATTTAAATACTTCATATCTAAGCCTATGTACTGGTATTGATTTTGATTGATCGAGCGATGTGCAACAGCGCCAAATTAAATTTAAATTTGTATTTTATTAATTCGTGTTTCTATGTTGAAATTATTTGCAGACAAAACGCGATCGTCCACTCAGGAAATGTTTGGTGGGATCGTTGGTGCAATAGTAGCATTTTGGAAGCGTTTTTATAATTAATCAATAGTTTATTGCTATATTAAATGGGTGGTAGGAATATTAAAATTGTGACCGGTTGACAAAAAACCAATTTTGTCTGTGGATTTTCGAATATCCAAAGCCAAATTAGATCGCCGGCGCATCTTGTTTAAATGTTATATGGCTGGGATTAAAATGGCAAGTACGGCAAGCTAGATGGCGCTGTAGTTTACGCTAATTATACAAAAAATTAACAGGCTTTAATTATCTTAATTTCTACACATCGACGTTTCGAATTCCTTGCAAGCCCCCCCGTGACAATGAAACGTCAATTGTAAAGTGTATTGGGAAAAAACAAATGAACGAAAAGGTATATATGAGAAAAAGCAGCACAGAACGCTGAGGCTGCAGGTTCAAGTCCTGCCATAGCCATTTTTTTCAATTTATTCTCGATCTTTAATTCAAAGAGCTACCTGTCAAAACAACTTTTAGTTCTACCTAATAAAAGATATCAAAATTATTAAAATTAGGTGTCGCCTGATCAAGCGACGGCTAATCTCAAATTTATGGCCCATGAAGAATCTATTTGACATAATCGATAAAAACCAACGAATTCGGAGATTATTTTGCAGGAGCTAATTAGTTTGATGCCACCTACGGAGCAGGTAAGAGGATTAGGTCGCGACGGGCGGCGGGCCTTGACAGTGCATCAAACTTATCAGCTAAGACTAGAAAGAAACATCAATACAAGTAATGGTAATAACACGTTTATACAGAAAGAGTGATCCACAATACATATCAACATGAACACAAACTTAGCTCAATTAAATACTTTTTTAAAAAGACTATGACCCGACGTGTCGAATGCTTTGTGAGGAGGAAACTGAAACGTGATTGAACTTAACGGCTTTTGACCCGACGATGGTTTAGTACCCCGACGGAATAAGGATATTGTTAGATCTGCTTAATATCCAGATTTCCGGGCAAAGTCTAACATGTATAAGAAAAATTATAAATTGAACTAAAATATGTCGAACCGGTAATAATCGAACCCGATGACTATTAGGTATTACATACCATTATACCTACGAGCTAGTCGAATTAAAACCAACCTGGGCCTTATCGTTGTTTAGACGTGCTCGTAATTTTGAATTCGGTAAATATTTGCTGATAACTAGCCCAAAGATAAGTACTGTGTTCTTCGTCATGATGTGACGCGAGAGATTATTTTTATCTCGTTGAAATGACCATGCTTCAAATAAAATATTTAATCTAAGAAATGTTGAGGAGCAAATTAAAGTAGATTATTAAATTTTAAATATTTCATTGCTTATTTAAAATATAGTCTGTAGTTTACGCGAGTAATAAAACGTTAAAAGGCGAAAAAATGACACTTTTAATAAAAAAACATGAATAACGGCTTGAAACACGAAATATACGATATGAAAAGCATCGGGCCCAAAATATTCCGCGTTATAAAACGTTAAAAAGGTTTCATTCAAATGGTGTCAAAATAAGTTAAGTAATATACTACAAAAAATATTTATCGTCGCAAAACAGAACAAACAGCGACTTTATAGCTAAATAGATATCTATATATTATATTTTGGTTATTTAACCGTTAAAAGTGTTTTATTTAAATGTGTACTACTTGAAATTACAGACAATGAAAAAAGCGTTCAATTAGATTAAAACTTTTTAGGCGAAGAACGGGAATTGCACCTAAATAAATGAATAATAGGAAAAATAGATTATAAATGCAGATAATCTATAAAACAACGGCTATTCATGTTTTTATTATGCATTACTGTAATCTATGTAATCTCAATGTGTGAAGAATAATTTTAGCCCCGTGTGACGGCGCTGTTCAAACGCTGTGAAATGAATTTAAATAATGCGCTAACAACGCTTATCTTGTGTGTTTTGAGCTTTTAATTGTAAGTTTAAGTATTTAAAGTGATTTAAATTTTAAACAACTCCATAGTCGTGTCAGTGCACTAGCTTAAGTTATTAAGGTTGAGTAAGTTAATAAAATATAATTATCATAATTAATTAAAGCTCTATTTTCATCAGTTTCTTTTTGTTAATGTGATCTGTTATATATAGTTGTTTATTTAATAATTACGTCATTGATGGCACAGTAGTTAAGAATTAAATGAAATAAATGTAAAAATGAAATAAAAAACTCACTCGGGTCTTAGTAAAGTTTGGTTCTTAATCTAGTAAACTAATTTTGTATTTGTAACAAATTTATCGATTTCACACATTTTACGTGTATAAAAGTATTTTTGTTATTATAAGTTACATACTTCTAATTAGGCAGGCCATAATATGTTTCAATTCAAAGATGATCTTAATCACCACAATGTCTCATAATAAGCCGCTAGAGGCAGAGTAGCCTAACTGCAAATTGATGACTTGTCTTATTTATATTTTTGCAGTGTAAAAATGTTAATCTACAAGTCGGTCAGTGTGCCGACAATTGTTAACGTAATTCTCATAAATAATAGCACAAATTACTTTTCGCCTAAATTCATTGAGTATTTTTATTTTCATCTCTATTAGAAATCATGTTTTTTTTATTAATCTACTCTGCCTCTAGCAGCCTCATGCGGAAGGTCAAATATCTATGCCACATCGTGAACGAGCAACGAGCGATCCTATTAGTTATTTACAAAGCTACAACAATACATTAATCAAGTGAACGCGTGTATGAGCAGATAAGCAGTCGACATCAATAAGAAAATGATATCAATTCCAATCAAATTACCAGCTGTACACAAACATTATGCTAATTGCTGTACACAGTAATTTAGCACGTCTTAAATTCAATTATCTTGGATGTTATTGCCTAATTACAATAATTACTCGAGCGCAATGGTTTCAAGTTAATGATATCTAAACATATGTATAAAAGACTACACCACAAAAAATTGGTATGTATATCGAACTTACGTCCGGGCCATGTAACATTGTCCACAGATGAAAATGACGTGAAATTTAATCACGTTCGATCAGTCTGTGGATTTCCGAATAGGCAAAGTCAAAATAGGCCAATAGCGCATCTTGTTTCAATGTTGGCTTAGGTTCAGCTTCCATCAAGTGAACTCTTGTCTGTCCTCTTCTATTCTAAAAAAAGTAACGGACTTTATGATAGGCCAGTATAGTATAGAATTGGCATAATGTAAAAAGCACTGCATACATCTGTAAGGTGCAGTGTTGACCTATTTTGGACGTGAATTTTTAGCGATCTATAAAGTCAAACTAAAAAAGAAAGTTAAATTCCGTTTCCCCCAAGGGGCATGAGACGATTTGTCTCCATTTCTCTGATCGGGTAATTTTCAGGACCTGACCGAAATTATCGATTATTGTGATGGGATTAAAATCGTAGATCTGTCGCGTTTAACGCAATGCTGCGCAGCGCGATTAAATATTGTGCTACTGCGGTGGTCAATAATGGCGGTATTATGAAAATTTGTTGAGCTTAAATACTAAGTATTAATTAAATACTATAATTCGACTAATGTCTCTTAGATCTCGTCTTTGGTATGTACGTTTACAAATCGGATCGTCGTATAAATCTATACTAATATATAAAGCTGTAGAGTTAGTTTGTTTAAACGCGCTAATCTCAGAAACTACGAGTTTGAATTGAAAAAATATTTTCGTGTTAGAACGTTTATCGCGAAAGGCTAAACATCGCGCTGTGAATACGCGAAGATACAGCGGGAAATGTGGAAATGCGAAGGAAATTTTTCATATCCATGGGTTTCTGATGCGTACGTTGCGAAAACGGTTTCAGACACCCAACGGGTTTCAAGCGTCGGGTCGCGACCGATGTTTGCGGCAGCTTAAATTCATAAAGATGTAGAGGCTTGCAAAAACAAATTTAGATACCTAAAACAACTATTCTACGTGGACGAAAGTCGCTGACACAGCTAGTTTAATATAATGTACTGAATCTTGTAAGACGAATTTCTGTTTATTCCTGTTCACTTATAGACTCCAGAATTCCTCTTAAACTTATCCAATTCTTATAAAGACGTTCGAAGCGCAAAATTTACACGACAGTCAGCTTATCCGCGAGTGACAGGCTACATTTGTATATTTTTGCACTAGACGTTGAGATAGAGCCCGCAGCGCGTCACGACCTGCTCCGCGTGTGGGCCCACTTACACATAATCGTGTTACTATGTAATGTGGAGGCTTAACCGACTTTACAAAGCGGGAATTAATCCATTTCATTTAAACAGCCTAGTAGGGATAGCTGTTCACTGTAGTTCAATGTATATTTAGGTCTAAGGTTCAACTACGTATTCTGTAATTTACGCGAGTAGTACACCTTTAAAACTCGTTTAATGGTTTAAAACTCGAAGTTTATTAGTTAACTTATTTTAAATTTATTTTTACCTATGCGGGATGCTCCGAATACCTAGCAGCAACTTTTTGCAACGACCCCTGTTTTTTTCGAGTTTTAAACCGAGACCGACATCGTAGGTAACAGCTATAATTTATAATGATGAGGAGGTGGTTTGCAAAAATAAATTTCGATGCCCTGATGAGAGTAACTATTCTACCTGAACGAACACAGCTATTTGTAAATAAATTTAAGCGCACAGAAGTATTAAGTATTAATTAGAGACCATTATAATTTTACATAATAGTAATTCGAGTTTCAGTATCAATTTTAATAAATAATGAAATACCATTAATTACATCACCGAGCGCTAGTAAAAGTACAGATAGCAAACATTATCGCATTATTGACTATGTACGGACAGTAAATAAGATAGATAGCGTTGCAATTTATATCAATTTAGACCAGTTCAACCCTTAACATTAATCTGAATTGATTTAAAAACAAATACGTGTCGACTGATGCTCTATTGATTGAAGTGTAAGCTGATTGCAAAGATTTTTGTTTAACACGTCCCTGGTTCGAGTTCTGTTGACAAAATATATGGATTTAAATAAAACACTTTGACGGTTTAAAACGCGATATATTTTAGTTAAAGTTGTTTGACTTTTTGCGCTCAGTATAGCCGGGAGTTGAAGACTTGTTTAATTTCTTTTACTAAAATAAATTACTGTTTTCGTCAGCAATAACTTGCTTGAATGTTTTGTTTGTTCAACTTTAAAAAATTATACGCAATAATACTCATCATAAGTTTCAAAGAACTGTTACGTGAAACGTGTATATTGAAATTTACTGTAATTACATAATTGCGGCGTCTTCTTTTACTCGTTTTCCTTTATACGTAGTTAAACCACGAAATACCCGCGGTTAATCATCGGGCCACAGATAATAAATAGCAGTTTGACAGGCTCGTTGGTCTAATTTAGCTAATCGACGGGTCGTAGGTGCGATCTCCACCGGCTCTAACAATTTTTCAATTTAGGTATATTTTTTCTGAAATATATTGGAGTTTATCTGGAAATCTCAATATTTAATAGGTTGTAGGAATATAGAAATTCCGTCAGGATCACGAACTGCCGTCCACAGATGAAAAAGCATACGGTTTCAGTCTCACGAATCACGATTACCAAATATTCAAAGCCAAAATAGGACAACAGCGCATCTTGTTTAAACGCTGTAAGCTGGCGTATATCGCCATCTATGAACGCTATGCTAATCTGTCGTCCTTTATCATAAAAAAAGTTGCCCCGAACTTGACCGAAATTCTTTCGCTTCGAAAAAAGGTCAAACGAGAAAAGAGTTTCTCTATTTTGCACGGCGCGCCTCCGCGAAGTGCAAAAGTATGTTTTGCGATGGACAAAATGGGGAACAAGTGTGGAGAGATGCCCTGGCAAATGCTATGATCCGGATTTGTTGGAAACGCCCGGATAAAAGAAGCTTTCGGTTACAGTAACTGCTGGAATCGTTATACTTTCGACGCTGCATTCTGGTCTCGCTTTTCGGTAGGTTTTAAAGAGTTACAATAAGGGGATTACTTTTTTTATGACATTAAATGTTGTTCTAAATAATGTGCTAACATTTTATATCGTTGAGGCTATCTAGTACAAAACTACTAAATGTGCACACGGAGAGATACATACCACAGTTCGAAACAGAGACACTGTAATTTTTTAAATAAAACACTTTTAACTGTCGAAAACTTGATTATTTTTTTACATGTTATTGCACATGAAGGTACTATATAATTTAAAAACTGAAAAAAAAATTATTTCGTAGTTATTAACTTACTACGTAACTTTGTAATTTCATCTTCAATGATTTCTTAAGCTGCAAAGCATAAGACATTGAACCTTAATACGTTAGTGTTAAGGTTGAAATTACATTACGCGAGAGGTGCATCATGTATCAATAAGTTCGACGATGAGGTGTAGGACTCGGTAGCTCAATTAGTAGAGCAACAGCACGGAACGCTGACGATGCCGGTTCAAGTCCTGCCCGAGTCGAAAATGTTTTCAATTTATTTTCGATTTTTAAATCACTTTTAACTGTTTAAAACTCAAAGCGTATTAGATAACTTATTTACAGCATATTTGAAATTCCAGGCTGTAGTTAAAATATATTGTATTATTTATATGCTTCGTGTTTTGAACCGTTAAAATTTTAATGTGTACTATTCGCTTAAACTACAGACAATGTCATGTTTGTCAAAAAGGTTAGCAAACGATTGAATGCTCAACGTCGATAACCTCAAACAAGTACATATGTTCAACAAACTAATAAAACTAGATTTAAGATCACCAAGATATTTTACTAGTAGTAAATAATATATAGTCCGTAACTGTACCTAATATAAATAACATTTCCAGTTACCCCCGTCGTCTATATAAACATTTTCAAGAATGTTTTGCACTGAAGTCTAAGAAATTAACGGTAAAAATTAACGAAGTGTTCCATTCTTTGTGCGCGGAGTATAATACTTTAGCACAGCTATTTGAATGCCGCTGGACCTCAGACGATTAACGCAAGGCATAATATACAAATCACATTGAAGGAATTAGTGAATGAATTGGCTATTTCTTTTATACGGTTACCGTATACACGGAAATTTAGAAAATTAGAAGCTATATAATAAAAAAGATATACTATATATATAATTGGACGGACTCGTTGGTGAAAAGATAGTACGGCTAATAATCGACGGGTCCTCGGTTCGATGCCCAACATTTTTCTTAATAATTTTTCTGTAACTTGTTTGAATTCGTCTGGAAATCTGGATATTAAAAATAACAATTTCGTCCAGGTCACGAACCACCGTCCACAGGTGAAAAAGCCGTGAAATTTAGTCACATTTCGGTTTTAGTCTGTGTATTATCCAAGACGAAAATGGGTCGACAGCGCATCGTGTTATCATCTAACATCAAGTCAATCCCATGCTTGTCTGTTCTTCTCTATCTATTTAAAAACACCGTTCCTGTATTGTATTTAATATACAAGTATATTATAAAGAATAAAAATAATATTTATTTATATATTCTTTATTGCACCAAACATACAAATATTACAAATAAAACTTATATACTAGAATGGAAAGCCTTATCGCTAACAAGCGATCTCTTCCAGGCAACCTAAAGTTATGAAATGTTAAGAAAATGAGATGTGCAAGGTGGGCGAAACAAAGTAATACAAACAATTAATAATCATAAACAAAATAAAAACATACAGATCTAAAAAAGTTTTTTTCGTTTTATTTCGAATACTACATTATTTAAAGTTACAGTTTATTAGTCGTGGCATTTCTTTTTTTCAACGTTTAAAATTTGTAATTGCAATCTCCCTTTATGTTTAAAAGTTTATTTAAGCAAGCAATATAATATAATATAATTTGTTAAAGCGTAAAGCAATATAATTGTACTATTTACCCATCTTTATATTTTGTAGATTTTTTCTTTCTTAAATGCTTTGATACCTAAAGTAGGTTGTCTTAACTTGTCTATTTACCATTTGATTTATTTTTGAGGAAATTTTAATGGAAGTACAAAATTAAGTCTTATATTGTTACAATTATGTGTGACCTTTAAGATTTTATTAAAATCCATTGAAATGTACCATGTCTGCGGTGCTCCCTAAGATTGTATGTTTCAGGAAGTTTTGAAAGAGTAATAAATAGTTCCGAGAGGAATATTCGGCGAGCGGGCGGAATGTCAAGGATGGTCCGACGGTCGACTCCTGCGCAGTAAGTGAAGATGCATGTTCCTGCGCCGGACTAGTTTATGGTAGCTTTTGTAGTTTTAATAGGCCTTTAATGTTACCTTAATAATGAAAATACTTTGGATAATCTGTTGCAATTTACGGGAAGGTTGAGATTTTTTATTCTGGCCTTAAAGTTGAACATGTAATGCCTTTTAGTTGTATGCTCAAAGACAAACATGTAACTCGTTAGTCACTACGGCTTTGTCTACATTGTTAAATCGAATTAAGTACTAGATAATAAGCTAAAGGCCGTGTAGTGTATTAGCCCTTTTTTAAATAGACATTATCTTTTCCATAATTAATGGTTGAGACAGGAAAAATGTTGATTATAAATCGTTTAATTATATGTAGTAACATATCATAATACTCCAGAAATGTTACACAAGTACTGTAGTTTCCAAGAGTATGACACATTTAAATAAATCACTTTGAACAGTTTTAAACTCGAAACTGTAATTTAAACAATTTGTAAATAAGTTTGTCTAATACTTTTCACGTGATTTATTTAAAAGTAACTGAATGTTGACTGCACGAGGTATTAATTACGAAATAAGATAGTTGGACTAGTTACAACCAAACCTTATTAGTTAGTGTAATTTATTTATTTTATTTTTGTATTTAAATGTAATATTTGAACGTTACTTGGTTGTTTGTTTTGGAACGTTGCTTGGTTGTTTATATGTTACGCCTAACAAAAGGAAAAACGCTAATTGCCTTGCCCACCCAAGTAGATTTGGAACCGTGAGTTTGATGTAACCTTGCGAACTGCAAAAGCAAAAACGACAGACTTGCCACGGACTAAGTAAATGGAAAGTTGGAAATGGAATAATTCTGACAAACAGGGTTTTTATCAAATGTCAAGTTTTGGAAGGAATAATCTTATTTCGCTCTTGCAACCTTTCTTATGAATTACATAATTTAGAAGCACGGTTTAACGGTTTGAACCATAATACTTTAACATATATACTTTACTAAGGCCTGACTGAATGTATTACAGTAACCGTGGCAAAATCGGAGTTTTATTCAATATTGTTATGGATCGAGAATTCCTATTAAATCACCATCAATTGGAATACAGATAGATGTTAGCTTATTTGATAAAAGGTGAAATACTCCTACCATATTACATATCAATAAGCGTTATTGACCTCTTTTCGCTTTGATATTCGGAAAGCCAAACCAACCGAACCAAAACGCGATTAAACTTCACGACTTGTTCATCTGTGGATGGTGGTTCGTTACCCGGACGGTTGTTATTCTTACCACTAATATAATATACAGATTTCCCGACGAAGTGCAACATGTTTCAGACTAATTTTAAGTTAATTATAAATGTGTTAGACCCGGTGGAGATCGAACCCACGGCTAACCATTATTATTATAAGACCAGCCCGTCTAAACCTTTAACCGTTTTTTTACATGATAGTGTTGACTACCAAGAGTATGACTCATTTAAATAAAACACTTTAACGGTTTAAAACGCGGTATATAAGTTAAACTTATTTGAAAATGATTTTTAACTTCGTCCCGACGTTTCGGATGCTTTGCAGCAGCCGTGGTCACGGGGAGACTAATGTATCGCCTTTTAAAGCGTTAAAGTGTTTTATTTAAATGTGTACTACTCGCGTAAACTATAGACAGTATTTACTAGTTTCAGTTTTTAATTGAAACAGCTTTCATTTATCCTAGTATAAATAATTGATTTTAATATATCTTAACTAACTACATCTTAACTATTAAATTCGCTGCTGTGGTTCAATCGTTAAGCGCTACCAAATTGTTAGTAGTCCCGGGTTCAAATAAATAAAAACGATCTGTGGCACTGATGTAAAGTTTCGTGGCCATTTTGTAAAGCTTGCTTTCGTGTTTTAGACTGTCGTAATTGAGAAGTAGTTCAGCCCCATACCCCAAAAAAGACAACGGGAGTTCACTTATACATATATCTCTAGTCTTGCCTAAGCCTGAAATGATCGTTCGCTAAACTCATAATAAGGCTACGTAACGGCGATAGCGTACTTGCTGTAAGACTTTTTATTTTGCACAGAGCAACCATTTACTTTATACTTTCATAGCGCTGTTATAAAACTTCGGATTTCATTACTTTTTATTTGTTCAAGTGTAATTTGCATAGCGAAAACTTAAATTAATTCATGAAAGTTTGAATAAGCGAGATTGCATTTTTGCTAACTGGAAAGCTTGTTTTTCTGAGAAAGATTCTCATATGTACTTTCCAAAACCGTGTATAGCGGTGTTTGTTTGACGGCTCTTTGCTACAAAATGGCATAGCACATAGATGTGAAATTTGCCTAGAAATAGTTTGTTTTTACACATACAAATAGAAATAGAAATATATATCTACAATTACATCTACGGTATCAACACTCCCGTGCCTTCTTTTTCTTCTTTATGCTGTCAGTTAATTAATTTAATAGCAAAGAGACCCTAAGGATGGATTCGTACTCATTAGGGCGTAGTGTGTGTGTGTCTTAAGCCCTTTTTACATACATGGTCTCGCTCTATAACCCTATGAGCAAGAAGACCTGCCCAGCAGTGGCGTAACAATAGATTGAAACAAACTTAAATACTGTCTGTAGTTTACGCCAGTACTATACATTTCAATAAAACACTTAACGGTTTTAAACGCGATATGTATTAAAATTATTTAAAAATTATTTTAATTACAGCCCGACGTTTGGAATGCTTTGCAGCAGCCGTGGTCACGGTAAGACTACAGGAGAGGGTGTCTTTGACGACAAAGTAACAACTGCTACGCTACCGCCATCTGTTCCGTCGAAGTTTGTATTTGGCAACATTGGCCGTGTCCTTGCAGAATTGACTAACGTGTCTTCGCGATTGATATGGACAACTTGAGGTCGTCCTCCCTGACTTGAAGGTTTTGGGTTCTTGAAAAAATAAACGGAGTTTTTCTTGTGTTTATTTTTTACGTTGTTAAGCCTTCATTCCTCCATTCATCAGCGATTAGTGTCAATTTAAACTTAGGAAGCGTTTAATGCGAGGCTGATAAATAATTCTATGATCACACGACTATTTATGGACGAAACCATTGAGTATTGTGTCCGACGTTTCGAACAACGAATTGCACTCTACGGAGCGGCGTGCCGCGGTGCCTGCTCTTATTGCATATAAGGGCGGGTTGTTCCTAGCTGTCTGTTACCGTTCACGTTAAATAGTTAAAAACAAACCTGACAATCCGGGTTTAATTATTAATCAGCGGTCTTTAAAGTGTAACAATTTTTGCCCTAAGCGAATACGAGGGACATATTCCTGTTGCCGTTTCTCAAATCGATTCGTATTTTTAGGCAAATAGACTGTTGTAAAACTTATTTTATTACGGCGGAACAGATGGCGCTAGCGTAGCCGTTATTAGTTTGACATTACAGACGCCCTCTATCTTCATTTACCATGGCTGCTGCAAAGCTTCAGAAACGTCGGGTGGTAGTTAAAATAATTTTGAAATAAATAAACCTGCTACATAACGCGATTTAAAACGTTCAAAAGTGTTATTTAAACATATTTTAATTTTATATTGTAGAAATTAGTAGTTTGGTACCAGTTACGGGTTTCTTTTATTATATAAAACGATAAAAGTTTTTATATTGGAAAATACATATTTATACAGTCGTATGAAAAAAACTGGAGACAAAGGTCAGAATATATTTTTAAAAGATAAACGTAGGCGGGGGAATTCTGATCACATAAATTTGAGATGTCGGTATTTCAAGAGACACTCTGATAAAATAGTTGTACATTGAAGTATGGTTCGAATCTTGAATTATTTGCTTTTAACAGGCGTGGCTATAAATTAACTTTATCTAAACCTAACAAAAGTTATGTAACTTTTAAGCATAGTTTTCGATAAAAACGATGTTTAAATTATGATAAAGCTGCTGCATACGAAGTTGTTTACTTTTTAAATAAGTTTAAATAATATATATCGCGTTTTGAACCGGTAAAATGTTTTTTTAAATGTGTACTATTCGCGTAAACTTTTAGTATTTAATTAGAATACGTTTTGGATCAATTCTTCTATTTTTTTTTACAAATTCAATAACTTCTTTGGTATATAAAAAGTTTGTAGTCTCGGAAGTCAATGCGTGTCTGCCCACCTCTATCAGAAACATGAATAGGATAAGAAAATGTCATATGAAAAAAAAACATTCCACGTGTCACCTAACAAGACAGATTCATTTAACTAGATTAAATTTTCATAGACGCCTTAATTATTAACAAACTGATGGTGACGGAGAGAAAGAATTCCAACTGGTAAAAAGCAGCATTTTAGTCCAGGCTAAAAGAACAACAATCGCTGACTTTTTCAGTATTAATATGAACATTATTCAATGCGATATGCTAAGTATATCTTGGGAACAATACGTCATAAACAGTCCGTTTATATCAAAGTATAATGTGATTGCAACACGAATGGGCTCTTAAATTCAATCGCGATGTTTAAATTGTTCGGTGTAGCATTTCGCGTGTGATTTGTAATGCCTGATGAAAGACTCGTAAAGTTGAAAACTTCTAGAATTATTAAAAGACTATATTCTTAAAATGTGTCTATAGAACTGGATACTACAAAACCTCGGAAGGGCATTATGGGGTTTTCAGCTTTAGCAGGTGTGCAAACTTTAGTATTATTTACATGTGCACATGAAGGCACTATATAATTTAAAAAATAAATTGAAAATATTTTGGACTCGGGCAGGACTTGAACCGGCATCGTTAGCATTCCGTGCTCTTGCTCTCACTGCTCTTGCTGACTCGGTAGCTCAATTGGCTAATCTTGTTGCTAGCGAATCCTTTTCCTAGCAATTTTAGTTATTACAAGTACACACGTAGGTTTTAAAACCTTCATTCATTTTCTATATTTAAGTAACTCAAGTCACAAATGTCACAGAAGACACAAAGAGCTTTTGACCCACGACGCCGCACTACTGGTAGTATCATCAAGTTTTAACGACTACCTCTAGGTTACTATTGATAACCGACCGATGACAAAGTCATGTTCTGAAAGGCAAGGGGACAATGGCGACAACTCTTTCACCAACTCCGAATTCGAACCCTGTACCCCGTATTCTGAAATCAAATATAACTAGACCGGCTTGATATTTTTAGGGAAGATATAAGACACTGCCAACTGTGTACGAAGTGAAGTCTCGAAGGACCACGCTGAATGAGAGGTTCAATTCCTGCCATTAAGTACCAGAGCGACAGAATCGTCAGGATGCCTTATATATTTTATTCAATAAGCCTTTGCTACGACGCAAGTCGGAATCGTATATGAACCTGTGAAATCGCAAAGCATTAGTTGCACCACGGTCTAGGGATACATTTTTAAGCAACATGCATTGCGGACTTAGATGAAGCCTATTTTCCCTCCTTGAATATTAAAATTCCTAAGGCACAATACACATTCGTGTAATGTTGCCTTTACAACGCCATTGTGTTCGCGCCCTTTCGTATTTCAGGCTTTTATTATTCACTAGCCAGCGCCGCGGTTTTGCGCGCAAAAAAGAATTGTGAAAAGTGATTTGTTTTTTATTGAAAATGTAATTTCTTTGTACGATCTTTGAATTGTATATATAAGTATTTGCCTAGGTAACGTTAAATAAAATCTGTGTAGAGACACAATAATGTTGTCTAAGTAAGATACTCTTCTCGTCCGAAATTACAAAGGGTTGTTCCTTAGCATACGTCTAACTATTTATTTTGTATGGTTTTTGCATTAAAATTAAAACACTTTAACGGTTTAAGACGCAAAACTTAAAACACTTTAACGGTTTAAGTCGTACTTAAAAATTTCGACGTTTTGGTTGCATTGCAGCTGTGGTCACGTCGTTCCGTGATCATGGCTACCATTTGTAAACAAGTTTAACTAATATATTTCGCGTTTTAAACCGTTAAAGTATTTTATTTAAATGAATAAAGAATCATAATTTAAAGTATTAAATAATTAAACCTTTACCATAGATAATTCATTTATAAATATCATAACTTTTGACTGTTGTCTCTGACGACCTTATTATATATATTAAACAGTACAGTCATGTACAAATTTATTACGATTAATAAAAATGTGACGTACAGAATTTGTTGAACCACTGTTCATACATTATAGAGGTAACAACTGCCTTTTGCGCACCTTCTTAATAATTGAAGACTTCCGTGACAAGTAGCTATGGGTCGGGGATTCTATATAATTTACTCGCTTCTATTCTTTATGGCCGCTGTTTTTCTGTTTTAGTACACAATAGCGTGAAACGGCTTATTGAAAAGGCTCTTAACTTTTTAGTACTTCGCATTTCTATTCTAAGTTGCCTCGTAAATTTCCAATGATTTTTTATCAATAGTTACGCACAATTCAATAAGCATTCTGTTTTGTGCCTATATTTAAAAAAAATAGTATTTTTGTTTTTTAAGCATGTGTTGACTGCCGTTTTTGTGATTTGATAATTTTTCATCACGCTCGATAACTGATTATTTAAAAGTAAGTTATCCCCCTAGGCGTTACCGATGTCACTTCTCGCCAAGTAATCAGTAAAGAGTAGGCATGAGACCAAAGCCGATCTTGCACAGATCCTTACCCGCTAGAAATAATTTCGATGGCAAAACAATGTTTGAAAGAGGAAGCATTTTCAAGATACCCAAAAATTATGTTTAAAAACTTTTTGGGTATCTTGAACAGTTTTCGCAGCGTACGCGTCGGGAAACTACAAAGATCAATAATATTCCAGGAGTTCCTGAGATCAGCGCGTTTAAACAGGCTTCAGCTTTATATATTAGTGATGATATTAAATGCATTTCTTGTGTTATTGCTACTCTTTCTTATTCTATAGCTTCATACAATCCTAGCTGATAGTTCCTTAAAACTTACTTTGCATATTCAAAACTAACGTAGCTCCACAATTTACATTTGAATGCCTCCCAACATTATGCCAGTAACGAGTTGTTACTTGTTAACGTTCATTTGAAATGTCACCACTTATGATAAAGAGAAGACAATGCTTTCCAAGGAAGCATTCTGTATTTTAATACACAATGTAGGTAACGAAGTGAAGTAATTCTGTTTACATAAGCTATTCTATGATAAAGGCAGATAGACAGGCTGATTTTAATTGATGGTAGGTGAAATACCTCAGCTATATAACATTTAAACAAAATGTGCTGTCGACCGATTAAGCATTGGATCTTTGGATATCCACGCGCGAAAGCGCGACTAAACTTTACGGCTTTTTCATCTGTCGACGGTGACACGGACGGAATTTAGATATTCCTATCCACCAAATTTAATATCCAGATTACCGGACGTATATTTAAAAAAAAAAATATACCTATCACATTTTAAACCGTTAAAGTTTTATTTAAACGTGTACTACTTGCGTAAACTACATACAGTATTTAAGGTAGAGTTCGATCACAGAAATTTGTGTAAACCGTGTTTTGTGGGAAGAAAAACCTCGTTAGGAAATATCTGTGTTCAAGAATTAAAATTCTTGAACAGATACTGTCTATAGTTTACGCGAGTAGTACACATTTAAATAAAACACTTTAACGGTTTATAATAATCTATCGCGTTTAATCTAATATATCTAATATATCGCGTTTTAAACCGTTAAAGTGTTTTATTTAAATTCTTTAACAGATGTTAATAGTTACATGCTTCGGATTAAAATGGTAGATGAAGTTCTTTTATTATTTTAAGAGGTCGATTCCTAGCAATAAGAACCACAAACACCTTATTTTATACTCTGTAGTATGTCAAAATGTGAACAAAAATCGATAATTAATAAAAAAAATACCAAGAAAGCAAGGCGTATTCCAAATTGTATGTTTTTTTATGATAGAGGAAGACGGGCAAGCATGGAGTCCACTCGCTGGTAGGAGAAAATACCCAGCCACATAATATTTCAACAAGATGTGCTGGCGATCTATTTAGCCTTTGATAGTATGTATCTCGACTTATAAGAATGTAGGTCAATAGTCAATACACAGCATAATAGGCGTTATACGAGTATAACAGTCTGTCATTATAAATTAAATGTCAAAGGAACGTCACAAATATCAATTTATCATACTTATAATTTACGACGCAAGCGCATGTAGGTGGATGGATGGCGCTGACTTAGCAAGTGAACCAATCAAACATAAACAAAGGTTAATCTCGGGGGATCTCAGGCTTTTTCATAAATAATTAAGCGGAGAAAATTAACATCTCGCCAGTGACGTGCAGTGACGGAGGAGTGACGTGCCCGGTCATTACCGTGGAGATCAGAGTTCGATGCCCGAGGAGGTAACTCTTTATTTTGTAGCTTGATCGCGGAGTGGAATTAATGTTGATGTGATAATACATGTAACAATACGTTAAAATTGTCTTCATTTAGTTAATTTAAATATGGTTTTATTTTATATTTTAATATTATTTCCGAATATCCAAAGCCAAAATCCATCAAATGCACCCCAAAAACCTTTTTAGATTGGAAAATAATTACCACACTGGCGGTAGTTGAACCGGCATCCACGGCGTTCCGTGCTGCTCTATTCAATTGAGATACCGTGTTCCGTGATATAAATAATCAAATACGAAATAGCATTGATATGAAAAATTTAATTTAAACCCTAAAGTCAAATTCGCTGTAAAATTCACTTCACAAAACCGCATCGAATTAAGATTCTCGTGTGGTTTCATTTAGCGCCCTTACTTGCTGGAATAGGAAAATGTGTGGAGCGTTAATTAATATTTCATAGTTTTAATAATTGTTAAATACCTGCTGTTGTATATTGATTTTCTATTAGAACATGAAAATATAACATAACACACAGTTAAACATAATTATCTTATTGATATACATTTTTTATTAATATTTTTATGATTCTTCACATATACTAGTGATTTCTTGTGGAATGCAATATTTTTTTGTAAGAGGAGCACAAAAGGATCCTCCGAAAGGATTCGATCCAGCTGTAAACGTAGGGTTTCTAAAGAGATATATAAATATGTTTGAATTAAAAATATCACCTAATAATGTGTGGTTGAGTTATAACACAGCCTTATCTAATTAGAACCTTTTAACAGAGTTAACGTTTTTTAACTATAGCTCGACGATTTTTCTCCCTTATTCCAAAGTTAAAATCTGCTAAGCTAGCGACATCTTTTCCGTCGTAGTTGATATTTGGAGAAACTAGCTGGGTCCTTACAGAACTGATTCACGCTGTCCTCTTGTTTCTTGGTATACCTAATTTATTTAAAAGTGGTTATATTAAATGTGTACTGCTCGCGTAAACTGTAATAATGTTATATCACCTTGATTTGTAAAACCTTGAGGTGTAAAATAAAAACAGAGGTTTCGTAAAGACCATTTATAATATTAGAGAAAATTAGCTATGATCAAACTTGACACCCGCATGAAGCGATATCCATTGCATTGGTCACTCAACGGCTTTCTAAAGTCAAACAGAAAAGTTAAAGGGCTGCCCGTATCCCAAACCACAGATAAGATCACACGTATAAACACGAATAAAAGGCATCTACAATTTGTACCCTTCCGTAAAATTTCGCTCATTGAATGCCCTCGAAAAGCCAGTGGATATGAGCAAGTTTAATTTAATTGAACGGGACAAGGGTTGGTTTCAATGGAATTGCAATTATGTGAATGGATACCGCCTATGATTTAATTATAATTTTAACCACATTGCACTGAGTTCTATGAAACGCTTAGCACAAGAAGTACCAAACTCAAATTCTACAGAAACCTGAAAAGTTAATTCGTTGGATCAGAATTCATACTTGCTAGATCAAAATATAAACTGGCACAATAGTGAACCATAAGAGGAGAACATGATAACGTGGAGAGTTATAACACAATTGAAGTCTCAGACTTTGTAATCGAACAAAAGTTACCGATTGAGAACAGTATTGAATTGAAATATTTATTTTAAAGACTACTTTTAATAGCAGATTTAACGCAGCGTGAAGATATGAATAAAGCCTTATTCTTAAGAGTAAGAGAATCCACAACATTTAATTTGTAAGTATGTATCTCATTATACTTCCAAATTGTTACTATTTTTGCAGCATTTGTAAAGCGTAATAAATTAGTAAGGAATGACAGTCATTATTAAATAGTTCCTTTGAGTGTAAACTCATATTCTATTAGCCTAAATAAGCTATTAGTAACTCGATCTGAAATGTATCGGATGATCTAAACGGGTGTTTGAGATATCGGATCGCGGACATAGCTCACGAAAAGCAGCTATGGACATTAAAATAATATGTACTATGTTTTATAGTTTTGACGATTTTATGAGTCGATTCTTTTTAACATATTTAAAGAGACCTATTTATATGGTAACTAGCCGGTGCCCGCGACTTCGTCTACGTAGGATTAGGATTACGTAGTATCGCGCATTTAAACTAAATGATGTCTATCATATCATACATTACATAATTATGAGTAAGTAACGTCATATTTTGGACAGCTCACATAATATCTTTATAAATTGTAGCCTTTGTTTTTTATTGATGTATAAGCTATATTATTGGAAAGTTTAATTGAAATCCATTCAGTAGTTTTTGTGTGAAAGAGTAAGAATCCATCCACACATACAAACTTTCACGGTTATAATATACGGAAATTTCAAGAAAAAAGATTTATTGCTTTCAAAAAAGAAGTACTATCTAAACATGTTAGAAAAAAATATAATCTCAAAATGGAACGAAGCAACAAACTATCCTTCTAACATAGTTGCAAAAGTTTAGTTAGATAGCATTTAAGCAAAGTAAATAAAAGCGTGTTGTATACTTATTTGAGTTAAGTTGCCCTAGCTGTTATTTATTATCTGTGTCAAATCCACATAAATATTAAGGTGGCTAGGCTAGGCGCCCTGCTGTGCTTACAATCAATTACTTGCGTTTTAAAAGACAAATTATGTGGAACTTCGAGTTTGTCATTAATATCATAATATTTGCTAATCAAATTCTGAATGTTTATTTTAAAAATACGATAACTCATATGTACAGACTAAATTCGAATAGATAGCTTTATTAGCTGATGCGGCAAACATTGTTTTTTTGTTTGCAAGATTAATATTATTGTATAATAATACATAAGCTTCGACTTAAATCTTCGATTTTGATTCTAAAACGTTAAAAACATTTTTTTTATATTAGAGCATTCAGCGAGCCATAATTCTTTCAGACATATTTTTTAGTTCATTGAACCGTTTTGCCAGCGCTCGCTACGAAAACTCTCAAAGAAGAATATCTTTTCCCACACATACATACATATACAGTTGGTTGCTTATATATTTATAGCCTCCGAGCAATTGTCTATCCACACATGACCACCACAAAAATAATGAATTTTTCAATACGAACCAGCAGTCCCTGGGATTGGAGCGTTGAAACAAAAAAATCGTCAACTTGTTAATATTATTATAGATCTAGTCTGTAACTAGTACACAGCTTTTTATCAGTTACTATAATCAAAAAATAACAAATAATGCCCTTTTAACTATAATTATAACAGTCGAGAATAATATTTTTATAACCTTATAACTTTTAATAACTGCATAATATACAAGTATTGACACAAAGTTAAACTTAATTGTTAAGTCAAATACAATAATACACAGTTAATATTAAAAGATGATATACGGGCCGCAGCTAATAAATGAATAACAAATACCAATCCATCGAACTACAGATCCATAATTGGCGGGCTATTGTGTTGCGGCACCCCGCGTCAATCAGCTGACATTGACAGTGACGTTGACGTCAGACGTGACGTGACGTGTTACATTTCTTTATGTCACAATTTAAAGGTGGAATTTTGTTACAAAATATACGTGAGATGTTACACGCCATATGTGTTATAAGTACTATGAGTAATTAATTACTAGTAAAAATAATTATAAATTAAATTAAAACTTGATTTGAATAAAACACTTTAACAGTTTTAAAACGCGGTATATTAGTTAAACTTATTTGAAAATTATTTTTATCTCCGCCCCCACGTTTCGGATGCTTTGCAGCAGCAGTGTCAACAAATCATTTTCAAATAAGTTTAACTAATATATCGCGTTTTAAACCGTTAAAGTATTTTAATTAAATGTGTACTACTCGCGTTAACTATAGACAGTATTTAAAAACCGTTTATAAATTTAAAAAAAATACAACACGAGCAGGCATTCGTAGCCTGAAAAATAATAGTTACTTGTTGATTTCAAAAGCTTTATACTATGTATAAAAGATGCACCAATTTTATAATTGGCTGTTGTCCTTGGTAATTCTTATTACCAAAAAAAAGAAATGGTTTAATCCCATTACGGTTTTTTTTTTGGGCATAAAACCATTTAAACATAAAACTAATATATCGCGTTTTAAACCGTTAAAGTGTTTTATTTAAATTTTGGGGTACTTAAAGTTTAAGCAAATCGACGAGTATCTTCCTGATTATTATTATATAATTCCAAATCACGCTACAATTCAGTATTTGATTTATAAATATATAAATCAAATTAACGAACGCAATAAGGCGTAGTGTACAACGTCAGACAGGAGATCGAAATTCACACAAGTTTATTTGCAAAATGCAATTTTCCGCTGACAAGTGATCTGTCAAATGTAAACGCGGGGTGTTATGCGGGTATCTAAGTGAGAAGAATTTTTGACAGTTACTTATTATAACGCAGCTGGAATTGCGTCAGATGCAAGATGATTGAGTGTGAGGTCAAATGACACGTCAGAGCCCTAACGAGGTTCTTAATATTTTTAATTCTCGCGAGATAGCGTCTTTTTAGTATGGTAACACCGTTGGCTTCCTACAGTTTGTTATCCTTAGTTCAAAATTCATGTAATTGTACTAATACTTGTTGTTATTTTCATCAATTGATAACATGTGTAACTACTTAAATCACGTGTGTGTTATTCTTATACATCCAAAGCTCAGTGATTAAAACAATTTCCCGGTGTGGTTTTAAGCGCGAGAGGTTCGATTTCCGAACAAATACCAAAATGTTTAGATCGAGTACGGAATAGAGCGATATAGAAAAACAAAAGAAACGAATTATTAGAAGTGTTAATCCTTTAAGTAAGTATAAAAAAAACACTTTGACATATCCATGCTTAGTCATACAACATTTTACGTTTAATATCATAATCAATTATTATAATGCACTAATTATAAATGTATGAGGCAGTATTTATCCCCTCATTTGTTATATTTATCGACTTCCAAGGATCTCACTGCCCTGTATCTACAGGGCAATCTTGGTGAAAATCTTCATAAAGATTATAATTTATTGGGCATCAGTCTTGTAGTGTCAACGAAGAAGATTCACAAGGCTCACCACTTTGTTGATAACGATCTTTTTGATATTATCGTTTCGATCGATTACATTCCACTGCTGCGCCCATAACCATGTGAGATGGTAAAGGACTACCATAGAAATGGTAAGTCCATGGTAATGACCGGGATCGACAGCTTAACTTACTCTTTGAGTCTTGGGGGTGATGACACCTCATACTTCCAAACCGAGCTGGCAGTAAAAAATAAGAAAACGATGTTAAATAACAGAGATTCTTTTATTCCCAGCCAGATTTTGAACCCGGGACGTCCATCTGTCAAGAATCTACAGTTTACAATTGAATAGTTTATTTAAAAGTAAGGAAATAAAAATAATGAATTGGTTTATATTTATCTTAATATTCTGTATAGGTAGTTAGCCCTATATAATGGCCACAATTTAATGATCGTCTCCCCTATCGAAGTCGACTTAATAAAACCTTTGCCAAATAAATTATTCAAAAACACAACGCAACAATAATTCAGAACTAAATTATATAACAACAAATAGCGTATTGAGTTCTACATATTCGCTGTGAACAATGAATCTTGTTTGCCCAGGGGAAATCTAACATTATTTGTTGACTCGGAACTGCCATGATACACAGTCAACATATTGCGGGGTACTGGAGTAGGCTCCAACTAATGTACTTTTTCTTTAGGTATAAACTGTTTAATATACTAATACTATAAAGCTGAAGAGTTTGATTGTTTGAACGCGCAAATCTCAGGAACTACAGGTTCGAATTGAACAATTCGAATAGGGTTGGTTAGAGCATTTGCTAAAAAAGACTTTAGGCTTCAAAATGATGCGACTAATAGGAGCGAAGTTACAGTGGGAAATATGAAAGAAACGTGAGAAATTATTCATATTTCCGGCTTTCCATTGCGTGCACTGTAAAACGGTTCAACGTACTCAAATAATATGTATTAAAGAATAATTCCTGTTTTAATAATCTAAAAACAACGGGACACGACCGATTTCGTAACTATTCTACACGGACGAAGCTGCTGGCACAGCTAGTTAAAATAGCTATAGCAAATTTTTTGACTGAACAATATTTGTCGGGCCCGTTGTTTTATTGGTAGCAATGTATGGCTTATAATGTAGGTTCGATTCCCACGGGGAGAAAATATATTCTCAAAATCAATTTACATAGTCTGGAAACTCTGGATATTTAATAATTGTAGGAATACTGAAATACCGTCTGTAGATATAAAAAAACAATAACAGAACAAATAGCCTGTGGATTGTTCTACTTATCTTTTCTGCTCTGTCAAAACAAAGAAAGAAATGACTTCTTCTTTGGCTTTAAGTTTCGTTTTTTAAATGTACTGTTTCGTATTAATGTTATAAGTACATACAGCTTTCCAGCCATTATCTTTATACACGGACGTCCAGATAAAAAGTTCGTTGTTATCCAAACTGTTTAATTACTCGAGACTATGTTTTAGCATTTAAGCAGACAATATGGTCCTCTCGGCTGCAATTTCGCAAGACAGCAAAATTACTCGAGTTACTTAAACGCAATAAAAATGCAAATGTTTAATTTCTTAAACGTTCCGGCTTATAAACTGCATAGGGATTCCGCCAATTCGAAATATCCACAAAGCATCGGGCTCCGAAATTATACGAGTAATTACAGTGCTTATCCAATTTGGCGAGCGGAAAACGCGACCCCCCGTTGCACACGAAACCTACACTATAATAAAACAATAGACAGCGTTTGTCTGTACAAAAGCACGAGTGAAAATCTGTTGAGTCACTAACATTTTCAGTGTGTGTAAAATTATTAGAATATAGGAATTATTTGAAATTGGTAAAATTATGTTGTCGGACGTTCTAGTCCCAGATGTGTCATATATTTCAAACTAAAAAAAAGTAATAAACATTTGAAAGTTTAAATTATTCTCATCATTGCTTCAAAAGTAGAGGTGGATTCAATTAAATGCAAATGAAAATACCGTTTGCCTAAAGACACCACGCTGCACAGGCAAAGTCGCGGACACAGCTAGTTTGTTTTAAAAATTTCGACAACAATGGGGAGATGCTAAGATAATGGGAGGCAAGCCGTGACGTACCAAGTTAATGATACCTTCGACGTGGATTTCAATGGGACCTCATGCGGGAGCAATCTGCGAAATCTTCAATTGGAAATCGCATGTTGCACCACTCCGACGCGGACGCAGCGGATCGCTTATGTTGCGGTTAGATGAGCGAAACCGGCAGTCTATAAAAACAATTATAAATATACTTTGAATACATAAAATAAAGAGAAAACAAGTCTTTCTAATGCGAGAAGACGAATATTAATGGTTGTATGAGCACTGTCTAACAGATGAAGAGTAGGGTTATGCTAAAAAGCAGTGCAGTGGCATAATTGTGCTGCAACTTGCTGACGCAAGAACTTTTAAGCGCTTTTCTTTAATTTTAAAAATGTAATCCCTTTACATGAATTATTATCTTTATTCATATATTCTGACGCAGAGTAACCAAGTACAGGTTTTATTACATTTTCCATTACTGACAGTTGATTAAGTACACAAGTTCTAGTTTTTTAATTCAGAATTATGTATTGTTAAATATTGATGTATTATATTTGTATATTTGACATAATTTTTCCGATAAAGTAATGAAAACCTTAGAAGAAAGGTTTTAAATTATTTTGTTGATCTTTATATTGTTTTTTAACTATACTTTGAGTCATAGCTGTCATTATTTAAATAATTTACAGCTCTTTTATAATCTGACCGGTTTAACAATTAAACTGTAACACATACAGGAGATCAGTGAGATACCGACGTTATTGCATTTCCGAGTATGGAAATGGACTTGAGTTTTCCATTATGGCAATTCAAATCTAGACTTGATGAAAAGGACACCCGTTATTTGCTAAAATGCGACACGTTCCGTGAACTGAAATATCATAACGCAAACAAATCAATAAATCATTTGGATTATAAATCGCTTCGCCATCAAAGGTGCCATAAAATATCGTAAATCATGTGAAATAGCATCTTGGCGATATTCGTTAAATGAGATGTCGTTTTATGTTTTCAATTATATAAATAATTCGAAAAATATTGACAGAAAAAAACACCCATCCACCCAAAAGCGGTATATTGACAATTTATTCCAATCCCATCGATGAAGTACACTTATTCTTAATACATTTATTTATAATATAATTATAGATTAAACATATATTTGCATAAAAAAAACGACACGGGCGGGACTCAAACCGACATCCATAGCGTACCGTGCTGCTGATCTAACTAATTGATTTATTGTATACTATATATTAGCAATTGATACTGCATTTTTGTATACAATATTTTATAAATAACACAACTTTTTTTTCTTCTTGAGTTTCTTTGCAGTTCTTCTCATTCTTTCTACGGCCTTGATTTGAGAACTAGTAGTAAATGTCTAGTCTTTTGTTCGACGTGTATGCAGTTAAGAAATGGCTTTTACCTAAAAACTCTTGCTCACAATAAATCTTAGCACTCTTTTTTTCTTTCTAAATTTCTATCTGTCTATACTCCAGGCTTGTACTAAATCCCAGGGCTCGCTCGAAAGCGGGCTGGTGGTTGTGTGTAGTGGTTCTGGTCGGCTATTGTCTCCGAAGAGGTGGTTGTACGATCTACCACACTCCCCATTGGCCGACGGGCAATATGGGCGTACATTAGGCATTCATACTATGAGTAAAAAAAGGCTAATCTATACTAATAAATGCGAAAGTAACTCTGTCTGTCAGTCTGTCTGTCTGTCCGGCTTTAACTCCGAAACTACTGAACTGATTTAAATGAAATTTGGTACACAGATATCTTAAAACCTGAGAAAGGACTTTTACTTTTAATGCCAAAAAAGGGTTGATAGGGGTTGAAAAAGGTGATGAAACTTTGTATGGAAATTCGTGGTTTTTGAAGCTAGAACAATGAAACTTTCTTCTTTGGCTTTTTGGGCATATGAGTGGGAGTGGGAGTAAGAGTGAGAGAGGGAGTGAGAGTGGGAGTGAGAGTGAGAGTGGGAGTGGGAGTGAGTGTAGGAATGAGAGTGGGAGTTAGAATAGAAGTGATGTGAGGTGAGAGTGTTGTGGCAAAGTAGCACTTATAACAAAGATTAGCTGCCTTAAATGCGCCCTTACATAAATTCATAAACAGCCTAAGTATATACGAATATACGAAATGCTGCACTAAAATTTCGACCACTCCGAGATATAAATCTTGGACCTCGCGGTCGACAAATCACAGAGTAATTGTCTAATCAAGATTATGACTAATTAATCCAATGTTTGTAGCCGGCGGTAACGAATCGTGAATAATATTCGTGACGCCACACATCACAGCGAACATTAATAACTGGTAGTGCAATTGTTGTTAGAGTAATAATAATTGATAGGCCAAAGCCGATTATGCTGATCGCTCGTTAGGCCGTGCGACATGTATTGTGCACGAATCGATTTTATCTATTCTTTGATTATTATCTTACTCAGCTACGTAGGTGTAAGTAGTTCGTTAAAAAAAAATATAACGCAATACCAATGTCCATAAGGTTTTTTATATTTTTTATGAGAGTAGAAGACGACAAGCATAGGACTCACTTGATTGAAGCCAAATTACCCCAGCTATATTATATCTAAACAAGTTGTGCTGTCGACCTATATTTGGATATTTGAAACTCAGACTGCAACCGAAACGCGAACAAACTTTGCGGCTGTCTTATTCGTGGGCGGCGGTTCGTTAACCACACGATAAATAATATCGATATTCCTACAATCCATTTAATATCTAGATTTCCAAACGAAGAATTAAAAATTATAAATTTATAGTAAAAATGTTGGATCCGGGATCAAACACACGATTATTAGAAACACAATCTTATCATCACATCAAGAAACCCGCCAAATAACGTTATATTGTGTTACAAAATATATTTTCCACAAAATCTAAGTAGAAAAGCAAATTTTCACATATCTGTCATATTAGCCTATATAAATGTGTACGTCTAGATCAATTCTGATAAGACATAAATAATAAATAGAGCTTCGAGAGAAAAAATCGTATATAAACAACATCAAATTCCTTTCGTCGTTTAAAATTCATGAGGAGAGAGAACAAACAAAAAAGCCTATTGTAATTTGAGATACATTACAATAAGGCCTCAATTCCGTATCGGATAGCAAAATAAGACTATCAAATGGAGGGAGGACTAAATTGTACTGAATGGTCGCACGAAGTGAATTTTGCACAGAGACAGAATATGGTTCCAATAAAAAAAAAGAAGAAAGTTGCCAGTACTCAACAATTGTCAAAAAGGAATCTTAGGAGTATTATTTTGTATCTGCGTTTATATATTACTATTGTATTTTCATAATATTGTAAATAAAGAAGTAAGCTTATTAAGGAGGTATAAATCCTTAAGCACTTCTTTGTCACACATTTTTTTTAGTTATTCAATATTTTTTTATAAGTTAAATTGTGAGCATGTAATATAAGCTGACATACTAAACTCATATAAAATAATTCAACGAAATACTTTTAACGGTTTAAAACGCGAAATGTTTTAGTTATATTTTTACAATTTATTTTATTTTCAGCCCGACGTTTTGCATTCTAAATATTCAAATGAGTACATAATATGTTATTAACAATAATAAGTAACCTCTATATACAGACTACTCTTTATCACGCGATTGCATTGTAAGATAGGTTGAAGCGACTGAAACAATACAATATGTACTTTCTCAGTTAATAGAGTCTATACCATCCAAATATATATCTTGTATCAAGATATACGAGTGACAGTACTAAGCAAAAAAATCTTATGTTTTCATTGTCAGAGGCATGCCAAACAAAAATCCCCAATTTCTCTTCTTTGCAGTAGATGTTTGTTCGTCGTCAATTTTCTAATAACACGATAGAGAGAATGAACCGAGGTCCTGGTGATTGTTTGACAACCCCGAGGATTATTCTCAACAAATTGTATAAGATTTACACTTATACGTAGCTATATAATTTAACATCATAAGCGAAATGCACGTAATTTAGAATTGACCCCGTGAAGACATGTTTTTATATTATGATAGAGGAGGACTGCAAAGACCACTTGAAAGAATATCCCAGCGATATAACATACTACGTAAGATGCGCTAACGATCTATTTTGAATACTGTCTATAGTTTACGCGAGTAGTACACATTTAAATAAAACACTTTAACGGTTTAAAACGCGATATATTAGTTAAACTTATTAGAAATTGATTTTTAACTTCGGCCCGACGTTTCGGATGCTTTGCAGCAGCCGTTTTAACCGTTAAAGTGTTTTATTTAAAAGATCTATTTTGACCTTGAGTATTTAGAAATCCAAAAAGCCGATTAAACTTGGGCTTTTTATCTGAAGACGGTGGTTCGTGAACCGGATGAAATTTTGATATTCTTAGCACCAATTTAATATCCAGAGTCCATACAAAATCCGACATGAATCAAAAAATTGTGAATTGAGTAGAAAAATCTAGAACCTTCTGGAAATCGAACACACGAGCCGTTGTTTTTTACTCATAATTTGCTACTATTACACCAACGAGCCTATCGAAATGTTTATTCTGTTTTATTAAAGCTTTGTTTATTACACAAAAACTTTAAAAAAAAGTAGCTAATGATCTATGTAGTGGAATGGTATATACGTACTTTTAAAATCTATCAAATTGAATTGTTGGCATGGTATAATCATAGATAAAGAATTTATTACGGACGATTCAATAACTATAGACTCGGAAAAGCATGGGACTTATAATTACTAGTTACTTAGCTGTGCTGGTGGTCCAGCCTGGTTTGACCACTTCGAGTACAGTCGGAGGCAGTGTTTTTCAACTGTGAAACGATTTCAAACCTTTTCTATTTTATATTAGAACTATAGTCTTTACTGTTTGAAATGTAATATACTAGATATTATAAAATGCATTGACATAGATAATACGAATATTAATTAGATGCTTAAATAGAATACTTTAACGGCTAAACGCGATATATATTAGTTAACGTTATTTGAAAATAATTTTAACTACGGCCCAAAGATTCGCGTTTGTCTCGTTTAAAACCGTTAAAGTGTATTATTTAAATGTGTACTACTCGCGTAAACTACATACAGTATTTAATCAAAAAAGATAATAGAAAAATTCAGAAATGACGTCACATATACACGAAATTTTAACTGTTACAAAAATCCTTATTGTTAATTTTGTAACTTATTAGTGAAATATACATTTTAAAATTACTGGTATTATATGTTATTGTATGGGCATTATTGTAGCTTATTATACATTTGTTTTCACAACCTCTTTTTTTTAATAAATAATCTTGTCCATTACTTCATCCGACTGTACAATCTTAAACGTTACTAAACATGTAAATGGTAATCAGTCAGACGTAAAATGTAATAGAATCTGAAATATGTTCTTAAATCTTCGATACGAAAGATTAACATAGGCTGGGCTTATTATCTGATACTTTATAAATTCAAAATAAGCTAATCTCGCTCAATATCATTGGTCCTCATGTTTTATTGAAAATATTATTAATCGATCTATGTTGTATTCATATGATTTTGATATTAGATTGTAATGTATACAAATTATCGTTATAAAGGACTTGATACGAAAAGAAAATAATCTATGAAGAAAAAAACCTTTTGTTTCCCAATATGACTAAAGTTATTTATATCTTAAAAGTTTTTTCTTAAATGATATTTATAGCTTTGATAATAAACATGAAACTTTTGGTTCGAGAATAATAAATCTTAAAGCTTAATTTAATCAGACCAGCTTAAGCCAAACAATAAATTCATTTTTATATCACTGCATTCTCAAGAGAGTACATTTCATTATATTTGGCCTTCGTTTTCAAACATTAATCAGGATAAATTATGAAGAATGAATTAATAAAGGACAATCGATACAATGGAAGATTGAAGTTAACACAATTTATTGATTCATAAAACCGATTATTACCTACAATAAGTCAGTTATACATCCATACAACATACAATTCCGTATGTTACTAATGTTGTATGTTGTATATTGAATGGCTTTATGCAATCGGTGGCAAATGTCTCTTTGTTTATCGTAAATTATTAGTTTCTAAGTAAATATCATAGCTTTAAACCTTGTAGTTATATTTTAAAGAGCTATAACAAATAATAAAATATGACTTGACGCATGTAATGTAGAGAAACACCAAGTTATACGGTTGGGAGTATATTGTAAAATATATTTTTATGTAAACAAAGACAGACGAGATATATCTTCATCATTTAAATGATTTGATGAAATTTTCAAGAGACTGACGTAATAAAATAAATAATTATTTAAGCTTACGTAACGTCGTGGGAACAAACTAGTCTCCTACTTATATCACTGGAAGCGGCTGCGAAGTGGCTCCGATAAAAAATAGAATTTTATTCATAAAAGAAACGTTAACATCGAGTTTATGTTAAAACTCGTAGTGTAATGGAAACAATGTATTATGCATCGAGCGGACGGACACAATGACGGACGGAGTGAGCCGGCTCGATCTTAGGAACGAGCTTCATATAGAAATATCAAATGCACCGTCACCGTACCGCTGGGTTTTTCTACGTTTTTCGCCAGGCAACCTCTTATATTTTTTGGCCCCGCCATTTTTATGTCAGCCATATTTAAACAAAAGCTGAAGTCAATGTTCGATTTTAAGTGAACGCTGCGTTTACGCATAATTGGGAGGGCTTTTTGCGCATGCGCCGAATACGAAACGACTTCGGCTATAACTTTGCTTTTTTGACGTGATCTCTGAAAGACGCTGTTTCAGTGTAGGAGAGCGAAAAAATTCGTCGTCTCGCGGCTACCTAAGTTATGGTGCTTTTTACTGTGTATTACGAATGTAATTCCAAATCGAGCTCACTTGATCTTAGTTAATGATAATTATATTTTTTACGATGACTTCGTCTCGAAGGCACAAAAAGCTGGATCGCGATATATCAAACAAAAATAAAAAATAAGAAATTATGCAATCTAGCATTTTTTTAACTATTGTGCCTTTATTATTATAATTCTCAAATCCGGACAGAGCTCAAACACAATATATAAGGAAAAAACACAGGCCGACGATATAATGGTAGAGTTGAAATGGGCATGGACTGGGCACCTATTACGAGTCAAGGACTATCAAAAGTTCTAAACCTTAGGCGAAAAAAGAAAGAGAGAGAAGAGAAGGAGACCTTTCAGTGACAGGAAACTGCTGTGGAAAAGATAGAAGAAGAGAAGTGAAGGATGTTTTAGCTGAAATATTCGGACGTCAAAATGTTAGCTAATATATAAGGCTGCTAGAGGCAGAGTGGCCTAATAACAGACATGATTTTTATTAAGGAGGGAAATAAAATGCGCAATTTACTTGGGCGAAAATGAATTTGTACTATTATTCGTGTGATAATAACGTTAACAATTTTTGGTCACTGTGCTTTTTAGACCATAAAAATACAAATAATTCAAGATATAAAATTGCAGTTAGTCTACTCTCTAGCGGCCTCATAAAAAATGTACACAAAATTTTAAAATATGTTTCATTATATACTAAATTATAATAAAACAATTTTTTGTATTTAAAAAAATGTTGGGAACTTTAAGTTTTATAATATACACTTGAACTCGTGCCTTCAGATGTAAAGAAATGAAACAAACCCTAATAATATCGTTGGCACTATTGAAATTCTTTTCAATTCAAATCGAGGCGAAATATTTTGAATATCTACGCCGTAAAGCATCTTGTCTCTTAAGTAGATGAACAATGGCGTGAAATATCTCTCAGGTGAATCTGAATTTTCTAAAGATGCCTATAACGAAAAATAAACGTCCATCGATGGCCACCGATTGGCATCTACTTAGGCATTCTCGAGATCATGAAATGCGATAGATAGTTTATGGACACAATGTGTGAGATTAGGGTTGTCAAATACATCTTTCAAAAGAAATCGATTTCCACGTTGCAAAAATGTAAGTGGGTCTTGATGGTCGTCTTTTTAATATGGCGCGCGTAGAAAAAATCCTTATTATTCCGCTCTCAGTGTTTCAGACAGCCTACCCAGTGGTTAAAAGTTCTGCCCAACATTGCGATTTGGAAAATAAGTCCTGGAGTCTAATCTCGGAGAAACAATAAATTTACATCATATAAAGTGTTTCAACTACATGCCTGTAAATATAAACGATCAGTGAAACGGGCACACACGTATTTGTCTCATACCCCACAAAGGAAAGTGGGATTTCAACTTAGTGGCCTACTGATTACGGATGTGAAGGTACTTAGATTACAAGGAACTTAAAATATTACTTGGACCAGCCCTATAAATTTTGATATAGGGCGTGACCTGCGCGTAGGCATTGCGTCGGTGGACAATGTTTAAGCCTTCATAGTACATCCAAATATTGAGATCGAGATTTTATCGGCATCTATAATAACATTCTTTTAATAGTATTTACTCAAGTATAGTCATTTAGTTATCTCCAATCTTTAATCTGTTTTTGTCTCAAGTAATTTCTTTGATAGAGCTTTAAAAACGTGTATACTGAGTACTGTGCTTTAAAAAGATAGTTATCTTGTTGTAAACCGTAACAATATATGTAAGATATATTTACGTAATGTTAGTATTATTCAAAATTATATTTTATAAAGAAATAATTCTATGACAGGGACGGGACTCCATTTGTGCATGTCTTAAATCCTTATGTTTATTTGTATTAAGAGTAGAACTTAAGTTCGTATATATACAACAAATATGAAACGTCAACCACAAATTACCTGAGTCATATATATGTCTCTAGAAAACAAAAATCCTTTTTCAATATCAGTCGTTTCGTACAGTTCGTAAAGAAATAAATGATATATATTATATAAAACACTTTTTACAATTTAAACTTAATATATATATTTTTTTACGATAACACTAATTTTTTTTTTTCCAATGTGTAGAACAACCCTAAAATAGTTAAGTACTAAAAACGAAGAGAAACAAATAAACAATCACAAACAGCTCTACATTTTTATTGTGCTCGAAACGAAATCATTACACAATATAGAATCGCGGCTATCTAAATTGACCCATAACAGAGTAAGAACAAATAGTGGAGTGGAATAGACGTAGTCGCATTTAAATTCGCACGTGAACACCGAATCGCGATAGCCACCGGGTTCAAAGTTAATTAAACGAAGCACGACACAGCGATACTTATTGGCTGGCTCGAATAGTATAGACATGCTATTCCATTTGTATTTATTTATTTTAAGAAACATAACAGAAACACCAATCAAATACAGTTTTATAGTAAGAATAAAGTATATAATATAAAGGTGCATTCTAAAAAACGTTTCACAGATAAATAATGTATAAAAGTAAGTTAACACAAGCAAATATCTTTAAAGTATTAATTTATAATCAAATACAAAAACACAATAAAAATAAAAATCCGCAAACAAGCAATTAAGTTAAAGTTGAAGGTTTATTGCTTTTAACATTCATTTGATTTGTCTATTAATAAAAGACTTTGTGATAAATCGTGCCCCAATATCCACTGTTAAATCAGGACAGCGCATCCTTTTAAGATGTTAGTTGTCTTTGGTAGAAGCTTGTCTGTCGTCTACTTGCTGTTGTTGTTTGCTGTTACTAAATAGGGAATGGTAATGGAGAGTAAGAAAACATTTCAAACTACCCTATTTTTTTATAAATAAACAATTACATACTAAATGATTGATTTGATTGCTTTTTTTAATGCAAGTCGTCATATCTGGTACACAAATCTATTTATAGGGTCTAATAATGTCTTAGCTGATTGATAAATTCAACAAATCTTCGCTGCCTTGTTTTACCAGGATAGCATAAATTGCCCACAGTACTCAAATATCTATGATTAAAAAAAATGTTTCGCTTTTTATTGTTTAAATGTCGCATCACCATTTCTAACATCAAAGTACCAGGGCAACATGAGCACGAGGGAGGAGCAAATGAGACCTATTAGTACTTGCCACGTGAGGAATCCGCGTACAGACCGCCGTTTGTCGAGATGCGATCATTTTAGCTTTCATTCTCGGTATTGTCTTAATAGCCTATTTGAATCCGTTTGTATTTTGATTTAAAGCTAAGTACTAATTCTAATGACGGCCGACTATTTTTTCATAGATAAGGACAGACAAACATTGAGTTCAGATTATAGATGGTGACATACGCCGGGCATAAGGCCTTGTCAAAATGTTCTAACTACCTATTTTGGCTTTGGATATTTGGAAATCCGTAGACTAAGACCGAAATTCGATTAAATTTTATTGTTATATTATTAAAGTCCAACATATTTTAGAAAAAAAATGGTTAAAATATGGTGGAACTGGTGGTGGACAAACAGACAAAATACAAAAGCTAGACCTATGCCTGACATATTTTATTGCTTATATTAGACATTTCTTGATTTTACGAGCGTAACTGAGAAACTGTTTTCCACGTTTCGTTTCGTGTCCTCTTGAAGTGGAACTAACTAAAACTCAACGGTCACAGTGTAGTTGTATTGTGGTATGTTTTGGTATCCTTCTCCTCGCCTCAATCTTTAAAAGAAGCATTGTGAGGTACTGGGTTTGAGCCCTTGGAAAACGATGTTTTCTAATGAGTAGCAGGGTTTTCTCTTAACAATAGCGCCAAAATCCTAAATACTCATAGTCCACAATATTATTAATATTTATTAGCCAAAATAAATCAATGATTAAAATGGAAAAACGATTTATCTCCGTAAATCCGATATCCACATGATTCACCATACAATAATATATTATCCTACAATGATTTACATCATTGCCTAGAACGGCGTAAAGTATCGCGTTTCTATTGTTTTATTCAAAAGCTTTTTTATTATTTCACATAGAAATTTTAATTCTAAGGCAACCTGAAACGTTGACACGTTAATGTTTCTACTACTCATGAGGCGATAAACTTCGCTTTTACTGCTTATAAAAACAACAATAATATAAATAAGCCGTGTTAAGACGATCAGGAGAATTTATGGTATGTGTATCTAGAAATAAAGCTCGTATTTTATTTTGAATGTTTTAATGAAATATTTAACTTAGTATCGTGGACGAATTTCAAATGCTCTATGTAATATTACGCTGAATTTGATCTTTACTTAGACAAGATAGCGAAAAGGTTTTAACGTTCATTCAGAGATTGAGACAATTTTAAGAAAAGCAACCATTAACAATGATCTTGGTAGTAAAATCCCGTTTCCCGCATGGGGCATTACTGTGTCCGTTGCGCTGATCGAACTTATTCACAGACAAGTTGATCAGACTTCTGTGCCCTGGTCGAAACTATTTTTCCCCGGCATTCGAAACCGGGACCTCTTGCCCTTTGAAAACTTTAATATGTTTCGCATATTATTGCCACATGATGGCACTATATAAATTAAAAATCGATTTTGAATGAAAAAAATACGACAGAGCAACAGCACGTAACGCTGTGGATGCCGGTTCAAGCCCAGCCTGCCCACTTTAATGCTACCTTATAGCCACAGAGGTCTCTAATTATTGTTAAATTGGGGATTACCTCTTCTTTCGTCTCATAAGCCTACTTGTTTTCCTAACGTTAGTTTAACTAAGGTAAGAACCACAAATTAAACATTCCAGATAAATAAAACATGGCGCGGTAAGGTCAAATGAATTTACCTCCACCGCAGACATTCGGCCGAGCTAATAAAATATTTATACGTCCACTTAAAATTCACGTACGCATTAAATCGTTCAGTCTCATAGCGGATTCGGTAATTTGGTCATGCGTCTTGTTATGGTCGTTTCGCAAGATTAAAACACGGACTACCCTCCATAAATTTCACCCACCACACCTCGATTCGTTTATAATTCAAACCCTCCAGAAATAAGGAAAGCGTTCTAGAATTTGTCGATACGGTCGCGATTTCGACCGTGTTAATATTTCACGAGGTAAATAAAAAGTTCATGCATGTTAGAGTATCATCATATTGTCCAAATGCTGGTTTATGTGGGGCAAGGGACGAATTTATGGGCTCGACTTTTATTGGTGAAGTGTCGATACGGTGGACACAGTTTGGAGGGTACTCGTAAATGGAGGCTGTTAAGTTAATATTATACGTTTTATTGTTAATATGTTGTATAAACGATGGAATGGGAAACGTCCAATTTTGGGCATAAATTTTTATAACTCACCTTTGCCATAATTAAATTAGACCTCTGAATATATGCAAATAAAGAGTTATACACTCTTTTCCAAAAATAAGGGCACCTAAGGAAATTTATGATCTAATGTTTGTTAAAGTTTTAAAATTCGTGTAATCAGTCAAAAGTCGTTTCAGCGGTCCGTGCCAATAGTAAAACAATTTTCAAAGAATCTCCATAAATCAATATTATTGTTTTGTTATATAAATTTGGTACTTAAGAATGAAAATTGCGTTTTTTTATACCAAAAGAGACCATTCTTAAAACTATGTTTTGAAATTTACTAAACATGCGCTATCTAATTTTATTTTTAAACATCAAAGCACATTAATCAACGCTTTGAAATCTGTTAACAATTCGCAAAATGCTATTGTATCGCTGTTTTGCATCATAAATAACTTCAACGATGTATACGACTATAAAATTCAATAATATTCGTTCGATTTCATTTCGTTTTATGGTGACGTTGATCCTGCAGGATCTTGGGGCATTGGTACGTGAATAGCCTAACTATAACTTACTCATAGACTGAATAGTGCTTTGCTCATAACTTCGATATTTCAATAGATTTTTGTCCAAGGAGAACACTTAAGACAAAACAAAGTAGCACATTGGTACTTTGATTATAAAATTGATACCCCGATCCTAAACTATAAATTAAAATATATAAACATATCAATAATACATAAAATACCAATATAAGACACAAATATTTTTAATATAGGTGGACAACATGCTATTTATTTGATGGGAAGTGTATCCTAGCCATAAAAAATCACACACGCTGTAGTTCTATTTTTACATACTGGATATTCAATAATCAATAGACTGAAACCGAAACACGATTAAAGTTAACGGATTTTTTATCTGTGGTTCGTGACTAGATGGAAAATGTCGTGGATTTTGATATACCTACCACGCATTTAATATCCAGATTTCCAGACACGTTGGAGCTAGCTATTAATAATACTTTGCTCAAGACGTCAAATTTAACTCGAAAACTATTTGGAATAAATAGCAACTTTGAATATAATTATTACCAACAAAGTCATTGTTGTGTTAACAGTTAATATTAGTATTGTGTCCTGTTTGTTCGTTGATAGAGAATCAAGATAAGTAAAAGCTACTCGACCCAACATCAAAGCGTGTAAGGTCAAGATTACGAGGTCATTTCAATGAATACCTGACTGATTGATTATTTTTTACACGTGATAATATCGTTATATGTGTGGTCAAATCATAAATAAAACCGTTCAAGTGCGATTTGAACTTGCGTACATTGGGTTCCGTACTATCGACTTTGTAATCAATAGTTACATAAGGTGGGTATTTGCTAATTTTTTTATTACTTACATAGGCCATATTAAAGCTTAAAGATATTAATATTTAACATTATATTTCAAAAAAAAAAATAATTTTTACGTTAAATGTAAATAGTTTTGCCACATTTGATATCCTAACAGCATTCAATTTTTAGTATTTCAGTAGCAATCTCATCTTTGTAGTCATATCCCGTTTCACTCCGTGGGGTATGGGACGATACCATTTCTCTATCCGTTTCACTGATCTGTTTTAATTACAATCTGTACAATAGACTTCTGTGCCCTGCCTGACCGAAATTATTTGTTTTCCGAGGTTGAAACCCAGATCGTTTGCGCTTAATGCGATCCTAGACAACACGTTTGACTACTTGACTATAGAGGCAGAGTTTACACGCGAAATTTATTATAAATAGCTACAAAAAATTATTATAAAATTTTTGTAGCTATTATATATATACAATTTATAGATATTGAGCAAATATAACCCTAAAATTTATATTTTTGTATAGATAGGTGTAGTAGTAGTAGCGTCTTAAATGCCGTAAAATAAGTACATTTTTTAACAAATCTTGACAGAAGCTATTGCAGTTTACAGGCACACAGCGAAGGCTTTACTCCGGTTCAGTTTTATTCTTATGTACGGAACCTTAAAAGTGACAATGCATACAACTACAAATACTTAATATCTAATTGTTTATTGACTTTTTGTACGCTTTTTTTGCGATATTGTTCGTCGTTGTATAGATTAAATTTTAATCTATTCTCGGTGATTACACAACATCAGAGACAATTTTCTTGTTTGATATTATGTATTCAAATGTAGATAAAAAATCTTTATAGTTTAGTTACATAGACATAAAATTCACAAATCACTCACTTTTGAAAACTTTAATATATTTCACATATAGTGTCATTATATAAATTAAAAATCTATTTAAATCGAAAAATACGACACGGGCGGGACTTGAGCTGGTATCCACAGAATTCCAAGCTGTTGGAGGACGTTAAGGTTGAAATTACATTGCGCAAGAGGTGCATATATTGTGCGTTGAACGAATTCGACGATGACGTGTAGGACACGCTAGCTCCATTGATTAGCAGTTTTTTTTAGTCTAAATGTATTTTTAATTAATTGTAAGTAATTTAAGACTTGTTAATTTTACTTGCTCATTTCTGATAGGTAATAAGTAGACTTAGAGAAATTAAAGTATAAAATCCTTCATCAAATAAAGCTGATTTATTACCATAAAGAGACAATGAAAAACAGATGTTGAAGGCACCTGCTTAAATTAAGAGAATCATAGGTTTTTTAATACGTCATGTATGATGACTTCATGTGAACTAATTACTAATTCATTGGCTTGTAGACTTGTCTAAAGGGCACAAGGTTCCGACTATTGTAAGGAAGTGTTTACACTGTTGGAACAATATTTCGTTTTTAGATATGTTGTATTTCGATAGACATAAACATAACGTAAAAAATAAGTAGTGTTAAAATTATATTTATACAATATACAAACAAGTTACACCTTCTATTGTGGGATAAAATTTAAAAAGGAATACAAAATATGATTTTTATAATTCCCAAAATAATATTTATTTAAGGATACAAATACTGCAATGTCTGTAGTTTAAACTTTTATTTAAATAAAACACATTCAACTAACTGCAAAATACATTAACTACAAATCATCCGAAACGTCGGGCCGTAGTTAGAATAAATTGTAAATAATTAAACAAGACATTTCTCTTTTTAAACCGTTAAAAGTATTAGAAAATAATTACTACTTTTTTTGCCTCAAAAGTTTAGCTTTAGTGTAAGTGCGAGAGGCCCTAGTTTAGAATCACAAAGGGAAAATAATAGTTTGGTCAGGCAGGGCCCAAAAACTTAAAAACGATCAACTTTCAAAATAAAGGTTATCCGTGAAACAAACTCGATATCCTAAACTAGACTGAAGTTCTGGCTTCATTTGTCGCTATAAAGCAACTGCGTATGTAACGTCGCCATAGGTTAAAAAATAATAATAAGGTAACTTATATGTTTCATCCTTTAAACCGTTAACAGTGTTTTATTTAAAATGTGTAATACTTTAAAAATCGTCAGTTTTTTAATTTATTTTCGATTTTTAAATTATATAGTGTCTTCACGTGCAATAATATATAAAAAATAATAAAGTTTTCAAATGTGTAATACTTGCGTAAACTACAGACAATATTTAATAACTGAAAAATTAATCCATCTCCTAGTTAAAATCTATCAGGACATATCTATTCTTCAAGGTAAATGATTTTTTACACTCCATCCTAATTCACAGCCATCCCTTATGTGCGATAGCCTTATAAGTTATCTTAACATGTTCATAAGTCAATACTAATGTGTAAGGTGCTTAAATTTATAATCACGCGCATCACTCAACCGAGTTTTAATGAATTGTCTCAGTAAAGGGTGAGCCTATAATCTTGTAGTTACTATCGTCTTTTTATCATAGACCGGTCCGATCGTGAAGGTTCACTTTTTATAACGAAAGGGAAATCTTTTATCTTTGTTTACTGGGGTGTCAACTGAGATAAGAGTTAATGAATTTTGGTTAGATTTTTGGGAACCTTTTCTACCTTATTTAGTCTTAGAAGTAATCGATTTAGTTGGAAATACAGACAGACTAACAGATGATTAACGTATTTTGCTATTAAGACTTTACTTGACTCATACTGAATACAGAAATTATATAAAAGTTTAAATACATTAAGTTATTTAGTCAGATAAAAGTTACCGTTTCCTCCAGTCGAGCATGGGCCGGACACATTTCTGAGTCCGTTTCTCTGATCGGTTTTTTTAGAGACAAGAAGTTAATCAGACTTCTGAGCATTGCCCTAACACTATATTGCTTCCCTAGGATTCGAACCCAAGACTTCTCCGGATAGCTAGGCAACGCGTTTATCATTTAGTGGTCTACATTGTCACAGAAAAACCGTTTATTAAAACTGATCTCAAGAGAATCATTGTTCTACTGAATCATTAATGACACCTGAATGATGAATGAACAAAAGCGATCACAATCGTTCACTCGTTTGCTGTTAATATATTATTGTTGTGCTATATTTACAGTAGATTCTTATCAGTATGTTATTGTTTCTAACAAGATTAGCATGTAATGTGTGGGTTGTTATCACTAAGTAATAAGTTATATATAATATTATTTAGGTAATAAAAGTACATACTAAAGCCAAGCAGTTCAAGTAACTGTGTTTTGAAAGGATTAAAACGAAACTATTTAATAAATAATCTTTGTAGCTTTACGAGGAGTAGTATACATTTAAATAAAACACTTTCAACCGTTTAAAACGCGAAGTGTAATAGTTAACTTACTTACGATTTATTTTAACTATAGTCCGACGTTTCGAAGGCTAGAACCTCTGCGACCACGGTTCCTGCATAACATACGTTTTAAACCGTTAAGACTGTTTTTTTTGTACCATTTATTATTTTTATCTAACAAGTTTTGAACTTACCAATATTGAACACAACTTTAAAATCTTCAATATATCAAAAATAAGTTACGCAATATTAACAAAATAGACAAATAGAACTGTCAAAATATAATTAATAAAATACTCTGCCAATACTTAATTTATATTAAACAAGATGTTTTCTCAACGTTGTTACTCAAAGTAACGGATAAGAGGCCCAAAGTTTTATGTACACGAAGTTCGATTTTAGTCTGAAAATCTTCAAATTAAAAATCTAAAATTTGCGACCCGGGCAGTAATTGAACCGGCATCTACAGCGTTCTCTAACCAATTGAGCTACCGTATCCTACACGTCATCGTCGAATTTTAGTTTAGTAGTGGCATCTTGATAAAAGCAGTTGATCACTCCCTTTACTGTCCCACTTTCTAATGTGGAATTACAATATCAATTTGTCTGTACGGTGAGTGATTACGAGTGCTCTGACAAATGCGTTGTGAAGTATGTACCGTGTCAATCCAATTGGTTTCGGCCAGCTCCATGAAGCGCTAGCAGCGCTGAATGCTTTGAAGCTTTCACGTTTGACTAGGAAGAGAGGACGTTGAACTCTATGGGAATTGTACAATCAGCTAGAATGAAGTCAAAGTAGGTGGTCGTTCTTTTTTCATGTGGCATATGGGGTATCCGCGATCAACTTGTAATGTACATGCAAAATTAAAAAAAATAGAATTCCGAATATCCAAAGCGAAAATAGGTCGACAGCAGCATCTGAGGCTGGGGCTATGAATCCCATGCTTTGTCTTACCTTCTTGATCATAATTTTTTTTATTAATTATTGAAATATTTTCAATATCCAAAATGAAATAAAAATTTAGGAGAGATATTAATTATTGCATAATTTCGTCCGTTAGTGAACCTCAATCGGCTAAGCTTTAATATTTACCGGTTGTAGATATAAATATTACAGTATAAAAATTCAACTATCACAATAACACGTGCCACAAACACATTCTTTAATAAAATACTGTCTATAGTTTACGCGAGTAGTACACATTTAAATAAAGCACTTTAACGGTTTAAAACGCGATATATTAGTTAAACTTATTTAAAAAATATTTTTAACTTCGGCCCGACGTTTTGGGCCCGTTTCGGGTGTCTCTCCGTGACCACGGCTGCTGCAAAGCATCCGAAACGTCGGGCCGAAGTTAGAAATGTTTTTCAAATAAGTTTAACTAATATATCGCGTTTTAAACCGTTAAAGTGTTTTATTTAAACATTATTTAATATCTAAATCAATTGTCCCACGTATCACACAGTGATCCATAATTCTTATTTACTAAGATTGTGGATCTATTTTATTTCGATTGCGCGGTTGCCTTATATGCGCAATGACAGCGCTAACAAAGCATCTACATTGTACAAAGCTCGTATGTGGAGCGTCCAAATCTTAAATCACAGATAACAATGAAGCCATAGGCTCTACATCAAATCACCTCGTATTTCGCTATACTGTGTATTCGTACGGCCTTACATACTTCTCATTATCTCTAACCACATATCTACGACCAGCAAAAAGTTCGATATTTTGGTTAGCAACGTATAAGTTTTTTTTAATGATTGAGAAGAACACATAAGTATGTTAAGTCAAATACTGTAGTTTACGCGACTAGTGCACATTTAGCCGTGGTCACGGGGAGACTCCCCGTGCCGGTGAGGCTGCTGCAAAGCATCCGAAACGTAAGACAGTTAAAAATAATATTCAAATAAGTTTGACTAATATATAACGCGTTATATAGTGTTTTATATACATATTTAAGTTAAGTCAAGTAAGTTTGTTTCCTTAAGGTTTATTTTTTCCTATGTCAGAGTTCCTAAGTATCACATAAGTGTTAGACTAACTTACTATCTCCTTTCCGCAACGCAGCTTCACTTAATTATTTTAAATTAAAATACGGTTTTTTCGTTTGGATTTTGGGGATCGCACTTACTGGCGTGTAAGTGAAACATCAAATAAATTTTACTATGATTATTGTTTTATAGGCTTAATATTAATCTTATTGTAGAGAGATGTTTTTTTTGTATAGTCGTTTATTTTGAATTTATACTTTTATTTCCTTGTTATTAGCTTTCTTATTATTTCTGGCTGTCACTCTTAAATGTGATCCATGGGGCATCACTGAAAATGGGCGCTGCAACAAATCTGTTGTTACAGCAACAGCTGATTGATGTCCTTCGATAGCAAAGTTAACGTCTGTAATGAAATTGTATTCTTCGGAATTTGAATACCTTTACAGTAATCTATTGACAGTAGATTTAAGATATTATTAAAATATGACTTCCGGTAAAAAATCGTTCATTAGAGCGTGATATTTACAATTTATCGAGGACACGATCGTAAAAGCACGTCAAATATCATTATCATTAAGTGATGGATGGCTAATTCTTGTGTGATATCAGATGGAAACACGAATAAAGATGCGTGGGACCAGCACAATGCATCATTTAAGCCGAGTAGCTGTGATTCGGGGATTGACAAAAAGAATGTGGCGGTATGCACTTTGGCTTGGGTCAGTAGGTTCCTATAGTACATGTTAGAGAAAGCAAATACATTTGAATGAAACGTTTTTAACTGTTTAAAAACCAAATATATTATTTAAATATTTTTTCTAAGAATAACTTGACGATTCGGATGCTTTGCAGCAGCAGTGCTCACGAAGAGGCAAGGGTTGCAGGATGTCCCTAATGTTAAAGTCAATCTACTATTTACGCTAACACCATGTTTTTTTTGTATTATTGTTATTTGGAGATGATTTACTTAAATATGTACTCCTCGTAAGCATAGCCAATGCGGAATAGAGAAATTTGTCAGTAGGGTTTTGTAAATATTTACGAAGTAACAGATGACGCTAGTGCGGTAGTTTTGACTCGAGCGTATTTGAAGCTTCCGTACCTACATCGTAATAATTATATACTTAAAGTATTGGTACTTAAATATGTTCTAAAATTAATTTGTTGTTTATTGAAGTAGTATTTTAACAATATAACAATCAAACGTTTTATTTTGGCTTTGAATCTGGAAAAGGATAAATTAATCTACAATTTTAGACAAATTAATTTAACTCATATAAGAAACTGCACAGTAATACTGGTTGATTATACAGTAATCCTTATTTTTAAATTTTGCAATTAAAAGTAAATAGATGTCATTGACCCGCTCATTATCGCCGTTCGCAAATTCTCAGACTCTACAAAAAATCAACCTCGAAAATGTTATCAATCGTTGACATTCCCCATTGAATATCCGTGTGGGTCAACTTTGCGAAGCATTTGCAGTCAATGCATTTAAACTCGACCGCAATTAACTTTTACCGTATGCCGTAAAAGGCCAATTAAATGAAAATTCCGTCTGTCAGGGGCTTAAATAAAATCCAAACATCCAGTCTGAGCCAACTTCATCCAACATGTAAATTATGATGATTTCTCATGAGAACAACAGATTATATACAATACTAAAATCGTAATTTCGATGCTTACCTCTACAGAACCTGAATAAGCAAACAAATTTGCTCAAATTATTCACTGACCATCAGAAAAAATATGAGCGCCGCGTGAGCCAGGCTTCATGTTCAAATTCGGCTGAACTCAGTAAACATACGATCGGATATTCGCACTATAATCTTTGCGAAATAAAAATGTCACTGTTATGACGGTACTGAAAATAAACTGTGTGTGTTTATTTGCGTTCACATAAGTAAGAGTTATAGAATATTGTAATATGTTGTTTAAATACAATACGCAAGTCTGTAGTTTACACGAGAACTACACATTTAAATAAAACGCTTTTAACGATTTTAAACACGAATTGTTAATTAATAGAAGTTTATACAGTCTATTGTTAAATAATATTGATTGTTTCTCAATTCTTCACAAATTAATAGGGTATATTAAATTTTAAAACACAGATAATAAGATATTTTGTTTGTTTTATGCACAACCTTATTTGTTGCACGTCTACTTTTATGAAGGTTTAACCCCTCAAAAAATTAAGTCTATAAACGCGTGTATAAGAGTGTCTGGTTTCAACCCTATGTACTAAATACATAAAATATGAATTCTCTCGGGCGTGCAAACAGTTCCGATAGTGTAATTGTATTCTTGAATTTTATTATTAGAGTATAAAAGTCAAACGTGGCTCTCTTCTTAATCTACCTAACTATTAATTATTCTACCCATAAACGCGACGTTCGCGGTAAGAACACTATGTCGTATATCCCACACGACACAGCGCGTCTTCCGATATTTATGCTCTCATAAAATTTGAACATGCCCTGTTCACAAAACCGACGCTGTGTCCGATATAAAGGCACACGGCAATAAAATCTGAGCATCTTGTACTGAGTCACCATCCACCAAGATTACCACGAAAATCTTTTATTTAGCTGGAGGAAAATAATTGGTCGTTTGCCTATGACATAACAAACCAAAACCATCACTTCATGGGACAATTTCGTCTCAATGATAAAAAATGTAACATTAAAGCTATCAAAATCAAATGGCAAAGAGCATTTTAAGGGCATTTTAATAAATTTTGCAAACTTGGTTAATATGAACGTTAATATCGCATTTAAAACCGTTTAAGTGTTTTATTTAAATGTGTACTACTCGTGTAAACTAGAGACAGTATTTAATATGAACTTATCGTAACGACGATAATCATTTTTGTGGCGTGAAGATACCAACAAGAAAACTAACTTTGTTTTTAGCTAAAAACACTTAATATGGCCTTATACCATAAAACTAGATAAATATCACACATTCCACACCTGAACTTCTATCAATCTAAAATACTTAAAGGAGTTGCCCAGGCCCCATAAAAACTCGATAATCGAACGTGAAAGTCATCAAAAGCTCAAACATTAACTCTAATCTCATGAAAGTAATTAAAATCAAAAAAAACAATATAATCAAAGAACATAATTAACTTAATCGAAGCGCGCTCGATTCCTTTAAATTTTCACTAGGCATGTCTTTATTTCCAGTAACCGAATCCATGAATGTATCCGCACTTGTATCCGTTACTATTATGCTAATTTCCAAAGAATTATTAAACTTAATTTCACCTTTGAAAACTTTAATATTTTTATATGTTATTACATGATGGCGCTGTATAGATTAAAAATCGTTTGTTTCTTCTTCAAATAATCTTGAATCTCTACAACGAAAGTAGTTATTTTTATTTTCTCCTAAACTTTCAAATTCTACTTTATACGAACATCGAAAAATGTGAAGCAGTTTCAAGAATTTTGTTATGTTGTTGAATTATTTAGCTGTAAATAAAGAATATTATACTATGTATTGTAATTAGTACAATAATTTGATACTATAACTTGTATATCGATTTTTTAACGAATGTAAATATAAAAAGGTAAAGTTGCGTTAAAATGTCATTTTAATATGTACATGTTTAAAAATGACTCCGTATTCAGGAATCACAGTGATGACGAATGCGGATCAAATACGATCCGCATTCGTCGATGCACATCACTAGTCTCAACGTATCGATTTGTGCCTAATAGATTTTTTATCATCGAACATAAAACGGTAATTAATATTCATCGTTCGGATCGCTTGTTTCGGTGTTTCGGATATTAATTCGCGGCTATATTTTATAAACGACTCCATGAATTATGTGACATAGACTTCAATCTCAATCATGTTTATGAAATATCGATTATTTATAACGTTCCCACATAAATATTAAACGGTGCCGACGATTAATTGAATTGGAATTGCTGTTTATAAGTCATAACACATAGGTCAGTCTGGTTATTACTATTTTGCCAGGAATCAAGTGAAATGGTCACCTCAGTATGTGGAACACACCAAGCCGTTGATAGGTCCTCAAAAGTAAAGTTAAAGTAATCTTTATAATATGGAAAAATCCCTTTTCTTTTACTCTATAAATCATCCGAAAGATAATGAAAATAAACAAATATTAATATATCTCGTTTTAAACCATTAAATGCGTTTCATTTAAATATCTACTAGTTGCGTAAACTACAGACTACTTTGTTTCAATTAATCTGTTCTGTTTTTCTTTAATGGGACACAAAGACGGCCTCTATATAAAAATAAATTTATTTAAATACTGGTTTTTTTAAGCTGTTAGGCCTTCATTAGCTAGCAAGGATATTTTAATTTTAATATCCGTTTCGCGCCACCATGAAACAATTTGGCAATAGCTCAAAGCCATTTTGCGGTACTATGGGGTCATAAACTATATGATTTTTATGGGAAAAAAGATTTACTTTTGGTATATTATTTTGCTCTATTCCAAGGAATTGCTTGTAAAACTAAATTTATTAGAAAATTGAAGACTACGGCTTGTTTTCGAATAGATTGATACATATGAGATAGAGCTCTGATAAGGTAAAAGCCACTTGGAAAATGATAAACGAGGAGACGGGACGGATTACACATAAAGTTTTAGATTACAAATTAAAAGTCGATGGTAAAGTAATCAGCTCAGGGCTCGAGGTGGCTTCTGCTTTTGAAAAGTTCTTTACCGACATTCCTCTAAATATAACTAAAACTTTAAAATCTTCATCCTCTGCCGCCCTTCAATTATTAGAAATGTATGTACCAAAATGTAATAGTAGATTCAGCTTCAGTTATGTTAATAGAAATGATATTATGAAAACTTTAAAATTACTCAAAGTAAAAAAATCTAAAGATATCTGGGGTGTATCAACAATGGTTTTACAGTCAGTAATTGACATTGTTGGTTCAGAATTGGCTATTATATTTAATAGATGTATCGACTGTGGAGTGTTCCCTGACCAAATGAAGCTTAGTAAAATAATACCTTTGGCTAAGGCGGGCATCACTACTGATCCATCGAATTATAGACCCGTGTCTGTGTTGCCTGCCTTGAGTAAAATTTTTGAAAAAATTATTCTAGATCAGCTAATGCTTTTTTTTAATAGACATAAACTTATGCATAACAAGCAGTATGGCTTTACAAGGGGCCGGTCCACGATCGATGCTGGCATTAGATTGATTTCCGGCATTTTGGACGCCTGGGAAAACTCCAATAATGCCATTGGAGTTTTTTGCGATCTCTCAAAAGCTTTTGATTGCGTACATCATCATACTCTAGTCAAAAAGCTTCAACATTATGGAGTCGATGGAACGGCGTTGAAAATGATGAAATCATATCTAGATGGTAGAATTCAAAAAGTTCATGTAAATAATGCTATCTCCGCAGGATCGTCTGTAACAATGGGCGTACCGCAGAGGTCTATACGTGGACCATTCCTATTTCTTATCTATATTAATGATTTGCCATCTTATGTTAATGACCTTCACGAAATAGTACTGTTTGCTGATGACACATCACTTTTATTTAATGTTAAACGACAAAATGTATCAATGGACAAAGTAAACAGTGCTATTTCCAGAGTTGTTCATTGGTTTAACACAAATAATCTTTTGCTAAATGAAAAGAAGACTAAATGCCTTAAGTTTGTAACAACGAACGTTAAATGCAGTAGAAATGATAGTATACAAATAAAAGATGAAGAAATAGGCTTTGTCGAAGATGCTGTGTTTTTGGGTATAACTCTCGATTGTAAACTTCAGTGGGGACCACACATTAAAAATCTTTCGAATAAACTAAGCTCTGCAGCCTTTGCTGTAAAGAAGATACGACAGCTTACTGATGAAAATACAGCCAAGCTTGTCTACTTCAGTTACTTCCATAGTGTAATGTCTTATGGTATCCTTTTGTGGGGCAACGCAGCCGATATTCAAACCATATTTGTTTTGCAGAAACGGGCTATTCGATCGATTTGTGGTCTTTCCCCACGAGAGTCTGTTCGAAATAAGTTTAAAGCATTGAATATCCTAACGTTGGCAAGTCAATATATCTATGAAAATGTTTTATATGTAAGGAAAAACGTAGATACTTTTAAAACAAACGGCAGCTTTCATCAGTACAATACGCGTAATAAGGACAAAATAAGTGTACCAAACAAAAGGCTCCATAAAAGTAGTAGTTCTTTTCAAGGTAACTGCATACGATACTTTAATAAAATCCCCAGCGAAGTGCAAGCACTCTCAATAAATAGGTTTAAATCGTATGTAAAACAAAAATTGCTTGAAAAGGGTTATTATCATGTTAATCAATATTTAAATGATAAAAATGCTTGGGGTGTGGAGGAACCCGCTCTTACAAGGAAAAATATGTTGTGTACTAAAAGTAAATCAAGAATGTAAAATGAAACTTGGCGATAAAAGGAGTGACGGCGAGTTTATTGCCAGTTCTTCTCGTTCGTTCTACGCCCTTGATTTGAGAACTGGTAGTAAATGTAAAGTTAGATTCTATAATTATTTTGTGACGTTCATAAGTGTACATAGTTACCCACATGAATAAATGATTTTTGACTTTGACTTTGATTGTTATGAATACTTACTATACGATAAAATTGTTATAAACAACTTACTTAAGGTAAGCGAAAGAGTTTAATTTTATCAACATAATTGTTGATAATTTTTTTAAGGTTTTTATTACATAAGACCAAATACATTCAAACCAGTGACCGAAGGTCCGAATTCCACAACCACTTTTGTTTTTAATATATATATATATTACGAACTAGCTTTGGTATTTTGGCCTAAGCTTTATAAATATAGTTTTTTAGCACGACGTTGCCCGCGTCCAATTACGTCATTGTTGTGAATTATTTTGAAAAGATAGACATTTCAGAAATCAGTCTTTCATACATAGTTTTTTTTTTAATTTTATAATATTAGTATAGATTTTTCAGCACCAGCAGAAGAAGAATTAGTTTTTATTGCACAAATCATAGATGATTTGTAATGGTGTAGGAAACCACTATCGACGTTCAATTAATCCATGCCTCCATCACGATGACATCACGACAGACTCGTCTGTTTTGAATAAAACGTAGCGACAGATTATCCAACTGTCGTTCCAGATCTTGGCGAGATAACGTCTGGAGATGACGGACTAATTCTGGCCATGGTTAAGCGCTGATCATTAAAACTGATCTGATAAAATATTTCGTTAGTAGTAGGTCTTTATAATCTATCATCGTTTTATGGACAAACGGGTTAATTAATCTCGTAATGTGATCTGCCTCCAAGTTTTATAGGTTCGTCTTAAGTTAGAATAACAATTTATATTTCCTCACATTCAATGTAAATATATAGAAATAGTACTATTTGCTAAAATAGAAAGTTTATTTCTATAATTAACCAAATTAAAAAAACGTTATAACTATTTATACTAATACTCGTATACAAAGCTGAAGTCTATCTTTTAAGATTAACTTGCAAGAACGACGGGACGCGGAAGACGTCGTGGGTAGCTAACAAATTTGATCAAAAATTCGGACGAAATCGAGGACACAGCTTGTATATAGTTATTCTCGATTGTTACTTTTTCTAAAGAAAAAAAATATTTTTAATAATACTAACAAACAAAAGCTCATTTTCTCGAAATAAACCTAACTGTTCAACACTGATTTCGAGAAACATAAAATTTCATTTTAATAATTGTACACGATAAAGGATCATCAGTAAATTATCGTAAACAATCTCGCAGATTTCAAAACGATGTTACTTGGTGGGGGGTAAAATAATCGCAGCTCAGCCTTAACATCTTGTACGATGACTTGAGAATTTCGTTAATGTATTCATAAAAAAGGTTTATGACATTTTTACGAACCGTAATTGCTGGTTTTTTCGTAGTGTCTCTCAAACACGAATAATACTGGGTTCGAATCCTGACGAAAAATTATCACATAAAGAAACTAAATTCTCTCAGAATTCGAACGGTGCATAACGGATTATCGAACCGCAGACCAAAAACAATGTCTAGTACGTTGAGGATAAATAAACTACCTGTAGTAACATGAGTAATACCTTAAAACAAAACACTTTTAACGGTTGAATGGCGAAATATATTCGTTAAGTTTTACAAATTATCTATCCCCAACATTTCACATCCTTTGCAGCAATGGCTGCATTAATAGTGTTTTATTTAAGTGATGGAAATATATAATTTAGTTACAAAGTGTTATATAAATAACTATTGACGGTTTGATACGCGAAAAATATACATTACAGTTATTTTTTACTACAAACAATACTTAAAATACAAGATTACTTGTTGTAATATACTATCGAAAGAAAATACATCTCTTTTATCCACTAGACACTATTATGAGTGTTCTGTGGAATGTTAACGCGATAGAAGACAGGAAGCATATTTCTATAAAAAATACGACACTTGAGCAAAAAAGCTTGAATAAAAATGATTGAGGGAACTTTTCTCATACTATTAAGATAATATAAGCAATAGAAATAATTGAATGTAGCGTGTGAAATTAGAAAACTCCTTTTAAGTGGACCTGATTTAATATGTATAAAACTTATCTGTTTATCGTTTTACGTCTTAGTACAGCAAACTTTAATATTTTTAACATGTTATTGCACATGAAGGCACAATATAATTTAAAAATCGAAAATAAATTGAAAAGACTCTGGCAGGACTTGAACCGGCATCGTCAGCGCCCCTAGCTGTTGCTCTACCAATCGAACTACCGAGTCCTACACCTTATCCTCGAACTTTTTCAACTTATTGATACATGCACCACTCACGCAATGTAATTTCAACCTTAACACTTGCGTATTAAGGTTCGAAGTCTTGTACTTTGCAGCTTAAGAAATCATTGAAGATGAAATTACAATGTTATAACGTTTGAAAACTTTAATATTTTATCACATGTCACATTATTGCACATGTAGGCACTATATAATTTAAAAAAATAGTCTTAGTTATGTCTATTTGTTAGTGTATTTCGTTAGTAGTTAAGTTATTTTTCCCTCTGGGGTGAACATTTATCTGTGTTTGTATCTTTGATCGATGTTTTTAGGAACTAGTAGCACGAAACAATTTGTTGTCTCTTCGGACCTTTAAGCAAAGACGTTGAGCTACAGAGGCGATTGAGAGTTACACATAAAATTAAACTATTTTAAAAGGATGCATATCAGCAGCCATGGTATTAAAACAAGTGTTGCACCCAAAACTACAGTTAATAGTTACAATTCAATATTACATTTTGGTTTGCCATCAAGCCAATCTTTGTAGCCAAATGTGTTATTAAACATTGCGTTAAGCTCGAAAGGTCCTGGATTAAAATCCCAGAAATCCGAAAAGTTGTCTCGGTTGGGCAGGGCACAGAATGTTTAATAACTGCATAACTAAAACGGAAACGATCAATGAAACGTACAAGAAGTTTGTTTGCCCTATCTCCCACAAGGGCCAACATTTTTTCGCCACTATGAGTTTTAGGTTCGAATCCTAGAGAAACAAAAAATTGTTTCAGTCGGGCGGGGCACAGAATTCTGAAAAATACAAAATAATAAAAAGAAACGATCATTGAAATGGACACAGAAATTTGTTTGCCCTATGCCCCACTGGGGGAACAGGATTCCACTTTTTCGCCACCAAGAGTAAGCCTTCTTCATAACAGTTATTTTCACTCAATTTGTTTCAAAAGCTCTATCAACTGAAGGCGCTCCAATCTCAAGCAATTAAGAAGCATAGAACATCGCTCTAACGGATAATTTATCTGTGAGATTATCTGTGGACGTGCAGATGTATAGCTGTTTATGTCCCGGCTGGGCGGTTGTTGACATTTGAACAGGGTGGAAGGAGCAACTACAACGCTAAGAGCTTGTTCACCGTTATTAGCGACAATGAAGCTTGGTCTTGCTACTGTTACTTCTTCTTTACTTTGTCCTGCTTAGTAGAATATCTATACGAACATTACGAAGCTGAATAGTTTGATTGTTTGCTTGTTTGAACGAGCTAATTTCGAGAACTAGTGGTTGGTTTTTTGTGTTTGAGCATTTATCGAGAAAGGTTTCAGGCTATATAACATCACGTTGCCACCAATAAGAGCGGAGAAACAGAGGGAAATGTCGAAAAAGCGTAGAAAATTGTTCATCTTTTAAAACCTTTGTAAATGTATTACTTGTTTGCATTTGCTATTTTGCAGCAACATGTTCACGGGAAAATTAAAGATGTAGGGTGCCCTTAATGTCAAAGTCAAATCTACGACACTAGCGCCATCTGTTTACTCATAATTTGTATTTAAATAAACTGGCTGGTTTCACTTTTTTTTTTAATTTGACCTTCTCGCGTAAACGGACAATACTCTTTTCTCTAGCTAATTAACGAATCACGTAATGCCGCGAAGTGCGTTTTGCTTCGTCGGTCAGAGATTTTGAACCCCATCAATCACACGATATCTTCCCTTGGGATTCCTTCGCGTCCACTAATTGATCTCAATGCTCGTGACAAATCATTTTGACACGGATCCATTTCTTACACGATCCAGCTTCACAGCTTCACGAGTTTCATGGCCTGTGACTTTGTAAAGTCACTGTTAAGAGTACGTGTCTTACAATTAAAGGTGATGGTCCAACTCACAAAGGGTCGACAACGCATCAAACGTAGATGTAATAGAGACAGTGAAATGTGTATTCCAGTGTATTTTACCTATTCAAGTGTAAGCTCACGTTTGTTTGTCCTCTCATAAAAAATATTTATATGGTTTAGTTTCAAATGTCAAGCGTGGGGCATCACTGAAGATCGGCTTTGTGCCTATTTCCTATACATACATCTATTTTATTGTGTTTTCATGTTTTGTTTGTGAAATAATTGATTTAATTTGATTTTATAATAAACAATACAGTTCACTTTTTAGCTGCCTTTCGTTAGAGATTTAATATGTTAGCAAGCTCCCTAGACAAAATATAAATCGCGTAACGAAATAATTAAATAAATTTATTAAATTTATTCTCCGCTTACATATAAAAAACGTTTAAAAAAATAGCTTCTTATAACAAAACCTTATGCTTTATTAATTGCTTTAGTAAACGCTTATATAAAATTATTTTCGGTTTTATCAACATTGCTACAACATTACCCACAATAAACAATTCAACTGCGCATTCAACCTGAAATACTCAACTCGAGAAAGTCTTGCAAATTAAACCAATAAACTTTCGGAATCGCTCAAAAATTCCGCACAAATCGACTTGAACATAGCTCTGCGTATGTAGTTCCGCGTTTATCACTCAAGACGTACGAATGCCGAAGTCCGGTGCTCGCAAATAAATAGCTTGCTTAGGGGCCATACACATTGAAGAGTGAATGAGTCATAAATAAAAATCGTTAGACTATCTATTCATCAAAAAAACATAAGTAAGTATAGTGTTCAGATAAAACACTTTGACTGTTTAAAACGCTAAATGTATATCAGCTAAATACCACTCACAGCTACGAAAAGCATCCGAAACGACGGGTGGTAGAATGTGGTTAAAAATCGTTTATTTAAAATATATCGCGTTTTAAACCGTCAAAAGTTCGAACGAACCGTTATATAAATGTGTATTACTCTCGCGAAAGTAACAATACTTACTGTATTGTATCGAACATACTCGGATCAACATATATTTTTTTTAAAACTTTGCTAGAATCACTTACCTGAAAGGAAAATTCATAAAAAAAAATGTCTTTATTTATTTTTTTACGTTATATAAGCCATTGCAATTGTTACCGGGCGTTTTAACTTACCATAATAAGAATTAAACATTTTACTTTATTTTAAAATAAATTTCTAAATAAGTGAGCATATATAGCGCGTTTTAAACCGTTAAAGTGTTTTCTTTAAATGTGTACTCATCGCGTAAACTATAGACAGAATTTAATAGTATTAAAAAAACCCTCGTCATTAATATTACGCTATTATCCTACGTCTCTCGTGTATTACTACGTGTAGCCATCCGCGCTTGCGCCCGCGCCGCTCATAGTTGCATCCCTCCCCTTTCGTATGAAGCTCAGCCTGTATCGAGCGCAATGCAGCAGCGAAGTATTTTAATGTGACGCGGGAACACATAACAGCACTTAATTTTGTCCTAATGCGCGTTATTGGAATCTCAGGTGCACGGTTTTTCCCTTCGAACGATTCGCCAGATAAGGCGAGTATTCTTTAAATATGCAAAGCGCAAACTTTGTTCCCTTCCGACGGGATGCTGAATAACTTTACACGCTTTTGAGGGTTGCGTGTCTCGTTAATTTACGCGCATTGGCACAGTTAAACGAATCTTAATTATTTCGGGAATGAGAATGAGTTATTTTTTTATTGATAAGATAAACGGGCGACGTTTCGACTGATTTCCAGATAGCTTAATTAAGTCTGTAGTCTATAGTTTACGCATATAGTACAATAGTAGTAGTAGTTAAATTCAACAGTTTTAAACCCGAAATATATCAGTTGACTTATTTTAAAGTACGGCTCTACGTTTTGAATGCTAAATATCATTTTTTCAATCGAAAATCGACTTTACTTCTGCCATTGTGTGCATGCAATGCAAATAAGAAGTAAATTCTTTCTTAAGATTCGAGTAAACACTTTGGGTGCTAAGGACAGTAAAGACATGATTATGTTTTTTATGATAGACGAGGTAGGGCAACCATGAGGTTCTCTTGATGGTGTACCCCAGCCATATAATATCTAAACGATATGTGTTGTCGACCTATTTTGGCTTTTGGACATTCGGAAATCCACAAACTGAAACCGAAACGCGATTAAACGTGACGGCTTTTTCGTCTATGGACGGTGGTTTGTGACCCGCACGGAATTACGATAATCCTGCCAACCATTTATATCCAAAATCTAGATTTCCAGAAGTCCGTCAAAGAATCAATTAGAAAAATTCTTTATATTATTTTAAAAATCGAAAATAGATTTAAAAAAATTTTCGACTCGGGCAGGACTTGAACCGGCATCGTCAGCGTTCCGTGCTGTTTCTACCAATTGAGCTACCGAGTCTTACACCTAAACTTAATTCGACGATGAGGTGTAGGACTCAGTAGCTCAATTGGTAGAGCAACAGCACGGAATTCAATCTTTAAATTATATAGTGCCTTCATGTGCAATAACATGTAAAAAATAATGAGGTTTTCAAATGCTATATATTTCTATACGACACCAAGACGATAAAAAATACTATTACGGATTAATTCATCTTCTCCGTTAATTCTCAATAACATAAATACATAGATAAATAGTTCTCAAATACCTATTTTATACAACTCTTAACATAAAATACGACGCAATTGGCGTACGAGACTTTAAACACTAAACCAAACAGCTCAGTGAATTTCATATAAAGTAAAAGCAATTTAGATTCACAAGCTGTCCTATTGTCTTGTGATAGCTCGTAAAATCTATTGAGGAGATAATGAATATAACCTTCCGTCTTAGTCTAGGCGTTGCCAACGCGTGGCTTCAAAGACAATGTCCTCATAGACTAGTTAAATAAATGGACGTATGGGCATGTTTTCAGAAGAGAGTGAAGGAAGTGCGCTAAGGAAACAAAAAATTCGTATTTTAAAATGTCAAATAACCTTAATTTCCCATGGAGTTTAATCTTAATCTAAAAAGTCAGTAGTCAGATTTGAAAAAGCAGAAAAAAGTTTGCTATTGAAAAAAATAATAGCTTAGATTTCACCCCAGTTCATAGAAAGAGCAAACCCGGGAAGTAACTAACCCTACAGACAGCTAGTTAATAATAATTGGATATGTATTGTAATTAACGTGAGTGTTACATTAAATAACACTATTTAACCGTCTAAAACCCGAAATATTTTAGCTGAATACCCCAGCCATATAACATCTAAACAAGATGCTATCGTTCTACTTTGACGTTGGAGATCGGATAATCCACAGAAACCAAAACGTGATCGATCTTCACGGTGGCGCCTGACCCGGACGAAATTTCGATATAAAACTCAAAATATATCGGTTAACTTATTTTCGAATATGGATTCCAAAAGTTCGAACACTTCGAAGCTACTTTACGTTTTAAACCGTCAAAAGTACTCTAGTGTACGGCCTTTGTTTTAATATTTTTTTCAATTAATATATTTCGCGTCTCCCGCTCTATAGAGTCTAAGGCCCAAAGACAAACCAGGCACAACCAGAATGCCCGAAGAATTCTTATTCTCGCACCCACTAATGAATAGCTATTCTTTGAGCATTTTAACTATGCCCATGCGAATGGCATCCGCGTGTCCAGCTCTTAAAGGCCCACCGATACCTCTCGCTTAATTTATAGCCACGTCCGCTATACTTCGTTTTGTATTAATTATTGACCGCATAAATTTTTCGCGCTCCCAAACGTTTGCTTTATTTGCACAAAAACGTATTAGCGATCGCGCTGTGCTTTTTGTGAGCTGTAACACACTTTATCACTTTAAATATTTTAAAAGGCTTTGTGCAAACGTTTATTTGTGAATAATTGGACAGTGAATGAGATCTTTTATGGTATCGATAAAGGACATAATTAAAAGCTGTGTTGTGTAAACAAACATGGCTGACTTTCGGCCGTTTTCAATTCGGATGTTCTCCGATATATTGTTTTGCATTTTTGTAACGTACATTGTTATTAAGTGGACCCTTTTTAAATTTAAATTTTACAGAAACTTAATTGGCATGCGTTTAAGTTAATACAAAGATTCTACATTTATTGAATATGTTTTTAATTACTTTTACCGGTTTTAATCGCGAATTTATTATTTATCTGCTTGCTATAATAAAATTTGATTTTTTTACTGTACACACACCGTACAGTGTGCGTGGAATATTTAGATTCTTTGTAAGGTACAGTGGTGTAAACTCAAATTGTTAATGAGAGAACCAAAAAATACGCCTTCTGTCATTTTCCAAACTTTATCAAACTAAACTATACGGGTAAACTAGAAGTAAGTAGACATCTCTATGGTATAATTTTATAATTGACATCGGCATTTCAAAATTGTATTCAAACATATTTTTAAAGAAGGGATGCCTGGAAGAGATCTTTCTATATCGATAAAGCCGTCCATTTCACTCCATAACATGTAAAAGTAATTTCTCTTTAAAAGTTTTATTTATTAAGACAATTTTCAAGGTAACAAGTATACTTTGTGTGCAATAATGAAGAAAATAAATAAATAATAGTTTTGTCTATTAAACTCTCCTCAATGGTCCTAAATGTAAAAATGTGTAATAACGATAAAAGTTAATATTATAATAACGTAGCTATTTCAATAACTATAAATACTAACATTGAATCTAAAGTACAAAATAATCATTTCAAATGTTTAAAATATCTAACCAACGCCGCGTTGTAACTGTCATCGCCCTTTGAATACATACATTTTTAAAAGGTTTTTATATTCTCCATTGTTTAGGACACACATTGCAGTCACCGTTGTGTTTCTAAAATGGGAATCAAAAACATATATATTAATATTATGAAATGACTCGTTTAATAAACAATAAAATATTTTTACTCTTTATTTCAGTAATTTTGTTTAGCGTACTAGGTTCGAGTTCTGTAGAAGCACTAAGAGTATATTAGGGCGAGCGCGGACCTCTGGGTCAAATACTTTCCTTTAATAAAACCGACCAATGACACTGACACAAAAATGTGTCTGTCCAGTGCTACACGATAGAAACTACCGCTGACTTAAAATACATTTCTTTTATTTTATATGCAAAAAAAAACTTAGTATAATTATTAACTTACCAACAAAGCAAAATTTTATTTCCTATTTTTATCAAAACAGTATTTTGAGTAGTATAACCTTAATAAAACACTTTAACTTATTGATTATTATTTTAACAACGTTTCATTGTTTTGCAGACGTGGCCACGGGGAGTCAAATTATTTTTAACTAATATATATCGTGTTTTAAACCGATAAAGTGTTTTATTTAAATGTGTACTACTCGCGTAAACTACAGACAGTATTTACTTTACAACGTATTTTTTATACCATTTACATAGTTTTTAAGTTTTCTTTTAAACAGGAACAATAATTGTATACCAATATCAATAGAATTATTTGTGTATAGGTAATGAGATTTTCTATCGTTCCCATTAAAGCGAATGAATTGGTTTGATTCAAAAGTCTTTATCTATACTAATATTATAAAGGTGAAGAGTTTGTGTGTTTGTTTGCTCAGGAATTACTAGTTTGAACATTTATCGAGGAAGGTTTTAGGCTGTATAACATCATGCTACGACCAGAGCAAAGAAACAGTAGATGGCGAAAAAGCCGAGAAAACTATTCATCTTGAAGGGCTTCCCTTGCGCGTGTACAAACAGTATGTATGTAAGAATGATTTCTCCTTGAATTATCTAAAAAAGTGCCCGCGACAGTATATGTCTATCTTTTAAGATTACTAGAAGTCGTGAGAACGACTTGACGAGGATGACGTCGTGGGTATTTATTTATTTTATTTAAGAAAGAAACACCAAAAGATACAATTTAATAGTAAGAATAATGTATATAAAATAAAGATGCACCCTAAAAAAAGCTCAGCTGAAAAAAAGGAAAGAGCTGAGGAGGTTATTTGCAAAATGTGATGCTAAAATAACTATTCAAGGCGGACGAAATCGCGGGCACAAGTAGTCCTTTATAATTTATTATCTGTGCAAACAAGTTCGCAAAGAATACTCTATTTAAACGCAGTGGATTATTAAATGTCCTGTCAACCTTCATTAATAGTCTTACAATGGGTAAAAGGATAAAGGTAGCCGCTACTTGTTTTTCCTGCATTCAAACAGACGTACGAAGCGATTTTGTTTGCATAGATATATGTACGTTACCTATATCTTCGTTACTGTAGAAAAATTTATATTATACTACAATTAATTATAAAAAAAGTTAAAAAATATCGTTGCAGACATCGCTTTTAACAAGTAATAGTTTGAAAATTTTCTTTACATTAGTGTTTTTCGTTCCATCTTGTCTGATTCCAAGAAGAGAGATTTTCTTTGGGGAGTGGGGCATATATATGTAAATATAAATTAATTGTTTTTTTTTATTTGTTTTTCTATTCTAAACTAATTAAGTGAAACTGTTCGTTACTTAAAAACATATTTAGACCTTATTTTGCTTAATTATTATTTTAATGTCTATGTTATTAAAATGTCAATGTACTCTTACACTTTTAGTTACTTCTACATATTAAATTATTTGTTTCTTTGATTCTCTAACAGGTGGGTGCCGTAATAGCACTAAGTACCAGCAGGTGTTAATAATCTTAACATATACAGGTCGATTTCGAAATCTCAATATATGAAACTCTAGTTCTGTTTATGTCCACATAGACCAGTAGTAAAATACTCGTAAAGATTCCATGAATAACGGTAACGAAATTAGTGGCGAAACAAGTGTCAGTTAAATAGTTAAGAGAGAATTAAAAAAACAAAGAATGTGAGTGTGTATTTTTGAAGATGGTGGCACTATATAAATTAAAATTTGATTATAAAATGAAATTACCTCACGCGAAAGGTGTGTATATCAATAGGTTAAGAAAACACGACGATGACGTGTTAGACACGGTAGCTCTATCAGAGCAACAGCACGGAACGCTGTCGATGTTCTGCTTGTGTCATATTTTTATTGTTTTGTCGGTTCCATTTTGTGTTTCTTGACAAGTATTAAAAGTATTTTTACCCACTTAAATATATTAAACATAACATATTTAAAATCTAAATTAATTTTTATATACAATATCAAAGAATCCATTAAATAATTGAAATCTGTGACTCATGCGCATTTTAAAGCCACCATCAATACAGGTGCAAGTACAGTATTCATTCAATGAGCCTGACAACTCGCCGCGGTATACAGATAATAAGAGATATAATCTGTGACAGATTTAAATTTATTGATTCTATTAAAATATGAGGGAGATTATTCAAAGAGGCTGTTATAAATCGGCTTGTTTGTTTACATTAATTACTTGGAAGAACGAGAGAGTCAAAGTTGCTTACTTATAAAGTGTGATTATTTTTATATTAATCTGTTTACTACAGTTAATGCAATCGAGGTGTTACAATTGCAGTGTATTAATAGCTGTATGTAACAGTAAGTCTTCTTCTTCTTCTTACATGGCTTTCCCATTCTAAATGAATTCTACAAATGTCACGTGTCTATGGGAATTGTAAGACCCGTTTATGAATTTCAATATAATTATTTTTTATCTATAACCGTCATTTCAATGACGCTAAACACTATCGTGGTTTAAAAATATGTAACTTACATAATATTCCAGTTTAAACACAGTCTGTAAACTACGGAAAATACAATCGACAAGTTCGTATTGCAGTGTACCTACTAATAGCTGTATGTAATAGTAAGAATTATTAAATACTGTCTGCACTTTAACGGTTTAAAACGCGATATATATGAGTTAAACTTATTTATTTAAATAAAACACTTTAACGGTTTAAAACGCGATATATTAGTTAAACTTATTTGAAAATGATTTTTAACTTCGGCCCGACAAATCATTTTCAAATAAGTTTAACTAATATATCGCGTTTTAAACCGTTAAAGTGTTTTATTTAAATGTGTACTACTCGCGTAAACTATAGACAGTATTTAAACTTATTTAGTTATTATTTTAAGTAAGGCCCACGTCGGATGCTTTGCAGCAGCCGATTTGGCGAGACTGGCCACGTCGAGCCGTAGTTAAAATCATTTTCAAATAAGTTAATATATCGCGTTTTAAACCGGTAAAGAGTTTTTAAGATAAACCGTGAAATTAAAAGATTTATATATATATTTAAGATTTATATTTAATTTTTGTAGCTAATTGGCTAAACGTGTTGCCTAGCAGTGTGTAAAGCGCGAAAGATTCTGAGGTCTGGCAGTGCACAGAAGTCTGATCAACTACTTGCCTGTAAATAAAACCGATTAGTGAAACGGACGCAGAATTGTGTACGCCCCGTGCCCCACGGAGATTTGTCTTAAAGCCTCTTTAGCAAAGATATTATCGTACATAATATTGTGGATTACTTGTAACCAGTAAGTTATTTAACAAACGAACCCGCTGATTATGGTATGTGGACGGCAAAGCCTGTTAATTTGTGCCCCGGACGATCGGGAACGGGATTGTAATCCCGGGCTTCGTTAACACGGGATTTGGCTCCGTGCATCGTATTGTACGGCTTATCTCATTTACTCACCAGTTATTAAAAACTAACATGAACATTTTATACTGTAGAGTAATGTCAACATTTGTAACTTTTTAACTATGCTAGTTGTAAAGTGTCTTTGAATGATATCAGTTAAGTTAACTATCTTTCGCGTTTTAAACCATTTAAACTGTTTTATTAAGATATCTAAAAGGTTACTCATTCTTAGACTGGATTATTGTATTAGAGTTACTATGATTATTTAGATAATAGAACAAAATATTCTAAGAAATCATTTATGATTTTCAAGGGATCAAGAAATGCCAACTTCATTAGTGAAGAGGAGGACACACAAGCCATTAGATGGAAGATGAAATAGCTCAGTCATTTAACGTCTGAACACGATGCACTGTCGATCTATTAACTTAGCTTAAGACATTCAAAAATTTAGTAGTTGATATTTAAACGCAGTTTTAGTACCAAAACTTTTCCATCTGTGACCCAGACGTTATTTTGATATATTAATCCATCTATTTTAAAATCAGATTTTCAAGACGAAGTCCAATATGTTTCAGAAATTATTAGAAACATTTGAAAACATTAATATTTTTCACATGTTATTGCACATGAAGGCACTATATAATTTAAAAATCGAAAATAAGCAACAGCACGGAAAGCTGACGATGCCGGTTCAAGTCCTGCCCGAGTCGAAAATTTTTTCAATTTATTTTCGATTTTTAAATTATTGTAAAATTTGTTGGACCCGGCGGGAATCGAATACACAACCCCTTTACCACGGACCATGTATTGCTATCAATATATCGTTTGAAACAATTGGTGCATCGACCAGACAGTTGCTATGTTATTATTGTAACAATGGCGTTAATCAAATACTGTCTGTAGCTTAAGCGAGAGAGTACACAATTATATAAAACACTGTAAAGTTTTAAAACGCAATATATATTCTTTAGTCTCCCCGTGACCACGGCTGCTGCAAAGCATCCGAATCGTCGGGCCGTAGTAAAAATAATTTTAAAATTATTAAACTAATATATATCGCGTTTTAAACCGTTAAAGTGTTTTATTTGAACGGTGTTGGTCATTGATCTAGACTACCACTAGGTGAGAAGCCCTGGTTTTATCTAACAATGTTCCTAATTTGCTAATTGGCGTAGCAGATAGATCAAGAAAATCCTCAGCTTGATAGTGGTACCCACCGCGGTCTGATGAAGAGTTCTTGATACGTATCTCCCATTGAAATACCCTCCTTAAATATAAATCGATTATCGGGAGCTTGATTGCGCGTAACTTTAATTATGTCGAGTTAATGAGGGTATATATATACTTCCAACAGTTTAATACGAAAACTGCCTTCTGTAGATTATGCGACTAGTACGTATCCAAATAATACACTTTTAACGGTTTAAAACTCCGAATATTTCCCCGTGACTACGGGCATTGCAAAGCTCTCGGTAATTAAAATAAATACAAGACAAGTTAACGAAAATATTTCGTGTTTTAAACCGTTATAAGTGTTTTACTAAATGTAATACAATAATCTAAGTGAATTTCTCAATTTTTTATCTTCGTTTCAATCACGGATTTTATATAGAAAGTGGCAAATAGTTGAAAAGGCCTTCTTCGAATATCCATTTTCCGTGGTTCAAACCGAGAAATTATAAATCAATGTGGTTATCCTTTGCAATTTCACATTAGTTAATAGTCCGTAAACCGAATCCGAATTTCCATCTAACATTCGATTCAAATGGTTTAGGAGCTACAATTGCTTTATAGGAAATTACTTCTATTACAGTAACTATTAAGAATATAAAAAATTATATATACTTTGAATACTATTGATGTTGTTTTGTAATCTCCGAAATGATAGCATCATAATTATGTATGTCTACCAAAATTCATATAAGTGCCTATGTTTGATACACAACCAACCAGATATATAAAAAAAGTCTTTATATTTAAACACAAGTAAGTCGCCTGGTTCATCGTTTATTAAGAGAAAAACAATACGTAATTTTATCTACATTGTCTGCTTAGTCTTGTCATGGGTTATTTTTCCAATAGTACCTTTAATCTAATTAGCATTTTTATTGGAAAATATTGTTGTACAATGATGATGACCACCTCTGTAGCCAAATGGTTAAACGTATTGTCTAGCATAGGGTTCGAATCCCAGGGGAACAATTGTTCCGGTCGGGTAGGGCACATAAGTCTTATCAACTACTTGCCTGTTAAAAAGAAAGTATCAGTGCAACGGACTCAGAAAGCCCCACGCCCCACGATGGGGAAACAGTATTTCACGCATATTGATGTTCAATTAGAAAGAGGCAAGCCTATATAACAGCAACGACTATGTATAAAACAAACATAAACATGAAAGTATAATCGTAATGTATCCCCAAAAAACCACTCTGCAAATACAACGAATACATTTTTAAAGCAATCCCCGCTTGAAAGGGAATACGGGAGTGTCATCCGAAGTGCGGAAATGCGTCACATACATCAACCGGGAAAATAGAAAAATGGCGCCGAATTGTGAGTACGTACGATTTCAAGATGGATGACCGTTTGACAGTTGTATGACGTCGTTTTATCAGTACATTCCATACTGATATTAAGCTGAAGAGTTTGTTTGTTTGAACGCGCTAATCTCAGGAAGTACTGGTTCGAATTGAAAAATTCTTTTTGTGTTGGTTAGACCATTTTTCGAGAAAGTCTTTCAACGGCTTAAGATACCCAAAAAATAAGAAGCAAAGGATGATTCATTAAATGATGTAAAATAATTTCTGCGACAGTATATGTCTATCTTTTAAGATTAACTTGCAAGAGCGACGAAACGCGACCGACGTCCTGTTGCGTCGTTAAGCAACAGGTATAATTTATAAAGATGTGGCGGAGGTATGCAAAACAAATTTTTATACCCAAAATATCTTTTATACGCGATCGAAATCACGGCTACAGCTAGTGATCAAATATTTTATTATGCAATGGTGCTTTCTTTTTCCAGTACATAGTTTTACATATGCGTTTGGTAAAAGTTGTTTGTGATTTGGAAAATATTGCTTGAATTTTGGAAACATTAAAAACAGACAGCGTAACATTTTATCTGATCTAATTAGAGTATACAGTATTTCTAATCAATTTATATTGTTAAACAAAACACTTTATATAAACACTTATATGTTATATGGTTAAAAACACGATATATATTCTCTAGTCTTCCCGTGACCACGGTTGCTGCAAAAATAATTTTCAAATTTAAACCGTTAGAGCATTTTATTTAAATGTGTTCTATTTACGTATTCAAGACAGTATTCAATTTATATTTTTTCCAAAATGTTTACCTTCGTCTGAAAATCTAGATATTAAATAAATGATAGAAATATCAAAAACTTATCTATGGTCTGTGGTTCGTGAAACGGTCCTCCCGTGTACAAAAAAGCCGCCACGTTGCAGTTTGCGGATTTGCGCATTTCCGAATCCAAAGCCAAAATAATTTGTAGATATGTTATATGGCTGGAATTACGCTTTCTATCTAGTGAATCATGCTTGTATACTTACCTCTTTAATAAAAAAAAACACCTTTATCTATCCTCTCACTCTCTATCTATTCATTTATCTATAAATCCGCATTTTGGCTTCACTGTATAGATTTGCGAGTAGAGTAGATATTCTTATTAATACTTTGAGTTTAAATATCGAAAATAAATTGTAACAATTTTCGATTCGGGCAGGGCTTGAACCGGCATCGTCAACGTTCCGTGCTGTTGCTCTACCAATTGAGTTACCGAGTGCTAAATCTCATTGTCGATTTTTTTCCTAATTAATTCTTTTAACAAAATGTTTAATGAGATGTAATTTATAATTATAAATATTGTCATTAACTGTTATATTTATGTTAACAGATGTTTTACATTAATCTCACATGAGTATAAGCCGCATTTATATTTAAATATGTCGCCACAAATGTCACATAATTCGATATATTAAAATGACACGAATTAGATATAATTAGAGTTATTTGGACTGATCAGGATATAGGTGCGCATTTGAGGGTAATTCTGCGTAAAATAATTTTAATTAATTTAAATTATTCAATACTTTGACCTCATGATAAGAATAGAGAATAGTAGAATTGTAATAATACCATTCTTATAAGAACCACTGTTCAATTGAATCATAAATCTCGTTGAAAATTTTACCTAAAAGAAACTTAAAACGTCTATAAACACAGTTTGAATCATATTATGGAATTTATTTATTTTATAATTAGATAGAATTTTAATATATCTATTTTATAATTAGATAGAATTTTAAGTTATCATAAGTAAAAATTAAAATTAGCTGTTTATAAATATGTCTATAGTCTATAGTTATTTTTGGTATCAGAATTTGTATTGCAAACCTTCTGTTCTACTCTATAAATGTAAGGTGTTCCCCACGACGTCGTGAGCGTCCCGTCGTACTTGCAAGTTAATTTTAAAAGATAGACAATACTATATATACTGTCGCGGGCATGTTTAGATAATTTAAAGAGAAATAATTTTTTCATTTTTTTGGGTATCCTGAACCGAAACCTACAAAGATTAATAATTTTCCTCGTTTTTTTTCGCATTTTCCGTTGTTTTTCGCTCCGATAACTATACCGCGATGTTTTATATTATATATGCCTTTAACCTTCCTCTATAAATATAACACAAAAAAAACAGTTCGAACCAGTAGTTCCTGAGCTTAATGCGTTCAACCAAACAAACACACTCTTTAGCTTTATATATTATTGTATATATATAAAGCTAATGAGATGTATAATTTGTTTATAAAAATTGTCCAATGTTCGGCTACATATAAAAATCCAAACTTATTCAAAGGCATATGACGTATCTAATTCATGTGAATGTCGGGCGGACATGTGGTTATGTCGCACTTCCGTTTCCTTGCCGCTGCGTTCACCACAGAGTTCCGTCTTCACTCGGTCGTGACTTGAAACTGAGGTTCGTACAGACAAATTCTAGCTAGTAAACTTGACGGCAAATTCTACAAAGCTATAATCTGAACGACCGCAAGTATGTAAATACTTTGTTTTAGCATTGTATTGTCTACAGTTAGTGAGTTAAGAGTTTAAAAGCTTAACCTACCACACTCGCTCCAATGTGGGTTAATGCGTTTCAACGATTACTACCACTTAATAAATGGTACTATTTGAAACCGATGGTAACGTGCTCTCCGAGGAATACTTACTTTCGAACTTCGAGCTACGTAAAGCTTCTTGAAAGAAATCTACATATCGGAAAATATTACCCGGCCCATAATGCAACTACTGGCACCACCATGCAACCTCGTGTTCTACAGTCTCGTGTTCTAACCACTAGATCCAGAAGGCGTAAGTATTCTTATTAAAGGAAATTACAATAAAGTGATTTATTTTATTTATCTCGTAAAACGAAATAGAATATTTCTTTTTACGCAAATTAATGTCTCTGTTGTATAATAATTTTTATAATCTTTATTTTCCTCAATTCTAGAATACTGTTTTTATTGATTTCCCGTGCTTCGAACCCAGGCCCACACGCTCGCTCTTAACACAGTACTAGGCAATATGATTAACTAAAATGGAATATATGCAAAACAATAAAGTACTCAAGATTACATCAAATTTCTTAAAGTTGGAAAAATAAGATTAGATATTGATTTTAAATTTAACTACACATTAGAGCTACATATGCCTCAAAGGAACACTTAAAAAGCAATTTTAAAAAGTCATGTCAGATTATAAGTACTAATAATATAACAGGAGCTTTTAGTACTAACGATAAATGCATAACAATAAATTTATCACGATATGTTTGAATAATGTGTTCTCGATAAAAAGAGGCTCTTTTTATTGCCAGGACAGCAATTAGTGGACAAAATACTTGCCAACACTCCAATCGATAACACTTTAGGCCATTAAAAACCGTTATTTCTCATATAAATTAATTACTTACTTTTAATTTGAGAAATTAATTAATTCACGTTAATCTGTTTATACGGAGGAATAATTGGGACAGTGTTAAACTGCTATATTTGTTTAAATAAAACTCTTTAACGGTTTAAAACGCGATATATTAGTTAAATCATTTTCAAATAAGTTTAACTAATATATCGCGTTTTAAACCGTTAAAGTGTTTTATTTAAATGTGTACTACTCGCGTAAACTATAGACAGTATTTGCTATATTTGTTGTTCGTTGGAAGTCAACCCATAACACTTTGATTTCAAGTAGATTGTTGTTCTATTTGATCTACGCACAGTTTGTAAAACACAGTATTTTCGATCCGTGAAGAATACAAAACATACATGTTTAAAAAATTTTGTTCTGTTCATTCTTTGCCATACATTGCTATCATTAGACCCGTTTAAACTATAATACATATTGGAAATAGAATATGATCGAGCATGAATAATAGAATAATCATTATTACATTTTATAAGTAACCCCGTTTAAAGCAATCTAAACAATATAAATCAAAACAATAAAAGCAATCTAAATAAACTATATAATTTCTAATATTCAAAGACCATGTTTTCATTTTGACTCTCGCAATTTATGCTTGGCAACTTAACCATTGAACCATAGAGTTTATACATCGATAAGGTTTTAATTGTGGCATAACGGTATGTTTCTCGTGGGCGTACCATCATTTTCATAATAAAACCCATAGAATTCGGTGAAAGACACTTATCCGCATTTATTACTTCGCATTCTTATCCACTTAGCGGATATCCACGATATTTTCACTCGTGGATTATTACGCGAAAGACCACACCTCAAATGCCAAATCAAATTAGAGTTTTATTGGAGTCGCTGTTTTAAAACCCATTTGCGGGACAATTATAAATTTCGCGTGTGTATATGACATTCTTGGCGGTTTCTTTGATGTTGAATTTTGGTATATTGAAGGAAATGTTTGGTGCCATTCTTAATTATAAGGCGGAGTTACGTTTAAATCGTTATGTGTTTTATTATATAATGCTAGTTCATATTTGACAGGGTGCATTGGTCTCATGGTAGCAATGTATGGCTAAGAACCAACGGGTCGCTGGTCCGATACCCATCGGATCCAGCATGTTTCTAATGTTTGAATTTATAATTTTTTTCAAATATGTTGGACTTCGTCTGGAAATCTGGGTATTAAATAGATGGTGGGAATATCGAAGATTCCGTACGGGTAACGCTACTATCAACAGATGAAAAAGGTGTGAGGTTTAATCGTTTTGCGGTTTCAGTCTGTGGATTTACGTATATTTAAAGCCAAAATATGATCTGTCTTCCTCACAGATTAAAAAATACATAAAAATGTAAGCTATACTGTCTTTGTATAAATGTCGTTATTCACTTACGTTACGTACTTTAAGAACTTAAATATAATTTATTTTTATTGTAGACCGTAGAGCCGTATTCAATATCTAACGCAAATAAAACTGTCAAAGGGAACTCAAAACATCGACAATAGGATTAACTCTCGCTCAAAGACATTAGTAATTTAAACCGTGAAATGTCATTTCTATAACAAGACGATTTACCTGTCCGAAAATTAATCCGCAAGGCGCGGGAATAACTAGATTTTTTTGCAAAAGTAAATTATATCAAGGTATTGTGAAAAGTTAATTCTTTGCGAGCCTCGTACAAAGAAAAGTGAGCTTTATTTTGTTGCAAATAAAGTTCCGCGTCCAGTAGCGACAGTTTAATTTAATGTTAAGACATATTTATTTTGCGAAATCCAATTTTCTGCTGACGTCTCATGTGTCGACTTTGAACGGTATCGACTATGGTTCTGTCTACATCGTTTCACGCTTATTCTTAGCGAGATTTAAAAAAGGTTTAAGTTAAGACCTTTCGGATATTATTTTTATAAAGTTTACGAGTCACTACACAGTAATCAGCGTTCAATTTCTATTAAAAAATAAAGAAATCTGTTTTGCCATTATTATTGGTCCATAATTATATTTATAGACATATTATGTGATGTGTTGCAAATCGCTTGTAATTGAGAGGATCTGGGTTCGAATTTCGGTTATCTATATATTCCATTACCTATATTAAAAATAACCAGTATTTAATGAATTAATTTGAAGTCGATAACAGACACAAAAAATGTCTGTCTCATAGGACAATTTCAATATTTTTTACATGTTCTTGCACTATATAGATTAAAAACCGATTAAAAAATTTACGACGCGGTCGAATACGATACAATTGCTTAGATAACAGCACGGAACGTTGTAGATGCCGGTTCGAGTCCTGCTCGTGTCGTATTTAAAAAAAAAATGTATAATTGATTTGTTTTATTGGATTCCCGACATCGTAACGTATAGTTTCGCGAAAACCATATCGCACAGTAGATTTTCCCGCGCTTTAGCGAACCCTGACCGATGACGTATGTAGGCGGCGAAACGGTACATTTATTTATTGGCCTATTACTCACATAAAACTAAGCTCCCACTACGATACCATCTGCATTCCTACCGGGCCCTCTCTTTGAACTAGGACAGTTTTAAGAATGCATCAAAGCCTCTTATGTTAAGGTTAACGATGGAGATTGCGTCTCTCAAGCACTGCTTATTAATATTCCAATAAATAATAGATGGCGTTCCGATTCTACTTGTTGCGACAAACTAGTTTTTTATTGTGCTTCTTTGGAAGGATTTTTTGTTTTTAATGGTGTTGTTTAGTATATGTTTCGTAGTGAGCGCAACGAATAAATAAATTTTAAATCACTTTTATATAGAAGAAGATACGTAGAACATCATAGAGGTTGCTAAAGATATTTTTATTTTCTGAACAGAGATACATTAATAGATGGGGAAACACACTTTCATTTATTATCCTTACCCAACCTTATTCATGCAATGGCGTATGACCTCAGTAGGTCATACGCCATTGCATGCGTCAAGCACGACGTTCTGGATTCGAGTCCTGGGGCAATGATAAATTGTTTCGTTCAGGTATTATAAAGTTTTTTAATATATTCGATCACAGAGATGTTTACGCCCCATTCCCTACAAGAGCAGATGGGACATTGTTTTTTATAGAAATCTCAACGTGACAGCTATTCCATTATCAAAAATAATCAAGTTCTCTATTTAATTACTGTATAAGCTTCTTATTATTTACTTTTAAAGTAATTCAGAGTATTTAATAAAATAGTATTATGGAATGGATACAACAAGTGAAGTAATAAAACTAAAGTGTTAATTTGTTTGAATTATAGCAAACAATGCTCGTTAAGTGGCTAAATTTATGTCTCTCTCCGGAGCTATTCGCTGGCGTATCTTCGACGCGTAACACAAATACATTATTAAGTTTAAAAAAAAATTAAACATAAAATTACGAGAAAAATTCATGGGCGCATATATCGTCATAAAAAGTGGACTAGTTAGGGAAGATGTTGAAAATGATTATGTTGTTCAACATTTCATTCCACAATAGGCAAGAAGAAAATAAATTATTACTCTCTATTTTAGGCGGCCTCGTCACTAAGAAGCTATCTATACCAGGCAACACAGAATGAAAAAAAAATGAAATCATAACAAAATTTCATTAAGATTTTCATCAAAATGGGCGAAACAAAATATTCAACGAACAAATTAAATTTAAACGAAACTTATATTTATTAAATTGTACTAGTGAAGTCGTTTAGAACAGTTAAAAGTGTTTTGATTTTAATAACAATAATCGATTTCGCCGCCGTAGTTTAGAAACTTGAAGAGCCGGTGATTTTTTTGTACTGAGCCTCTTATATAAGTGCGGTAACGTGTATAAACATTCCTCCCCCTTTCGCCGCCGCTCGAATATTTCAATAGGTATATTTTATTCATAGCCAAGTAGCGAACGCCGTCACGTCACCGCGACGTAAACAAACCCGTCCTACCGGCCATCACAATCTATAACGTAATAAGTATCTCGGTGAATTAGAATTTAAATAATCACCGTCATGCTCCCGAAATCGACTCAATCAAGCGTACCGTACGGATGTCAATCAGAACTGCCGGTATAAAATTGTCGCTTGCGCAGGGTAAAGGATATGATGAAGCTTTAAACTTACATGTGGACGTATGGTCGTAGATTATCTGCGCCTGAAAATAAAGTCGGGTACTACCTTTTTATAATATAGAATATTTGTAACTTGTACTTTATTATGTTAAAAATATAAAAATACGATAGCTTTAGATTGTGGATGTAGAGTAATTGCTTTTCAAAAATATATATAAATATAATATATTATATACTTACAGTAGCATAGATATTCATAATATTTGTCAGAGTGGAAGATTTTAATTCACAATGAATTTTTGTTTGAAATGTGAGGGTTCTTTTTAGTAGCTTAATAAAACAAATAATTGAGCAATTTGCTTTAATTTTTTGACGATACGTAGACTTTATAATAAATAGGAAAATTTTACACATACATGACTGGAATCTAGTAATCAAAGTGTTTGTTCTGTTGACTAGCGACCCGACCCGGCTTTGCTCGGATACTAATACTAAATACACTACAGAAAAACTGTGAACGTTGTTAATAAAAACCTTTCTCTTGAATTACCTGTTCTGTGAATCTGTTAAAAAAACGCATTTAAATCCGTTGCGTACTCTTAAAGTTTCAAGTGTACATAGGGACAATGCCTTATACTATGTAGTGCGGATGTGTACTCTTGCGTTTTTATCGATTTGCACACAAAATACCTTAAACTGCTTTTATTAAGCTTCACCGAAAATTTCACTCTACTTCGTATATTAATCCAGTGTATAGCGGTATCTTTGACGTTCATTTACAATCTTCTTATTTCTGCTTGTACTTATCGGATTAGGCTAAAAGGCTGTTATGTAGACACGGTCTAACAGAATTATACCTAACGCGATTCCTACGTCAATTTTGATTAACGAAGGCTTAACAACGAGCGCCATCTTTTACAGGTTTGTTGCTCTCAATTCGTAATTAATTGATTTTGTTCCAATACGTTGTAGTGCAGTTCCGTACAAAGCCCGCTTTTAAAGCGTGTCATTTTGACAAGTCTTATAATGAAATTTCGTTTCATGTGCAGTAGGTTCTCGATAGGATTTTGCTACAACATAATCCACCGACATTTGTAGCTTTGTATGTGTGTTATTTGTTATTGTTGTTTCATTGAAATGTTTGATTAGAGATTATATAGATACAAATTTATTTTAGATAAAAATAATATGAAATGGCCGAGACTTTATACACGAAATTTTTTACATCTTTTCCCTAGCGAAATTAGCAAGTAATTTAAATAAATAACTTAAAAACGCCAATTATACCAGTTTGGACGAGGGCGGGTCTGAGTTAAAAACATGTTTTAAGTAGCTAATATATTTCGCGTTATAAACCGTTAGAAGTGTTTTATTTAACCGTAGACTACTCACATAAAACCATGCTTAGCCGAGTAATTTTAGGATTTTCTCTCTCAATACAATTCTCATTCCATGTCTCTCGTATAACTTTTCGGGAACTACCAAAAAAGGCCGCGTTGTCAAAATTGAGCATCCGCCCCTATTTAAAAGTTCCCACTAAGCAGATGTCACCGCACACAATCCGCATACAAATACACATAAAAATACAATATCGCGTGTATCGGATAATACAGTTAGGCACTGACGTATCTGTAATACCTCCCGAAGGAAGCGCGTGCTCCGAATCCGGGATAAGCAGGAACCGTGCGAGACGATGGATTGTCGAATTCACAAACTGTAAGCGTATTGATTTTATATATGCTTTTTCGAAGAGAATATTTGTTACTTGTTCATCTAGGTGCGTTGACGCCAGGGCCCACTGAAAACAATGTTACAACCTCCCGGGAAAATTTGTTTCGGTTGAGCAGGGCACAGAACTACTTGACTGTAAATTAAGATCTAAATTAGTTCTGTGCCCTCAGTGAAACAGATCAATATTTGTTGGACCCATGCCTCACAAGAGGAAACAAGATTTCACATACTCATTCATTCTTGAATTGAAATCTTGCATTGAAGGACTAAAGCATTTTAGCCTCTTTTCTGTTTGAATTTAGTTAACTAATACTTAAGTTGAATACATTAATATTTTTCCGATATTACACACGAGGGCATTAAGATATAAACAATAACTCGATTTTTAGATTGAAATAATTTTACGACACGGGCGGCCCGTTAACGCAGGATTAAAGTCCGGCCCGTGACGGGTCGGCCTTTAACCCGCATCCACGGCGTTCCGTGCTCTCAATTTTTACTTTAATAATTAAGCTACGATTGATCTTCATATTGTTATACTGTAAATAAATTATTGAGTTTCAGATTATATTAACTTATAATTAATGTTGAAATACCATAAGACTTTTCGTCTCATCTATTCAACTAACAGTTATTCAAATAAACATACATCATTTATAAATCACATTTTCCTATACTCCTATTAGCGTTTCTAAACACCACTTATTTCCAAACACATTAGAAGAAATAAAAACAATTTGCGCGCCAAAGTACTAAATCATGTTAATAATAATTATCCTCGCGCATTACCAGCCAATATCCCTTTACAACTAGTACTCCAAGGGCAATAAATAAGTCTCCGGACATCCACCGAGGCATAATTACCGGGGAATAATACATATGAGAAGTGCAACCGAACGCACGTATCTCTCAACATTATTTATTGCAGTTTTATCTTACCGTTTGCGATAAAAGAAAGGGAATTGTCAGTGGCCGTGATCGTGATTATCAGCAATCAGTGACGGCCGCAACGCCGAATCGCCACGAATGACTGAGTACATTTCTGTTTTTATCGTTAACAATGAAGTGATATTATTGATTATATTGTACGCTGCATTTTCTTTTTAATTTTCTTAGACGCAGTTTTGTTATCAACGAATTCTATAAACTAATAATGAACATTTAGTGTGGAATAATTTTAATAACGAATAGTGTTATTATCTATATTTTACTATTAGTCAATTCTGCAAGGACCTGGCCAGTTTCGCCAAATACCAACTTCGACGGAACAGATGGCGCTATAGCAGTTTTAAATTCGACAGCAGAGACACCCTCCATCTTTAATTCTATATACCTCTCTATTCTATCTACATAATTATATTCTAGCGACCACGACTGCTGCAAAGCATCCGAAACGTCGGGTCGTAAAAATAATTTTCAAAAAAGTTTAACTAATTTATATCGTGTTTTAAACCGTTAAAGTGTTTTGTATAAATGTTTATTTATATTTAAATGTCTTACTTATATCTAGGGTGTTCTAAGCAATCAGTCATAAAATGGTTTGTTAACAGCAATGTACGTCTAACACTTTGAATTCATCGATGGTTGAAATTGTATTTGCATATATTAAAACTTAAACAAACATAGAAAGGCATTCTGAAACACGTATCGCTACTCATTTAATGAGTGAGGACTTGTATATTGCTCGCTGGGTACAATCGTGGCTTTAATTAGCAAGATCATCAGTGTCGAAGACAACTGAATAATGAGATGCATATCTTTGTATATTGTGAGCGAGTTATTCACTGTGACTGTAAATTAATTTTGTTATTTCAAGTGCAAGACAATCCAATATAAATAGTCTGAGTCGACCGGCTCGTTGATCAAATGGTAACATCGTATTAATGTGCTCATAAACATGTTTTTAATGATAATAATTTTCTACATATTAACTCGGTAGGAATATTGAATCACCGGCCATCGATGAAAGAACGTGAAGCTCTGCATATCAGTTTCAGTCTGTGAATTTCCGAAAGTTCGGAGCCAAAATAAGTTGACGGCACATCTGTAGATGTTTAATATTTCACCTTCCACCAAACCGATGACCGAAACATGTCGACGTAACCAAGTTACCGCAACGATGTAAAACAATTTTATACTAATATATATTTGACAAAAAATGTATGCAATACAGATTATTTTTTTTTAATTGAGCCAATTACAATGTACGGGCCAAATATATATATATATATATATATATATATATATATATATATATATATATATATATATATATATATATATATTTAATGATCCTTAACATTTATAGGAATGTTTATAATAATAATTATGATGTAACAAGTTATTACAATATTTAAATATTTTTTATTATACAATAACAAACTATAATATAGATTATAAATTGTTATTGTAATATAAAAAAATGGTTTTATAAAAAAAATAAAATAAAGCGATATTCTATAAATAAACATTAAACAAACAGAGCAACAATAGGTCGACGGCGCTTGTTAATAAGATGTAGATGAGGTAATTTACTTACTATCAGGTGGACCCCATGTTTGTGCCTCATCTATAAAGAAAGGCGCTAAGAAAAATCGGTTTGTGGTTTATTAAGATCAAGAGAAGTAATTGTGTCTGTTAAGATGCATGAATTTCCATATATGTAGTAAAAAACACAGACAGACATATCACTACATAGTATAAAAAAGTCGCATTTTCTGTTCCTATGTAAGCCTAAACTACGCAACGGATTTTGGTGCGGTTTTTTTAAATAGATAGAGTAATTAAAAAAAAATTATATAACGTTGAGAGTTTTTTGGAAGTGTATTTAGTATCAGCATTGCAAAGCTGTGCGAAGCCGGGGCGGGTCGCTAGTAATATATATATATATATATATATATATATATATAAGCCTTTTTAAGCAGCAAAAACATTTCGCGTTCAGCGGAAGTCAGGTTTTATCTGCAATTAATTGGTCTGTTGCTTATCGGGCCTTTTCGGTTTGTAATTGATTTTACAGAACCAATTTCATCGTGATTAATCCATCCATTGATAATACTCGTATTCGGATAAGCGATTTTTGGAAACTGCGGTACGGAAATTGTGGCTAGGGCGATAAGGCTGTATGTGTACTTTCTACTTCGGTAACCAATCAAGGTCTTATTTCACTATTCTTTCTCACTTGCAACAAAAACACTATATCGCAAAACTCAGCTTCTTAATTTTAAAAAAACTTACACAAATACTGTACTTGGCTCCTAATTAGAAAAATGACATCTGGCACTACGAAAACAAACTTACAAATAGGTAAACGAAACGGCTATTACAACTTGAGGAAACAAAATGATTTAAAGACGATACAAATTAGAACCAATTATGGGAAACGAACCATCCTGTTTGAGGGAGTGCATATGTATAACAATTTGCACAGCAGCGTTAATATTTCAAAAAGTTTAGCCTTGTTTAAAAATAAACTATTAAGTCACATCTTAAACTGTAACCATATCTAATCCTAGTTTTATATAAAATCGCCTGAGGCACACCACTTATTTATAAAACATTGTATTTCTCGGTCTAAGTGAATTGTAAATTCTTACGAGTTAATAAACATCTTAAAGCTGATGGTTACTTTTATAAACTTTAATACAAATGCGATAAATTGTTATACCTAATGGGCAAAAGGACTCTGTTAGTACGTTTCTCGGTGTTTTCATGATTAATTTTGACGGACTCCTTCGTCTAATGGTAGCAGTAATCGACGACTCGTGGGTTTGATCCCCGACGGTTCCTTCATGTTTTTAATTTTTTTTTTTAATTAAGTCGCAATTCATCTGGAAGTCTGGATATTACATGGGTGGTAGGAATATCGAATTGCATCCTGGCAGTGACAAAGGCGTAAAGCTAAAATGTATTCAGCATATCGCCATTTATCTACCAATACGTAGCAATTTGGCTCTCTCTCTGAAATATATTACAGAACAGAAATGAATGCAATCGAGACAAATTGAAAGACTTGTTCTGCCAAATATTTAAAGCGAAGGCGAGTTCAGCAGACCGGCACCTGCCATTGGCCGAACTAAAACTCCGCTTCAAACGCCAACTTTTAAATTAACTACGCCCTCGTAACACTATAAAACTTGGAGTTCACGCAAGCCTGCTTTTTAAGACTAGTTTAGGCCTGCGACATCTATACTTATATTAAGCTGAAGAGTTGGTTCGTTTGGACTTTTGGAACTACTGGTTGAAATGGATTTACCATTTACTGGCGAAAATTTCAAAACACCATACTGTGACTAATAGGGGCGAAGAAACAGGGAAAATTATTCATCTTTGAAAACTTACATGGGCTGCGTAAACGGTTCAAGATAACCAAAATATATATGAAAGAATGATTCCTCTTTAAATGATCTAAAAACAATCTATGTTGGTATATGTGTAAACGAAGGGACGCGACCGACGTCTTGGGTAACAGGTAAACTAGATAAAGATGAGGTTTGCAATAATACACTTTGTCGCCCACGGTAACTATTGTGCGCGGACGAAGTCGCTGGTCGCTAGCTCAATATAAAATTGGTAATTATTTTTATTTATTAATAATTGAATTTAGTCGGTTACTACATATTGGCGAAACTGGTTGAACCAAATAACAGATACGAGGCGCTTAAACCACAGACAGTATTTCATAATGTCCCTTTTTTGTCCGGATCAAACATTTCTTATCTAAGTAGTTTACGTTTTCAACAACTGTCGACTGTTTTAATTTCCAATCCGTGTCAGGCACAAAAGTGTATCAAATTTTAAGCTGTACCTTATCTTGTATATTAATTAGATTTTAACTAAATGTACTTTAACATCAATGGCCATAATCTCCTCCTCGAAGGAACCTATCCTAAGGTTTCTGCTTCCATTGATAAAAGAACTACTAAACTAATAGTACGATAGGTGTATTCCTTCGGTAAATCGCGTTTATGTTAAAAATCTAGTGTTTATCTCTCGACTCGTCGCTATGAAAGCAGGTGGCTACCAGCGCCCACACGTCTTAAACAATTATTATCATTCCGTGCGCTCGCGAAACTTGCTTCGTCACTATCTGTCCGTCCATCATCACGACTCCACGATTTACATATAATCACTTTTCGACAACGAGAGTTTTTAACGTAATTTCATTTTCGTGTTCCACAAACTTCCGTTGTCGTATCTCGCTTATCGCTAGGCAAACATTCATTAAAGATTGTAATTGTTAAACACATTTGAGGTCAGAGAAGGAGGGACGAGCGTGCGTTCAGTTAATGGAAGGTATTTCCACCTTCCATTAACTGAACGAAAGCTAGTTATATTTAAACAAAATACTTTAACGGTTTAAAACGCGATAATACTTAAACATATTTGAAAATTATTTCAACTACGGCCCCCGGGGAGAGTACGACTACTCGGCTGCTGCAGAGCATTCGAAGCGTACACTTCTATTCATCGCGTTTTAAACCGTTAAAGTGTTTTATTTCAATGTGTACCACTCGCGTAAACTACAGATAGTATTTAGCCTTTAACATCCAATTAAGATTTTCCTGAATATATTCCATCTAGAGTTTACCAAAACCTTGTGAACAATAACTTCAAAAATCTGATAATACCAATTCACTTTGAACCTGGTGTAAATCGAACCTGTTACCATTTGGACATTAGTAACTGAACCGACGATCCAGTCATAGCTATTTGTTTTACGCCCGCTACTTTAATCTTGCTGCTGTCTCTTCTGATTTACTCAGCGCTTAAAACGTCGTGTAACTCAAGTACTTTATGCGCACACACATCAGCAACGACAAATGTCCGCTGCGCCGGACCACTGTCCGAAGTGTCATCCGCCAAAAATTATTTAGCAAATGTTAGTTGAGCGTCTTCCTTGTAGCTGGAATAAATTAGCTTCGACCCCCACAACGCGCGTAAACATGTATCTTTATGTATGACAGGATGACTTTACGACGTTTTAACCCTACCGACTCCGACATTGTCTGCGTTAAGTGTTTAAAATGTTTGCCGTGGTTAGTTACGATCGCCTTTTAAATATTTACCTTGCGTTTTTCACCTATTTATAAGTGGTCAGGACTTTTGTTGGGGCATAAACAAAACGCAACGAATAAAGTCTTTGAAATACGCTAGGGTAGGGAAGTGTTTGAGCTAAAGAATGCGCTTTTAGTTATGTCTTGGCGTAGCGTAATTGATACTTCATATTGTAATGTATGGAATAAAATCGAATAGAACCGAATAGAATAGAATTCGTTTATTTAGAAGCAACATTTATATTTAAAAACTTAATCTAATAAATAATAACAAGAGGTAGATAAAAATTTGAGTATGAGAGAGTAAATATAAAATGTCGTATTTATGTTCCATGGCGCAATAAATGTATATATTATTATACACATCAATGATGGTACTTTTAAATAAATAAAGCAATTCTTACAAAATTATTATCTAATCATGACAAAATACACAACGTTAATATTCAACTTTTCATTAATTTTCTTTCTAAACGTCGATTGACCCAAGTAGAAACAGTTTCACTTTTTTCCAAATTTCTAGGAATAATATAATTAATAATGCAATTAGCTTCTGCCTTCAAATACTATGGTACATAAACTTAAAATAACAAAATGCACACCTTAAGACTGATTCACGCTTCATCTTGTCTACTAAACGTCGAGACTATTACTTCCCTTAAACAACTTCCGTTCTTGATAATTGGTTGCTTGTTTTTCGACTCCCACAATAATGAGACATAACAAATTACTTTTAAAGACACGAAACAACGAATTACCTGCTTCTGTGGATATTATTTATTATAAACCAAGCATATGGTAGATTGTAGGGTCCAAAAGTAAACTACAAACTTTATAAAAAGTTAATAACCTCAAAACGATGTCGCGTGTTCAAATAATCTATTTCATGGCTTGTTGAGACGTGGTATTAATTCGATACTCTTAAAAAAGTATATAATAGGTAAGTTAGCTTTTGGTTTATCCTACTTGCACTTCGATATTTGTGTAAGAATAATTGTCTGAATTCGATAATTGTGTTTTTACTACGCAATTCAATATATATACCTGTTTTGTGTCTGTCTGTTATCTGAAAATACCTTAATAAACGATTAAAACAGTAGATTTAAATAAAAAATTTTAACGGTTTAAAACGCGATATATTTTATTTGAAAGTTATTTTTCAACGATCCGACGGATCCGACCGATTTCGGATGCTTTGCAGCCGTGGTCACGGGGAGTGTGTCCCGTGGCTAAAAATAGTTTTCAAACAAGTTTAACCACAATATATCACGTTTTAAACCGTTAAAGTGTTTAATTTAAATGTGTACTACTTGCGTAAACTACAGACAGTATTTAATAAGCCAGTCGATGTTTTTAAACTAAACTAACTAGGCATATAAATGTATCTATAATTTTAACAATTCGTAACCAGTTGATAGTAACACCATAACCACTTACCACCATCAACAGAACTACAGCCCTTTCAAATAAACGAGAAACATTATAATAACCAATAGCGTTGTATGTAATAATTAATACAACTAAAGTATCATCACTACTTATAATAAAAAAGTCGCTTTTTCGGTCCCTATGTACTCTTCAAGATTTATAATTTTCTGTAGTGTATTTAGAATCTGCATTTCGCGACCGAAGCCGGTGTCGTTCGCTTGTTTATTATATAGTAAAGTTCAATATATACACAATAGACGTTAAGTATTTCAAAGTTTTTACAATTATGAAAAATCGCCGACTGTCGTCATAACAAAACTCTGTTGTTTTCTTGTCTTCGTTTTATAACAGTTGCGTAAGCGTGGAGAATTTTATCGAGTAACGTTCAGTAATACTACGGGGAGGGAAATCGATTTACTAACTAAAAGCCTTTAATCGTGCGTGAACAAACACTAAGTGCGGATTAAATAACTGCGAGGCTGCCTTTTACATAGAAATACTTCAATATTGTGACTACATCATTATTTAAACTATCAACCTTTATAAAGTTATTGGCTCAAGTGGAAAGTTATGTAAAGGAACCGATGTGTAACGCATACGCAAAAATGCGTCTGTTTTTAGGTATTACAAAAGTATCGATCGCTTCCATAGATCATTTAATTACTTTAGTTTCGGATCTTGCGAAAATGTAAATGGTTAGTTAGTAGTCACAGAAGTGTGACCTACTAACTAAATAAAAACAAAGTCAATTAATATATGCTTTAACCAACACAGATATTTTTTTAATTTGAATTAGTAGTTCCTGAGATTAGCGCGTTTAAACAAACTCTTCGGCTATGTAATATTTATTATTTTGTATATATATTGTATATATATTATTTAAAATATGTAGATAAATAAATCACGATGGATCTCAAGATCTGTCTATCCGTTACGCACTCTTATGAAGTTACTGTTTGCCTCCACGACTCCAAGAGATGTCATTGACAACTCCTCGTCTATCTGAGCCTGCGGGGCAGTCGCACCCTAGTTTTTCAATGCCCATTCGTCGGTCACGACTCGCCGTACCTTTTGTTTCACAATTCTCACTTGCGCTTGCGCAACGCTTAAGTGACGTCCACCAATTGATTTTGTGCGTTTTAAAACACTTAACAGCTGATTACACATCGCTGTAACTGTTCTTTTGGAGTGCTGTTTGAAACCTTTCGCTATAAAATAACTTTAAACTGAGTTTTTCTCATACTTACTATAATAATTTTATTATAAATGCGTTTTCTCTACAGGCAATTGTTAATTAGACTTCCGTACGACTGAAATAATCTCTTGTTTCCTGGGATTCTGACCTAAGCCCTCTCGCTCTTAACCCAATACTGGGCAACATGCTTAACCATTTAACTATAGAGACGATATTTGCCACATAATTTATACTTATTTCATAATGTTTAAGTCCAAATTATCGTATTTTTAAACAGTTTTATTTAGCTCGACCCTTACGGAATTATTTATTTGGGTCAAAATTAGAAATTGAAATTTAAGCACCCTCCCGTTGTCAGATTGATCTGAAATTTGGTACACACATTTAATTTAGATGACAATACAATATAATAAAATCAAAAACATTGCCACCGATACAAAATTGCGGATTACATTTTTTTCCTTAACCCCCTCAATATGGGTATCAAATGAAAGGGCTACACTAGAAAAATACGATGATTATACCAAAATTTTAATTTATTTTTTAGGTTTCAGTGCACAAAAAATAAAACCATTTAACTTAAAAGTTTCTTTAAGTTGATACTTCTTCACAGTTAACTTAAAGTTTAAGCAATTATAGATACGCCTCAAGCTTAAACTGCACAAATCGTTTATCGAACGGCAGATAAATACAGGCATTAAGTTTTTATCAATCACAGTCACTTAGCTAACATAACTATTGATACAACATTGAATAGTAACAATCATAAGATGTCGAAATTTCGTGTCAACATTCTCTGTTAGTAAAGCTACCTGTAGATGTGGTATGATTACAATCGAATGAAATGATCACAAATATAATTTTTGTAATCCTTACAAGTTTTTTTATTTATTTAAATAAAAAATAAACATTATTGTATGTATTTAGATTATACAAATCGTTTTTACCTATTTATTTGTTCCAAATATGTATAAATATAATATGCTTGTAATCCAAATTTTTGCTTTTGGAATTTGGTAGGATAAGAATAAATATGTAAAATTCAAATAATTGTTACTAAATAATTCATATAGATGTTATAATTAGGCTCAAGAATAAATAAAATATTATTACCTAAGTATTTTCTTTATTTTTCTCGGGCAGTACTCTTTTAAATAAAAAAACTTAACGGTTTAAAACGTAAAATATTTCAACTAAATTGTTTACAATATAGTTAACTATGTTATGGAAGCTTTGCAGCAATCGTGGTTGCGGGAGAATTGAAGATGGAGGGTGTCCCTAACGTCAAAGTCAAGACTGCTCAGCTAACGCCATCTGTTATTTCATAGGTGATATTTGAAAAACCTGGCTTAAGATGTTGGTGTTTAAATAAATTTACTTGTATATAACGCGTTTTATATAATTACTTGTAGCAGTTTTGTAATGTGCCCGTAAAATAACATGTCTACAGCATTCCTAATTACGAGAGCCAAATTTGAACTAAAATCACTAACAACGAGCTAACACGTCAATCATTTTGGCTAATGGTTCCGATGGTATCAGACACTGAACACTTGTCAGCATATGAGGAGACTATGAAAAATTGTATCCAATACTTGTAATTATATAGCTATTTGTATCATTGACTAAATTAAATTCTATCTGTAGTTTCAGCGAGTAGGACACATAGTAAATAATTAATTTAGTATTGCTATATTTATATTTTATATTATATAGATTGTGCAATAAAGTGTTTACTAATATCTCGATATGAACTTTCCACAATCAATAAGACCCCAGTCACACATAAATCTTACACTAATTCTGTACCGTTAGTATGCTATTCATCATAATTTCGTATGACGCGAACCGCTCAAGTGTTTTATTCTGCTATTATCTAAAACACACGAAGCGGAAACCATGTGATTGACGACGTACACTCGCGTACCTTTTACTTACCCACTGTACTATTTGTACACCGGGAAAAGCCTTTAAAATATTACTAATATAATTTATTATGAAAAAATATTAATATAATAAATTCCTTCGTTATCTCGTTTTTATGATAGAGGAGAAACGTGAGGTACACTTGACGGGGAGACGAAAGATGGAGGATGTACAGATGGCGCTAGCGTAGCAATTTTTTACTTTGACAGAGATTTTTTTAGTTTGAGACAGAGAATCTCTCTGACGTCAAACTTCACTGGTAGCATGTATGGCTAATATAGCCATACATGCTACCAGTACATCAAGGAGCCCGTCGATTCAATAAAGTTATTTAACGGTTTAAATTAAGAAACATTAGTAACATATTTTTTTTTACGTGGTTATGACGTTAGGCACTAGGCACTAGGAACTTAAAAGCTTTAGTTAACCAATATATTTTCAATTTTTACTGTATAAAGTTTTATTTGATAACTAGCATAACGTAGCGTAGTCCATCTGATTACAATACAAAACAGATTTCTTCCTTAAAACACACAGTGAGTAAACTTGAGGATGCGATGATTTTGACAAGAAAATAACGTTATATACTCAGGGGAAGTACTCATAAACAATAGCCAAGACAATTACCAATTATATTGTTATCGAGACAAATTGATTAATGCAATATAAGATAGTCCACCATTTGATAGCTAACGATGCATAGAACACATGTATTTACTAAAATTCCATTTAAATTGCATTAGACAAGTTTGAAGTATACATTATTTACTTTACAATAGGCGAGATTAAACCCACTGTACTTGGCTTGGCTTCCAGAAGAGTTACGCATTTATCCATCACACTTTTTTGTAAATGTTTTAGTTATGTTACATGAACCTGCAGATATGAATTTAAATTATTTAAACAAATATTTTAAGCTTCTTTTAAGCACTAATGGTGGCGAAGTATGGCTTATCAACGGATCGTGTCTCCAATGCCCACCAGCTCCAACATGTTACTAATAAATTTCCTATTTTTCTGAAACATCTTGGACATCACTTGGAAAACTGGATATTAAATGGTTAGTAAAAACATCGAGTTTTTGGCCGTGACACGATCAACAGATAAAGAAGCCGTGAAGTTTAATCACGTTTCGGTTTCAATATGGATTTAAGAATATCCAAAACCAAAATAGGTTTACAGCGTGTCTTATGAAGACGTTATATGAGTGGAGCATTTCTGTCAATCGAGTGAACGTACAAGTCTGTCCTCCTCATAAAAAAATAAAACACCTCCGTTGAGAAACAAAACTACCACACAATAAACATCGCGCGGACAAAAAGTTGTTTTACAATGAAAAATCATTAGTAACTATTGTGATTGTTTGATTGACAGTTGTATCGGAGGCAATCAGTCCAATTTGTACTGATGTTTGGCTCCGAGATATGAGAAGAGCACTCGAATATATCGCCAATAATTCCAAGCAATGACTGTTCAAAGTACTCTCACGGTGCACGCAATTATTATCTCTAATTGTAATACACATAAAGATGTAAATTGTTTACATTCGAATGGAATAGAAATCGCAGAAGTTAAACGTTAGTTAGGCTGTATTAATTGAATTTGCATCATTCAAAGTGCATGAGTGTAACAAAGTATTGGATACTAGCTGATCCGGAAAACGCTGTTGTTTCCATCTTAATTAAATAATGTACAACTCTAACAAAATAATGCATCAATTGCAACCAAATTTGATTACCTCAAAAACGGTTCTTACGGGTCAATCTTAAAAGATTGCAAGCAAGCATTTTTTATTGATATTTTATAGTTTATCATTGTTTACGGGCTGTTCGGCCGACGTAAGCGAGAAGACCTTGACGTTTCACTATGGCGAGCGGACGGCATCGTCAGATGTTATTAGGTCCTCAATTGCTCATAGAATTTTTTTAGTGCCGTGAAAGCCTTATTTTTTAAGTTCCTTGAACCGTTTTCGCAGCGCACCCAACAAAAGCTCTCAGAGATTAATAATTTTCATCGTTTTTTCCATAGTTTCCACTATGTCTTTGATCCTTTAAGTCACAACTTGATGTTTTATAACATTAGTAGAGATGTATTAGCATAGTAGTAAAGTAGGTACTAGGAAGCTGTTGGCAATGGACACTGCCTATTTTTGTAATAGTTGTTACAGCGAACCGGCACTGAAGATAGGATCTATGATCTTAAATTAGCCATATGTATGACGGTCAGTACTTATTAAATTACTATATTTGTCAAACAAGTACCTATTATAACAGTCAACTAAAACAAAGGAATGCGCGAATATAAAAAAGGCGCCCCACCTTGTATCGTAACAGTTTACACGAAATCAACAATATAAACATCTACAAAATCTCTATGTAATTTATACACTAATTCTAACGACGTCAGACGCTATCCACCTTATTAATGATGATGACGATCATTAGTCCATTAATATCCACTAAGGAACGAGCTCTAACTCAAGTGGACTCAAAATTACACCATAAATTATAGGATGCGACTACGATTCCACCATTATCAACTAGTTGACTCAGTGGCTCTAGTACGAGTTTCGTAATTAACGAAAACGTTCATAACATAATATAGACAATGTATATACTTATTTATTTATTTTTATTTTTCTATGTCGTATATATATAGTGCCATCATGTGCAAATATTAAAGTTTTCAAATGTAGTTATTTATTTAAATAAAAAAAATTAACGATTTAAAACGCGATATATATATATATAAGTTTAATTTTTCTTTACTTTGATTTGTGTGTTTTTGGACACAGTCTCCCCGTGACCACGACTGCTGCAAAGCATCGTCAGGCTGTAGTTAAAATAATTTTCAATTTCATTACGTTTCAAATTAAACGTGTACTACTCGGGTAAACTACAGACAGTATGTATCTATTGTTAGGTCGGAAAAACGAAGTTAAACACTTAAATATTAATTTATTATACAAAATTAGGCTTTAACCGACAGAATGCGCGCCAACGTTCCTATTTGACAGTTCCTGAGCTAGTGTCGGGACGCGCGCGGTAATCGCGTCGCACTAGTGTTGTGTCGTCCCCGCTAAATCGGAGGATTATTCATATCACTATTTACTTATAACTTTGGAGGAAAACAATACTTAATATTGTATCTTTTAAATATAATAAAAATAATACGCAAATGGCTTAGTTGTCAAGTTACCACGAATTCAAGACGTTTTCCGCATAGTTACTATTTTAAAACAGTCCACTTTTTAATATTGATAACCAAATCGGTTTAAAGCTTACCAAATAGTAATACTTTTACACTTATAAAACCATAGAGCACGATTTGATTACTCCAAATGTATTCGTTACTTCTAAAACTCACACTAGGCCTTCCGATCAAAAACTAGATATTTAGATAACGAAATCTTAACTATAAAAATTAATGTGTCCACTTACACCGAACGCCATTTGAAATCAAATCCTGCTTTAATTTATCAGATAATTTACATATTACGATTATTAATAATTTAATTAATGTCATTAATTATATACCTGGGATGAAGATGATATTTGCCACTGTTTGTCGAAAATTCTCTATGATAACTCATTTTGCTGTACCGCGAATGCAAGTGTTTAATACTAGTAAAATTATTTATTTTCATCATTGTGACTTTTTGAAGCGAAGATCGCATTTTAATGAATTTATTACTTACTATTTATTTAATTAATTATCGTCAATTAATATTCATGATCAACAATTAAAAAAACTATTAGCTTTAGTTTTATACTTACTACTTTTGTATGTAGTTTTTTACAATAGAGGGGGAGAAACGAGCATGGAAACTATAAAACACTTTTAACAGGTTCAAACACGACCGTATTTACATACATCCCGATACCTCGGATGTTTTGCAGTAGCTGTGGTCACGGAGGGACTCTAAATAAGATGAGCTATCGACCTATTTTTGGTTATAAGTGTTGTGGACTGTGGCCGTATCTCGAGCAGAATTTCAATATTTCTACCACTGATTAAAGTTATAGCATTAAATACAGACAAATTATAGATATTTTACTCCTACTTCACTTTAGGGGGGGGGGGTAGGATTGTATTAAATTTTATGATTAAGACATCATACTTTCGCCGTAAACCCCGCATTGACTTATATAAATGGAACTACACTGTTCTACCCACCAAGAATGAGTCAAAGATGATTCCATTGTAAGCGAAGTGGGGAGATAACATTTTTTCCATACGTTAGCCCATTGTCGTGTCAGCGGTATCTTATCAAACATTTTAACACGTTCACTATAATAGAAAAGTTCCATACAATAGGTATTCTGAGCCATTCGCACGATGTGTCACACCTTTCACATAAGTTAGCGAACTTATACAAATTAAGAAATGAGAACACAAATACGGTACTTTGAAGTTGGTTTGCTACCTGAAGTTGGTCATAAAAAACCTATTATATCTTACCTATAGAGGAGGATAGACAGGCGGTTCGCTTCCTAAAAAGTGAAAATGCGTTATTCTCTATTCCGAATTCCAAAGGCTGAAAAGAAAACGTGCCCTTATATTATATTACTTAATCCTTGTCTCTTTTAATTTCATTTTCAAACAAGCTTTACTAAAATATATCGCTTTTTAAACCGTTAGAGTGTTTTATTTTAATGATTTCGTGATTCAAAATTATAACTTAACTGAAAAATGTTGTACCTACTTAAAAAAATATTTACCAAATAAACTTTGCGGTGCAATGATTTTTTATATTTGGAAATTTAAATACATAATTTTTTGTAAACTTTTAAAAATAGTTTTTATGTTTTGACCAGTTCTGAGGATTTGAATATTGCCACTAAACAGACAGTAGTGCTATTGAAATTCTTGACCCCATGACTCGACTATATGTAAAACAGTGTAACAAGCAACAATCAGGCGAAATCGTAAAAAAATAGCTCCCATTTTATTGGCCTTTGACGACTTTAATAAACATTTTGAATCCATCATTCGGCCATAAAAGACTAACGTACGATCAATGATTGTCAAAAACATTTTTACGTCGCATCAAGTCTTCTTTTTTATCACTGGCTACCGAAGTGAAATACTCTGTTCGATCGCTGGGGTTTTACGATGTCATTTTGTAGGGCATAATACGCTTTAAAACCGATACCTGATGAAAAATTATTACTTAATTAAAATTCACACAGAGCCGTCATAAAGCTCGCACAATATTATAAAACAAAACGTCACCATTTATCTTTATTCTATACAACGTTATTCGTTACTATTGAAGTAATTATAATATATAAAAAGTCTTGAATACTTTTTTTTAAAACCTCTTTAATGGTGCGTCAACGGAGTAGACATTGTCATGTTTGCATTCTCTGTAATTTACGCGAGTAAACATTTCAATAAAACACTTTAAACGGTTAAAACGCGAAAATTCATAGAACGCCTTATATATCCTACCGAAATAAGTTATCTTATTTCTCCAGATACAACATTAAATCTCCCATATGTCTTAAAATAAGGACATTTTGGATTGTAGGTACCCTGGAGGCGGCAGTAATAAGCTTTGATATGAATTAAAGAATATAATTGAATGAGAGATAAAAAGAAGTAACTCGCAATAAAATAGCGGCGTACTTTGTACTGCGTTGAGCCGACGAAATAAAATGTAAGCAACTGTGAGCTTTAATTGCGAGATGCAAATTTGGGTCACATAATCGAGTTTAAAACGTCCTCTTAAATTTAAGAATGAAGTTTATTGGTCTTTGATGTTTGGGATAAGCCTTTATTAAGACGATAATTATCAGGGATATGAGTTTCTTTATGGGATTTACCTTTTGAAGATCAAATTTAACTTGAAATGTACAAGCCTAATTGATTGAGCAAACCGTTTTTTTGCGTATTACTTTGTATTAACAATGATTATTATTGCTTTATTATTTACCTACATGTTTATAGATAATCAGTAAATACTTCCATAAGCTTTGAAACGCGATTGAATTAATTTTATCTACAGCCCGCAGCCCTACAGCAGACACGGATGCCCGAATGTGGAGCATCGTCGCCATGGAAGAATTTTGAAAGTATTTTATGTAAGTGTAAGTACTACTCGCAAAAACTACAGAAAATACTTACCCTCAGACGGGTACAAGATTAATCTTAAGGGTAACTTCGAATTTATCAGCAAATTTAATCCTTATATCTACATATATAATATGAAATACAACACTTATAGCTGAAAACGAACCTTATCACGTTTTAAAAATTAGGCTGCTAAACACGACACACAATTTACAACGACTACCCTCGCAAACTTACGCATTTAAGTAGGAATCCACAAAAAAGAAAAAATCTCAATGTTTGGTAACGCAAAAAGCCATCAACGCGACATAAAGGAACAATCCCGCAAGGATAACCGACAGAAGTCATCCCGGCGAGTAATATCTTAGCATAAAACCTCCTCGCGAGGCTCGGTTCATATTTAATGACGTAATTACCGGCACAGGAGCTGCCTCGCCCCAGGCTTCAGCCCGCTTTGTCGCGAGGACCGGAAGGTAGCGCCACAATCACTCGCTATTCATATTTTTGTAATCCATGCCTTAAGACTCCGTATATGTGTCAGGGGACTGAGCGAGTCTTTCAGAGGGCGTTTAAGTAGTTTGGACCATTAAGAGTATAGTTTATAATAATGCTATATTTGAAACCCTTCTCTTTTGCCCCTGAAAGGAACTATAATATAACTAGCTGACCTGGAAAACTTTCTGCCATATGGAGTATTTCGACGAAATTTGATTCCCATAAAAACGATTTTTAAAAGATGAACGTATACTGTCGTTGTAGGTATTTATTTTCTATTTTTTGTATCTTGTACCGTCTTCGCAGCGCACGCAACGGAAGCTCTCAAAAATTAAGAATTGTTCCTGTTTTTTTTTCTAATTTGTCTCTATTTCTTCGCCCCTATTCGTCGCAGCCCGATGATCGATTAATGATCAAATTAACACAAAAACACTTTTATAATTCGAACCAGTTGTTTCTGAAATAAGCGGGACCAAACAAACAAATAAATAAAGAAACTGTTCATTTAAAATATTAGTATGGATTAGAGCGGTTCAAGTCCCTCCTGTCTTTATTTTTTAAAATCCAAACAGATTTTTTAATTAATGTAATGCTATATTTGTTTATTATCGTTGTACTTATGCTTAGCCCTGACTAAACAGAGTTATTTTATCGTTTTGGTTATTTTAATTTGTATTTATTATGACTGTACTCTGCTTCGCAAGTTGGCTTATTAATCGATTATTAAGAGCTTAAATGACTACCACTAAATTCATTATGATAAGACAGGGACATGAAGCCTTAATACCTAAAAGGCAGCGACTATTTCGCACGGCACTGCCTTTCAAATGACTACTGAGCGCTTTAGCAACTATTTCTTATTCAATCCTTTCTCAGCGTATAGCTCGTCAACACATAATCGCCCTAACAAGACACATCTGCCCAATTGTTGCATCATTCGGATTACCCAATACATAAAGAGCATTCCGTAGTTATCGCTTTTGTATTCAATTAGCCTTGCATCGTGCCTTTCTCGACATTGGTAACAAGCGGTCAGCTGTCAAAACGTCCAAATAATCAACTATGAACCCCGCAACCAACTTACAATTTACACGTCACCTGCGCACACGCAGTGTACATTACTCGCTTCATAACTTGAATAAAAACATTATGCTTTTTAAGAGCAGCAATGTATTCTGTTATAATCTTAATCTTAGTTAGATATGAATGTAGGATGTTTTAGACGCTGTATAACTTTTTAAAGGGTCAATTTGGTCACGTGATCAAATTATGCAACGCCATTTGTGCGTTTGTATTGCGCGTGCGTCTACAAAGCCGTCTAAATGACAATCTTTATTGAAGATGGGTGACAAGCCTGTTACAATAAGATTCCAATTTCGATACCATGTCTAAGTACCTATACAATGGCAGAGGTGGTCATCTTAAAAGGCAACTTGAACGTTATTTATTAGAATTCCGTAATTCTATATACCGCCAGTCTCTTAAATTAGTAGTAGTTGCCTTTTAAAAGTACTTCTACGAGTACATATAAGAATCGAAAGACTTATTTTTGTACTGTTATAGGAGAACAGACAAGCATGGGATTCACATGATAGTAGGTGATATACCCTTAGCCTATAGCATCTAAACAAGATGCGCCGTCGACCTATTTTAGCTTTGGATATTTGGAAATCCACAGACTGAAACCGAAACGCGATAAATCTTCATAGTTTAGCATAGCATTTGTGGTTCGCAACCCAAACGATTATTCTATATTCCACCATCCATTTAATATCTAGATTTCCAGAGGAAATACAACATGTTCCAGAAAAATTATAAATTGAGAAATTAAAACTATGACGTCATTCCGTCATATTTTCATTGCATACTTTTACTTCTCGCTTATAATATCAGCTTCGTGAAAATATTTAAATAAAACACTTTAACGGTTTAAAACGCGATATATTAGTTAAACCTATTTGAAAATGATTTTTAAATAAGTTTAACTAATATATCGCGTTTTAAACCGTTAAAGTGTTTTATTTAAATGTGTACTACTCGCGTAAACCATAGACAGTATTTCGTTAAAATACTTCAAAAGAAGTCCAGCTGCTTTATAGATTGGCCAGAATTAGCCGATAGATAGGTTAATCGATGTAATTTGATGTATGATTTTTTTTAAATAAATATAAAGAAGATGATAGTGATAGTAGTGGTAGATCTTACGACAAGCGTTCTTCTGTCATGTTATGACAAAAAATCTCAGTTAATCATATATATACGTAATGTTATTTATAAAGGGCAAATGTTTTTTCTTTTACAAATTAGCGATAGATAACGTGTTTATTAATACATCCGGGGAAATACCTTTCAAACTTCATCCCAGCAAAAGCAGGAAAAGCAAAAACATTTCGTTACAAATAAGATCTTTAGCGCAGGTAACGGTTGATTGACGTTAAGATTCTAATCGAGTACTCCATTCAATTTCATTTCTGACCATTCACTTTAATGTTTTAATTGAAAAAGACATTCTGTAACGTCTTTATAATCTACATTTAGAACCCGTAAATTTTCGTTCTCTATTTCTTATAAATTATAATTAGTAACAACTTTTTGAGTTTTCAATTAAGAATAATGAAAGCCTGTTTCCCCTCGTGGGGCATGGGGCGAACAAATTTCTGTGTCCATTTCACTGATCCGTTAGCCATTTAACGACAGAGGCGGATACTTAACTTTCAACATGGAGGCTCGGGTTCGATTTCCGGTAAAGGAATCATAATATAAACTTACATACTTAGAGAATCCTGTCAAAATCGGCTTAGCCGTTTATATCTAGCTGGACAAAATAGGCATGCGCACAAAGGACCTCGCAACTTTTAATTATTCAGGGATGAACACTATTTCAAATCAATACAATCCTCTATTAGTTATGCCGTTTTCAATACAAACAAGTGTGTAGTAATCAATGCGCCATGTTTACTAATCGACAAGCTAAGGCTATCTCGAAGATCGATTCTTACATTTGCCTCGACGAAGTTACTCGTATCGATCCGAGAATCGATTTAGTCCAAACATTCATTGTATAACTTATCGATTGGGCTTCAAGAAGGTTGATTTGACTCTGAATGAAAATTAATTTGATATTACTCGTTGTAACATCGGTTCGCTGTCAAAATCGAGATGGGTGTTCGATGTTAGGCCTCGGCTGTACTACGCACTTCGTCTTGTACGATGTCTGACGATCGAAACAAAGTGCTTATATGTATATAGAATAAAGCTGTAGAGATACTTTATATACTTTTTTGTATAAATATAGCACTTTTTAACGATTTAAAATGCAAATATATTACTTTTCTTATAATTCATTTTATCAGCATCTGTAGTCACGGAGAGACGTGACCGCGGTTAAAGTAAATAAATAAATTGGTATATTTCGCGTTTTAAACCGTTAGAAAATATTTTTATTCGCGTAACAGACAATACTTACTCTTTATGTTATTATTCAAACTTATATATTATGTATTGTTTGTACAAAACTTTCGCAAAACCATCGTAATTTATAAATGGTTCTCAAGACTGAGTCTTTATAAGTTGTTCATAGTAAGTTAATATATATAGATTTTTTTAAAGATCCCTGTTGCATTGGTTTTTATCTGTTATGACAGTGCATCTATGTAAATATTAAATAAATACTTAAATATGAATATCTAATAAAAAAAAAACATAATTTTTACACAAATAATAGTAAAATTCATTTTCGCCTATGTTAATTACGCATTTTCATTTTTCTCCTTATTGAAAATCATGTTTTTTTGTTATTTAGGCTACTTTGTCTCTAGCAGCCTCGTATATCATCGTGTGTCACTCAAGAAGTAAATGGTGAAGAAGTAAATCGTGGTACAGAAACTCATAATACAAATCTTCAAGACCAATTTTTAACATTCAAAGTATCGAAACAACATTGCATACATGCAATAAAAAATTACTAGCTTCCGATAAACGCAAACGTGAATTTCGCTTAAGAAAATCTAATTAAATAATGTTTATATGAAACTCTGATATTACGATACCGTTCCTGTTAGTAATCTCGTAATTTTATCATTAACTAAGAGATACTTTCTCAGATAACACGGGACATTAGACGCGAAACAAGTTTTACTTGAGCAAATACCTCGATATCGCTAACTGTATTAAGTCATATTTTATCGGGAAATATTACTTAATAATAGAGTACTACAGACTCTTCGGCTTCGGATACGGATTCGGTTCGACATTGGAAAAATTCCGAAAAGATAAGTTTAGCCGTAGAATTCTGAAACACAAACAAATGTAGACAAAATTAATGTAAAGTATACTAAACCGTAACTTGTATTGTACGGAATACTACGATTTTATATCAAGTCGAGTGTTATATGTATTTATTTTAGTGCTACATACAAACAATTCACCAAGATAAAATGTATTAACATCACATTTAAAGGATGATTTCGGTTACTGTCTGCACTGAACGTTTAAATTAAATCAGAATAATCGGCTTCGGCTTCGGCAAAAATTCTATCTTCGCTCTTTAATAAAGACACACTACATAAACTAACAACTATTAATTAATTTCCTAGTGTTTATGACTCCTACAATTTTTACCTTAATTATACGCAACACTGAATTGCCTATAAACGTCTCAAAGTATACTTATTACGTCAAGCGTGAGATGTACGGGGTTTGAATCCAGTAAATTGTTTAACAGCATAAAGCCCAACAAAGACGCGTTTACTGCAATTTTTTTATATTATGATAGTGGAGGATAGACACGATGTTCACTTGATGGAAGGTGAAAATACTCCAGGCATATACCATCTAAACAAGATGCACCTTTGCCCTATTTTGGCTTTAGATATTTGGAAATCCACAGACTGAACTCAAGGTTCAGAAAATTTTTAAATTGTTTAGAAAAGTATATTTATTTAATTTAAACATATTCTAACATTACAGAACAATATCCATTGCTATAGAATTATTAAATACATATTTCACGGAGTGATGTTTTTGACAATTCACCCAAGCTGTTAGACCTGGTGAGGTTTAAAACCACGACCCGTTGATTATTAGTTAAACGTTGCTGCCATTAGACTAACGAGCAAGTCGAATTTTTTTACTTCGGCCCGCCGGCACCTTTAGTCTCCCCGTGGCCACGGCTGCTGAATAGCATCCGAAATGTCGGGCCGAAGTTAAAAATCATTTTCAAATAAGTTTAACGAATATATCGCGTTTTAAACCGTTAAAGTGTTTTATTTAAATGTGTACTACTCGCGTAAACTATAGACAGTATTTACTTTCAAATTGTCATTCAAAGAAATTACACGAAATAAGTTTTTGTGATCCTCTGCGCAGTAGAAGGGTAAAGTAGAACCTCGCAAAATTGGAAGCAGACTACACACACCCTTTCCCTTAATGTATCATATATTTGGCTATATTTCTTAACTTTTAAAGCGGCTTAAGTATCATCCAGCCGCAATCCGGGCGCAGAGTAAAATTCGAAATAGGGTCACGTTCTGAATACATGTAAATCTACTTACGCCCGTGTGTTGACTACCAAACACTTTTACTAAAACTTATACCACTATTTCTGACTTGAGAACTTCTTACTTCGAATCGGTTTGTAAATAAAATAAGTTTAATAAAAAAAAAATTCTTTACTACAAGTAAAACGTTGCCGTGAATTATGCGTCGGAAGTTCAGGGTTCCAATCCTTGGTAACCGATTTAGGTATAAACGAAAATCTTTAACTTCAACACAAATATATCTGCATCATAGTCCACATATACGTGAAATATTTTTTTACACTTATAAGTGTATCAATGTAAAAAAAAAACATCCGAAACGTCAGGCCGAAGTTAAAAATAATTTTCAAATTAGTTTAAATAATATATCGCGTTTTAAACCGTAAAAGTGGTTTATTTAAACTACTTACCTGTAAATAAAACCGACACAGAAATATGTTCGTCCCCTATTGATTTTAACTAAATGTTTAGTTTATATACGACTGTTTGAACAATAGTAACAACACTTCGATCCTCTCTCGCAACAAAAGCGAAAGTAATATTTATGTTAGTCCAGTTATTAATATTCATAGCGGCCATTTATTAATACACGCACTGCTGACAGGTCAATTTCACAAGCAATATAAGAAGATCTACGAACGAATCTCATCAGGTCTAATATAGAATACTGATTAAGGGGGAACTATTTTTAAGACGCCTCTATTCCTTTATTGATGTTCTCTCATGAATAATAGCTTCTCTATGTGTTTCATGGCTCGTGTTGCATTAAAATAAACATAATACTTTGCTTATTTAGACATTGTTTTCGCAGATTCAAATATTAGCCACATTTAACAGAGAAATAAATAATTTAAAAAATATATATTTTAATTAAGTAGTAACGCATGTGATTTCTTGTTAAATGTTCTTTATATACTTTTACAGTATTCTGGTCAATGGTAAATATGAACTAACTGATATATGCGTATTTCTCGTTTGGTTCCGGTAAAAATGTTATTTAATGAAATCGTAAAATATAGTGTTTCTATCCATTTTAGGTTACGATTCTATTTATCTAAATTCTAACGAAAAAAATTTACTTTAAAGGGAAACAGTACACAGCACTTCGTAAGTGAAAAATCACTTACCCAGTGCTGTGTACTCATATAAATAAAAAGAAAATAATCTACTTAATAATTCGAGTAGGTACAATAAACTGCTTTCAATGTAATGTACAAAAGTTAGTTAGTCTTATAACTTTTTTTGAAAATTTAACTATGATAAACAACACAGAAATGGCTAACATTACACAACAACAACTAATATACACTCATGAAATAGCTTATGTCTAAAAATTTTATTTGACTTATAACGAACTGTCTGTGTAAGCGACTTTGAGCCTCCTAATTTGTTTAAGAAAGCCTCCTCTTCGTTCCATCCTCTTTAAAAATCCCTCGTGTACCGTCGTTCTGACAAGTTAATCTTAAAAAATAGACATATACAGTATATGTAGCCATTTTATTAAAGATGATTAAATTTCTCCGTCTAGTGCACATTTCCCGTTGTTTCTTCGCTCCCATTGAACGCAGCACGATGTTCCTCCTTGTACCTTTCGCAATAAATGTTCTAACTAACACACAAAAAATAATCTCCCTCCATAGTTTCTAAAATTATCGCGTTGAACAAATCTTCAGCTTTTTATGTTAGTATAGATAAGATAATTATTTTTTATCAGAAGGCATCTTCAATGCTTAGAATTTAGATATAAAAAATACGTTGTTAATTAATCTATCACATTTTCAATGGCTACTTATTACAACGAACAAAACCAGACATATTAAATTGAAATACTTCAAACTAAATTCCCTTTCAATACTTTCACAGTCAAAATCCATTCGCTGTCAATCTTCATGATGTAATTCCAACAGACCTCTCCACAGTTTAGAATCAAACAGTTGCCGTTAAACCTAGCACTGGTTATAAGACTGACTTATTTGAATAGGACTATTTAAATAAAACACTTTAACGGTTTAAAACGCGATATATTAGTTAAACTTATTTGAAAATTATTTTTAACTTCGGCCCGACGTTTCGGATGCTTTGCAGCAGCCGTGGTCACGGGGAGACTGTTAAAGTGTTTTATTTAAATGTGTACTACTCGCGTAAACTATAGACAGAATTTGAATAGGACTAGCATTATTTGTTAGACACTAGACACTTGTCTGCGATGAGACGTATATCTTTTATGTTCCTCAATAGACTTACAAAGATGCTCTCTTGCTTCGAAGAATGGACTACTACTTATTTCAAATAAAATAATTTATTTTAGTTAGTAATAAAATGTATATGTTATTAGACTAGGCTCACTTTTGTATTATTTTTATTATAAGGTTAAGTTAGTACAATTTCTGCTGCCGCATCTTTTTTATTACTGTGTTTTCATTTCCACTGCGGTTGCTTGGAAGGGATAGCTATTTAGTGATAAAGCCCCTAGTTTAATCCATTTTGTATTATGTTCTGTTTCTTGTTTGGTGACAATAAAGAATATTTGTAGTTGTACAAATGACGGTTAAAGAGCTTTATCGCTTTAAAGAAAATTTCCAAAGGAGACTGACCCTGTCTGTTCTTGACCACGGCTGCTACAAAGCATCCGAAGCGACAGGCCGCAATTAAAATCATTTTCAAATAACTTTAACTAATATATACCGCGTTTTAAACCGTTAAAGTGTTTTACTTGAGCCTTACCTAAAGACTTATTAACCTTACTAACTCAGTTTATAAGTACAGTACTTATAAACTGTGCCCACTACCAACACGAGCAGTACAAACCGGGCCAATCTCTTGCTGGGTCAGCACTGCTATAATTTTAATTGCTTTTTTGGCTCAACAATTGCCGAAATGCGCCGGATCAGCGGGTGGCCACCGGCTTCTTTAGAAACCACTTGTAATTATAATTATTATTCCATTAGCTCCCATACCGCCGCAATTATACGTAAAATATTCTCGTTCCCTGCGCCGAGTTAATTTGTTAATTTTCTCCCTTTGCATTTTTACTTAAACACGCTTATTATTGTGATAAAGTATTCTCTTGTAATGACTCTCTTTTGGACATCTCGACGTTGGTGTCTCCTGTCTTTGGATATCTGTTGATCATCGTTGTGACTCTAATGAGAACATGATGACTATTGAATGAAAGCTTATGGCTGTAAGACGGAACGCTATGGATTTCCGCAAGAAACATTGTAAAGATGATTGAAATGAAGCGAGGTCCTAAATTACTATACCTATTTACTATACCGATATATAGTAATTACGGTCACATGACTCGTAAACGTTAGATCTATTTATCTATAAATAAATACAAGATAGATTTCACCACATTACTTTTAGTATCATACAAATGCTTGTCATATGTTTCCCAGACACTCAATAGTAATTTTATTATGTAACATTATAATATATTTTTCATAAATTTTAACATCTAATTAACGTGTATCAGTCGCTGTGTGTTTAGATTAAATAATTATTTTACTTACTTACCTATTTACACACGTACCTCATATTTTAAATGATAAATAAATCTATATATAAATACTTGCTGAAGTTAACAAAAACCGTTTTTTGTGAATTTATCATAAAAGATGTTTCAAATATTTGTTAGATCATTTAAGGAGTATTATTTCATAGATTTTATGAATATCCTGTTATATAGTTTAGCCTTCATCAATTAATGTTCAATACTGTCTATAGTTTACGCGAGTAGTATACATTTAAATAAAACACTTTAACGGTTTAAATCGCGTTTTAAACCGTTAAAGTGTTTTATTTAAATTAATGTTCAAACCAACACAAAAATAATTTCCAGCAGTTCCTGCGACAAACAAACTATTCAGGATTATAATGATAGTGTAGAAATATTTATTTATGTATGTATTCTAAATAAATCTAAATTTCCAATACATTCGATTTGATAGCCGTTTAAAGTCATTATACGTCACTAGCCCTAAGAATTCCGACATATTTTTCAACGGACGTCCGCAGCTGTTCTTGTAAAAACAACTTTTTGCAAACCACTTACACAAGATACTTTTATGTATCGCCTTTAATAATGCGTAACCAGTAACCACCACACCGTAACAGTGAAAACCCATGTCTCCTTGTGGGGCATGGGGCGTACACCTGTTTAAACTACGTATTGTATTATCGGGATTCGACTCCAGAACCTCTGACGATACTGGGCAAATTGAGGTATTAATACATTGTTGTGATTAAAATAGTATTTACCTAGAGATAGGAACTTTGTTTCCTCCATAGGAGCAATGTATGTTTCCCAAATATTCCAATGTAACCAATGATTTTATATATATATTCTATAACCGTCTAGAATCTCCGTTATAAATTATCTTGGTAACCTTTTCTCACACAATAATAATCATAACATATGGTCACAAAGCAAATATATTATAACTAATAACTATGTATTTCTTGGTAGCTGTAGAATTTTTAATTTCATTATTACCATTAAAAATCACAGATTACAAATATAACGTTGCCTAGAAATAATTAAAGCGCTGATTAATAGTTGTCGCAAAAAACAAAGAAAAACTTCGTCACCATATGACGTCTGTGCGGACTTTACAAGATTTATGCCTATCATTCATAATTTTGCGTACATTGCGTTTTAAATGAGAATATCTTTCAAGTCTCCATATATAACAAGCAATGTATGTTTACAATTGAATTTATTTTGCTCGTTGAAAAAAAGCGGTTGTATCGTTTTTATGTTTGTGGCTTCCCGCTGAGGAATGGAGGAATTAGCAACCTTTTGTGAAAAATATTAACAATACATTATTTAACACCGATATGATGGTGGTCTTCTATAGATTACATACATATTAAATTTGAATTAAGTAGAAATAAATACTGTCTCTAGCTTACGAGAATAGTATATTCAAATAAAACTTTAACGGTTCAAAACGCGGCTTTTATTAGTTAAAATCATTTCTAAGTTTAACTAATATATTTCACGCTTTCTGTTTAAATAAGTAGAAATAGACCTATATAAACATCGCCTTATGTAAAGCTATTATTAACCACAAAATCATTATAAAACAAAGTGGTAGTGGTAGCGATGGTGGTTTGTTTTGATATAAATTTTATTTTTTTCTGTTTACAAAAATAATTCAACGGATACGGGTTTAAATGTTGAGAACACCTGCACGAAGATTTCCTTTAACTTTTTAACCACACAAATACAATGTTTGCGGCGAGCTTTATTTTTTTCCAAAGACAAAGTTCCGAAAATCGGCACTCAAGCCCAGGTAGCGATCGAATGTTTAATTTATTTGTATTTCCGAAAAAAAATCTAACAAAGGCTAACATGCCTACCTGACACTGATTATAATAAGGCTAGGAAATATGACGACGACCACATGTTGTCTTGTACTCTTAAAAAAAGACAGTGCACGCAAACATCAAGTAATAAACATGCGTCCTTACCTTAAAAGTGAACTAAGACAAAACATAAATATTTAAAAGATAATATATAAATTATGTTTAAAATCTAAAAGTTGTAAGTTAGGAGGATAAAAACATAGAATGTATTGTTATTTAAAACGCGAAATATATGAGTTAAACTTATTTTTTTATTTAATTATGGCCAGACTTCTCGATTGCTTTGCAGAAGCTCCTCGCGAGCATTTCGAGTTTTGAACCGTTGAAAGTGTTTTATTTAAAGCAATTCAAGATTGAATATCCTTGTTTAATTAAAGGGACTACACACTCCCCTTGTATCCTGTTTATGTAACGAATTAGAAGTAAAGAATGACGATCGCCTCAAAGGCATTTTTTCGAGCGGAACTTTATGCATCGCTTGCTGACTTGAATCGGATTAGGGCTATTAGCCAAACATCAAACTTCTTGCGTATGCAATGAACTGAAAATCTTACGAACCGTTTGCGTATTTTGCACGCGTATTTGCTTTATACCATCATTATTTGTGGATTATAAACTATTTAGGAACAAAAATTCGTGACCCAAAAAAATATTATATCTTGTTTGTTTGCCACTGTTTGATAATACTGTATAGACTTTCAAACTTAGAGGTTACGGGTTTATTTCCGGTTATAACAACAATGGTCTATGAAATTTAATTTGTTAATTTTATCTATTTGTTTATTGAAAATTACAATAGTGGTATATTTAAAAGTAATTTCAGTAGCAGATAGAAGACCTAACCCAATAAAAAATGGGTAAGAAGAAGTAAGAATGAGAACTTTTGTCCTAGTAGTCTGTTAGTATGTAGATAAATAATACTGTGACTCGATTGAAATTTGTGAAATCATATGGAATTTATCGTGATTCTTAACATATATTCTAAAAGAACTGATTTATAAAGAAAACCAGAATATTATACCTAAACATTATGGTATTTATTCAGTATGGTTATTATTATTTAGAGTAGTCTGAATAAAACACTTTTAGCGGTTTAAAACGCGAAATATATTAGTAAGAAAAATAAAAAGGGGTTCCCCCCCGACGATAGCTATTGCAAAGCAGCCGTAACGTCAGGCCGTCGTTAAAATGAATAGAAACTAAATTTAAATGTGTACTCGAGTAAACTAAAATCAATACTAGAATAGTAAGTCATTACACATCCTTATGCCTACATAATTGCATCTCTATAATCTTTATGAGTGTATGACGAGGCTTTTAAATGCTTTAACTGCCTTTAAATGACACGGTTTCCAGCATTACTTTTAAATTTTTAGGCACTCATTAGAGTCTCTGGGACGTTCACGGAGTAGGGCTACCAGATTTCCAAAAATTGAATATTATAACTAAGAAGACGGTTTGTTTATATATTGTTGTATACCCTTAGATCATTTTTTTATTGCTAACACATAAGCATATCTAGCCCATGACCTGCTAGCACACAAGAGGTCGTGGTTAAGTTGTTTTATCCCATTTTTCAAATCCTTGTGGTCCATCTTAACAGATGAAAAGTATGTATATTGTACTGTCTGTAGTTTACGCGAGTAGTACACATTAAAATCAAACACTTTATAGGTTTGAAACGCGATATATCTTAGTCAAACTTGTGTCTCCTCGTGATGCTGCAAAGCAACCGAAACGTTGGGCCATAGTTAAATAATTATCAAAAAAGTTTAACTCATATATATGGCGTTTTAAACCGTTAAACCGTGTTTTATTGATATGTATATTGTATCTAAGTTAATTAAAATTGTTTGTCAATTGTCAGTGACCAACATCTTAAATACTTGCTCGATAAATAGTGTTAGACACAATTTACGTTACTTTCTAATTGTGGCAGCCCTAATGCAAACACAGGTAAATTATTATCACACACCACTCCCGCACAATTACAAGTTTTTCCCTCTGTCCCCAGTTATCATACAATCGTTGCATTCCGTTACACGCAATTAACAATTAATGCATTTAAATGCATTGTGGATTTAGTAATTAGCGTTAATTCATAAATAAAAAAGTGCATTAAGTTATTAAAAAAGTTAACTGTTGTATCGGGCTACAGATACAACAATCTATGAATGTGTGAAAGATAACGTTGGGAAGGGCGCGCAATTACAAAGGCGTTTCGCGTAGAATAGGTTTTAATAACCTTTAAAAAAAACTGTTTGCTTACCTACATATTCTTTATACCACAGACTTTATATTTCTGTGACAGCATAAACAAAATTGTAATGATGAAGGGAACATTTTGTTCATCAAATCGCTTTATCTTCTCATACACTTTAAAATTCAATTCCAGGGGTAAATATGACATATAGAGGTGAAAGTTATTGACAGTAAAAAGAACCATTTAAAAGTACTTTGATTACACGTTGGCCACCCCGTCTCTTTAAAACGTAATAAAATTGAAAACTCCAATAATTTGCACACGATCAACAATTCACCGCGTATCGGTTGATCAAATTCGATTCACAGATTATATTAATCACATTCGCACATTTACAATTGTGATTACACTAGATTAATACGACGATGTAATCGAATCATTAATAATCGTTGACAATTGAATTTCGCGATACCTTCTGTCACTGTCCTTCTAAGCGCGGTTTCTATTATTGCGAAAGAGATAGTCTAATAAGTTCAAAATCTCAATGCGATTTAACGAATGAGTCAGTTACATTCCTCTATTGTCTCTGACTGGGTCACAGCACATACCTTGATGTATTAAATCCCTTCGTTATAATGATACAGCCTAGATTTATAATTTATGATGTGTGCGCAGAATCAACTGGTATAGATTTATGAATCATTCGGAATTTTGCATTAATAATAAAACTTTTCATGGAAAAATTGATAGTTAACTTACATTAACTATTGATAATATAGCGCCACTTATTGTGGTGTTATCAATAAAATTTATATGTAAAATATCAAATTTAATAATCACTATATTTATGAAGAAAAAGTGACTTTGTTGTTTTATTTGAATATTTTTAAAGACATCATAACGAAAGTCCACAGGGGTGTTTATATACAACAATAATTAAAATTATTAAACGTAAATTATGAATTCTATCTAAAATTAAATATTTGTTCCGATAAAAAGCAGCGTGCCTTATGGCTTAATAATGATAAATGTGAAATAATTTAATAGCATGGACGTTGTATGGGCGTGATAGTTGCCGCCCATGCAACCTTTTGATAACCGAATATTATTTTACGAAGCTTTCGAAAAGACTCAAAAGTTCTCCACGAATTTTTCGCAAATGTTGAGAAGTTTTTTATCGTCCATTGTCCGTTCTTGTATCAGTTAAGTTAAGTTCATGTGGATACAATTTACTGATAAAAAAATAACGCGCTGTACAGTACTGACTGTAACCTATAGGTACTATTTATCTCTTGATCAGCTAAATAAGATATTTGAATTTTTTATTCTACTAAGAACAAACAACAAACTATCATTAACTATTAGCTAATTATTTTTTACTAATACTTGACGTCTAGAATACTGACCACCTCTGTAGCTAAATGGTTAAACGTGTTGCCTAGCAGTGTGTAAAGCGCGAGAAATTCTGAGGTCTAGACGAAGTCTGTTTTGGACACAGAAATGTCCCCTGCCCCAAGAGGGGAAACGGTATTTCACGTTATCTTCGACGTCTCGGATGCTTTTCAAAATCTGTAGAACGACTCAAAAACTTATTTAAAAAGTAAAATAATTTATATAATTTCCTTTTTAAACCATTTATAGTGTTTTATTTATTACTTCTATTCAATTTGTGTAAAAAAACAGAATATTTGTTTTTGTATTAACTTAATTGTTTGAACTTAGTAATGCACTTACGAATTAAATGTAATGCCAATAATTCTCTGTCAACTCTGTCTTGACTATGCTATACTAATATATATATATATTTAAAAACATACCGTTTCTAGTTAAGCAAAGGTTAATCCAGTAATAAACTTGGAAGTATACCTTTATAGTGAAATCTCTATGGACTATAAACTTTGCGTACCCATAATATTTTAGGTTAGGTCTACATATTATTAAATCCCAAGCGTGCTTTTAACAACCTAAATTAATTAACGGCAAAGCAAACAGTGGGTAGTTTAAAACCTCTAGTTAAATTTTTACGACAGTAACATTAGCTAATTATTATTTATTAGATAATAAATTTTGTAAGGTTGAATAATTGTATCTTCTAGTAAATACCATTCATAGTTATTTAAATGATTACGTGCTGTTATTTTAAGGTGTGGAATAGCGATCCACATATTTACGCGATAAAGTAGGTAGGAAGAAACAGACACACAAAAAATCTTCTTGAAAGTAGAAAATACTAATAGTAAGCCATGATATATAACATCTAAACATGGTGCGCCGTCGACCTATTTTGACTCTAGACATTCGGAAACCCAGAGACTGAAAGCGAAACGAGATTAAACTTAACGGCTTTTTCGTCTGTGAACGAGACTCGGATTAAATGTGGATATTCCTATCACTCATTCAATAACCAGATTTGCAGAAAAATTATAAATTGATTAGAACAATGGTGAGAATCGAACCCAATATCCATCATGATAAGACTATTTCGACTACTTTGTCGTGGGCGCGTCCAAACGAGGACTGATGTGTCTGGCAGGATTTAGACCTAAAAATGTATAGAGCGCGTGTTTGTGCTCTTGAATTAGCATACACCATTGTAATGTGGTACAATGGTGTATGCCCTACCTCCTCGTTCTATACCTGGGCAGTTTAAATTTCGTGCTCTATTTTAATAAATATTCTCTTTGTTTCACCTAAAAGAAGGAAGTATTAAAAAATGTTTCGTTACTACTGAGATGTGAATAACGCGGATGCTTCCATTAGTGGCCAAGTATAAAGTAGATATTTATTCACTCTTTGAGTCTTGCTAGCGGTTTTATCTGCGTTATATCGATTCCTTTTTCGATAAGAGAATTTAATAAACTCTGAGATCTCTGCTACTTCGTCTTCTTTTTCATAGATGTACTGCTTAAACCATATAATTTGTTATTACTAGTAATAGTAATGAAGCTGACGGAAGAATGACTGTATCACTAGTCACTGTTTGTAGTTTACGGTAGTAGTACACATTTAAATAAAACACTAACGGTTTAAAACGAGATACATATTATTTAAACTTATTTCACAATTATTTTAACTACGGCCCGACGTTTCGGATGCTTTGCGGCAGCCGTGGTCATGGGGAGTCTTCCGTATCGTATATTGCGTTGTAAGTTGCGTTAAAGTGTTAACTGTTCTACAAGTCACGAACTAGTCACGAAAACCTAGGTACAGGAGCCCCATTTAAGTACTCTTTTGAAAATCCAAACCTATTTAGCATACTTTATATTTTAAAGGATATTAATGTAGATTGTATGGATATAATAAAACTGAATTAAAACAATCCCAAACTCATTAAACAAAATTCGCTCAGAGCGGACAGTCGAAAAACAACAATTAATGATTTGTATAAAAAATCGGCCGGGTTTCAATTCATTGTAAGGGCGGGGTCGCTTTGCATTCAAGGGGAGGATATATCTCGAAATCATTAGACCAGGAATGCCCAAGACGACCGTAATTTCGATTTCGTCCGTGGGCGTAGAGCCTTTGTCTTTAGCTCCAAAACGATAAAAACTGAACCAAATGTCAGTTCTTAATATTTATTTTCATGCATGTGTAATTTGGCCTTAGCAGCCAGCTGCTTGAACTCTAATAGTCCTACACCGTGATTTTAGGAGTTACTGACATCGACAAAGCTATATTGTCTTTAAAATTATTACAAACCTATTATGATTAAACTTCAACATATTCCAAGTCTTAATATTTTGGAAGTAAATAGAATTTAAGATTTCTTTGTTGTTTTTACGGAGATATTAAAAATGATTGTATAATAAATACGTATGTGATACGCAAAATCGAAATCTCGGTTAAGATTATTAATTATTAAGAATCCTAAAGTTTTATAAACTGCCAGTTAATACGTCTACTTTGATAATTAGATAAAATCGACAAAATAGTAGTATTTTAACACTCTAACTCAATTGTTAGAGCAACAGCACTTTGGATGAGACGCTATCGATGCCTGTTCATGTCCTTATTTTTAATTAAACATAATGCCAACACAATAACATGTAAAAAACGATAAAGTTTTCAAAATAGACAAAATTACCGTAAATTTTGAGCTCATAATAATAAACAGTAAACACAAATCATAACATTGTTTGTCTAACATTATATCATTAAGTTAAACATTTATGGGTGCTGTTCATAAAATTCTATGCACATAAGTGCGTCGTTTCAGATATGAACCTTGTTCGAGATAAGATAAAAATTACATACGACTCCTTAAAAAGCCTTTCGCCTTAATTGACCGTACTTAAGTGCTTAAGCTTTTAAATATTTGTCGAGATTATTTTAAAGCTAAAGTTAACAGTTTTCTTAACATTAAACTTAAGAAAAGCTTATGTGATTAGGGAAATGTTTAATGGGTAAAGAAAATTGTTATTGGAAATTGTCTCTATTACCTTATGCCAGAATTTTAAATGGTTTGCAATATAGACAAAGACATTTCTTATAAGGTCTACAGAATTAAGATTAAATAATTAGACACATGGCTCAAACGGTATGCTCTTATAAATTAAGCTTGTAAATATGTAGACACGAAATACAAATAAAGTATAAACGTACAAAGTAAATAATAATTATATTTGATTAATTAAGGAATAGACTGCAATATAAGAAGAAATAAGTATAGAAGAGACATAGTCATTGTTATATAATTTACAAACCAAATTTTAAAATCTTCTTTCTTCTAGAGAAGAACATACAAGCATGGGTGCAAGCTTAATAAAGAGGTCCACTTCAGCCTAAAACTTGCCATTAAGACGCTCTGTGGATCTATTTTGACCCTGGACATTTGGACCATATATCATTATAATCTGCCGATTTGAAACAACTTCAAACATAATAATGCAAGTCCTGTTATTTATTGGCCATTACTACATAAACAGTTGAGAAGCGCCCACGCACACTCATTTCCGAACTGTGGTAGCGATGATTTCTTGATAATTTTGATTTGGACGACCGCCAAAGCGGTAATGGCGAATCGCGAAGATTTTTGCAAATTTCAAATAACGCTACCTGTAATAAACGTAATATAAATTGAGGTTTATTAAAATATTACGAGTCGTAAAAAGATAAATGCTGCTTTTTATAATAAGATTAGTGTGTTTTGATAAGCGGATATAATATTTTTGAGCTTAAAATGCGTGTAATATTTAATTATATATTATTTGAATGAAAAATTAAGAATTTTGCTGGTAATTGACATTTTTAATTCAGATAAAGAAGTTGGTCCAAGGATTTGTTTAATTGAAAATATATCTCCACAGACTTAAATAATCTTATCTGTCAACAGACTATCAAAGCAATAGACAGCGCACCCACTCTTAACCTAATTCAAATAATTTGCACATTATTTGTCTCGGCTTACAGACATTGTCCTGATGAACAATGACTCAAGGACCGCATAAATATTGTACTCACTCCTACTCGTATCAGGAACAAGGGTCAATTTTCACCGACATTTCAAAACGCTTATTTGCAAACGAAATCCCTAGCTATTACAACTGTTCGCTCAATTTATGTGCTCCATTGTATATTTCGGATAATTGTATAATATATAAACTTACATATTACTTCGTCTGCCTTTTTTAAATCAAACTTAGGAGGTGGGACATCTATACTTATAATATAAAGCTGATGAGTTTGTTTAAACACATAAATCACAAGGAAAATATTTTTGTGTTGGATAAACCATTAGCTATTATCGAGGAAGGTTTTAGCTATAAAACATAATGTTGAAAGTAATAGGAGCGAAGAAAGTCGGGGAGTGTGACTTTGTAGTAGTAGAGTAGTGACTCTTTTCTTCTTAACATTTATATTTCGATATTTATTAAATTAGAGAACAGGATGAAAAAATCGTGAAGTTCGCGATTCAGTGTGTGGATCTCCAAATATAGTACAGATAAACCACGCACTACATTTCGTCGCATTGTGTTTATTGTATTTCATTATACGTTCGCACGCTCAAAGCGGCCGAGGCACGACAGACTGTCCGGTATTTTATGATCTCATAAAGCTGCAAGGGATTCGATCACGCGGACAAACAAGCTTTGTTTTCTGTAATCATGGACGTGACCCAGACAACGATCGTACTATATGCCCAATAAATAATTATATTGATTAGTTCTTTCAAATAACAGTGCGGTTCTCATAAGAAATACTATGCATATTATATTTACTATATAATTAATAAATATATAAACAGAACTTAGTACACGAAAGTTAAGATAAAGTCAAACTAATACTTTGTAGAATTAAATTACAAACAAATGTTGTCCGTAGTTTACGCAAGTAGTACACATTTAAATAAAACACTTTGACTGTACCTGAAATATGTTAGTTAAACATATTTAACTACGACCCGACATGTCTCCCCGTAACCACGGCTGCTACAAAGCATCCGAAACGTCGGGATTCAATTTTAATATATTTCAAATAAGTATACATTATACATTCCGCGTTTTAAACCGTTAAAATGTTTTATTAAAACAAACATGTGTTTTGTGCATTGAGAAAGACGAAGGTAAGTATGACAACTTTCAACGACAGTACATACGTATAAAATGCTTTAAACGCGCATAAAATACGGTATATTTGAGCCTGCTAGTGGCAGAGTTGCCTAATAAAAAAACATGATTTTCAATAAGGAGGCGCAATTGACTTAAACGAATTTTTGTAAGAATTATGTTAACAATTTTCGGTCACTACGCTCTTGTAGATTAACATTTTTGGACTATGAAAATACAAACAAGTTAAGTCATGCAGTTAGGCTACTCTACAGCCGCCTCATTTCAACTCGTTATTCTAATGTTAGTAATGTTTGATCATTCGTGGTCTTTAGTCAATACAACATCTCACTAGCGATCACCTACAAAGACTAATCGTCAGCCAGCCGTAAACTTAAAATCAAACAGCACTGCTACTAAACTTATTAATAACCAAGCTTTATCGCCGAAATGTTTACAACCGCTGTAAATATTATCGTACAATATTAACAAATGAATGCTTTTCATTGAATGCTGTGTAATTTGGACCGGGATGCGCTGATCACTCCGAACGCGTCATAAATCAGATTTATAACATTTTTAATGACCAGTCGTAAAATATTTAGGAATTAAAATTGGAAATGTTTATGACCTCTGCTGATGAGCATTGCTGGACGGATTGAGGAAGGACCATTTTCATGGGCGTCAGCGCAGGCATTACTGTCAAAAATCTATTAATTTTCCGTGTTTCTTTAAAATCATTTAAAAATAACAAGTATAAAAATAGCTGTTCGAAGTATGCGAAGTAAGGGCCGTTTTAACTTTAATTTTCCCAGGAATCGATCCTCTGACTAATTTTTATTTAATCCCTTTAAGATATCTAAAACTGAAGCAAGAAGATAAAAAAAGTTACTATTCTATAAAACTAATAATTTCACTAAGATCTTTTGTCACTCGATGGAAGATGAAGATGGTATAAGAACACAAAAAGGCAATACAGTAATTATATTTGATAATAAAAATCAAGAACGGCCTTCGCGTAGAATTATTAGTAATCAACAAAAGGCCAACGGCCGAACTATCAAATATTACAAAACTTGTCTATATCTCGCCATAACAGGTAGGAAAATTGCCGTATCGTAAAAAATGATTAGTTTGCCGCTTCAACATGTTAAAAATTAATATTTGTATAGAGCGAGCGAGGGGTCACATTATAGTCTGGCTCGTTATAAAAAACTGTCAATTTTTTGCCCCGTACAAAGAGGTGCACAATAAAAATGCCACAGTGATCTTACAAACGAGAATTTATATGCTATGTATGCAAATTAGGATCGCTCGCACACAGCGGCCATGCAGGGATCAAAATTGTATGAAAGTTTATGCCACTTTTATTTAAAACTGTGCGCCAGTGCGGACATTTTTCTGTACCTGTTATAATAGTTCAAATCTTTTACATCGTTTTCCAATAATATTTAGTAAACGTCTTTTGTTTTAAATCGTATTGACGTTCTCGTTTGTATTTTAGAACTTACAATATATATTTAAAAAAAAACATTTTTAACTAAGGTTTAAAAATCGAAAATAAATTGAAAAAATTTTTGACTCGGGCAGGACTTGAACCGGTCAGTGTTCCGTGCTGTTGCTCTAACAGTTGAGCTACCGAGTCGAATGGTGTCAATATATCAAATCAATTTAGAATCTGGACAAGTGTCTATAAAATGATTAGTTTCGCGTTTCGGTTTAAGTCTACGGATTTCTGAACATCCGAAACCAAAATAGGTCGGGTCGACATCGGATCTTGTTCAGTTGTTATACGGCTGGGGTACTTCACTCATGCTTTTGCCTGTCCAGTCAAAATGTTTTAAAATCCAAAGACAAAACGTATTAATTTTATACTCACGACTTAAACAGATTATTAACTAAGTTCTCATAGAATTGAGTCATCAAATAAACTATTACATCATAACGATGCAATGAAAATTAATCAAATAAATCGACCGTTAGACAACGAATGCATCGATTCCTCTTATTATGACTCAGTGTATTGTGATCTGTTGGGAAATAGATGTGATTGCTGTTCTATTTAAGGACCACAGAGTATATTTAGCGCAACCAATAATTACGTTTCAATAGTTGATCGAAAGTGTTGTTTTTTAAACTAACCATACGTAATACCTTAGAATTCACCAGCAATATTGTTTTATAATAATTAGACATACGTTCATAAAATGTGTTCATAAAGTTAATATTTTATAAAACTAATGTTAATGTTAAGACCTATTTTTTTTTATTTAAAGCTCGATAACAATTACGCACTTCTCTTGTAAACTATGGTATAAAAAATGTGAAACCCCCTTTTACCCTCGTGGGGCATGGGGCGAACACATTTCTGTGTCCGTTTCACTCATCCATTTTTTTACAAACAAGTGGTTGATCAGACTTGTGTCCTGCCTGACCGAAACAATTTTTTCATTTGTTTCCCTGGGATTCGAACCCCGGAACTCTCGCACTTAACGCAATGACGGGCAATACGTTTAACCATTTGGCTACAGAGACATATTGTGCTTATATTTAAGTATTCTATGAAAGTGTATATATATAATTTTTTTTATCATTGGTATTTTAGTTCCGTTAGTGTAATATAGTTCGTAGTTAATTGATAATCACTTACCAGGGGGGGAGGGTGTTCTGAAATCTGGCGCATCCCCACTAGGCGCAGGAGCCGCGTGCTTTCTCCCATTTCACAATTTTAAATTGTAGCTGAAAGTTTCAAAATTTTAGTTTGAAATGGACTGAGTTTAATATCGTGCTCTATGATAGATGGGGTGGCTGACAGGTAGCCAACGGAACCTATATCTAGAATATTATAAACACATGTGCATATGCTCAATTGAATGACCTTTGCAACTTCCACATTAAACACATGTAATTGAGGCCCGCATATTTCAATAGCGATCTACATAACCAGCCCCCATTAGCATATTGTAGACAATAGATTTCGCAGCGTACAGATGATTGCATAAACAGACTCGCAATTTTGTTTCTAAATCGTCTGGATGTAATTCAGAAATGCAGTCGTCTTGTTGTTGCATCGCTAAAAGAAACTTGTTTAATGGATTTCCACTATTACTGAGCAAATACAAGACACGGACGAGGCGGCGATTCTGAAAACAGCGATATTTACGACGACTTTTGTCACTAATTTCACAGAAATCTTATATACATTTCAGTTTATGTCGCCGTCAGTTTTATTTCACTTTATTAAGAATTACCCACCTGGACCGACACTGTCGCTAAAAGCGACGATAATCTCGAACGAAGTACTACGTTTTCAATTCAATATTTTATTTTCATAATAAAGTCATAAATGTATACAATACTTGCTAACATTTATGTAATTTTATAACATTTCAATTCAAGCCAGGTAAAATGTCTATTTGAAAAGAAAATAATATGAAGTTTAGTATTCTGATTCAGGAATAATTCTTCAATTAAAAGTCCCAATTTACACAAAGTCATCTATAATTGTCCATAATCAATCAACCCTCCCAAATGATACCAGCTCATAGACCTAATGTTACTGAAAAAGACTATCTAAATGTATTCTAAGAAATAAATAAAAACCGTTTAAACATAGGTATGATTAAATAAATATCACATATTGTAACTTAATTCGAAACTAGAAAGGAAAAAATATCATACAAAATTAGAAATAAACTAAACTTTTTGGTGTTAATACTGTTTTATTATTAAATCGCTTGTCGCTCATAACTTACAGCTTATCTCTCGTCGCTCGTCGCTCGCCCCGCAACATAGCGAGCCCGAGGCGCGACGGAGCGGTCACGACATGCCATCTCCAACCAACCGCCAATTTGTGGCCGGACCGTGTTGGTTTTGTTGAAACCAGCATCTTCATACACCTTTTTGCACACGAATATTACGAGCACTCTTATATTATCGAAATTAGATTTGAAAGTATTCGAATGCAAGTGTGTGGGAATTGTTATTTATGAAGAAGTTACTTATTTAATATTTCGTCACTGGCTTTTAAACTACTTGCTACTTATTTTTATTAGTTTTTATCGTTCGAGATGATAAATCTTTCTTTTTCAATTGAGGAACCCCCAATAGCATCTCAACTAGATACGCTATCTTAATTCGGCTTGCGATATTTAGAAATCCACAGACTGAAGACGAAACGCCATTAAACTACCCTTTCGTCTATGGATGGAGGTTCGAGCCCGGACGGAATTGGGATATTCCTACCACCCATTCAATATCCAGATTTCCGAAATTTTAAGGACATGACGTCTTGATAGGCCATACAGAGCTACTATTGAACCGTTAAATCCCTCAATTGTGTAGGATATTTCTGCGTATTACTGCTTATTTCTTTCTTACAGAAGAAATAGTTTGTATTTCTCTTCCATAAAAACACCGATGACAGTAACTAAATTTAAATGAGAATTAAATATAGAATGTATATAATTAATTATACCTTTAAATAATTAAAATGTTTAGCCTGAGATGTAAAAATATATCTGCTTTAAAAAATCTTGCACTATTTACAAATATAACTTAAAATTGAGTTATAATAGTTAAATAACATGCCCTTTTTTGTGAGAGAAACCGTTGCATTGTACATAGGGAAAACGCTATCTATAAAAGGCTTGCTATAAACAATAATAGACTACACTTTATACAGACAGTTAAAAAAAAACTATTAAAACGGTTACACTACGTATTTTCACACATAAATTAAAATCTTTCCTAGTAGAATAATTTATAGCTAATAATATCGTTAACTTGAAGAGGTCTAGCTTATATGCAATTTTAGAAAACTATTTACTTTCGCTATAATTTTAAATCAATTTTATGTTAAGACTAGTTCATATAAGTAAGAAAAACAGCTGTTATATTCTATAACCCTTGCAGCGAACAAGCGCTTAATTTACGACAAAGAAGCCTTCGCTTACATGTATTAAAAATTTAAAGTCTCATATAGTCGATGTATTAGAGATAATTGTCAAAGTAGTAATTTTAAATAAACGTTTGTATTTTGACCTAACTGAAGAAACGTTTCAAAATAGGGAATGAGCCCTGTGTAAATATTTGTTACATTATCAGCAGTATTCAGTAACACAAGTTTTTGTCACAGATAAATAAAACAGAACAAATGAGCATATTGAAATACTAAAGGTAGACAATACTTTTAACGAGTTAAAATGCGAAAAGTTCTACTCTCGTAAACTACATACATTAGTCTGTATTTTACGAGTTGATTATACTGAAGTTTATCATTAATATTTAACGAAATCTTTATTTTTATTATTGAGGAAGATAGACAAGCAATTCATTGAAGGTGAAATAACCCAGCCATATAAAAACTATACAAGAAGCGCTGTCGAACTATTCTGGCTATGGAGATTCGGAAATCCACAGAAACCAAACCGCGATTAAGCTTCACGGCTTTGTCATCTGTGGACGGTTATTCGTGCCAGTCGTAATTTCTCTATTCCTACCACCTAAAAAAATAGAATTGGTAATCGAACCCACGATCCTTAGATTACTACTATTAGTCTATTAGTCTACTTATCATATGAGAAAATAGTTGTACATATTACGTATTCTTCGTTACACGCAAACATCGTCTTAGAACGAAGCGCCATTTCGCTTCCTCGTAAGTTAAGCCGGTTTGAAGAGGACACAAGAGGCCTAAGTACAGTGGTTTGAATTTGCCGTCACTCGACCCGTCAGTAACCACGAGGAATGAGTTCATTTCCTTCTGCCGAGATACGGTTTTTAATTAAGTTTTTGTTTAAAAATTCATTAAAGTAGCGACGGCCCGCGTACACACTGTACACATTAATGACTAGATTATTAATGAGCGTGCACTGATTATCAGTATTATTAAAATACCTCGTGCTCAGCCGTACACTGAATTTCAGTGGCCCGGGAAATGATTGTTATGTAACTAATAGGTATATCTCGATATCAATAGTTCTAAAGAATAAAGTGAGAGGTTCCAACTCATTTATGTGTCCGTTTCATTGATCGGTTCTTTTAGTGGCAAGTAATTGATCTCATTACTGGGAAAGAGTCTGTTGTTATCCTGGGATTCGAACCCAGAATATCTTGCGTTTAAAACGTTGGGATTTGAACCCAGAATATCTTGCGTTTAAAACAATGCAACATGGTTAACAATTTATCTTCAGAGGTTGCTATAAATAATAAAATCATAAAAAGGTATAAAATAATACAAATTTGAATTAATTTGTATTTATTTTATACAAATTTGGGGAGTGTATCTTCGTTTTTGTGATTTTTAGCTATAGTTGCATCCGTTACTAAAATCTTACCTACTCACTACTGATTTAACTGTTGCAGTGTTATCATATATTTTATATGTTTATTACTTATGTACGTTTGTACATAAGTAATAAACATATAAAATATACATATATCTCCGAATAAGAAGCTATTGCAGACTTTAATTTGATAAACTTGACTGCTGACAGAACAAAGTGATTCTAACAAAAAACTTTTTGCTTAGTCAGATTATAGGAACCACGCAATATAGTATTCCTATTTCAAGCTAACTATGTACTAGGTAGTATTTACTCTTAAATCAGCTTTTTAAAAAACGGCCAAGCGAAGACGGATTGGCGCACATATGGGTCCGTACCAATTAACATTTTATTAATTTTTTTAATAAAACGATTTATCTGCTTAAAACGCGATATATTAGTTAATTTCAATTAACTTTAGATCGCCCCGTGACCACGGCTGATGCAAAGCATCCGAAACGTCGGGCCGAAGTTAAAAATCATTTTCAAATAAGTTTAACTAATATATCGCGTTTTAAACCATTAAAGTGTTTTATTTAAATGTGTACTACTCGCGTAAAATATATACAGTATTTTATTTATTTATTTTATCCACCTCCTTAATTATTGTCTGTAGTTACCATATTGCTAGAAGTTCGCGTTTTAAATCGTTAAAAACGTTATAAATCTAAAAACGTGCCCGCTTAAATGTATATTTTAATTTAATATATTATTTATAAATAACTTTTAACGGTTCAAAACGTGAAATGTTATTGTTTAAGTTATTTACAATTCAATTCTGTCTGTAGTTTACGCGAGTAGTACAAATTTAAATAAAACACTAACGGCTTAAAACACGATATACCTATATTAGTTAAGCTTATCTTAACATTATTTTAACTACATATCGCCCGATGTTTCGCATCTTTGCAGCAGCTGTGGTCACGGGGAAACTATTTTTTATTAAAGAGAATATAACTCAATATTCAAAAAAAGTTTTTGTAGCAGGCATTTTAATCTGCACTCTCTGTCTCTATCTCTTAAAAATAAGTTGTTACGCCGTCTACTACAAGTTCGATTCCCGCCAATTTCTTAAGTATTCTTTTCGTTCAAATATTCTCAAATCTATAAAACCACACGCTACTCAGTAACCGCGTTAAAAATATATCTGCCGGCCTATTTATTAAAAGAATCGAAACGCATTCCTAAAACATAGATTCCCAAATTATCACTACAAAGCATTGCCCAACTATAAACAGCTGCGTTCTTCACACTGTCAGCGCCCAACAGCACTGTCATTAGTTTAATCATCTTCAAAGCGAACAAACTCGGTAACACATTGGCTTCTATATTGAACAGGACGTTAGCAGTTTTGTTCGACCGAAAATAATCTTTTAATGGACTCGCGGAGCTAGATTAAGTGTTTTACAGTCGGTGGACATTCTTCAATTTTAGTCGTCTGGAGAACACTTGGAAAAGAAGCTTTAGTATCAAACGGACCAGAAATATTCCTTTTTTATGACATAGGAGAACAGACAATGTGTTGGTCCACTTGCTGGAATGTTTAATACCGTAATCATATATACCAGTGATTCCCAAAGATGCTAACAGACCCCTAGGGGTCATTGACAACCTGCAAGGAGTCTACGTCAGCGAAAAAAAAATTGGGGTCTATGAATTAAAAATAGGGGTCCACGATAGTGGATCTTAACACATACGGGGATTTTACGTATTTACTTACATCATGCTATCTTATAACCATGTGTTGTGCTTTTGTTTTAACACCAAACTTCACTACAATTAGGAATTTACAGGAAATCAATATCAGGTAAGTGTAAGGTAAGGTAAGTGGGTCAACCCAACACGGAAAAACATGGCAATGGGTCTACGACACAAAAAATCTTGGGGAACTCTGATCTAGACTATGAAAACAAAAACACCTTAAGGATCTAAAACGAGTAACAAGTACTTTTACAACGGTTCGATAAAAGCTTCGGTTCCCCGGTGACCTATGCTGCTGTAAACTGCAAATATGACTAATATGTGTCGCCTTTCAAACAGTTAGATGTGTTTTAATTAAATTGGTTCTACCCGCAAAACTACAGACAGTAGTCAACTATGAGCTACCTATTTAATTTAATAAGGATTTTGACAATTTTGAACCTGATTCTCCGATCAATTCTATTTACAGACAAAGTAGATTATCGGGTAATTCAGACAGAATCGGATTGTGCGGTGCCCGACTGAAAAAAAATTGTCGCCCCGGGATATAATGCAAGGAACTCTCTTGCTTAACACAATACTGGGTAAGTGTTGAGCTACGGAGCAAGTCATAAAATATACACAATATTAAAGGTTGAATCTCAAAAGAAAAAAGAAACATCTCTACATGACAAACTGCTACCGGTTTTTCTAAATAATTCCGTTGAAATCTTAATATTAAGTCCGACCAAAGAAAAGACATCAACGACCGCATATTATAATAATTTCGAGGTTATCTTATCTGTGGTAGCTGGTATCAGTCGCAAATTAGCTACCAGATAAGTTTTATAGTGGAACTGAATTAATTCAGTGTAGAAAATGCATAGTAACTAGAAGATATAAAGATTTTAATACCTAAATGTATAGGTCATTGCAGAAACTAAAAAAGAAGAAGAAGAAGTTTTGTATTTAAGAACGTATTTTTTGTAAGTGAGATACTTTGAAAGAATATATAACAAAATTCTATTCATTATATATTAGAGCAACAGCACGGAACGCTTTGGATGTCCGGTTCTAGTCCTGACCCGGTTGTAATTTTTTTCAATGTATAATTAATTATATGTAATTTAATATGGTTGATCTATTTAGAATTATTGCTTTTTCTTTCGTGTTGATTAAAATTATATAATCCACTAGAATTTATCAAAGGTAAAAATAGGTATATAGTTTGAATAATGATATAAATTAGACATTGCTATACAATGACCTTACTTTTTACATTTTTCGAAAAGTTTAGGATCGAGGGAATATCAACGCACATATAGACATTTTTTATAACAACCAAAGTTCTTAACCTCACATAAAGCAAAGTCCCTTATCTACAAAATCAATGCGAACGCTCGCATAATAGTTTGAACAACTCCTAATTCGATGTCTATATGCAAATAAAAACAATAAAACCATACAAATCTATAAAGTTTTTAACACTTTTGTCCAGTATTAGCATAATACGGTGCCTTTCATATCAATTGAATATAAATTCTAGTCATTCGATCAATTGATAGAAATCTCGTTTCACAAATATTTGAATCACAAAAAGTTAGATCTTTCATAATTATCTTGTTGGCTTATTTAAATAAAACACTTTAACGGTTTAAAACGCGACGTTTCGGATGCTTTGCAGCAGCCGTGGTCACGGGGAAACGTCGGGCCGAAGTTAAAAATCATTTTCAAATAAGTTGAACTAATATATCGCGTTTTAAACCGTTAAAATGCGAAAGTAACTCTGTCTGTCTGTCCGTTACTCTTTCATGGCAAAACTACTGAACGGATATAAATGAAATTTGGCATACAGATGGTCTAGGCCCTGAGAATAAAAAGCCGAATAAAGTAACCTATATCCTAGGTTACTTTATTCGGCTTTTTATTGCGAAATGGGGATCGTAAGGGGTTAAAAGGGGAATGAAAGTCTGTATGGAAATTTGTGGTTTTTGAGGCTAGAACAATGAAACTTTCTTCTTTGGCTTTTTGGGAATAGGAGTGGGCGTGGGAGTGAGAGTTAGAGTAAGAGTGATGTGAGATGAGAGTGTTGCGGCAAAGGAGCACTTACCATAGATTCGCTGCCTCAAATGCGCCCTTACCTAAATTAATAAACAGCCTCGACGAAGTCGCGGGCACAGCTAGTAATATTATAAAGCTGAAGAGCAATCAGTAGGAGCGAAACGTTGAAAATGTGATAAAAACGGGAAAAATTATTAAGCAATATAGTTAAAGATATGAAAAAATACCTTTTGTAACAATTATTAGAAAGAAAAAAAGAAAGAAAGAAAAATTTTATTTACTACTAGGGCACATAAAAACACATGTTACACTTATTACTAAACATAAAAAAAAAAAAATAATTTTGTCTTAACAGTATAACTTAATATAACAAGTTAGGATAATGTTGTGTGTGCTAGTAGAATAGGATCTTCCTCAGTTTTTCAGGCTTTTTGTTGACCTGAAATGATTTTCAGTAAGTCCTTAGATGTGGACACGGTGCCACACTCAAGTTAAAATAAACAAAAAAATAAAGTTGCTTTGTACAAATAAAAATACAGTAAAATTTACAAAGAAAAAGTAAGACAAGCTCATAAATAGAAAAAATAATTGTTCCACTACAATATGGTTCAGGGTTCATTGTTTCCACTGACAGCGTAACGCCGGTTTTTGTAACGATAGCAAATATTCTTTGTACCGTCTCTTAAAGGTGGTAAGTGCTATTTAGTCCTTAACGGGGGTGGTATATTGTTCCATTGGTGCACTTAAGTGAAAGCCCCGTGGAAAGCAGCCGTTCCTGGGCGGGAACGCTACATATACAATGACGCCCGGGTGAATGTGTGTATTATAGTCACTAGCCCAAGGAGCTGAAGGTAGGGATCTTATTTTATTACACCAAAAAGGAGGGAAGCAAAATGCAATTGTCTACGCATTCATTTTAAGGATATTTTATTATTTAAATATGGAGTAACATGAGTTCGTGGTGGTATGTGAAAACATAACGTGCACAGGCATTCTGTACGCTGTATTAACTTGATTTGAGAGTAGGCGAGGTCCATAACTGAGTCAGCATAATTAAATTTGGATAAGACCAGGGATCCAGATTAACACGTAAGTTGACATTCAAAGCGTTTCTAATTTTATACAGCACTTTTAGACGGTAAAAACAATTCCTTACTTATCATATTTTCAAAATAGGTGCTTCAATAGTTCCCCAAATAACGTGCAGTTTTAACCCTTTCGATAGTCTTTCCTTTGACTTCATTGATGTCATTAGCAGCTATATCTGTTATCTGCTTTTTAGTACCGAGTATAAAAATTTCGTTTTATCTGGATTAAGAACTAACAGTTAGATTCTGCCCAGGCCGTCACTCGCTTAAGTCATTTAATCTGATCAATACAGATCTTGCTTCATTTGGCTTAAAAGAGATATACAGCTGTATGTCATCTGCATACATGTGGAATTTACAATTGTGGATATGCTTCTACGCTGTAAATGTTGAATAGAGTTGGTCCAGATAGAGCCTTGAGGTACGCCCCTCAGCACACGTTTTTGTTGTGATCGAAGAACAGCACCATTGTCTTTTTTTATCTCAACCCTTTGACTACGGTTTCTTAAATAAGTATCGAACCATTTTATTGTGTTTTGGCTAAATCCATAATGACGTAGCTTGGCAATCAAAATATCCAAATTTAAACAATCAAAAGCTCTAGAAAAGTCTAAAAGAACCATTATTGTTCCATTGCCTTTATCCTGAGAGCAGATTACTTCATCTAAGACTAAGTAGGCTGTAGTAGTACTACGTTTTTTTCTAAACCTATTGTACAGCTGTAGAATAGAATTCCTTCCACAAACTCCGTAATTATTACTAAAATTTCTTAGTACTGGAAAGGCAAGAAAGCAAACAATAGGTCTTAAGTCCTTTACTTCTGATGGATTAGAATTCTTCGGGATTGGTCAACGACTGATTCAGTCCACGAAATGGAAAAGTTTGGTCATATAGAATCATTATTTTTTATAATATCGAATCTGGTAAAGTTGAGAAATTCAAGTTTCCATCAGATCGCTGATTAGAATCACAAGCACTTTCAAAACATCTGTCCATTATGGGTGTCAGTAATGACTTGATGCTTCTCTACAATACTAAAACTCAGATACAAAGTCTGAACCGGGACATTTAAGAATGATGTTTATTTCATCTGGATATTAAGTGTTCTGGAAGTGGAGTATCATTTTTATTTATTCTACTATAAATAATCTTATCAAATGTCCGCCAGTTATATCATTATCTTTTAAGATAGACTCACAAGAACCGTTTTTATAGTAATCCAATTTAGTCGAAATACTTAATATTGCATTGAGAGTTTGCCAGGACAGCGGACACTACAATAATCTTAAAACTACAATTTTATTAACAATAACAAATGAAACAAGTTCAAAATAACACATAACATAAGCTTATCTCAACTCCCAGGTCGGGATATTATCATTTACAACGAGATCCCGGCAAATATTTCAATTTGCTTTATGCAAAGTGGCTATTATTTGCCATATATGTTTTTTCAGTAGCCCAGTCTCGCCGAGAGTGCTTATTGAGGATAAATATTTTAGGATCCCAGTGTGAATGGGTACCTGTGCGTGTTCCCTTGCCCACTTTTATTATCCTGATCTTACGTGATCCATACTTTTTTATTTAGGTTACAGAACTATTTATATTCGTAGATTTTTGACGCGTTCGTTGGTATAACGGTAGCAATGTATGGCGGTAATAATCAACAAAGTTCAACATCAACCGTTTCTCTGAAACATAGTGGACTTCTTCTGGAAATCTGGATATTAAGTGGGAGATAGGCATATTGAAATCCGTTCGGGTTACGAACTAACCTCTACAAAGGGTGCCGTTAAGTTTAATCGCTTTTCAGTTTCAGCCTGTGATTTCACGAAAAGCTAAACTATAGCATATAGTTCGATAGCACATCATGTTTAGATGATATATCGCTAGGCTCACCTTCCATAAAATGAACTTATAAAACAGACTTAAAATCGCGAAAGACAACGTACGTAGCTCAACTTCGTCATCAGATTTATTGAGCGACTTTTAGTAATAATAGCACTTTTAACGGTTCAGAACGGGTAGCTTAAAGCATATTACTTAATTTATTTTTAAATACAACCAGACGTTTAAGATTATTTTAATCGTTAAAAGTGATGAGAACTAAAATAACAACAATATTTTCTTTCTTTCATTCTTGTTTCTGTGTGAGCTTAAAATCAAGTTTAAATGTTAAAAATATAAAATACTGAATATAGTCCTATATATAGAGTAATAAATTTTGATAAAACGTACAATTTTTCAAGTAAACATTGTTAATATTCAAACTGTTTCAAATATTCACAACTCTGTTATCTTTCTTCGTTTTCTGATAATATTATAAGGAAGCAACTTCCCTCATTATAAAACAAGAATAACACTAACAAATCAGTTATATTTTCGTGGTAAAATTCTCGAAACAAAAGCTCTTAGAGTTATTTTAAACTGTACCATTAATAGTACTTGAAAATTCATCAACGAATATATATCCTGTTTTAAACCGCGATATCACTCAATCAAACAACAGATATTAAAGAACTTTAAAGATTAAGATAAATTTTTGAATAATTGTTTAAAATAGAAATGTCCATATTGTAACGTAACTTATAGACACCCTCCATAGAAAACAATTCACCCATTTAGCATGTTTATGCAACAAACTAACAACACAGGGGGTAGGCTAGTGGCTATTTTAACATTAGCTTTCAAATAAAATCAACTTGGTAGCTTTAAGCATTTTATTGCTAACCGCCTCATATTAAACACTAGTCGTAACCCGCGGGTTTACTTGCGATTATATTTGATTTGAAGTAACTGATTTTAAAAATATATAATTATAATGATTACCTGTTCAAATTATACCAAATAATAATAACCAAAAAAGTAAAGTAGCGTCTGAAATACTAAGAAACCGGTCTACATAATTATGGGGACTGAAATTCTTCTAGTGGGGTATGGGGCTAACTCACGCATTTTTGTGTTTGTTTCATCGATAGATTTTTTTTTAAATGGCAAGTATATTGGGCACAAAAATAATTTTGTTTCCCTGGATTCAAACCTAGGACCTACAGTGCTTAACGCAGCGCTAAGGAATGTTTAACTATGTCACTACGGTAGTGGTTCACAACATTTACTCTTTATTACTATTACAAACAGACACCCCATTTTTGCTTATGTGTATAGACGTTTACTTATATTTGTGACAACCTGTTCACGGAACTGGTTTTAATCAATAATTCAGTTTTAATATCCTATTAATAACCAGGGTTATTAATTTAGCAAGCATTTTAATATGTGATAAATAGTTTGATCCGTAAAATGGACGGTTAATATGTGTTATCTTTGGTTTGGCCAGTAAAAACGTGGCAGACAGACAAGTAAATAATGTTTTGAACCAATTAAGGCCCAATATATAAAGTTTGATATCCCGTTGCGCGTGGGGCATGGGGCGTACACATTTATCTACATACAGACAAGTAGTTGACCAGACTTCTGTGCCCTGCCCGGCCAAAAACTGTCTATTATTTCCTCGGGATTCGAACACAGAAGATCCCGCACTTAACGCAATGCTAGGCAAGGCAAGGCGTTTTAAGCTTAGCCACAGAGGCGGTCGAGACAATATATATTAGTGAGTTTATTTCTCCATTACCGTAACCGACATTTTGTATACTACACGGAAGCCCTGACCACGGTTTTATTAAATTTGTTGAAACCATCTAAAATACTTGAAAACTACGCATTCATATATATTTTTACATTCTTATTAATGCAGTACTAAAACGCAAAATCATTTTTAACCACGTCAATACACCACTTAACAAATAAAACATTTCTGATAGTGTCCATCAAACGCCAATGCTTCGATACAAAGACCCACATTTCACAAAACACCTGCCGATGCCAAATAAACACTTCGAGGCCATTAATACATAATGCCTACTAAAACGAAGCTGCTTTAAACAAATGAATCTAGGCAGCTTTATATCTCCTTATTAATTTGGGATCAAGCGGACACTAGCGCCATGCTGGGCTGTCTGCGTCTATCAAAGTTTGAATTCATTAATTTAATCGTATACAGATGTCATGGTTAATAAACTTATTATATGAAACGCGTGGAAACTTCCTACATTTGTCACGGGTGCATTAGATTCGAAATTGATTCAACATGAAAAACTCCGAACCCACTAAATGATCCAAATGCTAATCTACCAATTGAGCTATTTATAATATAATATATAAAATATGGATAGCTCATGGAGTAATAGTACGTGGGTTCGATTCCCACCGGGTCCGACATGTGCAAAAAATATTTTCAAACAGTAAAACTCACAATATGCCCCCATGCCCCACGAGGGGAGATGACATATATAGACCAGGTCTAGTATTTTAGAAGCTACGGAACTTTTTAGTAAAAGATGCATTCCACGATTTAATAGAGTCGCTCGAAGCGGCATCTATTGAGTAACACCCGAAGATAATTCTAATAATCAAATCCGTACACAGGGCCTGTGTTTTGAAAACGCATTTTTCTTAGAACTATACGAACTAATATTTGCTTCTCCTATGAGCAGCACAAAGCCTAATGTTTATCCCGACGTTGCACATCGTCCTATGTAAACTCGGTCTAACAAATTGAATGTAGACCTCGCAAATCTCATCAGCATATTCGACTCTATTACCTTAATAATACGATCGGTAATAGCGTAACGGGATTAAGATGTAGCGAGATCAGAAAAAGCATTATACTTTCTGATCGTAGTAGCATTTTGTGGCCCGGAGCGATTGTGCGGTAACTTTGTAAAGGCAACACGGCCCGAAGGGATTTACCGTATAAATTACAATGCAAAAACTCAACACATAATTACATTGATTTAGCTGAGACAATGAAAAAGCGATGTCTTAATGAATAAACAATACCGCTATTCAGAATAGATCTAGCAATTGTTTTGAATAATAAATAGCTTCTGTTTATACAGTACGCTGTAAATATAGGCTTTCAAAGGACATTTTTGGTATGACAAATATTCAACATTATACCAGATTATAATGATAATCGGACTAATAACGTATTTGTTGTAGTTCGATTACCAATTTACTCACAAAAGTTATATAGTTCTGTTTGTAATTTACGTGATCAGTTCACAAACGACGGTTCAAAAGGCGAATAATAAACTTGTTTTAATTGTTACCTTTCAGACGCTTTGCTATCGTCCCACCGTGACAGCGCTTGCTGTAGAGCACAACTTACACAAATCTATTTAAATTGCTTAGTTCTTTTTATTGTTAGAAATACGATTTTAATACAAACATTATTCTGTATTCCAACCAATAAATAGTATTTCTCGACCATTTTCATTTAATCATTAAGAAACAGCTAAAAACTACAAAACGCCCAATGATATAAAAAGTTTAGCAATTACGCATCGATTGTTTAAAAATTTTAACGACGCCATAAATACGTTCTAGAAAAGACCAAATTGCCAAGTGATAAAAATCTAAATTCACAACCAGAATAGTACAATTTACGACACAATAACTTCTTCCCCACCAAAACGTTTGACATTCTTGTACATCACAATAATCCTACGACTTTCAAAACATGATCATTCCCAACTTCTCTGGATACAATTTTATTTCGTCGTTAATTCTTTGAGATTTATGTAATTCGCTTTGTATAGACATGCAGCTTCTTCCTATAGCTTTAGAGGAGGACAGTCAAGCTGGGGGTTCGCTTGGTGGTAGGTGAAACACCTACCATCTAACCGATACTGTAGATACTAACTTTGGATATTCGAAATCCACAGACTGATACCGAAACGCGATTCGACTTGCTGGCTTCCCATCTGTCGACGCTAGTTCGTGACCCGGACGGCATTTCGATATTACACCCATTTGTCCTCAAAACTCACCAATTTTATAAATAAGTAAATAAATATAATTTTTTTTTTTGTCCTTTTTTGATATCAATAAATGGTATCAGATAACCTTCCCCGCTTTTTAACCCGCTTTTTCGCATCTCAGCCGATTAAAGCATAAAAACAAATTAAATGCATCGAACATTCCAAAGGACTTACCACTATCGATACGAATAATCCTACTCAGGCTTACGTCACAAATAAAAGGCACCGACACAAAATAACCCGGGCCCATACTTAAGCCTCCAGTCGTGATCTGTGACAAAAGCGCGTGTCAAATAAAAGCCGAGTTCAAAGAGATTGATGGAAGTATTTTGGCTCTTAACTAACTGATAATGTTAATTGATGCTAGAATTAATTCGGGAGGATCAAATGTATTTCTGAGGGAGATTTGCTTTTGACAGCGATAAGATTTCAGAGACAAAAATTAGTAAGTCCTAAAAAAACGCGAAGTATATTAGTTAACTTATTCAAAAAAGTGGAAATGTCCCCCCATAACCATGACTGCTGCAAAGCATTTGAAACCTCTGGCCCTAGTAGTGTAAATAAGTAAACTAATACATTTTACGTTTTAATCCGTTACAGAGGTTTAATTTAACGATTTAAAACTATAGACCTAGTCTTAGTATTGTTTTTGGGTTTGAGATTTTTTAACTGAATAATATAGTATAAAATATTTTTACGCATAAACTTTATATATAAGAACTTCTTTTTTTAATTACCAGTTCGAATAGTTACTGATACAGTATTTTTAACTGGTGTCACTAACAGATAAAAATGTATTATTTGTTATCATATAGAACCTTGGTCACTCTTCGCCATGTTAAACATTTATTAGTAAAGCTTCAAATATTTTAATAAAAAAAAAACTTTGGTTAATAAAATCAAAACTAAGAACATTCAAGTTCAAGATTTATTTAAAAAAAACAAATTATAAGAGCCCATGACAATGCCCTTCGTAGGAATTATAATAATTGCGTGATGAGAGATAAAACGACTTAATGAACCCCAAACAATGCCTAATAAAGCATAAATTATAGAGCGCCCTTCGTGACAATTTGTTTTATTCTATCCCAATAAAGTTCCAACGTTTAAATAACATTATCTAAATGTCGTAAATATCGGCCATTATCGAAGGCCCTTCAAAAATCCGTTCGGTGTTTTTGAACGACAAGAATGACGCGCACTTTATGCTCTAAGAGCGTAGACACACTATTGTGTCATTTGTCATATATGTGCTTAGTTTTTTTGTCATAACGAACTTTTATGCTATTAAAACTACTAGTTAAAAATCGCTGTAAGCATGCATATGGGTGTACTAGCTAAGGCAAAGACTTCGTCTGCGTAGAATAGTTATTTTGGGCATCAGATTTTGTTTTTGTGACTTCCTCCTTCCATCATCAGCGTCCCGGCGAACAACATTAGCTTGCAACAGCTAGTTATTAAATATAGACATAGGCTGTCGCAAACATTTTTTTAGATCACTTACAAAAATGAATCATTTTTATACATATTTTTTTGACATCGTGAACCGTTTTCGCAGCGCACGCAACGGACCCTCAAAGAAAAATATTTTCCCCATCTTTTACACATTTCCCACAGTTTCGTTCCTTAATAAATGCTGTAACCAACAATTTCACCTATATTCATTAAAAAAGTTTTTTAAACAAACCTTCTGGGATTCATTTTGTAACACGAGCTATATATAACTAATGCTTCTGTCGTTTTTCTGACGGATTGACACGATGTTCCAGTGTGACATTGGCTTTATGACGCGTCGCGATGACACACTCGTGTGTTCTCGCCATAAGAAAAATATTGAGACAACAGGCTTCGAGTGGCCTCTCGAATGCGACATAATGGCTTTTCATTCAATTCTTGCTTTCTTTTGTTTATATCCCATAATGTTCGATTGGAGCTTGATGGAGGGCCATCGTGATTACTTTAATAACAATACGGAACAAGGGACCCAGAAATTATGTAGGGTCCTAATATTGTTGTTCTCATGTCTATCGCGGACTTTAAAGCCAAGTTCATGATTTCATGACGCTGTCATTTAAATAACAAAATATATACTTTTACGCGAGCAATACATATTTTAATAAAAAAATTTCACACATCATTTATTTTAATTACAGCCTGACGTTTCGGATGCTTTGCAGCAGCCGTGGTTACGGGGGTTGAAAGACATCTAAGCAATTGTAAATAAGTTAACTACTAAATTTCACGTTTTAAACCATGTTTATTATTATTACTTGACTAAGTAGGACTCAGGTCTGGGTTTTTTTCTTGATATTGTTTTTATATATTTTATAAAAACACTTTGTCAACACCCCTATTGTAGTTCTCATGTCTATCACGTAAACTACACATAACAAAGCTGTTCACGTATTCCCCAAATTAGATTAAAGCATTATCCTCTTAATTCCGTAGGAATAAGAATTATAATCGCAGTTTGATGAAGGCAGCTATATCCGTACGCCAAGGTATGCTTACGTGTTTAATGCGACATTTGAATATTTAAAAAAATAATGAGCTTTTCATAGAAACTTTTATGGCGCAGATACCATCTTTGCTTCTATTGGGCTTAGACAAGAACGGTGTAAATCTTATTATGGTTTAATTTTTAAAATAATTTATTATCTGGTGTAAAATTCAACAAATAGTAATAACATTTAAAAATCGAAAATAAATTGAAAAATTTTTCCACTCGGGAAGGGTTTTTCCCCGCCTTTTTCCCTTTCCCCGCGGTAAAAAAAACCACAGCGCGGGGGGCCCCCCCCCCCCTTCCCCCCCCTCACTTTTTTTTTTTTTTTTTTTTTTTTTTTTTTTTTTTTTTTTTTTTTTTTTTTTTTAAAAAAAAAAAAAAAAAATAGTAATAACAGTTTAATTTATTTTTTAGGCTATTGATCAATTTCTTACATATTATTATAATCTAATGTGTGTTGATTTAGTAAGAAATTAACTTAGGTCGTATATTAGTGCATAATTTATTGTGCATTTTGAAGATCAGGTACATTTATTTATTTATTATAGCTTTATTTTTTATAGTATACACTTCAGAAAATACATACTTTTGCATCTGTACCAATAATCAAACTAATATTTGTTTAAAGACAACAAATAATCAATAGTTTGAGGATTCGAATCCAAAACTTACAAAGCTTTATAAGGTGTGGCAAAAGCTTAATTTTCTTATCGAAGTTGAGACCGGAAACATTTATATTTCGTGAATTTGTGTCTCATTATCAATTCTCACCTCATATATAAAATAAATGACCACAGGCCAAATACTAAGACGAATTTATTAATTCTTGTTCTGATCTTATTAGATCAGATAACAATCGTGGGTGTCTTGGACCTATTAAATTTCTAACAGCTAAAATAATTATGGATTGAAATATGGCTTTAAAAATAATATCGCATTTATTAAAACCGAACACGATAAAGAGATCAAGCAGAATTTCCAGCGTCCCTAAGTAGTTTGTAACTATTATTTTGTTTAAATAAAACACTTCAACTTTATTTTAGTTAAACACCTCCCAATAATTCTCAAAAAAGTTTAACTAAAATAAATCGCGTTTTAAACCGTTACATTGTTTTATTTAAATGTGTACTACTCGCGTAAACTACAGATAGTATTTTATTCTTTAATTTTAAAACACATTTTTGCCTTTTTGGTTTATTGTTTTTTATTCATATAATGTTAATATACAGAAGATTTCATAGAAATAACGCCTTTTGCGAAAAATTTAAATTTTTCTTATGCTTACATTTACTTTAGTTGTGTTGTACAAAAAAACTTACTTTGTGCATTAATTTATGAGGAAGATATAAAATTAATTTTATTTACTTTTAGCTTTTCGTTACATCATTAAATGACCCATTTCTTCAGGAAACAGTCAGGAATATAGTCTATTCTTATATTAAAAACAAGTATCTAATATGTTAAAATTGACATTTCTATATAATCTGTGGTCTGGGGTCATCGGTTAGTCTTAATAAGTAACAATTAATTATTGTTACCAGTAACGTAGTTAGCGTATTAATGCTACTCTATTTTTTTCGTTTAAAACGACTTTAATCATCAAAACGTCGGGTCGTAGTTACATACGCATTAAACACTGTATTGCTTTTAAAACCGTTAAGAGTATTTATGTCATGCTATAGATTATACACCTTAAAATCAATACAACAAAAACGAATGTTAGTAATATGTATCAGTATCCCGTGGGGGCTGCTGCAAAGCTAGTTAAAAATAATTTTCAAACAAGTTTAACTGAAATATATGGCGTTTTAAACCGTTAAAGTGTTTAATTTAAATGTGTACTCCTCGCATAAACTACAGACAGTATTTACGCAAGAAATACATTTTCACTTAAGCGTAAACACAATATTATACATTACATAATGTTATATGCTATATAAAGTTCCTCCCATTATAATCTAAACTTACCGACTGTAACTAATACACAAGAGAAGCTATTTTGGTACGCATTTTTCCGTCTGTAACACTCGTCCGGTATTCAAAGTCCGTAAAACATTAGGCATGAGGTCCCTTCGACGGAAACAAAGCGTGTTTCTTTATTTTTTTAGAAAACGCTTTGAATCTCGGCTTACGTATGCAACACAACGAAGGGACACTATTTGATATGGTTATAGCGTTTGTGTCTAGGAAATTTTGAGATTTGTTCCCTTGATACGCTAAATTTCAACGACGAGATGAATGGGCGGCTTCTTTGGAAATGCTAATGTTTGGAACCTGTTCCGAAACACTGACCAAGTGCGAGGTCGACTCACCTGAGAATGGTTCCGTAGTTTTACTATAGAGCAAAAATATCACAGTTATATATAATTTGTTTGATCTTTTCAATTATTATATCTTCTCATTGTTTCTTTTTTTATGAGACGAGAAGGCGGCAATAGCATAGAAACCACTTGGTGAAATATAAGGCATATATTATCTAAGCAAAATGCACTGTCCTCATTTTGGCGTTTGATATTCGGAAATCCACAGACTGAAACCGACGCGCTTAAACATCAAGGCTCTTCTGTGGACGGTTGTCGCGACCAGGACGAAATTTCGATGTTTCTATCATCCGTATTAATCTTGAGATTACCAGACGAAGTCCGACATGTATTAGGAAAATGATAGATTGCTACAGTAGTAGCGTACCACTTTAATACACCAAAGAGCCTGTTGTATCTTATTGATATCTATTGCCATGGAAACAGATTCATTTATTTTGTTTATTATAAAAATTTCAATGTTCAGTAAGAGCGAAATTCAACACTGAACTTAAAAACAATCACAGAAATATGCAATTCAACTAATGTTACGTATCATAATTTTACCATTACTTATTTATATCATAGTCTATAGGAAATAATAAATAATACATATACAACAAGTTGCCTAATGTAACGGTCACTTTATTATGCTTTCCTTAAACATAATAGTATTTACAATATAATCTAAGTGGTGGTTTAATACAATCATCACGGAACCCTAAAAATCCGTGTCCCGCTGATAGCAATGACGAATGGTTCAAACTCAATTGTTTTTGCGGTTATTGTTTGCTACTTGTTCGGAAGTTTTTGTTCGCATACCATAAATTATTCTGGCTTGTATCTTTAATCCGTTTATGAAGCTTCTGCTAGGTGTGAAAAGAATACCCTCGTTTAAGAATTTCTTAGAAATTTATACTCCACATTTTCAATAGTTTTAACACCAATATATTTTTATTGTATGGGATGTTATAAATCTTGTTGACAAGCTTAATTATTTGAAGAGGTATCATTACTACATATACAATGCAATCAACAATCAAGTGGGGAAAAATACTTTCATGACCAATATAATTATAGTAAAAAAAAGCTAATACTAGTAAAAAAAATTATAGCTAAATATATATTTTTTTGACAAAAGAAAAACAATCTTCATAAACGGTGATATACCAAAGCAACATGCGGTTAAGATTTTGGGTTTGAAAATCCACAGACTGAAATCAACAACTCCAGATTTTCAAGAACGCTAATTCCGGCTTCTAAATATTTTTCTGAAAAAATCACTTTACAAAGATAGTGAAGCCGGGACAATCGAACCAACAACCGCAAAGACATGTAATTGCACGATCCAAAATTGTAGAAATAACAAGCATTTTATGGTTTGGACATAAAGTCCAAGGCTTCACATCAAGTGTTCATAAAAGCTTTGAGCAATCAAACAGCATTACCATCAAATTTCACGAGAGCCCATACACCTAAACGCGGCCCATTCATCAACCCAGTCATTTAAGAGGCTCACAATACTGAGTGGACTTAAATTATAATTAATATGAATCCGCGAGAGTATTATACCGCGATAACTTATTACTTACATAAGCACCGGTAAGAAAACTCGACGAACGAATCGGTGTATTCAAAGAAAACGCCTCGGTTTGTCGGAGTTTAAGGGCATTTTAAAGAATGCCTGTTGTATTTTAATTTAAAAAGATAGCGAGATAGTAACTTAGTACGTAAAGTTAGGTGATAACGGCTTAACAAAATACAAACTACACTTTTTGAGTAACTTCAGACGATAATACTCGTAAACACTGTATTAGTTATTTGCAAATAAACTACGGTCCGACGGTTCAGTTGCTTTGCAGGAATCGCGGTCACCGAGGGACCACAGCTGTTTTTTGTCGCGTTTTGAAACTTAACAAAATTTTATTTTAAATTCTACTACTTGTGTAAACTACGTAGATATAACAAAATTAAACTATGTTTAATATTGACACCAACTATTTGGGGTATGTAGGTCATAGTATAATTTTTTTGTATCTTTCTTCTATAAAATTCCCCTATACACAAATTGAATGGAACAGTAGGTGCAGTATCAAAGAAATCGCGCAGAGATTCAGAGAAGATAATCTCTTGGCCAGGACGTCTTGATATACCTTTCTAAAGCTCGTAAATAAGGCTATTCGGACATCGCATCGCCCTCTTGACATCGCTATTATGGATTATACAGGATGTTGTTTCGTTAAATTGTTATGGCAAAAACGACTATAATTATTCATTAAGTTTAAAAAGTATATGCTATACTTTTATTTAATAAAAATACCGGGTTAAACAATTAATTGTAAAAGGAACGGCACTTATATTTTTAAAGAAACCAGCTTGTTGTTAAAATCGGAGCATTTAAGCAATATTTTTTCATTTTTTACATGAAAGATGTTCAATTCTATGTGTAAATTTATTAGACGAGATATCTTCGACTTATTAAATTAAGAACATATAAACGGGACATCCTGTACGTGAAAGAAAAAATATTTATTATGTAAATTATATAAATATTATGCAAAACTATTCGCAAATTAATCACGATTGTTCTCAAAGTATGCGACCCGTCCAAACTATGTAGATAAGGCTTAGCACTTTAGATCTAAAATAAAGATAAAATAAAACATAACGAATGAAGTAAGGATTCAAATTAGTATAAGTTGAATGAACTTAAGTATCAATTAAGCTGCTCATTTGAATAAATAAAGAAACCATTGTAAAGAACTAACATTTTTGTGGGTGTATAACTATTTGAAATTACTGCGTTGGGAGTGTAATGTACTTCATTATGTAAAATGATGTTTATATGGAATGTTAATTATCTTAACAGAGTTGCCACTTAAAACTGTTCTCGAGTTCTTTGCTACTGCTTTATACTAATGAGTTCTTACTTTGTATGAACGTCAAATACTTACATATTTATAATTATGCTATCCAACAAATTGACAGACGAACAAATAAATGTGTGATAGTTATTTTAAATTGATATGTAACAGTTGTGAAGTTGATTACCCAAAACAATTTCAAGTAGACTACAGTATTTAATTTGTTTTTATAAAAATTAAATAGGTTAATTTGCAACTGTTTATTGATAATTTAATTTTAAAGTGAGATAATGAGGCACACAGCCTTAAGTAGTTTTGTAATAAAAGAATTATATTAACTTATATATAATAATTATTGACAATCTACCTCACTAACTAATTAGACGACTAAAATAGAGATGGGTATACATAAGAAGAAAAGAGAAGTAAAGTAAATTAAAAAAATGGTATCCTAGGGAAGGGAAAAACGAGGAACCGCGGAAAAGATGAGAAGATAAAATTGGAGAAGACCGGTGTCACATGCTATGGAGTAGTTCGGGGTAGAGAGGAGTGAAAAACAGAACTATTCTAATGTAATATAAATACATATAATAGTATTTCGACTAATAATATCATTCTCGCTACGAATAAAGGCTATTTTTATTCTATTATTTTTTCGGCAAGTCTAAGAAATCGCTCCAAAAAATGTCTAAAAATATAAACCCGTAACCAAATCAAATTTAAACCCTTCACGGTTCGAACACTAGAAAAATATCACAAAGACGAAATACCAATATGTACGGTCGCATCACCATACACAAACAGAGCTTTAGAATAAATTTAATGAAGCATCGAATGTCAACAGGGAAAATAAACGTTTCACTGGGAAATATTTGAAAAACACTGCTGTGGTAACTTGCGTTTGCTTTCTATTCTGTTTTTCTTTGCTTGTTTGGCTTGGGCGAAGACACGTTAGGTTTGAACAGATGTTCCTATTAGTCGGTGTGATAATTCAAAAATTATGAAAGTAAAAATCCTTTACTTACAACTTAGTTTTAGTATTAGGAATTACACTTTGCATAATGTTTGTCAAAGTTCTTTTCAGAACTATCGCTTTCAACTTGAATATTTTCTTTTGTATTATTATTAGTTTATTCTTAATTTCTCTGATTTAAAATAAATATCCTTCATAGCAATATGCCTAGAAGAAGAAGGTCGCAGCTATCTAAGAATAGTTTCCAAGCGAGATTGGCAAAAGTTCGTCGTATTGGAGAGTCTTCTTCCTAAAATGATCGTCTGAAAAGTATTAGAGTGTATGCGTCCCAATCGCGAGCCATAGAATATATCGTCGAACGTTCAGGTTCGTCTTGCAGAACAAAATGCAAGATCGTCTCAGTGACTTGAAGGAAATAGAGCTAGGAATTCGCGAACCCGTGCACGGGACACTAATACTGAATGCAGCGAGATGGACTACGGTCGTTAACAGAGAGGACGCGCAATACATTTTTTTTCTAATTTAGTGATTCATGGTCGTTTTAATTAGCATGCTTATAATTTAAATATTTGTACTTATTTATGTCTACCCGTGCGAAGCCGGGACAGGGCTGCTAGTTATTTATAAAACACATCACAGAAAATACATACTAATGAGGAAAAGAATCTTACGTACTAACTTAGAAATAAAAGGCGGCCTTATCGCTAAGTAGCGATCTCTTCCAGGCAACCTGAAGTACAAGAGAAAAGAAGTAGAGTTTACCTAATATAAATAAAATACTTATAAATATAATCTATCAGACATTTGCTCACGTTTGTTAAAGTACTGTGCTGACTCTTTAGAGTCAGCACAGTACTTTTCTTTACTTTAATCTTTAGATTAAAATAATATAACTAGGCTTAAGTTAGATTAGAGTAAGAAATAAAAAAATAATTTAGCTATAGATCAGTGGATCTTTATAATTCGGGTTTTTATTTCATTATTTATTGAGCACAAACTCATTAACATTATTAATAGTCAGTAAGCTGTATCGTTCGTAAAAATACGTCGACTATAACCGATTTATTTTACTTATAATTTTTTATACGACAATCCAAATTCCGTCCGCGTTATGCGTGGACTGTAGTTTGTAAACTACAGTCCACGCATGAAAAAGCCGTAAATTTTAATTGTTGCAGTTTCTGTGGATTTCTGAATAACCAAAGCGCAAATAGGTCGATAGCACATCTTGTTGAACCGATCATAAAAACGCTGCGTTGCTTCACTTAAACGAAATACACGTTTTCGTACGTCACTTAGACGACGAAGAAATAATTTACTCCGTGCTTTGATTATGTGGAAGTGAAACCAGTTTGAATGCTGTATCGCGGATGATCTAATCTCATCTGCGCTCGTTCTTACCAATAAACCCACTATTGTAAGGTATGACCGCTGATTAAGCATTATTAATTGAATTAGTGTAACAAACAGCTTTTGATAGATTTGTTTGAATTATGCTTGACTGGCGCTGGTCAAAATGTGCAGTGTTAGTTTAGCGCGATTCTACTATAGTGTAAGAATACGATAGAAATACGGGTATTCCAAAACAACGCCATTTACAATAATAACTAATTATACACATAATATAAGAAAAATTAAGTTATATTATTACAGATAAAATACAATATAAACATTTGCCTCTGAAGACGAGTCCAACTAGAGGCGTTGGGATTTATGTCCCAACACTGATTTTCTTTGGTCCCATGTCTGTAATAGGTACTTTTATTACGAATATTCGAGTGCCTTCTAATATTATAAATATGAAATTTAATGTTTTTAAATTTACCCTCGTCAAAATGCCTTGATTAATCTGTACAAAATCTGTCATAAATTTGGTGGGCCAAGTTACTAGAGAAAAATATCGATGTTAAAATAACACGTACCTTTATTTTCATTTAAAACATTCATAGACTATAAAGTCTGTCTATTGACTTTTATGTATTTAATTTGTAATTGTGTAATGCCCCAGTATCACTTGTCCGTCGTGTTACATTACACATTTTTTTGTTAAAATCAGTCGAGCTTTTTGGACGTGACACAGACAAATATTTTAGTGATTTCGAATTTAATATTAGAAAATAATATTATTAGACGCTCGATTACGCAGTACAATTTGGTTCAAAAAAGGAAAGATACAGTGAGTATTGAGAATTTATCTTACATCAGATAAATGTAACACTTTTGATCGAAGACACGAGCCGTTTGGATTTTGAGATAGCGTTGTGCACTTTCTGTCCGGGGAAAGCTATTCAATTGTCCATAGTTCTTATCAATTATCATCTATATACTTACTACATTTCACCGCGTTTGTTCAATAATGCGATAAATATGGAAAAAAATAAAAGATTGTTAGTACTCGTTTTTTGATTGACAATTGTGAAAATATTATTATATGTATATAAATATAATAAATAAAAAAAACTTTTTTCGAGGTTACAATAAGTCTTCAGTTATTTGAAATGGTGAAAACATCAGAAACTTTGGGTGAGCGTTAAAAATAATTAATCTATACATTAAGCTTTTTAAATAGTAAAAGAAAAGAATAAACAATACTGAATTGTAAATATTTATGTTATAAAAGGGTATTGATAGATATTTTTCTTTTAGATTTGTTTGGCAGAAATCGAAAAACTATTAACTGCCTTTGTAGTTATTCCTGTGTAAACTATTATGTGACATATAAAAAATTCTTACCTAGTAAAACACTTAAAAACAGCCCATTCCTCTATTCACGTTTTATAACTTACATTTACAAGCACGTTTCGTCACCTCAAACTCCCGAGCGAATCCTTTAATGGCTGTCATTTAAGCAAATTGTTGCTAATAAAGTCAAAGGCGCCGGTTTTTATTACCGCACCGTTACACAGAAAGATTTAAGGGTTGGCAAAGAGTTGCAAAATAAAAACAATGGAACACCGTTATGTGTTTGCAAAAGTAAAGGGATGAGGGCTACCCCAAATAAACTAATAAACGCGTCGCAAATAAACAAAACAATACGAATAACGGGGATTTCGAACTGTAAACAAAATAGGCGACAGTTAGTAGCTTCTACGAATGTTGGTGTATTTAACTATTTTCGCAAGTGTTATTAAAGCGTCAAACTTCGAGTTATATTTTTTACTTTTAGCACAAGAAACAGGGTTATAAATTACTTTTTTCTGACAAGAAAGATTATTGTTGAAATACTATAAGAGCTTTGGGTAACTGTATATTAACTTTTTATCTCTTCTACTCGCAAAATGAGGTTAATTTTTGAACAAGAATATGACTTTTTCTACTTATTCGGCTGTACAACAGCTTAAATTCTATATTTAATTACAAATAATAATAATAATATTCTAAGCTATAAGGGTGCCAGGGTGTCGAGACGTGTGCCGTATCAGTCTTCACAAGTCTAAAACAATATAATTATTTTATAAATTAATTCACAATTTCCTCTTATACCATCTCCTCATAATATTTATGTATAATTTTATCTAATAATTCCTGTCAAAAGTTGAAAACCTATGTGACAATAGACAACAGAATTAGGCACCTAATAACTTACAACCGCAATCAAAAGTATATTTCATTAAAGCAGGCAATAAAAATACAAATGGCCGCTCGTTTTATTCATACCTATAATTTTTTGTATCTAAAAAATAATTATTCATACGGAATTTTATGGCTCCTGTCAATTTGCTTTTACACTTGTATGATTATGTTTTAATAAAATATTTTATTAATTCACCGTGGCTTTACGACGGCATCCGCATAAAATAAACTCTCGTCTAGTTTATAGTTTTCAATGTTATTTATGTTCTAAGTATTATAGAGTTAATTAAATATAACATGACAACAAACAGAATAATATACTATCAACAAATATTATAATTCTTACACATAGGCGTTTTATTAAACTTTAAAGGCAGCATTCTTTAGTAATAGCAAAAATATACATTTTAATAGCTTCTTATATAAAATAACACCATTTTACTGATAGAGAAGGACAGACGAGTTTACTTATTGAAATATTATATATCGCAGTCTTACAACATCTAAATAAGTCGCGCTATTGACTTTTTGAGCTTTGGATATTCGGAACATAATAAAACGTTTTTCTCTAATTGTATCCCACGCCACGAACACTCCAACCAAGGTAAGGACTATAAAATCGAGTTGTTAATTGTTTAAAGCTAGCCATTGTAGACGAGTGCCCCATATAAACATGGTTTTATGCATGACAACGAAATTTACTCTTTTGTAAGCCTCTCAATGTATTGTCGTGCAACGTGCTTGTAGTACCTCGTATGCTGAACGGGCCGTACTCACTGCGACAAGCAAATAAAAGCAGACGTAGGGTTGCCAAAGAAAAGTAAATAAACAAAAGAGAGAAGAAAGCATCGTATTCATTAGTATCAATAAAGTTGTTTACACTACAGCCCGACGTTTCGGATGATTTGCAGCAGCCGTGGTCACGGGTGTGAATACGAACTGTGATAATTTTAAATAATATATTTTTTAAATTAGAGCAGTGTTTGATAGATAAAAATACTAAACTTATTTTGAGTTAACTGCGACGTTTCGTTCGTTAAAAATGTTTCTTAAATGTGTACTACTCGCGAAGACTGCGGACCGTACTTTTTATAATTTATTTGACCTATACCTTTGTCAACCCTATATGCGATGCGCTCGCGCACGCCGATGTTGTACCGCGAATTCTCACACTTTCCCTAATCAAAGTGACATGACAAAATATTTATTATGCGATTCCTTGAACAATGTCCGTGACCGATCGATTGAATGCATTTTATATTCTTTACACTGTTTGTTTTAACGTCGACCCACGTCATATAAGATCATCGCTCATTTATGTCCGGACTTAAACTAAATTATATATATTTTAACCTTGTTAAGGTTAAAAATCATAAGACACATATTAAATGTTTTATTAAGACATATCGAACAATTGATTTTAAATAGTTTTTATCCCTTATTTGGAATATTATATAGCAAGTTGATGATTTTGAAATGAATGTTCGACGGGCTCGTGTTATGGCAACAATTTATGACTACTAAACAAATGGTCGCGGGTTCGATCCCCACCGGGTCCAACATTTTTCTTATCACTTTAATTTTATTCGTCTGGAAGTCAGGATATCAAATGAGTGGTAGGAATATCGAATTTCGCCTGGGTTATAAACCACCGTCCACAGATGAAGATTTGTCAAGTTTAATCGCGTTTCGGTTTCAGATTCATGAATTTCCGAACATTTAAAGGAAACATAGGCAGATAGAGCAACTTGCTTATATGTTATACGTAAGTATGCTTGTCTGTCCTCCTTTATCATAAAAAAATGATAATTTTTATAGCTTATGTTACTGCACCCTTTTTTCTTCTGTGCTCAAAGCTTTAATTTGGTATTTACATCATTGTTCAATTCTGAAGTAACAAAGCCGAAACTGAAAATTCATCAATTCTCAATAACGTACGCGATCAAAAACCCGACTGCATTTGTAAGTATTGTAACACAAACCGTCTTCCCGCAAGTCCTTACATTGTGATGGTAATATCTTGGTGTTCTGAGAACCGCGGTTGAATACCAATACCACGCTTTCATATTTACTCCTTCCAAATACGAAGCAGGAATCTTAATTTCTAAGCCCGTAAGAGTCTTAATTAGTTTTACATTTGTATAAAATACCACAGAGTAATATACCATATTATATGAAGTTACCTTTACTCTACTAAGGTAGGTAAATTCATGATAGTGCAAAAGGTCTTTGTGTTTTAATTTTTAGTGAAATACTTCGGGGGGAGGATATAGAAAACTCAAGGTTACCAAATTAATTAAAAAAAAAGATAGAACAGAACTGTACTGTGTAAAATATGTGATTATTTATAATCTTTATTTATCTTTTTTCATTTTTTTTCTTTTCTTTTTTTTGTTATTTCAGTAGTAAACAAAAAATGTAAAGGATAGTGAAAATTATTCAATTAAATATTTTTATTTTACGATTATTTACGACACAAAAATGCATGTTGCATAATGTAATATAGATCATTTAATTTGCACCTCGGGTACATTGTCCAGTATTTATCATTTAATCATTTTTAATCTCGTTCTTTTCTATGTAAATAATCTTGAGTTTTTACTCGCCCAATCATCAATCTAGACGACACATGATTGGACATAATTATAGGCGACTAAAGTGAATATGCTACGATGTGTAATCATAAAAGCGTCCGTTAGTATCAAGGTGAAGGAGAGCTTTCCTAGAGGTCGCGGGTCGAGGGGGGAGACCACCGGCGCTGCGCTTGCGCACAGTTCATTCCTGTGTATTGTGACAGTATTAGATACTATTTTCCTCTTACAGCCTTTCTAACTAATATGGGGATCTGCCTCGAAGAGAGACCAATTGTGATCAACATCAAGAACGTAAAGAGGTTGTTGATTTTGAAAGACAAAAAACAGTATACTAATATATTTTTATGTAAAAATTCATAATTTCAACAAAACACTTTAACGGTTAAAACGCGAGATATATTAGTGAAACTTATTTTACATTCGATTTTTCAATTAGAGCTACGACAGAACGGATGGCACTAGCGTTGCAGTTTTTACTTACCATAGTCTCCCCGTAACCGCGGCTGCCAAGTATCCGAAACGTTCAGCCGCAGTTAAATAATTTGTAAATAAGTTGAACTAATACATTTCGAGTTTAAGACCGTTAAAGTTTTATTTAAAATTAAATAAGTATACTTGTTTCGAATAACAAATCACACGTAGCAGATATAAAATTGTAAACTCTGCAACAACTGCTCTCAAACGAAAAACCGTCTCCATAGTTTTCTACTACCAAGGACGCCGATGTACCAACTGTTCCCATCACACTGTGCCTACTCCGGCCGTCCGCCGCATAATTACCACGTACCCACACAGCTAAAGAAACATTAAATTAAAATTTATCTGCCTTGTTTTCATGGACATTGATTGAGTTTTCGTCAGAGCAGACAGTAGCGATGCAGCCTTTCGACGCGGTATCTTTTACGCGATTCAATCGAACGCCATGATTGAAACTATTATTTTTAATTATTAATCACTTATTTGAAACAGCTGCTCGGAACGTAGAAATTGATTAAGGCGTCGGTCTATTTTGTATTATAGCCACATAAAAGATTAGAACTACATATGTTTTACGTAGATACGAATAAGAAAGTACCTCTATTGGCATGGAACCACAACTTTATTATTATTGATTCACAAAAGAGTGTGACATTCATTTATTTTTTTTATTTTGTCTCTGTATAAAATAATTAAAAGATGGGAAGAAACAGGCCTCTCTTTCTGATAATAAACATAAATACAAATCGTTTAGATATTTTTTACTTTATTATTTTTTGTTTAGTCTAGAAGAGATCGCTTTTCGCAATTAAGTGTTAATAAATAAATAAAATAAATAGTCAAATTTATAAAAAATGTTGACGGACTAAAACGCGATTAAATGATCTCCTTAATTTTTTACCACGTCAGTAGTAGATAAATTAGCAGTTCTCTAGCAAAAACACAGTGGCTTTAAAACCATCACGTTTATCCGTTAAAAAGTGTTTTATAATACTAGAGATAGTTACGTATTAACGACATTCAAGAGCCTATTTCAACGCAAACAAAAGGAAAACGGTAATATAGTAACTACCAGACTATCACAAATAATACTTTTAAGGCGAATACTGTAAACACATGTACCTGTCCATACGATTGTTGTCGGGCAATAAACTTAAAAAAATGATTTATTCGCATACCGCTCACATTTGCGGGGTCAAACGAATATGGCCCGTATATTTGTTTAGCGAAATACCAAATTGATGTGAGAAATGCGCATGGGCGGTTGATGGGATCGTGGGCAAGTCACGCGAGCACTTGTACCAACTGTGTACCTAGTGTTTGAGGATATTAGATATCTTGAGGCTATTGTTGTTCATTCCTTGATACACGATTGACAAACACAGCGACTTTATTTGAATAAACAGTGGTTGAGCGCTTCTCTCGTTGTTATATTTTTTTTAACATACCTCATAGTCAACACAGTGTGATATTTTACCCTTTATACCTACTGTACTAGCTGTGTCAGGGACTTCGTCTGTGTGGAATTGTTACTTTGTGCTTCAATTTTTGTTTTTGCAAACCTTCTTCTTAATTTTATAAGTTACTACATTACCTGGCAACTTTTTTTTCGCATATGAACGGTTTCGACTAAAATTTTGAGTCCCAAAAAAATGATAGATATATTATGGGTATCTCCGATGCAGCGTACTTATCAGAAACCCTAAAAGATTGATCATTTATCCATTTTATCGTACCAACACAAAATATTTTTACATTCGAACCAGTAGTTTCTGAGATTACCGCGTTTAAACATACAAATTCTTCAGCTTTATAATTTTTGTGTTATTAAATTTAGATAATTTATTAGATTTAGTTAGTACGTTTAGTTTGCTTACTTTAAATTTAATTTAAATACGGCGCGACGTTTCGGATGCTTTGCAGCAGCCGTGGTCACGGGGGGATCTAAAGTAAATTAACTAATATGTTTCGCGTTTTAAATCGTTAAAAGTGTTTTTAGTTAAAACTACCAACAATACTTGCGTGTTATTTATTTCTAAGTGTCACCGAGCCAAAACTCAACGAATGGTCATTAGGCTCCGTCCATAATAGAGCTGAACTAGAATCGGTTCACGAATAAACCGAATCATGACCACGTAATTACCCTTTACCCAACGTTTGCAAAACCAATAACGGTCTGAATAGACAATATAATTTAAACGGGCCGTTTTGGTTTAAATAACACCGGAATTAATAACTTGATGATACTAAGGTCGATGAAGGTCAGATTTCTTGGCAAGTAATCACAGGGTAATAATATTTATTACTGTTATTCGTCCTTTTGTTTTAAAACCTAATTACAGCTTAATAATGTCTATATGAACAATAAGAGTTATTCGCATTCTTTACATAATTATAATATAACATCTATACACTAAAACTAACATAATATTAACCGACCAAAGGGACTTTCTTAAATATATAAAAAAATAATAAAACACTTTAACGGTTTTAAACGGGATATATTTTATTAAACTTGTTTTCAAACAATTTATTTAAATGTGTACTACTCGCTTAAACTACATACAGTATTTATAATAAAAATGGTAATATTAATTTGAATTAAATAATATTTTTCGCATGTTATTGCACATGGTGGTATCATATTTTAAAACTGCGACTCAGCGACTTGAACCGGCATCTACAGCCTTCCGTGCTGCAATTGAGCTACCGTGTCGTAATTTTTTTTAATGTAAAACCGATTTTTAATTTACTTATTACTTTCTAATCTCACCGTTTTTATTTAATTAAATACACTGATTTAACAAAGAGCGTTAATCGTACATAATCGTGTTTTTTTTTGAAACTTTGCAATAAAATGCTGAGTTAAATTTTCCTCTAAAATCTTATTTTATTGCTGTGTAAGGTGGTAGCTTAATTGTATGACGAAACATCGTTTCCCCTAACTTGTTATTTCATAAGTTGCATTCTTAAATTTCTTTTATAAGTTCGACTGGAAAGGTACAACTGAGTGACTTCAAAATTGCTTTCCCATAAAAACGAACAGTAATAACCAGCCTAAATCATCTGATGATGCAGCAAAGACGTCGAGCAGAGGTCACGAAACACCCGAACGACAATATTTATGGCAACAAAAACTTATTCCCGATTACGGTTACAAAGCAAGAAACTTTTTACTAACAATGTTGTCGGAATTCTCGATTCAATGATTTCTTGTGTCGGATGAAAGAGAAGTATAGATTTGCATTTCGGATTGTGTATTACTGTATTGAGTGTACAGTTATTTATTGTTGAATTATTTTTACGTTGCGCTCTTAAAAAGCCCAAAGCAAAGCATGTTACATTAAGCCAGAAATAGACTCTAGCAACAAGTAGTTATTAATTTCAAAACTTTAATTTGTATTTTACAGTTATTTTTTTTCTTACTTGTGTTTTTAGCTTTATCTTTATTTATATAAATAGTACTGTCATAATTGTTACATTTAATTAATATAAAGACGAAAAATTTAGATTGAAAACAAATACGACTTTATCAATGATTTTTAAGTCATTGATAAATACACCTTTCGCTTCTATAATGCCATGAAAAATACTATTTTTCAATAAAAACTTAATTTGAGGGCATTTTTAAATAAAAACAACCGCAGAGCAGCACTGTCGACCGTGTTTCTACTAAGCTAAGTATTTTATCAATTCTTAAACTAAAACCGTTTGATATGTAATTAACACCAATGTTGCTAAGTTACGCACAGGTTCTTTAAACTTTGTTGTGAAAGAGCTTGCATTGAAAACTTTTATATCTTTCACATGATGGTATTACCAAAATTCAAAATCGATCCGATCCGGCAACCAGTTCAAATCCTGCCCGTGTCGCATTTTTTTTTATTAATAATCGATTTTTAATTTAAAAACGATATTTTGTGTAACTCCAACACTCCCCCCACAAATGCGATTAGCCAAGTTGGGTCTTTACACTGTATACACCCATAGCGTCGGTTACACCGTAATAAATTGTAAGTGCGTTTCGACTACAAACGAGTAAAGCTTATCAGCAGTACGTACCTCGGTGAAGTATTTTTATGGCGCCGTGAGGCGGCTTCCGTGCCTTTCATACTGTCCCAGCGGATCGAGTTACATTTTTCTATAACAAGACCGCTATAAAGTAGCTTACGAAAACATTACTATCTTGATAAACGCCCTTAATGGTTCCGCGGTTTGACATAATGTGAGGTGGCGACCCATAAATATGTCGACGTGTATGTGAAGTTTGAGAAGACACACTTATATGTCCATTTTGCTTTTACTGGAAATTGGATCAAACAAGCATTTTCTTTAATAAAACTAATTGCCGTTCGTTCGTTTTGCTAACAATTGAGAGCTTAACTGTATTTTGTTTAGAAATTTACCAGCCCCAAGGAAAAATTTATAAGGTGAGAATTTCTCTAAGACATCTTCTAAAACCATACAAAAATATATGACTGAGGCGGCGTCTCAACCCACTACCAACGACAGCGTATAAAGCCGCTCTTAGATACAAACTACTACTAAATACTGTCTGTAGTTTACGCAAGTAGCACAGATTTAAATAAATCAATTGAACGTTAAATATGTTTAACTAATATATATTAATCCGTTAAAGTGTTATGTAAACAAACTACTACTGCTAAAACAATATTTTTTCAAACCTTCTAAAATACTTTATAAGTAGGTACATGCGCAAGAACTAATATTAAAATGATAAATATTCAAACGGCATAGGAATCTCAAAATATTTGACCTCATACCACGAAAATACTCCTTGCGCAATCGGTCAAATGTGAATTTCAATCCACAAAACTATCATACTTAATTGATTTCATGCTTTAAACATACAATGTAAGTTTCAATATAGATGGTAATCGGTTTTGTCTATAATTTCGAGGCAAGCCCGACTCGTAATAAATCGAGCTTCATTACGAAAATCGCCGTAAAATATCTCGGAGCGATTCCATTCCGATGCACGAAAGGATTTCTTAGTGCCACGAGTGGGGAACAGGTAGACAACCCTCTCGTCCCTACCTAACTTGAAGAACGGTAGAAAACGGCAGATCTACCGTTTAGTGGTAGATTGGTTGATTTTAGTATATATTTTAGCCTACTTATTCAAGATCGTAGCAGAAGTTTGACGCTGGAACAAATATAAAATCTCCTTTCTGTGATGTCAATTCTAGTTCAAAAACATAACTGTTATTATTTGCTTAATGTAATGTAAATTAATATTTTTTTAATGATAGAGGAAGACAGACAGACAGACATGTAAACACGATTCACTGTCTACACACTTTGGCTTGGAAATCCACAGACTAAAACCGAAACGAAATTAAACTTATGGGCTTTTTCATCTGTGGATGGTGGTACGAAGCTGGAAGGAATATATTCAATATTCTTATCACCCATTTAATAACAAGACTTCCAGACGAATTCTAACATGTTTAAAAAAAATAGAAACATGTTAAAGCCAGTGGGCATCGAACTCACGACCTGTTGCGTATAAGCCATAAATTGCTACTATTTCATCAACGATCCCGTAAAAAAATATATATATTTAAATTTGAAAACATTAATATTTTTCACATGTTATTTAACATGAAGGCACTATATAATTTAAAAATCGAAAATAAATTGAAAAAATTAATACATCAACATCAATCATAATCAAGCTTAATACGCAAGTGTTAAGGTTGAAGTTACACTGCGCGAGAGGTTCATGTATCAATAAGTTGAAAAAATCGACGATGAGGTGTAGGACTCGGTAGCTCAATTGGTAGAGCAACAGCACGGAAAGCTGACGATGCTGATTTTTCAATTTATTTTCGATTTTTAAATTATATTTAAATTTGTTTTTTTTTAAGCATAACATAAACACTTACAAGACAATTAATACCGTTTAGTAATTGTCTACCGAAATTTTCACTTTTCAAATCGCAACGTTGGCAACACTGCGTAAACAAATAACACAGTCCGCCTTCCAAGATCAAGGTCGCCTCACCTGCGCTCATCCTCGCCTCTTATACCTTTTTTAAGCCCTTATTTAATGTGGTGGCCGAGTATTTGGGCGCTCAGTTTGTATAAGCAATCAATTTTATTCATTTAGGACGAACCAAAAATAAATGAGTCTGTGTATTGAACGGGAGAGCCTTGATTTATGTTATTTTTTTTTATAGAAGAAGACGGACAAAGTATTGGGGTCACTTGATTTGATGTGAAATAACCCAGCCATACAATTAAACACGATGCGCTACCGACCTATTTTTGCTTTGGAAATTGTGCTGCTCTGTCAGTTAAGCGGTGCTCAGGACACGACGAGATCGATCCTTAGTTGACTTGGTGCGAATTGGTGTGTTAAAATTTATATGTAAAAATAACGGTAACAAGCAAATCCTTAAAAACATATAAGTGAAACACTTTTAACGGTTTTAGTTAAGCTAATTTTAACTACGGCCCGACTTTTCGCATACTTTGCAGCAACCATGGTCGCGATGATACGAAAATAAGGAATATTATTGGAAAGTATTCTTACTTGTACTAATAGTATAATTAACCTTAGAACTTAACACAGTTGACAGAAGCGAAACTATAGGGTGGCAAGTCGGCAGAATGCCTCGGGCCGCCAGCCCGAAGGGGCCCCCGGTCAGAGGAAATCTCAATTGTTGGTTCAGGTTCTTTATATATTGGGGAAGTGGGAGAGCCCTTTCGATGAATTTGCCACGGGCCTCGAACGGTATAGTTACGTCACTGACAGTTGATCTTCGTAAATTAAAATTCACAATAATTTGTCTTTGTATATAGCTAGAAGCGGCAAGTTAAAATATTTAGACCCCGATTAATTCCCAGCAATGCGATATTTGGAAAAAAAAGGTCCGTGTAATCAATACGTATTCCATTCAAAGCTCAATCGATTTCGTGATGAATGAAGGGACGGAAGTACCGATGTTCCTCCGACTCAAGGTCACCGTACAGGGCTAGCTTCGATGCTGTCATTAAAACAATCAAAGATAATAATTGGCCACAATCAGGCCTGGAGATAGCGTGTGAGGACGGTGTATGCTAGATATATGATTTATTTGGACACTTGGCTTTCAATCGATGTCTTTAAGAGAAAATAATTATACCAATATTATAACACTGAAGTGTTTGCTTGTTTGTTTGAACAATCATGAATTGAACGTCCTATCTGAAGAACTAATGATTCGAATTGATTTTGTTTTTGTATTGATTAGATCATTTATTGACGAAGGTTTTCGGCTAAAAATCTGGCTGCGACTAATAGAAGCAAGGATAAGGAAATTAATAATTTTATTAAGCTTTCAGGTTTTCTTTTGCGAAAAGTTCAAGTTATTAAAAAATGTGCATGAAAGAATTATTCTTCTTTAAATAGTTCTTCTTCTCAAAATGTGCACGTCAGGGTATATCTATATTTTATAACAGTTTTTATGTTGATCAAATTTGGTCGAAATACTTCACATCTTAACAAAAGAACGTTTGGCTGGTCAGCAGCATAAATAAAGTACGTATAAAGTTTATACGTAAGTAATCACAACGTATAAAAAAGTCTATAGAAACTAATTTGTTTTTTTTTTGCAAGTGCAACAGTAAATCTATATACCATGTGTTAAAAATACACAAACACTTTTTAGAACAACAAGTCTATGAAGATATTGTCAATTTAAATTGACTATTACAATGTTGCGATGTGTGCATTTCTTTTAAAACGTAAAAATTAGTTAAAGGTTTTGAATGAATATGAAAAAGTGAAAAGGATAATTTAATTCCTAATTTAAATTATCAACGACGCGTTTTAACTGTATACTTTAAAAATAATCTATTTTGGTCCTGTCAACTTAGTTTAAACGTAAAAGACAGCCCTGCATAAGGCACGCTGGACCCATCTGTGACAAATCACAGCGTGCGACATTCGCTCTGCTTTCTTCTGACAATCGTCTCGATTTATCTAATTATAACCGCCTGTGTGAAACAAACGTGATGGATCTCCGCTTCGCTGGTGAGATATCCACCATTTTTCAAGCGGTCTTTGTATTTTGTTGTTTTATTATAGAAGTGGACAGACAAGCAAGGAGATCGCTTGATGATATAGATATAGAACTTGACTTGTAACATGTTTCAGAAAAAAATAAAGAATATGATGTTTAATATAACAACAACATTAAAATAAAGAACATCAGGGAATAAAAATTCCTCGATGTGCAATCGTTACACTGCCATAACGTACCGCTCACGGTCCTGAGTTCAAAGCAAGGTAAAGAGTAAAAGTACCAGATCGAAGACAAAGTAAAAAAAATCTTTTCTCACATGCCTTGGACTGCACAATCATAACATGCAAATCATGAGTTAGCATCACATACATAACCGCGATAGTCGTTAAGACCCATTAACCCGCTTTGGAGTAATACGATGGGTCTTGGCTTTGAAGTCCTCTCTCCCAACATACAGGGTACATGAACCGAGCGGATTGACACGCAATATAACATTATAATATAATTTACAGACTAAGACTTCAAACAGTGAACATCAAAAGAAAAAAATAATAATTCGTACAAAGTAATACCTAATTAAAATTAAATATTCAATTTTTAATATTATATTTAATAAATATTTTTTATTTAATAAATATTTATACAATATGAAAATGGGACCAACTTGGAAGCATCTCCTTCCAATGAAAAAAATAATCAAAATCGCGAATAAACGACGAAATTCAATACAAACATAAAAAAGATATATACAAATCGAATTGAGAATTTCTTTTTTGAAGTCAGTTAATAACTTAGAATTATTGAATACTTGCATTCGAGAACAGGTTGAACCATAAAATTATTAAAAACATCGCTTAAGTCCAATTCGTGCATCAAGAGTTAGAACAAAAACTTGTTATAAACAAGACAGTAGTAGTTATATCGGGGTGTATGTAAATCGATCTGTGTCACGCAACGCACAGTAGCAGGGATATTGAGACGAAGATATAATGATATTCTCCGAAACACTTAATACGATAACGTTCATAGTAAGTTTAGAAAAATCTTTTAGCTTCCCTTTCTTCTAAGTTAAACTCAGCAAAATTATAAATTGATTAGAAAAATGTTCGACCCGGTTGGTCCGATCCTAACGAACGATACGAACGATAGAAAGAAAATAGGCATGGAGTTCGGTTCATGGTTGAATGATCAATAAAATCAGAAAGCTAAATATATCTCCTTTTAGCGCCGACAATAAACTTAAATTAAATACTGTCCGTAGTTTACGCGAGTAAATAATTTAAATAAAACACTTTAACCATTTAAAACGCGATATATGTTAGTTAAACTACGGCCCGACATTTTTACAGTCTCCTCGTGGTTACGACTGCTGCGAATCATTAAAAGTCTTTTATTTCAATATAAACTTACATATCAGAGCATACAAATATTTAGACACATAGTAAAGCTTCTCAACTTTGACATACGTCAAACGTAGCCTAATTGCGACCCGACAGCCGTTTAAGAAAACCACCAAGCATTTATAATTGATCCCAATGATAACACGGCGGACATCTGAAATGAATCAACTCCCAAGCACTACTTTCCCCGCTTATCAAAACAAACGGTCCGATTTCAATGTAACAAGATTATGCTTTCAATTGCTCGCTCATCTATTCACTTATAGTTTGTCTAATATATGACGCTCAGTTCGAAAATTTCAAACCCTTTTATCTTTTTATTTCACATTTATCATTTCGTAGAAGTTGAATGTGACTTGCATAAATAATAGTGTAAATAAAAAAAGTTCATACATTTTATGGAGAAATAATTTATCATAATTTGTATTTAATAATTTCTTATCATTTCGCCACAATGTTCAAATAGCTAAATCACACACGCAGCTTTTATTTTATATTATATAAGTGAGAGGCACCCAGCAGTACCAGTATTCCGTTACCGAATGTAGTAGTAAGTATAATCAGCAAACTTGTCATCCTATGTTACACAAAGTATAGCGATGCGACGAGTTCACAAGAGAGCAAACCTCTACAACGGTAAAATTGACAATTGACACATAAATTGGAACAATGAACAAAGCGGCCGCAAAAAGTTATCGAACGTCAATTATAGAATTACCTACGATATCGTTGTCTCAATCGGGCTTATGAGGACACAATTACGGACGATTATGTTCTGTTGGACCTTTTACGGGGCACAAGTTGGCCGAGAGGACATAGGACGCCGCGGACGTAGCGTGTTGCGAATCGGCTACAGCATTATGTCCGGCGCGGCCTATTGTTTGTCACTCAGGCGGTTTCACGGCGACAAATGGCCGAGCCGAAATACGAGCGAATTAAATTAACTATTATTTTACCAGCTCTACAAATTACGGTGTACAGGAATTCTTTTGGATTGCTCGAAATCCCGCGGCGCGGCCCGCGGTGATGTTAATTCTACATAGCTTTTTAATGTTTCGACTCGTGTCGTTGGAATTATAATCAGTAACGGTGCGTATGGAAGCTCGAATGTTACGAGCCATAAATTGTTATTTTCTCTGATACTTGAAGCACAGTCGACAGTAATTGAATAATACGTATAATCGATTAGTTAATTCGTTAGTCGCCGTGGCTTGCGTTTTGAATAAGGACCAAGCTACATTTACGTCTAATTTTACCTGTTACATACTTTTTAATAAGGACTTATATTATGTTTAATCTAGTGTATGTACATTGAGTATCAAAATACAACTTTGGACATTATAATCGCGTCTTAGTAATTTATTGTTTTATTGTAATTTCATAAACAACAAAAATGAGTTTCATTCATGAAGAATTTTTATTTTTTTATTATTTTACGAAGTTGAAGTACCTACTTTACTACAATTAAATAATTGTTTAATTAAATCACTTTTAACGACTTAAAACGAAAAAAGTATTAATTAACTCATTACCAACATTTCTGTTGCTTTACTGCTACCGTGACCATGGCTAATACATTTCGCATTTTAAATTTAGAATAAATATTTTATATAAAAGTGTACTCGCGAAAATAACAGACAGTACTCGAATAATAATAGAAATATAAAGTAGATAATAGTTATATACAATAGACCTCCGCAATCCGCATTTCTCCTTCACCATACAGAACCACCCATACAAATTATTCACGCAAAGCATCTTACAGTGATTTATTAAAGCCATTTATGAGTGAAGTTTATAAGGCGCCGCGACGAATAAAGGCGAAAAAAGGGCCCACAATAGCCATTGAGGTCTCTCGGAAGATGACCTAAAGTTCCACAAGACATAGTCGCAACTCGGCTGACCAAAACTCATTACAGGAGCAACGATTTGCGACCGAGAGGGCGCGCGTCGCAAACTGCCTCCGATTCTACACAATTGTGGGATTAGGCACAATTTATACGTCTGGCTTTTTCAAATTAGACGGCGTTGGAGCTTAATACTGAGGCAGTATGCACCTCCATTTGTCGTTTGCCTTACTCTACAATGGGCTTCTAAGCCCTTCTGTGCTAAGTGGTGAGTTTTATTTTATCCTGTTGTGTGATTCAATGGCGTAGGTTGTATTGTAGTGGTATACCTAATGTGAATAAAAATTGGATTTCGAGTATTTATTTTGAAAACACCACAGAATAGTTAAGAGAATAACATTGGATACTAATTGTATTTAAATAAAATATTTTCAAAGAAATAAATAAACACAAACATATTATAAATAACAGACATTTAGCACGCTTGGATGCTGGAGATGAGTTCTGAAGTTAGTAGAAGAGCGGTATTTATAACTGATCGCTTGTTTAATAAAACAGGTACAGAAATATGTCTCATACCTCGTTTAAAATTCACTACTATAAAGCTTGGCACATATATTACATTTGAAAACTTTGAGATTTTTCACATGTAATATGATGCCACTATATACATACGGAAATAAGAAGTCGATTATAAATTGAAAGGAATTACGACTCGGGCATTTTGCGAGAAGTGCATATACCAATGTGTTGGAAAAAGTGACGATGACGTGTAGTGGCTCAATTGTTAGAGCAACCCAAGTTCAAGTCCTACCCGAGTCGTATTTTTTTTCAAATTAATAATTACCCATTTGAGGAGCTGTTTTGATTTCAAAAGATGTAACAATAATTTATATGGAAAACTAGAACCTTCTGAGAACCGGAAGCCCGCCTCGACCCGTATGAAATCAGTTTCATGTAAAGTTTAGTTGTCTGAGGTACAAGAAGTAAACAGATAGCTCAGAACTACGTATCCGGCTCTTTGTTACAGTTTGCTTGGATAATATTAGGAATAATATTCATTTTTAAAAACAAGGTCAACTGTTATTGTACATTATACATATCTGGAAAAGCAATTCGAGAGAAAGAGAATTAAAAACTATATCTTATATAACACTTTTAACTGTTTAAAATGCGAAACATATTAGTGCATTTATTTTTATTCAACTACGCCCCAACGTTTCGGATGCTTTGCAGAAGTAACTAATATAATTCGCGTGTTTGACTGCTACTTGTGTTTTATTTGAATGTGTTCTACTAATATATGTGTAATACTTAATATTTTTATTTATTTATTTCGTAAATAAAGATGATCCTCTGGGCACAATTGATTGATTTATTTTAGAGTTAATCAGACTTCTGTGCCACGTGACCGAAAACTTAAAACAATTCATCGTTCCTCCATGATTCGAACCTTGAAACTCTCGTCCTTAACGCAATAAAGATATTTTTATTAATTAAATTTTGATAGTCACTCGTATACCTTTTACTAGATAAACCAAATATTCCTTAACCATATAAATCACTAGGTGACTTCCAGACATTAAAATAGAATAGATAAAGTCATATTGTATATATATCAAGTAATAAACTTAGCAGACAGCAATCCAAACAAGCTCCTATTTAAAAGCGAAGATTAAAATTCCAACGACGATAAGCTATAATGCCAATATTCTAATAAGAAAATAGTGCAGATATTCTTAAGATAAAGCAGGCGTAACATATATTAAAAGGCTGATAACCTCTCTGAACCATGTAATTATTGGGGTACTGTTTGCCAAGACGATGAAATTACGAGAATCTGCCACGCCATAATCGACTCTAAGCCCTTACAATAAAGACCGATTAGCATTTAATCTAACCACGCTGGCACGAAGCTCGCGACGCTATGAATCGGTATATAATTAAGAAATAAGTTAAGATAGAGTTTTTTAGCCAGCATTTTAAGAACGCTGTACGAAGCAATTAGCCCGCCTCGGAAATTGAATGTTTGCGTTTCACAGATTAGTAATTAAGTTGATGTTCTTTTCATTGGTCGTGACCAGTGATGCCACACAGGTTTAGTAGATATTAATTAAAGTTTCATCGTGTTTGTGGTATTCTGTCTGTTACTGGCGCGGTTGGGCCGATGGCTCTGAAATTTACCAATAAAACTTTAATATATTTCACATGTATGTTATTGCGCATCATGGCACTATTGAATTAAAAAGCCATTATAAATGGAAACAAAATTACGACTCGGAAAGGACTTGAACTGGCATCCAAAGCGTTCCGCGCTGTTGCTTTAAACTAGTGTTCCCCAAACTTGACATGTTTTTTCATGTTGGGTTCCCTACTTACCTGATATTGTTTCCTGTAAATTTCTAACTGTAGTGAAGTTTAGTGTTAAAAGTGTTAATTTAAAGTAAAAACACATTTCGGATGGAAAATCGCGGATTTATTTGAACTATTTAAAGAAGAATTACGATTTCATTTTACCAATTAAATTTAAAAGCTTTTTTTTGCCAAAAAATTTGGGTGTTTACCCCCCCCCGTGGTTTCCTTCTTTTTTTTTTTTTTTTTTTTTTTTTTTTTTTTTTTTTTTGGTTTTTTTTTTTTTTCCCCCTTTTTTTTTTTTTTTTTTTTTTTTTTCTTTTTTTTTTTTTTTTTTTTTTTTTTTTTTTTTTTTTTTTTTTTTTTTACTACCCCCCCCCCCCCCCCCCCCCCCCCCCTTTTTTTTTTTTTTCTTTTTTTTTTTTTTTTTTTTTTGGGGCCCCCCCCTTTTTTTTTTTTTTTTTTTTTTTTTTTTTTTTTTTTTTTTTTTTTTTTTTTTTTTTTTTTTTTTTTTTTTGTTGGGGCCCCCCCCCCCCCCCCCCCCCCCCCCCCCCCCCCCCCCCCCCCCCCCCCCCCCCCCCCCCCGCCAAATCCATATTTCCCATGATTTCTTTGTTCCTATTGTTCGCAGCGTGACCGCGTTTTAAAGCCTTCCTTAATGTATATATCCTCTAACCGAAGAATTTTTCAATTCCCATCAATAGTTCCTGAAATTAGCACATTCAAACAAACTCTTCAGCTTTATAGTATCAGTATAGTTTTAACGACCAACGATTTGAATATAATTTGAATTGAACACTTTTGCCACTATTTCTTATCCCCTCCTTGATGACGTCATCTCAGTATCCCTCTAACTATAGATAAAGAACAAACATGTCCTTCTGTATTCGTTGCCATGGCCGTTTATTGGCATTAATATGTACAAAACCCGATTCGTCCACACATCGTTACCAACATACAATCAATTAGCAATAACCGAGTGGGTCGTCATCGGGCATAAATTCAATTAGAGGCCGGAGCCAAGCGTTCGGCCGTGCCTGATAGCTACAGAGACGACTTTATGGAATAATTGATTGGACCCGAAACCCCGGGATGAAACCTTTCCCAAATACCTCATTAATGCCGACCTAAGTGATGTTTAACCTTTGTTTCGCCACAAATATCGGAATCCCTGTATATTGGCCACTGTGGTGACTGCTATAGGGTAATCTTGTTAATAGAATCTATACTAATCTTATAAGGCTGAAGAGTATGTTTGAACACGCTAAACTCAGGAACGGCTGGAGAGAATTATAAGATTCCTTATGTATTCCTTGGAACAATTAACGAAGAAGGCTTAATGCTATATAACATCAGGCTGTGAGCAATAGGTTTGACGAAACCGTGGGAAATGCGTAAAAACGGGGAAAATTATTCATCTTTAAGAGGATCCGAGAGGAGAATAAAAGAATTTTCGATGGTTTTACTATTTGGAAGGCTTAACCAAATGTATTTAGCTTATACATTTTGTTAAGCCTTCCAAATGTAAATAAATAGATGGTTAAATTTCTAGTCAAGTTAGTAGTGAGAAGTAATGGATATTGATGAAATAAAACACCTTTTACAATTTAAAAATCGAAGATAAATTGAAAAAAAATTGGACTCGAATTGAGCTACCGAGTCCTTAGGAAGTCCTAGGACTCGGTAGCTCAATTGGTAGAGCAACAACACGGAACGCTCACGATGCCCGTTCAAGTCCTACCTGAATCGAAAGTTTTTTCAATTTATTTTCGACTTTTAAATTATATAGTGCCTTCATGTGCAATAACATGTGAAAATATTAAAGTTTTCAAACACCTTTAACAATTTAAAACGCGAAATACATTGGTTAATTTTTTTTATATACACACAAGTTTCACATATTTAATACACATCTATTAAAACTAAATTCTATACAAACATCACTAGTACTAGAGTGATAACAAGATTCCCCTATTTTAAGCACGATAAACATAAGGTCTATATTCTTTCTTTCATTTCCGTATCTTATAGCAGTCGTATTCATTTGAAAACGTGTAATCCACAGACGACACTTAATGTGTCTATTGAAAGGAGGGCATTTCGATTCTTCTAAATTCTCTTGTCATAATAAAACCATAAATAACGAAGCCTTCTAAGACCAGCAGTTGCAGATTAGTGCCTTGACATTCCCTAGAACAAAATCATCCCAGCGCACTTTATTTATTTATGGAGATTATTATCGTGCGTAATAATTCACTAAGTTTTCAATTGCATAATGATAGCAGCTACCACCGGCCGCGGCCGCTCTGGGCGGACGTCCAGATAATCTCCAGCACTATTATTAAATGGAGGGCTGTCAGTGGTCTGCCGTTCTCAGGGATTGGAAACTACCAGTGATTATTGCTCGAGTAAACACTGCGCTTGATTGTTTCGTTAAATTTTAGATTTCTCATTTAGAAGTACTTTTATTAGATTACTATTTTTAATGAATTAAAATTGTAAAGCCATAGGTCTACTGTATACAATGAACGCGGGTATTACAAATTTAAATCAAACACTTTAACGGTTTAAAACGCGATGTATTATAGTTAAACTTATTTAGAAAAACCTTTCCAAATAAGCTTAAATAATAAACAACGCGTTTTACCGTTAAAGTGTTTTATTTAAACTGTAGGTGTAATATTTCTTGAATATTATATAACTAATGATTTTTTTACACATCTATTTTAACTACCGATTCAATTTATTAACGTAACAATCCTTATTTGTAGTTGGTATAAAGTGGTTAACTTGAAACTATGTAAATATAACAATTTCAATATTATTAAACTAATATTAGATATTTTTGGCTCATACATATTGTCCATTTACTTTTCTTACATTTAACGTTTAAAAAATACTTTTCTGCAGTATACGTAAGAATTTCAATTTAAATAAAACCTTAAACCATGCATTGTTATCTAATTGCTTAACGTTACGTTTACGTTTTAAATTAACCAATTATTAAATACTGTCTATAGTTTACGCGAGTAGTACACATTTAAATAAAACACTTTGACGGTTTAAAGCGCGACACACGTCAGGCCGAAGTTAATAGTCATTTTCAAATAAGTTCAAACTAATATATCGCGTTTTAAACCGTTAAAGTGTTTTTTTAAATAAACAATTATTAAAAAAAATCAATCTATTCCGTATTAGATATTAGATAGTCTAGAACAAAAACAACTTTTCTCCACTCGTCGCAATTAAGTTCGCATTACGGTATTAAGCTAGAACAATAATAATTAGCGATTCACGACGGAAACACACATGTTCCTCTAGGATAATTAAGTCACGTTTGACCACAATCGCACGAGTGCTGAGAAAATAAAACAGACAGGAAGGTAGCAATTGAATGATGCATAGCGATTCACACAATCTGTAACTACTCAGTGGCGGCATCGTTTGTGACGTACTACGCAAATCTCTTCATAGAAGTCTTTTTACATCGACAGAGGACAAGCTTCGGTTCACTTGATGGAAGGTTAAATCTCTGAGCCATATAACATCTGAATTCTGAAAATACACTCATCGACGTAATCTGACATTGGATAGTCGGAAATCCACAGACTGAAATATATACCCAGATTTACTTGAACCCAGAACTTTTTGAACAAGGACCATAATATTTTTTCTAATCGATTATTGTTCGTTACATATAATAGAAAAGGTTATCTCTTTTAAAACCCCCTTTCAAATATGTACTAATTCCAATACCGAAAAGTCTTACCGACTTTTTCTTCTGGACTATTTGAAATTGAATTTACTCGTGTAAAACGCTCGACGCGTTAGTAGTGTCCAAAATAGAACAATTTTTTGTTCCTATTACAGTCTGACAAGTCACGATTGCGTGCAGCCTACCAGCTATTTCCTCTACAAGCCTCTGATGATGATGACGCTAATTTTTGAATGTTCCACACGAAAACAATTGTCAAAGAAAAACGTAATGCGAGCAGGAAGCACAGAATATCGAATCTACCAAACACTATTAACGGTTCGTAAGTGAAGCCGCCATGACTACTTCAAATTGGAGTAGTTCTACATCAAAGTCTACCCTCTTTTATCGACTTTAGTATCCGTCAAAGTAATTCTAGTATTTTTATTGTTATTTTATGTATTTAGTACTTAATAATACTTAGGATTTGGTAATGCAATAGTGCACTATTTTCCTTCTCGACGTTTCTCTTTTCAGTCGCCTTCTGGTTCGTTCAGTAGTCTGTGGCAGGAAGTTATTACATAGGTGCCTCAAAATTGTTTTAAAATCCACTTGAATGTCACAGGCCAATTTTCCACTAGTTGATTTCGGCCACACACAGACAAGTTTGTATAAGGAGCTAATAACTATTATCTGAATTGGTAAGTGGAGTGCGTCAGTGGAAATTATGATTAATATCAGTTTAACGGTATCGCCGAGAGACTAGCGACCTCTGTCTTTCCGTTCTTAAAACGGTTTAATATTAACAATTAAGCGATTCTAATCTCTGATGCGATGATTGCTATGATGGATATGGCTTGGCTTCAACGTGTGATTGTTTTACGAAATCGTTTCACGTCTGACAAATTGGAAGAATATAACGTGTTTTATTAACTACAATTTTTATATCAACAGTTCACTATAGCACTTAGTCAATAGAGATCTTATTTTTATTTTAGTCTCTAAAGTCTGGACTATAAAATCTAGTCTGTATCGGTATGTCTTGTCAACTAATTGTCTGCCTCATAAATTTTAATATAAAAATCCTGCGTAAGCCGTACCATCATACTGCCGTCTTTAAGTACACTTCTTAATTAGTAATCTATAGTTAAATATTATCACAAATTATTATAAAATTAAAACTATTTAATACATATATTTTTAGTTTACTAGATAACCTGGCAGGTTCTTTTTCCATATGAAGTATTTCGACGAAATGATACTAACGTAAAATTATATACTTAAAACAGAAGACTTTACTTTAGATAATTACAGATGAATGATTGTTTTATATTTACTTTTATTGGTACGATCGGAAATGATCCAAGTTAGCGCAACAGAATCCCTCAAAGATGATTTTTTTTTATTATCCCCGATTTTCCACATTTCCTACTGTTTCTACGCTCCTATAAAGCCTTCCTCGATATATGGTCCAACCAACACAAAATATAATTTGTCAATTCTAAACAGTAAGAGATTAGTACATTCAAACAAACAATACAATATTAGTTTAAAAATAAAATAGCTCCTTCGTCAAATGTATGTACAAAAATGGCTGTCATCCGAACACAATAACATTCTTAACTTCGTGACGAAGTTGCCCATTCCAGAGGACTGAATATGGACGTCCCACTTATCAAAATCTATTCAGGATCAATTAGCTCTGACAGAGGTTGTCATCTGTAAACAGAGTCGGTCGCAAGTCACTCCTTAATGGTGTAAGTTCGTTTTATTTGATTGAGACAATCGATTTTAAATTTAATAACACTCAAGAGACAAAATTAATTATTTTATTTATTATTGCTTTACTATTTATAAAACACACCACATAAAATACATATTAATGAGGAAAAGTCTTATGTACTGACTTATAAATAAAGGCGGCCTTATCGCTAAGTTGCGATCTCTTCCAGGCAACCTGAGGAATTATTTCTTTTTAAACCAGGAAGAGAATAAAATTAAAGCTTATATATAAGAGATTCTTGAATTATTCAATTTGAAAAAATGCTTTTACTTCCATATAATATATTGTCCCAATAGAAGATTTACGATCAAGTTTTTCAAAATTATTTTTTATATGAGTTGTATGTAGTGACTTAGTATTTAAGATATTCAAATTTTAATTTTAATTACCCCCCTTTTTGTAAAGCAATTTAATAGCTAATATTAATATTGTATTCATAAAGTAAATAAAAAAGAGAATACATACCACCAAGACAAAAAATGCCCACTAGAAAAATATTTTTTATAGGTTATCTCCTAAATACTATCTGTAGTTTACGCGAGTAGTACGCATTACAATAAAACAATAAGTTAGCTAATATACATATATTGCGTTTTAAACCGTTAAAGTTTTAGATATAAGTTATAAAGTATTCAAAAATTGACTCGCGTTCATATTGATAATAAAATAAGAAATTAATATAATATTTATATTAACCAGCCAGAAAAGTATTTATATATACATTTTATAAGGCCTACACTTATGGTTAAAACTTGTACATATGGAACCAGTAGTTGCTAGGCATCAGCGCGAAATTTATTTTAGACCATACACTGATATAAATTACGCAATTAAACATCGCAGTGAAATTATGAGAAATAAAACTATTTTCAGCCACCTCCATCATTACGATCCTTCCACAAATTAATTTGAAGACGACGTACTCTCGAAAATAATATCTCTTTCTTGGAATATTCGCTGATCAAAGACACTCCACATTTAGATGACAACTCAAATGCTGCCAAGGAATGTAAAGAATCACTTATCCTGAAAGAAATAATTGCCCAGTGTTGATACCTAACGATTTCTATGGAATATGTCTGCTTTTAGACAACAAAAAAGATTATTTGTATTTAATTAAACCACTTTAACGGTTTAAAACGCGATATACAGTAGTTAAATTTGTGGTCACGGGGAGTATTTGCGTTTATCATTCTCTAGAAGAATTATTTACATATAAATACAGTAAATAGTTACAAATGCCTGTCATTCTTTTGAGTCACGACTAAACCTTGTTTATTTTTAATTAAAAGCACTCACATTCTTCTCCTTTAATTAAATCTTTACTTTTAAAAGTTACACCCAAATTTGGCTTCCTTCTTCGTATCTGTTCTATATTACCAAACGTCATCTTGACAATTTAATAAGCCCAGAGCTTGCGCAGTTGTTGGCTTTTTTAATATCCCCGGGGGTCTATTTGTCTTTGATACATAGAGTGTTCGTAGCAGGTGTTTCATGTAATTTCCTCTTATCAATGGTAATTTCTTGAGTTTCAATCGCATCCGTTTTAGTTTATCTATTTATAAAAATAGATATTTATTTTAAAAAATCGTAATGTGTATCACAGAGTGTGTTTTAACCGCTTAGCTTAGTCATACATCACTTTATCTAGCATACGAAAGATCCTGCTTACCAATTTTGTTGATCCAAAGTTTTTCGTTTGAAAACTTTATTATTTTTTTTACATGTTATTGCATATGAAGGCACTATATAATTTAAAATTCGACAATAAATTGAAAAAAAAATCGACTCGGGCAGGACTCGAACCGGCATCGTCAGTGTTCCGTGCTGTTGCTCTACCAATTGTGCTACCGGTTCAAGTCCTGCCCGAGTCGAAATTTTTTTCAATTTTTAAATTAAAAGTTTTTCGGTCGGTAAGGACACGCAAGAATTACTTTTCTTACAATCGCAATAATCACTAAAAAAATATGGAAATATTATTTACTACGTGTGGGGAGGTAAAAAATTCTCAAATAATATTTAAAAATTAAGAACTAAGACTTAAACTTTTATATAAAACACTTAAACGGTTTAAAACGCGATATATTAGTTAAACTTATTTGATAACTATTGTATCACTTCTACAAGAATTGACCCCGTCGTTTAAATACAAAAGCGTCCCAACGTAAAATCCGAGTGTGACACAAGAAAAAAAGTTTTGTTCTAACGCGTACGTGTACAAGCGCCGCAGATAAAAACATTACGGGACGCTCACAATAAATACACATTAATGTCTTGGAGGATTCTGGTTTACATTCCGTGCGCCCGAAGCCTCGGACTGCGGTTTTCGTTCGGGCCAGTTTAAAAGGCAGTGTTGCCATATGTTAGCCATTGTCCGTACCATGCACGGGATTTGAATGGTCGAAAAATAATGCGAATGGGTGCGTGTGCAGATATTTTAGCAACGATATATATTAATAGGAATCAAGTAGTAAATAGTAACAGTCTAAATAGAAAGTTAAGGAAAAGGAGAGGAGTTTTTTTAAAACCACCAGATTCAAACCCTGGTAGGCAACAAAGATCATTTAAAAATATAGTAGGTATATTTCCCTACAATTAGGTGCTTTTTATTGGAACAATGTTTGTAAATAAAAAAAACTTAAGCGACATGCAATAAGTCAATTGCCCAAGGGGTTAATCCTCAAAAAGCATAGAATAATACATTTTTACATCTTAAGAATATTTGTACGAAATTTTATTTTCTTGTGTATGGCAACACCGTTAAAAGCGCCCGCTAGAAGCACGCAATTACAAGCGCCCCTGCACAATCAATATTTACGATACAAATACACGACAACACTACATCGCCGCTCCAACATCACTTACATATCATTCGTTTTCTTATTCAGCAATCATTACACACAATAATTTGATCGGTACACAACATTAACTCTCTCAGAGTTAGGGCTTTCGTCCATGTCCGCGCATAAATGCACCATCCAACTTAATGATATTGCGATGCATTATCGTTTCACTCGTTTAAACTCATTCATTTCGTTATCCGATGCAATTATTAAATTAAATAACATGACCGTTGACTTTGAATTAATAAGCGCATTTATCATGCCTGTCGTAAGCTTTGAACTTGTTTTTACCGTTTATTTAATCGTCCAACAATTTCATTTATACTCTGTGTTTATCCTGAGCTTTTATAATATACACCCACAGGCTATGTAATAACTAAATAACTTAACATAAATCTGTTCGAATAATAATTTGAAATAAGAACACGACTGCATCTGGTTGCCAAGAAGCGATAAAAAAAAACTATAATTGACATTACACTAATTTCCCGCCAAATAAATAAGGGCTGCGCGCAAATATTTTAACGAGAGCACAGATAATAAAAGCACGTAGATATCTACATCGCGCGAGCAACAATGCTGATCGGAGTCGATTCGAACAATCGCTATTCGATTCAATGCGTATGTCAGAGTTAAAGCATGAAAAAACAAAACCCGCTGAAGTAACCAGTTATTACACTAATCGTTGCGATATAATTCCCGAGTCAACTTAAACACAGGCTCGCTGCGGATCGAAATGCAAACATGGCGGCCGCTTTGAGTTCAATCGCGCCAGAAAATACATGCGGCTTCCTTGGTACGAATTCCTTCTTAATAACCTACTATTGTTTCGATATGTAATACGGACTACTATAAATAGTAACATCTACTGTTTGAACGCTAATATCCTTGCATATACAATCTATATTTTGCTTAAGAAGTGTGTTTTTTTATTAAACAAAAAATAGTAACCCAGTATCTTCTAACACTGTAATTACCTGGGTTTAGTTTGAGCTCCATTAAATGTTCACTAAAAAGTCTCAGGAGATATACCTAAGTATATAAAAATGTACAATGGAGTGGTTTCCATAGATTATTATTTTCCATTCCTGACAGACTGGCCACTTCTAAAAAAAGTTTTAATATCACTTAAATAATAAAAAAACCCGGAGCACTCTAATCCCATTTAATATTGATCCCAACGACTGCCTTCCTCTAAAAATAGTTTATAATAATTACGCGCCCAATGATTCTCATCTTCTTTATTATTGAAATTTTATACTCCTATAATTGTTATTGCGCTTTTGATATTGAATATCTAAGCCTTATGAAGCACCTATCAATGTCGAATAGTATTTTTTTAATTCATTTAATAGGAAGTTGAATGGAATGTATTAGAGGAATCTTTTTGAGTTGTAAAACTTCTCCGTACTGCCTGTATGAAAAATCTATTTTCCCCGATCGTCGGTTAATCATTCGACTCTACATAGTATAGGTATATTAAGTTTAACAATTAGGAAAGATCTAGAAGTAGGGAAGTTTATCGAAAAATAATATGATAAAACACTGTCTGTAGTTTACAGAAGTAGTACACATTCAAATAAAACACTTTAACGGTTTATAATTATAACGCGATATGTATTATCGTTATTAATCACGGCTGCTGCAAAGCATCCAAACGTCGGACCGTAGTTACAATAATTTTTAAAAGAAATGTTTTATTTAAAAGGATATGATAGACATCAATACTTTCAGTCAGTAGCCGGTCCTTATCATTTATCGTTACAAAAATTTAATCCGTTTAAAATATACCTTTACTAAAAAGTTGTCAAAAACCCAGCTACAGATAAAGCAGCCATTAAACGCTCTCACGACATTAAGTACTTTAAGTTAACCTGTTTATTAAGTTTATGGGCATATCCTTAAGTTAATAAAATCGATACGAGATCATTACTTTCCACCAGCGTCCCACGTATCACGAAGTTTTATTAATTTGCCAATTGTTCTGTTCCATGTATAGTAAAATTGGTTAGATAAAGGTCCGACCTCCAAGCTCCGATGATAGTAAACGATAATACGAGGTAATTAAGTCCAAGATATTTTAAAGGGATTCTATTATAGTATAATGAAATAATATCATCCCAAGTTATGGTTTACTAAATCAACAGGTTTTAGTAAAAAAACCTTTAAAGTCAATATAACTATATTCGGACGTTATTACCTTTAGTACAGGATTTAAAACATAGAGGCGCTATGGCTCAATGGTTAAACACTTAACCGGCAAAGCTAAGGCATAATAAATAGTTATACGGACTCAAAAATGTGTCCATGGCTCTGTTAGGGAAAAAGAAAGCAATTTAATTTTTAGATATATTTTTTCCTTAACATATAGATTGATTATTTTTCGGGCATCAACGATATTAAAGAAAATTATTTTTTAGGTAGAGTATTTTGACTTTTAATTTTATTAGTTTGTAAGACATGTTGAAAAAAGTCAGACTGAGTTTCTTGGGTGTTCTTTTCGGATTTTATAATTTTACAGAGAATTAAGTATATTTTATTTTATTTAAATTAATTTTGATATTAGAGAAAAAAAATTAATTTAACTAAGGTACGGATCCTGTAGATAGAAAATCGTAGATTCTTAAAGTAGATAGTCTCTAGCAATAGATATATCAAACCGATAACTGCATATCGTCGCATTGAGTTGCATAAAAATTACGCCTTCCTCAATTAACATCAAGTAAAGATTTCCCAGACTAGATTTCATTAAGATTTACCCCGTATCAAGGTATTCATTTATCGCATCTTGGCTGAACGATATATTTTCCAGATACATTGCACGATTTATTTGTACAATCTTAATGATAGACCGATATGGATAGCTTTTAGTATACGCAAAGCAAAACTAATGGCCCCCAATAGAAGCTACATAATAAAAAAACTACAGAAAATATAGTTTAAAAAAGACCCTAAATTTACATCTAATAATCACAAATAAGTGTTCTAAAACAAACTAGAAGCTAGGATGTTATTTTCATTTGTAAACTTTTTTAAATAATAGAAATAAAATAATAAAAAACATACAAGTATATTGTGTTTACTATAAAATGAAGTTTTTATTTCTACTAAAATTAGCGCCCTCTTGTTTAGTGTTTCATAAACAGAAACGTTTCCTGAAAACTGAACGGTCTGGAATTGTACTCGCCTGCTCAATATCAAGATTTCAAAGACAAAAGCACTGGATTATTAATGTGAACATGATTCAAATCTGCCAGACGCTATTTATGATGAATCAATTAATATTTTAATTCGATTCTAGATTATAGTAGTTGAAGAAGAAAACATTTGCGACATACAAGAATTATTACATTGGATCGCCAGGTTATGTTTATAAATGTTCAACCCTAAAGTACAAAATAATTACTTACTCGGCTGGAGTAGCGAGCCAAAGTGCATTGTGATCTAAAAGAGAACGTTACTCTTGTAAATCCTGGTCACAGTTCTTTCACGTGTAGCTTCACGACGTCTTTCTACGATCAACCTAGAGATATTTCTATAGACGTCTTCTTGACAATTCGGTGCCCTCGAAGTTTCAGGAAAGAGTTATAGCTGGAGCTCCTCCTTCTCCATTAAGCATGATAATAACAGCTTATCATTAACTTACGTGATGAATATAGGTTCATACATTTGCACATAAAGTGCAATTCGCCAATCTAAAATACAGGTGCACCACCTATCGTATTACTGACCATTGTGAACCACGATCGAACTTTTCCGGTCTCAACATGCGCACGCCCATCGCCCTTTGATGCAATAATTGGCCTCCGCAATTCAATGTCATCCAAACAACACAAAAAGGCACCCAGAAAACTCCCAAACGTCTGTACATCCGTTTCAATTGATGTACGTGTAACGCGATATTTTTGTTAGTGATTTGTATTTTGTGCGCAGATGGGTGGCTTATGAAACAGGAAATCTCCAACTTGCTACTTCTCTTCCTTTGCGATTTCGGATATCGTATTACCTACTGTTTGTTTTGGAATAGATGGGTATTGTGTTTCTTAAAGTTATGGTAATAGGGTATCGTTTCGCTTATACTTTCCTGTTAGATTCGTGGAACCGTATCTTAGTCGGTTTTGTTACACTACAAATCGCTTTTGAATTGTTTTGGTGGTATAACTGCACCTTAGCCTATAAAGTAGTCATTTTAAACACTGTCTGTAGTTTACGCGAGTAGTACACATATAAATAAAAAACACTCTAACGGTTTAAAACGTGAAATATATTAGTTAAACTAGTTTGACAATTATTTTAATTACGAGGAGACACCTGTGATCACAGCTGTTGCAAAGCATCTGAAATGTCGCCGTAGTTCAAATAATTTGTAATTAAGTGTAAATAATATATTTTGTATTTTAAACCGTTATAGTGTTTTATCTTAATAGATTGGCCTACGAGCTAAGTAATTATAACTTAAATGGTCTGTATAATCCTTATAACATAAAAGAAAATCGAACTAAATTTGACATTAAAAAAAAACAAATGTAAGTCAAATCTGAAAGATTCAACTAGGATATTAAAAAAATCTAAGTAGGTATATAAAATCTTCATGTACATAAATTTTTATAAGATTAATATTAGCTTTATAGAGCGGTTTAAAATCAAAAATTAACGTAATTCTAAAATTACGGGGACCCCACTCCCATACTCTGTCAACTTAAAAACAATTTGTTCTACTAAGCTACTATTTGTTTAACGGTAAATCCACTGTCTCAAGTCACCGTTCAGGTAGGGAAGTAGTTTTTTCTCGAAACGTGAGGGCTCGAGACGTGGCAGGATTATTATTGTAACATCTGCGATCGTAACTCTAACTAGATACTAATAGATAACCGCGGATGCTTTTTATGCGCGTGAGTTTTTTAATCTATTGTTCGGATGTCAGACCAAATGCTGCTTATAAGGGTGCTCAAAGCTGGGGCGATACGAACATTTGCACCAACAATAACAAATGAATGATGTAGGTCGCACTTGTGACCACTTGTTTTTAATTGAATCTTTTAGTATCAACAAGTGTGCTGTATTCGTTTTTAACTACTGACCTATTGTACCTATATAGGAAACTAGACCTCATATTATGTCCCTTAGTAGCTACTATGTTATGCTTTAAAAGCTTTGAAAAGATACACCAAGATAATAAACTTTAGTGTTTGGTCAAAGAAAACCTAAAAGAACTAACTAACCAACTAATAAACCTAACCTAACTTGATAGATACGAGTACATTACACTCGTAGAACAAAGGGGGATAAGTCTAGTAGTTTTTTTTTAATTTTTTATACTCGCTTAAGATTTTTATTTATTATACTAGTGATAGTTTCACGTATACTCTATATTACGTAAGTACGTGACAACGGCTGCTGCAAAGCATTCGAAACGTCGGTTAAACATGTTTTACTAATATATGGCGTTTTAAACCGTTAAAGTGTTTTATTTAAATAGAGTGAATTTTCATAAAACATCTCAAACAAATAGTTAGTTCTAAATGAAGCCACCTATCCCTTACTCTTGTTTTTACAAATTAAAATAACTGGCCCGTCTGCCCTGGTTAACAAGCGTATTATACATCGCATGCCTTGCATTGTAAAATAATACCATCTACTCGTTCCTCATTATACCGTATGTATGTAAAGCTTCTACGAAATGAAAATAATATAGGACGCTGATGTGTTTTGTTTTTAAGAGCATTCAATATTCTAGAGTTATTTACTTATGTATGCTTTTTATTTTAAAAGAAAAATAATGTTATAATCTACCTTTTTTATGTTAGTTACCAAATTTAAGATACCACAGATAAAAAACCCGTAAAGTTTACTCGCGTTTCGATTTCATTCTATGGATTTTTGAATATCGAAAACCAAAATAGGCTGACTACGCATCTTATTGAGACGTTATATAACCGGGGTATTTCATCTGCCATCAAGTGAACAGCAAGTAAACAGTAAACAATATAGTTTTATCTCTATAGGATATTTCCATTGCTTTTTGTAAAGTATGAACGATTATAAATAACCTATTTTAGATTACAAAAACAATTTAACTTAAAATTTTACATGATATATGATAGCTTTATATAATTTTTTTTTGTTATATGATGCAATACTTTGCAATTCTAAGAAATATATATAATCATATGTTATTTGAGCCACAAAGGGAACTAAAATTATCAACTACCTGTAGCTTACGCGAGTAGTACACGTTTAAATACAACATTAACGGTTTAAAACGCAATATATATTAATTAAACTCATCGAATGCTTATAAACCGCACTCATAATGCAATAGCTACTTTAACGTCAATTAAATAAAGAAAAACATTCGTAAAGGATACGCCCCTCTCCAAATAACAGCTAATTACGTAGTGCGGGAACCACGAAATAAAAAGAGCTAGCAATATACGGGACATTGTGTCGGCAACATTAAAGGGACCTAATTGAAGACCTCTAGAGGATAAACGAATCTCATGATAATCCATTCATAAGAGAAAGTAGATTATTGAATTTTTATCACGTACTTAATAACTCCAATAATATTGTCAGTAGTTTACGAGATTCATTTAAATAAAACATTTCCAGCTGTTCAAAACGTGAAAAATATAAGTTGACATAATTACAAACTAGAGTGAAAGGATAGGCTTCATTCGAAACAATTTATTCAAGATATGAAACAATGAACGGTATTTAAATCAAACACTTTGAACAGTTTAAAACGAGTAATATATTAATTGACGTATTTACAATTTCTTTTTAACGCCCGGCCCGACGTTTCGGAAGATTTGCGGTCACGGCTTGTTTAAATGAATTGGGTCTAAAATTAAACTCCTGGCTGATAAGCTTTAAACAATATTAACGCTTCATCATCAATGGCTGTACAAAGCATAGGTTTAGACAATCAAAAATGTATAGTACCATAGCAATGCCTAAAATTGCGTTCATAAATGAAATTCAAATAAAAACATTATTGCTGAAAAACCATTCGCTTAAAAGTGGCTCCATCTATTTTAAATATTTTACTATTTTTAGCTTAAAGTTAGCGATAAAGCACTTCAAAACATCATCGCTTTTAAAACTCTACATTTTTTAAATATTTAACGTGAAAGTTATTTAAGTGCAATAAACCGAGCGAAAATAAACCTGAAATAACATTTAAGCCAAAAGCATTTTTAACATAATTCTACTTAACTTCAGGCTGTATTTACGCGAGTATTATTTTGTGGATTAAAGTCATCGAATTCGACGGATTAAAGCGATATCATTTCTTTTCATTTAACAGTTCTTAAATCTTGGGTTATCTGCAAGAACTCGCTTGTTAGCAATAAGGCCGCACATTGCACTCTATGCTACCATATACTTACGTATTTATCATATTATGATTTTAGTGCAATAGAGAATCAATAAATAAATAATATTATATATCAAATATAATCTGTATTCATTCAATGAAGTTAAACTAAAATATGAATAGCATATCCATCGCTCTTTCTCTCTCTCCCTCTGTAATTTGGGGGGTGGATTTAACGAACTCCCAAACTAGGTATTATATTATTAAGCGGAGTGTACACACTCTAATCACCATATTCAATTGTACCCACTTTTTGTGACAAGTGCAACCCTCCTTTGTTCGCATATGTCGGACATTTAATACGAAACTATGCGGTTTTATTTGTGCATCTATTGATTTATAGATATTTAACAAAAGACCGTGGTTCACATATGGTCGTTTTATACAATTACCTGATTTGAAGCTTGTATATAAAATACCTTCTTATTATTTTGTTGATCGGTCAGATTTTATATGCCTTTAATACGTGGTTTAAAGATAAAGAAGTAATTTTTCATTAAATAATCCAGGGCTTAAATTTATAACCTAAAGTTAAAATTAACATAGATTAGAATAGCCAATTAGTACTATAATTGTACCGTAACATATTTAGACCTGTAGTTTACGCTAATAGTTCACATTATAAAATACTTTTAACGGTTTTAAACACAAAATATATTTATTTATTAAAACCAAGCTTTTATTAACATTTACAAACAAAACATTTTCAGGGATTTAAAATACGAAAAATATTAGTTAGCGCACTGATTAGACTGATAGATTACTGTTTGAAAATTATATTAAACTTCAGCCCGACGTTTCGGATGCTTTGCAGCAGCCGTGATCATGTGGAGACCCGACGAAATGTCAGGCCAAAGTTTAAAATAATTTTCAAATAAGTTTAACTAATATATATCGCGTTTTAAACCGTTAAAGTATTTTATTTATAATAATAATAATAATTTATTTTGCAGATCATAAATCCATTTCTTAAAATTAATTAATTCTAATGTGTGTTCGTTATTTTAACTACGATACGACGTTTCAGATGCTAAAATATTTCGCGTATTAATTAGTTAATAGTGTTTTGTTATATCATTGGATTTGGTTCATTTATTTAAAAATAAAAAATGCTTTAATTTTATCCATTGTGTATTTTACTCAAACAATATCCGTTTCGCACAAACTTTGACCTTAACTAAATGCTAAAATGTTGTCGGGTTAATAGTTTAATACCGACCTAAAATTATATTAGGTTAGCCCCTCATTTGCGTGAAGCCAAACCCATCGATACTGGTGTAACCTTACAGAGGGATCATTGTGCGCGCAGTTTTGAGAAAAATCGATATTTTATTAGTATTTAGGGCGGACTACAAGTTATTCGAGTACTTTGACTCTTAAGTAAAAGGTAATACCTATATGGACAGCGATTACGTCGAAAGAAATAACTAGTCCCCAACATCGGGCTTTGGACAAAGATATTTCTGTAACAACAAAGTAATTCTGAAATACTAAAGTTTATACAAAGCCATCATGTGCAATAACATGTGAAAAATTATGAAGTAATTCTGACTGCCTTCGTTAACCAATATTAAATCTCTATTTAATTAAGTATGAGAGAGTTTGCATACCAAAATATAACAAATAGGGCACAGAATATATATGCGAAAATCAAAATCCCGTTTCCCCTCGTGGGACATAAAAGGAACACATTTGTTTAAATAAAACACTTTAACGGTTTAAAACGCGTTATATTTTAGTTAAACTTTTTTGAGAATTATTTTTAACTACGGCCCGACGTTTCGGACGCTTTGACCGTTAAATTGTCTTGTTGTGTACTACTTACGTAAATTACATACAGTATTTAATTATTTGTATTCTCAAAGCCTGAGACAGCCAGTCTCCCCGTGACCGTTTTAAACCGTTAATGTGTTTTATTTAAATGTGTACTACTCGCGTAAACTACAGACAGTATTGAATGCATTTGCGGCTAACTACTCGCTTTTATCCACTGGCAAGTAGTTGATCAGACTTCTGTGCCCTGCTCGACCGAAATAATTTATTGTTTCCCAGGGATTCAAATCCTGGCGCTTACCCCAATCTTTGGCAAAACGCTTAACGATTTATCTACAGAGGCGCCAGTATGCCATCTACTTGGAAGTAAATAATAACGATAAGTGAACCATATTTTAATCACATAGTTAGATCAGCTTTTTGTGTTTTCCTGATAGAAGAAGTAATTACTGGGATATGATCATAGGACACTATTTTACTTAACACAATACATTAGAAGAAACAGGGTCCCTTCTTTGTCTCAACACTTTTACTATTTCAAAAATATCGAAATAACGCCCCACATTAGTTACCGGTAAATACATACTATGTTATTTAGAACGTGTAGCATACAAACAGTCCACACTTCACTACGGTATGCGCATATGCGCCTGAACTTAAAGTTTCGACATGACAGATGACATTGGAATGTTAACACTCCCCAAATATTATCTTGCAGCAGTTCTTAGCACATTGCTGGGATTTATCGCAAAATGCACTAAATATCATGTCCTAAGTTGTAAGTTTTCGTCGTATAGAAATGTAAGTGTGTTTTAAAGTTGAAATTAGATTGCGCTAGAGGTGCAATTGGTTATAGCAACAGTACGGAACGCTGACGATGCCGGTTCAAGTCCTGCCCGAGTCGAAATTTGTTTCATTTTTTTTTATTATATAGTGCCTTCATGTGCAATAACATTTAAAAAAGAATATAGTTTTCAAAGGATACATTATACTTTAGTTCATATCTCCAAAATGTGAATAACACAAAAAAACAATCATAACTCACTTTTTTATGTTTAATGTTAGGTAGGTATATAGGTATATACTTATAAATTACCTTAATTACTTTACGAGTTACATATGTATCGAACTATTTATTCTCTTTAAAATATACCTCATAAATGATTAATTCGCGTATTACATTATATAACACGAAAACATGCTAATTAGGACGAGACTTCCTTTATACGCTTTTAGTAAACTTTTATCAGTAACTCAAAACCGCAGATAAAACGCATACTTCTATGAGTAATAGCGCGCAGATGTTCCCAAAAAAACATAGATCAAAAATAGAAATTAAGGGTTAGAATTAGATGCTCGCCCTTTGAAGCCAATAATTAAAAATATACGTTATCTTCAATCTAACCACCCAGGTAACTGCGGTTTGGTGGATGTTATTTTGAACTACCAAATTTATTTGATATAAATACGGTGTTTTTAAGAAAACGCCCTTTAATTTTTTTTTCATAGAGGCGGACAGACATATATATAATAAGGATATGTAATAATGCTCTTTAAATGATCTAAAAAAAGTCCGCGATGCTATAATGTATATCTTTTAAGATTAACTGGCAAGAACGACGGGAAGGTACGCGACCGACGTCGTGGGTAACAGCGATATTTTATAAAGATGTGGAGACGGTTTGCAAAACCAAATTTAGGTCTCCAAAATGACTAATCGCGGACGAAGTCGTGTGTCAGCGACTAGTCCATAATAACACGCCAAATTTAAGTTTAATATCTAATACACAATTTTCGTTTCCTGGATCGGGCTTAATGTTAGTTTGGTATTTGGAGTTAAAATTTGTTTGCTACAGACTGCTAACATGTAACTAGTCGAAAAGCGTAGTGGGTAAGCCCTATAGAAGAAAATACTGTGTGTGTTATAAGATAGAAATTTCGACGTGAACACATTTATGATGTGCTTACAGTCTTTGTAAAATAGGATGTCTATCTTACAAAGACTGTAAATAAGAACTTTATAAGCCAAGATGGTTTGTCTCTCTAGCGAACTCAAATGGCTACAATTATAAGGAAATTGGATGACAATGTTGCTGCCTATAAGGACATGTTATCATATAAAAATCTAATTTTCATCAGAGGAATTAACTTGGGAGTCAAATTGAAATAACACAGCAATAATTGTAACCTTACAAATAAGATTTGGTCAAGAGAACAAATTACACATTATGAAGGTAAAAAATCATCTCCACACCTGAATAATCCTGCAAAATGAGTAAGAGAACCGCACTTTTCAATTAGTTTTTACGATCTCCCGGAATGACATATGAAACCGACACGCAAATGAATAATGACATAAATTATTATATTTCGTTTCGCACAAAGCCCGGTTTACGAGAAAATTACTCAGCGAAATCATGATTATTAGTAAGTAGACATAGGTTTATGGCAGCCGTAATGGGACACCTGTTTATTATCTGTATGAATCTATACTAAATACTGTCTATAGTTTACGCGAGTAGTGCACATTTAAATAAATCACTTTAACGGTTTAAAACGCGATATATTAGTTAAACTTATTTGAAAATGATTTTTAACTTCAGCCCGACGTTTCGGCTTTGCAGTAGTCGTGGTAACGGGGAGACTAAAGATGCCGGCGGGCCGATGTTAAAAATCATTTTCAAATAAGTTTAACTAATATATCGCGTTTGAAACCGTTAAAGTGGTTTATTTAAATGAATCTATACTAGTATTATAAAGCTGAATAGTTTGTTTGAAGGCACTAATCTCAGTAACTACTAGTTTGAATAACTATTTTTGTGTGGGTTAGAAGCTAATATTGAGGAAGGCTTTTGCCAATAAAATCACGCTGCGATCAATAGGAGCGAAGACACAGAGGGAAATGTGGTAAAAATTGAGAAAATAATTCATTGGCCTCCATTGGGTGTAATGCGAAAACGATTCTTCTTTAAATGATCGAAAAAATGATCGCTCCAGTGTCTCGAAAATAACAATTGTACGCGGACGAAGTCGCTGGAACGCTAGTTCATTTACATAACTGTTTTCAGTTTTACACAGAAATAAGGTTTTATCCTGTGTGTTTATGATATTACAAGTTCGGTCCTTGGTCGTAGGCCATACTTTTTTCTGCGCGTTTTGTGCTGTTCAGAAACAGAGAGAATGTAAAGGATAATCAGAATAAGAAAGCCGCAATTCGGATGCCATGCAACGGTTCCTGATCATCAACACAGCACTGTCAATATTACGAAACAGTAATTAAGTTTCTAAAACGGGAAGAATCCCGGGACAAAAAGTTAATGAGAAACAGGAACACATGCGCTACATTCTTCACCTTCAACACGTCCCCTGCGAATTTAAATTTGTAATTCCATGTCCACCAATGACTATGAAATACTTAGTAAAAAAAGACCAAGCTCCACCCATAACGGAAACAGCTGCGAACAAATAATTACGGACGAGCTGCAGAAACGTTCACATACGAAATTCTTATGTGTTACTAGCAGTTGTTCTTATTAAAAATAGTAAAACAAGCCTGGAGAATACGGACACAATATTGTGTCCGTTTTCATTTGAGACCTTTACTTATTAAAACGGACAATAAGCATTTAAATAAAACATTTTTACGGTTTAAAACGCGATATATTAGTTAAACTTATTTGGAAATGATTTTTAACTTCGGACCGACGTTTTGGATGCTTTGCTTTGAGACTAATATATCGCGTTTTAAACCGTTAAAGTGTTTTATTTAAATGTGTACTACTCGCGTAAACTATAGACAGGACAATACGCAGTTCGTCAAACACCTGTGCCGACTAAAACTATGTATTTATTAGGTCTTTTGGTGATTTGCACCCAGGGTCTTTCGTAATCGTGGGTATTACACCCAATGTATGGCCAATAATCGTGGGTTTCATCCCCACCAGGTCCAATACTTTTCTAATTTTTCTGAAACGTGTAGACTTCATCTGAAAATCAGGATGATAAACGGGTGGTAGAAATATCAAACTCTTGCCCGGGTCATGAACCACCGTCCACAGATGCCAAGTCAAGTTTACTCGCACGTCAGCGCATCTTGTGTATATCTCGTATAATATGGCTGGGAGATTTCACCTATCATCAAGTGGAGTCCTTGTCTGTCTCTATGGCACCATCCAGGAGTTTCGGGTTTCTAGAATTCCCTAGTATCCTACTTAAATAAGGAAAATAATATTGTATACCTAGTTTTTATCTATATCAAAATCAGTCCAGTAGTTTCGACCGGACAAATAGGGAAAAATATGTGCGAAACATTCGTTCACTATCACAAATCAATTTGAGACAAAAAGTTTTAACGCCGCTTTGTTATTGGAATTTTTCTGGCTTAAGTTTTTTGCTAATTGTTGCAGGCAATTGAACTTGGTTTGGTGTTCTGAAGCTTAGACTATTATCTATTCAGAAATAAAACACTTTAACTGTTTAAAACGCGATATATATTAATTAAACCTATTTGTATCCGAAACGTCGAAACTAATATATAACGCGTTTTAAACAGTTAAAGTATTTTATTTAAATGTGTACTACTCGCGTAAAATACAGGCATTAATTTGTTTATATGTTTTCATAATATATATCATAGTTTGAGTTATTTTCTTTGACCTTCAATTATAGAGTTTTCTACAATACCTACAAATATCACATTCATACCGAGTTGATCTCTCAGTTAAAGGGTTCCGTAGTAGTACTCTTTTGTAATTTTTAGAGCGACAAAAACTCATTACTATTTTTTTTTGTTTTCGTGTATTTGTTTACTTGATTTTGTTATATCACTGTAAATATATTGCTATTTTACTTGTCGTATTTTCTCTATAATGCAATTAAATCTATATGTTTATGTTTACTTATGTATGTACTTATTTTAAAACCCCCTTTTTTAAAACTCGGAAGAATCGATATTTTTACACCCCTACTCTACTTTATTCTTAAATTACCTAGAGCCTGGCGAAAAATAAACAATTTTTCAATTTAAACATTTTTTTTTTTTTTATCCTTTGGGTACAGAATCATAATTATAACACACTGAACCTGAGTAATATTTATTTTTAACGTGTATGTAGTCCGCTAACATAAATTTTATTTTATTGTAGCAATTATTGGGGTAAAAACCATTTAAATAAGTTTTTATAGATGTTAAAATTGATTTCTTTAATATACATTATTGTAACAACCCAAACGATCTATTAACTTGCGAATCATTTTATCTAAACATGTCATTAATTGATCAACAATCCTAAGTTTTAATTGGTCTTCACTATAATTAAATGATCAAAAGTAATGACCAGTCAATTACTTAATTACAATGCGAGTTTAAGAAATACTAGATAGTCTATACTTGTTTAATACTGTTAAATAATAATAATTATAAATAAATTTTAAAAAGTTTTGTCATTTCACAGGTTTTTAAGATACTTTAATTAATTTAACCCACATTTACTAGTATTATTGTTAATTAATACTTTTCAAAAGCATATTTGTGTTTTGTTTTATATCATTTTACCATCTCTTTTTTACTCTTATTATAGTAGGAATTAGTATTATTTTAATTACTTACTCTCTACTGTACAGAGATGCTTACTTAGGAAGCATTTAAACCAGTAGCATATTATATTCGTTTTTTTTTATTTCAGACACTTCTAAACAGAAAACAAAAACATAAAAGTGATTACTACTCGTTTAGTCATACTGAATTATTTCATAATTAAGTGTCTATGTATATAAATTATATAATATGTTTGTATATTCCTTTCCATTCAATTTTTATCTTAGAAGTGACAAGAGAACGGTACGGTGCTAATAATTCAAGTGTATTTATTCACCTGCTGTCAAAGTTTACCGACCTACATACTAGAAAACGTCTCACTTAAAAGTGTGCATGTTTTCCGAACATTCCAACTTATGACAAGTATCTAATGAATATATTATTTGTTTATAAAGCAATAACGGATTTTTTATGGCCTCAACGTCCTACGCATAGGTTACTAGTTCTTAAATCTACGTACTTTAATATTCTCTCGAGTGTAGCAACCAAAACTATCTTTAAGTAACTTTAAGTTATTCAATACTGAGATAAATTTTATGATTATTTTTATAATATAAAGAATGTCGACTGCTCTTTACTTAGAGGGTATCTTTTCCAAGTTTTTGTTTACAGATTATGAAGCTTCTTTTTGTTTTATAAGTTGCCTCTTTAATGAACAACAAGTCATTAAAGTGTGTTAATATATAAACAAATTAAAATTGAGAGATTAGTAGATACTTGTTTTTTTTGCATACCTCCCTAATAACTCTTATTTTAAAACCGTTTAAGCTTTGTTACTATAACAATAAAAATGTAAATAAATAATTTCGTAAATCTCAATAGCATCACGAATTCAATATGACGTAAGGAATTGACTTGCAAAACTGTTACACAACTGCATCCGAGCAATAAACAAGATAAAATCTCCAAAGTTTGACCGAAAGCTAAAAGACCGTTTATAGGGACATAAACGTTTATGGAATCATAAAGTACGCTATCTATTGTTCGGCGTCCTACGCAGTCGCCCGCGTAACTAATCGAGACATTCTTTTGTCTCCGCCGGACACATAATCAATTGTCACCTCTACTTTAGGTGGGTCTCCACTGTGCGATCTAACAAGCGAGGCGGCCTCAGGTGTTTGCCTTTTAAACCAGCTCTTAAACCGAGACGGAAAGCCGTGACTACGCAAGGCAAGCTTCCTGAGGCTCGTTGAGAATTAATGACAGCTGGCTCTGGGCTGCAGTAACTTCAGGCGAGGCAACGTTTTGACTGAAGATAAAAGGAGTGACGGCGTGTTTCTTGCCAGTTTTTCTTTTTCGGTCTAAGCCCTTCTTTGCGAACTGGTAGTAAATGTAAAGTTACATTCTTAGTTTTATGACTATTGAACCTAGTTACCTACATGAATAAATGATTTTTTACTGTTAAATGTTTTACTGACGTTGATACCCGCGTGGCTGCCTCGCATCAGTGGAGACAAACTTATGGAACAGCTACGTTCTCGATGTCCTATATCCATTTGGAACCGGTTCCTATGGCGTCTCGGAATATCGGGTTGCAAAGAAAAAAGGTGACGAGTGTATATGGGTAATGCCAGCGCAAATAGATGACCCTCGCTTCAGAACACGAGAATCGATAGACACCATTTAACTCGGACATCGAATCCGGCTGTATCATGTTACAGGCAATAATTAAGATATTTGCTGTCGTCGCGTCGGTTCTTTATCGCTGGCTATTATTTTAATATTGATATATAATTTTCCCATTATTCTAATCAGTCATAGGATTTATTTGGCACCGGTATGTGGGAATGTGGTTACGTGGACTCGTATGGTAGAGGGCAGTCGCGGCGACCACGCGCTACATTTTTGAATTATCCTAAACAATAGTGGAGGATGATGGTGTATTTTTTTTATTATCATATATCTATCGTCATCATTTAATTGAAAACAAATTTATGTTAAGTACGGTAAAATAAAAAAGACATAAAAGTGAATTACTTGAATAATTAATAGAGGTTCAAGGTGGCCTCATAAGTTGTCCAACTACATAAATGAAATATATGTATATTTTGAAAAAATTACTTAAAATGTTTTATATGACATTAAACTTTCAGTAAGTAAAAAAAGTAATCAAACAATTCAAACAAACTAACTAAGTAATCTAATTTAGTTTTTTAACAAACAAAACATAAGAATCTCCATTTTTTTAACTGTAGTTTACGCGAGTAGTATTTAAATAAAACACTAACAGTTTAGAACTCGAAATATATTAATTAAACTTATTTAAAAATTATTTTTACTACCCGAAGTTTCGGATGCATTGCAGCAACCGGAGAGACGTCGCACCGTAGTAAAAAAGATTTGTAAATAAGTTAAACTAGTATATTTAACATTTTAAACCGTTAAAATGTTTTATTTCAACTTTACACGTAACCATAGCAATCACTTATTGTTATGCAAATCTCCTTTCACCTCTCAAACAAGAAGGGACACCGCGTCGCAATCTATAGCCAATTAAAGTTGTGTATATTCATCGGTCAGAGCATGATTTATAGATTCGCAGCGGGAAACGCGATCGGCGCGAGCGCACGTCTCTGTTGATCATCAAAATTAAAACTTTAGGCCTCACGGTGATCTTATCCGCCGATCAATTTAGATAAAACAAATATTTATACAATACGGGCGGACAAATAAAGCGATTCAGATAATTGATTATGACTGTGGAGTTCTCTTCATTTGTTTTATTCGTTTGGTAGCGATTGTTAAAAATATCCTTTATATATACACTAAACTAAGCCTGGGTTTCAGTGATACAGAGCAAGAAAAACATTTCTTTTTATCGTAGTTTTTCAAGCATTTAATCACATTGTATTCCCGTATTTTGTATCTACTTCGCTATAAATACCTAATAGGTATACAATAACTACTAATCACACATATTATGATTAGACGTAAATTTATTACAGAGATAGAGATGATGTTTTTTGTCAATAATTGTGTGTATTGTTAAATTTAAAACCGATGATTCGCAAGAACTTAGCAAAAAGTGTATGAAATAAAATACGTGAAGTAGACAAAAATATTAATTTATTTATACTCTGCATTTGGAAGCGTAATAAATACGTTGTTTTTATAATACAATTATATCCTAGCTAAAAATTACATCACAAATTATATACTTATCTTAGCGATGCCTATTTACAAATTGACTAGGGTACAATTCAGTTCTTCGTAAGATTTATTATAAAACATATGTACATCATTATTTTACACGTCTCATTTCGATACAAAGTAATTATAATAAGTACCTATATTATCACAAGTTAGTCATATTCTGAAACATTCTTTCAGGAACGTACAGGCTTATTATGATAAGATAAGGAATGTGTTTTCAACGCCCCAAAGTTTTTCAAAATGACGAATCGTTTGTATACACATATGTTGACACAGGTACAATTATAAATGCACATGACCTAATTAGGTACTTGTAGTACAGGTTGCAAATTCGATAAACGCTGCGACATTTTATCAGCACCAACTGAGTTTAGATTTGTTAATCCTATATAACACAAATATTTACATAATCACAAAGTTTATACAAAATAAGTCTTTCTCATATTACCGGGCCTCGTGTTCGACATGGGTATTTGTTGAGCAGGCCTTAAAGGTCGCTCTTCACACTGATGGTTATCTATAGACACATAACTATGGTGATGGGGCAGTCGGTCGTCGGGACGACCTTCACTGCTGGCCACAGAGCACGTCTCGTCTTCAGTGCTCCGCGCAGACACTTCTGCGCTAGCACTGGTGGAGTGCATGGGACTAGACATCATTAAAATAGGAGGGGCCATCCCATACTTGTACCAGGGGTCGTGGGACGTCGGCGGCGCCGTGTACCTTAGATTACCATGCCTCCCGAAGCCCTCCCGATTGCCACACTTACTATTACTCGCGTTATGAAGCGTCCGATTTGGCAAAGTCACGTCTACGTCGGGTAACCGAAAATTTAGTTTTTCCCAACAGTTTTTCTCACCCCACACGATCACTGTACACGTTTTGAGCAACACTTTTAGATCTGGGTCTATATTTATGGCACTTAAGTCTGTCGTCACGAGGAATATGATTTTTTGACGTCTATGTCTAACGTTCACTGAGTTTATAGCACTTTGCACGGCCGCTTTGGATTCGAGCGAGTACCACTCGTGTTGTAAAAAGTTAATAGATAACACGATTATAAGTCGCTTCGAACTCTCCGCGGCACTAACTAAACTATCGCTGGATCGTCGCTCGATCAACTGCAGGTCCCTGTGTTGCAAACACAACGTGTGTCCCGAATTCTCCAGCTCGGAACTCACTGCACGAGTCACGAAGTCTTCGTCACGCTGATTATACACAAAGAAAGCATCGAAACGTTTATTCTTGTTGTCGTTCATGTCCTTTGGAGTCGAACTCAATACTCGGACTCCGTATCGCGAGTGCATCCATAGCTTAAAATCGTCTCTGAACATGAACAATAGAGCGCACATGAGCAACAGTATAATGGTTATAATCAATACCGCCGCGATGTATGGTATATAATTTTCTACGCCGTCATTTGATTCAATGAATAGCCGTTTTAGGTTTTCCGTTCCAGTTTCAACGGTGGTAACCTCAGTCTTGCATTCTTTGGCCACGGCGGCTATAGTTTTGTTCATGGACTGGCCGTGAGCAAAGTAGCACATCATGCTCTCGGTGTCTTTCGATTTTTTTATAAGCCACTGATTCAACTGAGCTACATCTTTGCAATCGCATATCCAATTGTTGCCATCTACGGACACACGGGTGCGAGGATTGTTGTCAGTAATGACTCTCCATGGCATATAATCAGCGTACCCGTTATTGTCAAGGTCCAAGAACTCAAGTGATGGTAAATAATTAAACGTGTCGTTCTCTATGACTCTGATTTGATTACTACTCAAGTACAATTCGTTAAGGTTCTGAAGCCTGGTGAATTGCGTGTTTCTCAAAATTTCTAAGTTATTATTCTCTAGATGCAGAACTCTCAACGACTCGATCCCGTTAAATGTTTTATTTTGTATTGCGTTAATGTTACTATTATTTAAATAAAGTACTTGTAACCTCTTTTTGCCAATAAAAACGTGATTTCCTAATTCTTTGAGATCGTTTCCGTCCAAGTAGATTTCAGTCGCGTCCATTGGTATTTGTTCTGGCACGTGATCGTAGCCGGCGCTCGAACAATCGACTACGTTGGAGTTCCAGGTGAGATCGTGATAACACATACATTTATCTGGACAAGTCATCTTACAATCACAGGCATCGAAGTCACAACAATGGCACAGAGTAAAACAGTGCGATTCGTACTCGCATAAGAATTCCGACGATTTGACTTCTAGTAAAAGCATATCAAATTCGCTTCGAGAATGAGTTAAAGAGCATCTCACACTTTCTAAATCCATTACTCTAGGGCGTTGCCGAGCGTCACTTATTTGGTTAATTCGCTGTAACCACTCCATTGTACAGTCGCACTCAAATGGATTCTCGCTGATATAAAATTCGGGCAAATCTTTATCTTCTGACACCGACGATATCGCAAAGGCCCCGACGTCCAAAGTTTTAATCTTATTGGAATAAAGCATGACTTTATTGAGGTTGTATTTTTGAAGAAACGTGCCAGGGTTAATTTTTTCAATGTGATTATTATTTATAACCACTGTTTCGATGCTACTGGGAAATGAAAACTCGTCTATATTTCTAATTTTGTTAAAACTCACATCTAACATTTTCACATTACACGTTTCTTTCACTCCATATGTGTCTTCGAGCCGCTCTATTTTATTTTCATGCATGTCTAACCATTCGAGGTTTGTTGGTATATGGCTGTAATCAAACCAAAGTAATTCATTGTTCGACACGTTTAACCAAACAAGAGGTTGCGTGTTCGTGAATATGCCCTTTAAATCTACTAATTTATTACCATCGAGACCGATAGCTTTCAACTGAGGGTTCGACGCAAAAGCACCATCATCAATTTGGTCAATGTTGTTCGAAGCCAAATTTAGTATTTGCAAAGACGGCAAAGCAGCGAATGTATCTTTCGATATTTTTTCTATTTTGTTGCCCACAAGACGTAATCCATATAAATCATCCAAGCCTTCGAAATGCGTCGTCGACACCTTAGTTATTCTGTTCATGCCCAAGTCTAGAGAAGTTAAAAATCTCAACGTTTTTATAGCTTCCGGTACTTCTGATAACTGGTTACCACTCAGGCCCAAGTCGTGGAGCTTCGTTATGTTTTCAAAGGAGCGCACGTCCACTTTTGTAATCCTGTTTCCATCGAGAAACAATTGATTCAATACGTATAAGTTGGAAAAATGACTTGTATCAACCTCAATTATGTTATTATGCGCTAATGACAAAGAGTGAAGGTTTTTCAAATTAGAAAAAGCGCCGTCAGCTATTCGCGCTATGTTATTGAATTCGAGACTCAAGAACTGTAAATTGTTCAAATCTTGAAACAATAATGCGTCTATCTTTGTTATTCTGTTATGCGATAGATTCAAAACAATCAAACGCACTAATCCGGAGAACGTGTCTCTGTTGACCCACTCACTTGTCAGTTCATTAAAAGACATGTCCAATATTTGTAACTGATCTAATCCCTCTAACAATCCGGGAGCAAGGACACTCAAAGAGTTGTTATTCAAGTATATTTGTTTGATATCTCTTGACGACTGAAACATCTCAGGAGGCAACCCAGTCAAGGCATTTGTTGACAGATTTAGTATTTGCAAATCACTTAATCCCACAAAAGCACGGTCCGCGACGGAGGATATTCTATTGTTTTGTAAAAGTAACTTTTGAAGTGCGCGTAAACTCGATAACCCATTGTCTGGTAAAGCACTAATTTCGTTGTGAGACATATCCAAAGTTTCTAACACTGTGTTGCACGATTTTCCTGGCGCTGTGGGGCCGTTTCCCCAATCCGAAAATCCCAAGTTCGAAATATCCTGCAGACGGTTCTGAGTAATGTTAAGTTCTTTTAAGTTGTAAAGTGGACAGAATATTTCAGAGGGTAAAATCCAGATGTTGTTATCACCCAAGTCCAAATATCTCAAGTCTGTCAGACCTCGAAATGAATCACGATGGAACTCCATGGACATCGCTGACCAATCGGTATTGTGCGTCCGAATAGTCAGGCTTCGCAGTCCGCTTAGCGGCGACAACACTGCGGAAGGCACGTATCTTATTTTGCACGACTCTATCTTCATCTCTTTTAAATTGTGAAACCGTGAGAGAAGTTCAGTCCCCTCTTCCTTCCGTCGGCCGACATCCAAGGAGCTTTCAAAAAGTAACACATCAGTGCAGTGAAGATCTAACGCCGTAATCCGTTGCGCCTGCGATGTACTAAGACCGGCCAGGAGGTCGGTTGCGCCCGCGGCGGTGCGCAGAGAACACGCGAGCTGCACCCTAGTGGGCTCACCCGCGCCGCCCGAGACTCGCTGCCACTCGCACTCTTGAGGAGCCTCCGACACTCGGCTCGTCAGGGAGGCCGCACTCACACCCGAACACATCCAACCGCACCACAGCGTAAATAATCCCAAAGATAACATTTTCATTTCTACACTAGAACCGGCACTAATTATAAAGTCACTTTTTGATACGGGCACATTTCTAAGTCATCCAACGGCACGCGGAAAACTTTACAAAGTTCACGTCAAACTTGTTCCGATGTGCGACACATAACGGCCGAAGAGAGCGCTGTGTGTTACATAACCGCTCTCGCCAAAGTTCGAGGGACGACTGAGTGACGGCGTGAGTTCGGCAACTTGACCGACCGGCTGGCGGCGTGCTCCCCGCGCTCACGCTCCTCCCCAGACAGAGAGGTGCGACGCCTCTCGCTCGCACCCATCAAAAGTTGGAAACGCAACAAGTTGCTCACCGCGAGATTGGCATGAACAGGAGCGCGCTTCGCGAGCTTTTATAAACATGGCGCTGCTTGCTTTGTTTGTTTTGCGTTAATCATAAAAATTCTATCGTGTAATATTATCTCGTGTAATATCTTTGTCGAGGTGAATGAAAATTATAATCGAAAACGTCGAGTTATGCGGCGGAGAAATGTTAAGTCAAGTAAATACTGTATTTTACTAGCATAATACTAACTTAAACGTTTAAAAGATATTTATACTTAAATCTTCTTTTACAATAAACAAGACAAAGCTTTATTTTTACTCAGTACGTATTTACAGCGTACATTTATCTTAATACAAAGTAAATCAAAATAACAATAATACACTATAAATTAAGATGGTAGAATACACAATACAGGCGATAGGTACGTTTATTTTTAATTTTGTTTTTAGATACCTAATGATTACAATTCCGCATCGTGCCATTTTGTGGAATTTTGTGTTTAAACTTTAATTACTGATAAAAGTTACTTAGTAACTCTTAGAGGTTAACTAATTTAAAGTGGGTTAGACATAAATTATAATTAGTTTTTATGACAAATTGCGTGACTAATTCCCTTATTCACTGTTTAAAATCCTTTATCAACATTCCCACACCTGTGAACACCGAAATAGATTAACACTTATCTAAATACATATATCCGTAAATTCCTTATCAACGGAGCATGGCAGACGACTTATTTCCTGTGGCTTTTGTCTTGTCCTACCTGTGAAAATGACGCATTCGGAGATAACTTATCGTTTAGCCCTGCCAAAACATTTAAGGGCATTATTTGCAATCCTTTTTTGATTGAGAAAAAAAATAGAGCGACTTACTTGACATACCCAGTTAAGCTATGGGGTAGTTTTTTTACATATACTTACGGTTTCTTTGGTTATTCGTCATACTGTCTTTAATTTATATTATATTGTGTTTTAATTTAAGGTCTACTTAGTTCCTATAGCCGAAAGTCATTTTCTTTTTTGTTTAATAGTATAAACATACAAATGATTTGTGTTTGACATATAAATGAATTACTGTTTGTGACTTTTATTGAAAAGTACGTATGTTACTTTTTATGTGTTTAGTACACACGTACTGTTTCTTTGGAATATTATTGTGAAATTTATATATATTGTGCATTAAATTTCGATGCGTTGCGTATTATTTTTTAAATACAAAATAAAAAAAAATAGTTAAAATTCTAATGCATGGTATAAATTTCACTGTCTCTTCTTATGACTTCATATCACAATATAAGCATTTGAGTCATCGCACCATGACATTACGGATCTACAAAATTGGTATTTAACGTTTTTAAATATTAAAAAAGCACAGAGGTGCATTCATTAAAGCCATTCGGCAAACATGAAACGCATTTGTACTTCGACTAAAAACAAAAATAAAAATTATCAAATAGAGATCGGAACGCGATTTGTAAACACAGGAAACGCGAAAAGGTTTGATATCGATTGGGGAAAGTTTAAGGACGTGCTTATGGCGGGAACTTTAATGTTGATTTGAAGTGCAGCGAAGTATATAAAGACGGATTGTTTATTAGACTTAATAGACAAGTGGTTGTCATTTGGTAAATAATTGGTCTACTGCGGTGACCAATTATTTTTTACTAGCTGTGGCTGCGACTTCGTCCGCATAGAATAGTTATTTGGGGCACCAAAATATGTTTTTGCAACCACGCTGTTATGTTGTCTGCGTTCTGCTGTTATTGCAAGTTAATTTTAAAAAATAAGACATACAAGTGCGGACGCAGCGTTATGTTTTATACCATCAAAATCCTTCCTCGATAAATCCTCTAAATAACACAAAATGCAAACCTGTTCTTGAGATAAGAGCGTTCAGACAAACAAACTCTTCGGCTTTATAATATTAGTATAGATGTAGTCTAAGATGTGTCTTTATATTTTTTATATTATGCTACTAGACAAACCATAGACTAAACCACAAAATGGTCTGGGAGTTCTTTTAACAAAAAATAAAAGTATGGAAATCTTATTTTTATGAACTTTATTGTACAAATTACCTATTACAAACTAAAACATATTACTGGCATGTATTTTATATGGAAAATGTAACTTTCAACCAACTTATGACTGCTAGGTGTCAAAGTAAATTACTGTTAAATTCAGTGTCTATTCTGTCTGTCTGTTATATTCTTACGTGTCCACATACATTTTTTGTAATATATAATACCTAATAGTAAAAATGACTAGCTTTTATCGAAATTAACTTGATATTAGGTAAATAAAAAATAAAATTACGTGTTTAATCTAAAATCAAAACAAACGAACAATGTCGTCAGAACATCAGGTGACTGTTCTCACTCAGGAAGCTGTAAATCTTGACGGCACAGAGCAACTCTTTGGTACTCCGCGAGAAAACCATCTTAGAGAGAACCCCACGTTACTTTTATAGTTTTTTATACCGTAGAACAGCTAAACCATTGATGGATATCATTTCTTTTTACCGCCTCCGGAACGGACGTTAAGACCAGTACCTAGTATTGCTTTAAAGATCCTAGGTTTGAATCCCAGGTAAACTAAATAGAGCAAATAAATCTTAACTATTAACTATGTACTTCAGTATAATTATTAAATTAGATAATCTATTATCTGTTAGCGTCTTATCACATAACGCTAAAAATTACTTTGTTTGTTAATGTCAATAACTACAAATTATACCTACGTTTACAGCAATAGAAAGTATTTCAAGTAAGCTTATTTAAACTGGTAAATAGTTTAATTAGAAGTAAAAAAAGGACAGTGATAAGGTAATTACTTTAAGTAAACAAGTGAAAAACAAAAAAATAATAACATCAGTAAAACTTTAGATCTTAGATCCCTAGATAGATTATTCTACCCCAGAGCGGGTTGATGGGCTGAAACTATTGTTACATTTAGTAAAAACAAAAGATGATGATTATCTTAACCTACACTACGAAGCATGGGGTGATGAAAATTTAAATAATATGGTTTCATCAAAAGCAAATATGGCTGAAGAGTGATATTAAAAATTTTCTGAAACATGTGGACTTCGCCTGGAAATCTGGATATTAAATTGGTGATAGAAATATAGAAATTCCTTCCTAGTCACGCACCACCATTGCAACACATGAAATTGATTTCGGTCTGTGGATTTCCGAATATCCAAAGCCAAAATAGGTCCACAACACATCTTGTTGGGATGCTATAGGCTGGGGTATATCATCTACCATCAAGTGAACCAAGCCTGTCTATCCTCGTCTATCATAAGATACGAAAAACAAAAGAAGAAAGGAGACAAAAGTCGAGACATTATTATAGCGACGAAAGAGATCTCACTATATTGGTTGCTGTAAGTGGAACCGCTGAAAATATTTAATCTACTTTTTACGAGCGAAGCATCCTGCCCCGTTATTCAGATAATGTGGACCATTTTTTCTTGTACACTCTAGATGTAACCATAAATCATTGATGACTAACTCGTTTGTTAATGATCAACTAAATCATTTATCATCTCGGTTTACTCGTGTATAGGTATGATAATGAAGAGGTAAGTCGGTTTATTTTAAACTTACTTATCTAGTTGACTGTTTATTTTTATTTTTGTCAAATTATAAACCTTACTTTAGCTTTGATTTAAGGTGCCTTTTAAGCAAAATTCGTAAATAACAAGTATTAGATATTAATACAATGTCAGTTACTGTTTTTAACAGGATTGTAGGAGACAAAATTTTGTATTCGATTTACTTATCACATTTAAAAGCAAGTATTTTAAACCGACTTCTATGCTATGCCACTATCGAAACTATTTAATATTTATAGTATTCGAACACAGGACCTCTCGCGGTTAACGCGATAAACTTGTCATTACAACCATTGAGTCAAAGTCAAATGTGATAAAACGAGTGAAAGTTAGGTATATATACTTAAAATTAACATAGTTTAATACAGAACAAACCCAATTCGTATCCTTAATTAACCATACTCGATAAAATTGTAATGTAACATACAGACATTACAAACTTTACATATATGAACATTAGTATTTTTTAAATAAGTAAAACAGTAGACGCATACTGTCTATAGTTTACGCGAGTAGTACACATTTAAATAAAACACTTTAACGGTTTAAAACGCGATATATTAGTTAAACTTATTTGAAAATAATTTTCAAATAAGTTTAACTAATATATCGCGTTTTAAACCGTTAAAGTGTTTTATTTAAACAGTAGACGCATTCCAATCTTCATTCAAGCTTTCCGATTACAGACAGTAATAAATATTAAACGGATGCACCTCATTACGTCTCTTTGTCACTGCGCCTGCGTCGAAAAACAACATGTGATTTTGATCGCCATAACTAACCACATTACTGTTAAATCCAGCCAACTGTTCGTATGTCTATCGATAAATGGGTATTGTGCTGCAAAAAAGCATATCCATCGGTGTCATGTGTGACTCCCCAAGGATCGGTAACGACAAAATATTTAGGCAGTAATGGTTTTGTAAAGCATTAAGATCGCATTGTTGTGGCTTTCGGGGACTCGCCAAATGCGCATCGTTTAGTGACAATAACTATGGAACGATGCTTTGAATTATTGATAGATTTGAGAAATGTTTTTCATTCGTAGAATGTTTCGGGATAAAGAAATATCAACAGAAGGAAATTAGTGAAAAGGAATTCTTCATTTGCTTCCTATAATAGTTGTAGCTTATGTATTTAGGAGACATTATTGCCATTCTTCTATCTTCTACAATCTATTATAAGTCAGTCGCAAGTATAGTCGCTTTAAAACATCAAAAATGATTTATAATCTTTGACTATACATAGAGCAGTATTGTATTTATGAAACACTAGCTGTGTCAGCAACTTCGTCCGCGTAGACCAGTTATTTTGTGCATCCATATTTCTTTTTGCAAAGCTCCTCTTCATCTTTATAATTAAAATAAAAAACACAAAAATATTTTTTTAATTCGAACCAGTAGATCCTGAGATTAGCGCGTTCAATCATACAAACAAACTCTTCAGCTTTATATATTAGTATGGATTTTAAAATTACATCGGGACTAAATCAGCATTTATTATACTAAGCGAATAAGACTTGAACAGAGAACCCCCTTCTTTGAAGTCGGTTAAAAACAAGTAATGTTCCGAAAATAGCTTCTCAAGCTTTACTTTTAGAAATTACGAGCTAAACGCTAAAATATATAGGATTTCTTAGAATTCACATTTCGCTGACAAATAAGCAATATTCCTCGCGTTAAAATCCAATCTGGAACGTGAAAAACCTGTGGAAATGCGTGCAACGAAATCAATTATAAAACTCATTACCCAACATAATCGCGCCGTGGCTTATTACGAAAAAAAAACATTTTGTGAATCACAAAAAAGTGAAAAATTCATACAAGTCGAAATTGAATGACATTACGATTAGCACCTCTCCCTAAGTTAAGGTGTTGCCAGCGATTTAATAAACGCCAAAAGCAGACAAGTTTTAGTAATCGTTAACACTCTAGTAGAGTTACGAAAATTACAATTGATTAAATTTTGTGAATTTTTGCAACGTATTGTATTATTTTCTCTATTAATTAGCTGTATACGTGTTGCACTTTAAAATGATTGCCCCAGCAGGTATTTCTTACATTCAAACAAACTATGCACCATTAAAATATCATAATTACTTAAACATGTAACCGTCCCTGTAGCTCATTGCCTAAGGCACGAGAGATACTGGGTTCGAATCTGGGAATAGGAAAAGATAAATTGTTTCAGACTATAGTCCCAGGCGGAGAAACGGTGTTTCACTTAACGATATGGGGACAGAAGGAACCACAGATTCCGGTTTATATAGATAAAGCGAATTTAGCCAATTCAAAAACGATTCTTCGTTTTTTTTTACACGCAACATCTGTGCGTATTTGAAAAACGTGAATCGCGTTAGTTCCGCTGAACGTTATGAAAAGGTGAATCTGCCGGTTTGTTTTGTGTGACAAAAGTAATGGGGTAAATAAACATTATGGTCCCGTAATAAATGCCCGTTTTGCACGATGTACAGCAGCCGTAGTGTCGACAGGCCTTTTTAATTATAATCCCTTATCATCTTGCTTTTTACTCACTGTGAGTACTAAAAAATCTAGTGATTGGATGTAAGTATATTAAAAACAAAATCAGATAGAAAACCTTTATAACGGTTATAATCTTTACATGTTAACTGTTTAGGCATAATAGGTTTTCATAATATAAATTGATATTAAAAAATAAACTAAGTAAATTAAACCCATAGTCGAAGCGATAAAAATACTTGGGGGTTTGGAGGAACCCGCTCTAAGAAGAAAATATGTAGTATCACTTAATGTATATGAATGAAAAAGAAATTTGGCGATAAAAAGGAGTGGGGCCAGTTTTTCTCGCTCGTTCTACGCCCTTGATTTGAGAACTGATGTTTAAAGTAAATTTAGTGTTTTTAGTTTTTAACTGGTGTGACATTCGTAAGATCTACGCCTGGAATTACGGTTAGGCGTACCGAACGTATAAACGGTGACTTTAATTTATATAGCCGCCATAAATAAAAAACTTTACCATTAAAATAATAGAGCATTAAAAAACAATTCTCTTTAATATCCGACCACACTCGAGTATCGTAACACGAAGAACCCTAAACAGTAAGCCGTTTCTATTCGGATAAATGAAAATTTATGTGGGGATTTCAATAAATAATTAGACGCACAAAATGTGTAAACAGTGAGCAGAAAGTTTTTATTTTCAACATTTTATAGATCTTGTTAATCCGGTCGTGTTTGTCACGCTCTGATGCCACACTAAATATGAATCTTTACGTTTTTTCTTTGACATTAATCACAAAACCCCGCGTGATTTATTCAACAACAAATCGTTAGATCGGTTTAGTCTACGGTTTAGACGTCGACAAAGGAGGTATTATATGTTTTATAACCACAGAGAATAGTTCAAGTGACTCTACACGTGTTGGGAAATTATTTTGGAGGGCCACAAAGAAGTCTCTATTGTAAGTATTGCTTTTGTAGTTAGTAATTTCAGCTTCGTGGCTGTGAATGTAAATTAGACGTAACGAGAACATTTTAAGGAGAGACGGGTCGTTGTTCTTGTGTACACTAATTGCACGCACCTTTTGGAACTTCTAACTCGGCTACACAATTTATACGAAGCTTTATATCCGTAGACCAAACAATTTACGACTTATAACGTTAAACGCAGACAAATCAACCTTCTACCACACGAACGAATCAACTTTTTTTTTATTTCAGAGGGCAGATAGTATAGTCTCTAATTAAGAGATTTGATTCTGTCTTCGTGCATTCGGAAAACCATAGCTTAAAACCGAAGCGCGAGTATACGGATGGTCGATTATATATTCGACGGTCTTCTTGGTCTAATGGTAGCAATGTATGGCTACTAATCAACGGTTCGTGGGTCCGAAATGTTTCTAATTTTTCAATTTATATTTCTGAAACATGTTCGACTTCGTCTGGAAATCTGGATATTAAATGAGTGGTAAGAATATAGAAATTCCGTCTGCATCACGAACTACCGTCAACAGAAGAAAAAGTGAAGCTGAATCGCGTTTCGGTTTCAGTCTGTGGATTTCTTAATATCCAAAGCCAAAAAAGGTCAACAGCGCATCTTGTTTAGATGACATAGGCTGAGGTGTATCACCTACCATTAAGTGACCCTCATGCTTGTCTGACCGCTTTTATATACTGTCTATAGTTTACGCGAGTAGTACACATGTAAATAAAACACTTTGACGGTTTAAAACGCGATATATTAGTTAAACTTATTATTATTAATATATCGTGTTGTGTGTATGTATATATCGCGTTTTAAACCGTTGAAGTGTTTTATTTAAATGACCTCCTTTATGCTTAAAAAATACACTTCACAGTTATTCTATTTGTGTGTATGGCACATATTCTTACACGTTAATTACACTTAGTATCAGAGACCATTGACAAACTGCCTGTGCTAGAAATCGAACCCACGTCCCGTTAGTTACTAGCTATTCTATAAATAAAGGACTCACACGACGACTTATCTACTAATCAGTACTGTACTGTATCAAACATTAGAACAGGTACGCCCCAAGCAATAACAAGTTTAAGATAAGTGATAAGCCTGAATAAAAAGTAACATGGCACATTGATTCGGACGTAAAACAAATGAGTGATGAAAGATTGACAGTTCCGATAATATGGTATAAAGGATTGTGAACACACAATTGTGATTTCTCGACTTAGGTATAATATCTTGAAACCTGTAGCAGTTATTCTGTCCCATTGAAAAATTCTTAATTTTAAATAATGATAAATACAATTATTAATAATTATTAAGTATCATTAATAATAATAAAAGATACCGCAATTAAAGGATTGTCTTTTTACAGGAAGTGAACGGCGCTTTCAAAATCGAGGTTTTTAGGATACCAACCTCTTATAATTCTAATTCTTCTAGAACAAGAAGAGATTAATAGAGTAAGATGTGCATAATTGTATAGTGATGCACTGGTCTTTACATATTTACCACAAAAATTTATAATTTAAAATGGCGTAACAAATAATATTAGATCTTTATAAAATTATAGTAAAAGTTTAATCTATATCTTTATATATCTTTGTAATTGACTTTTATTATTTTCTTCGTAAGAGGTACTCGGGAGATTTTCGGGGTTTCGGCACAACATAACCGAAGCGTTATCTTGCATATTTGAGTGACCCTTTGTCGGCAAACTTCATATCAAATCGTGTAATTAAAATTCAAATCAAAATAACCACGAACCGTACGTCCGAGCTAAGTCAGTGACCGGTTTTGAATGCTCCTAATTTTTTTCACTGCCTCGATTTGTGGGTTCTGGCTTTGTGATATAAAATTAATGATTTTTTGGTCAGTGCCGAGCTGCGTCAGGGCACAATAGACACAGTGACAAAGGCGTCCCGCTGTCGAAGATATTGACTGTGGGACTACCTACGCTCCCTACTGTACCTTTGTCCCTAAGAATTTTGGTCACGTCATGGAACCACCAATTGTGGGATCCTTATTTCGACGAATGTTGCTTTAATTACAGGACTTTTATCAAAATATAAAAACATTCCTAATGTCGACCCAGGGCTGAGCTTATAGGCACGAGAACAATTTTAACGAAAATACTGTCTGTAGTTTACGCGAGTAGTACATATTTAAATAAAACACTTTAACGGCTTAAAACCGCGATATACTTGAATTAATATAATTTTCAAACAGGTTTAACTAAAATATATCACGTTTTAAACCGTTAAAGTGTTTAATTTAAACATTTTAAGGTATTGAAATTATTTTAACTACGGCCCGACGTTTCGGATGCTTTGCAAATAAGTTTAACTAATAAATTTCCCGTTTTAGGCCGTGTTTTATTTAAATGGCTACTAATAGCGTAAGCTACAGACAGTTATTAATAATTATTTATACACAAATATATCCTTTCGTTACAGATGGCAATTGGACAGTGACACTATGAAACTAAGCAATACAATAATACTATTTATATATACGATACAAAAACATAAAAAAAATTTGTAATCATTATATTATTATTATAATTACTTTTAACAATAACGTTAAGAAGAGTCAGTACTTGCTATTTCACTCCAATACTCCGTGATATATATGCTTTTTCTTCTTTGTTTTGCCTGTTTTTCTGTTTCTCCTTTTAACTGCCAATTGAAAAAATATGTTATGTTATTATATTACTATATTGACAAACAGACTAGCCATTTCAAAATCGAAAATTAATTGAAAACATTTTCGACTCTGGTAGGACTGAAATCGATTTTAAAATTATATAATGCCATCATGTGAAAAATATTAAAGTTTTCATCAGACTACTTAGTCATTAACATTATATCTTTAAAACAATTATAGACATTATCTTTTGTAATGTAGTTATACTAATAAAACACATTTAGTCGATCCTTCTATAATTCTATCAATATTGGGGTGGTCCGGGGGTTGTTATGACCGCATTACAATTTGAACTCATTGTAAAGACTACATTGTGTACGCTGCATTGTCGTTTAGATTTATGGCGATCCTATATAATTTCATTAGCTGTGTATATGGCGATGACCACAATATTTCGATCGACGACAGTGCCTATTGTAATAGGCAATAAATCGAAGGGATTATCTTGTCGCGACGCGTGATTAGGTATCTGGTCGATCGGCAATCTGTTCGAGGGAAAGTCAAAAATTAAATCGCGTAAGCCCATTTAATGGTGGAAATGCTGCGGCTGATGATAAATACCGCTTGATTAATGACCACAGACGTATTGGCGACACAGATATCGTTAACAGACATTCATTGTATTCGAATTTTTAATCTACACTAATGTATAAAACTGAATTGTTTATTTGAACGCGCTAATCTCAGGAACTATTGGTTCGATATGACAAATTCCTTTTGTATTGGGACCAAAGGATCAAAGAAACAGAAGAAAATGTGGTAACAACGAGGAAAATTATTTATCTTTGAGGGCTTCCATTGCGTATGCTGTGCAAACAGTTCAAAGAATGATTATTTTTTAAATTATCTAAAAAAATGTCCCCGTATATATTTTAAGATTAAATTGTAAGGATGACGCGACGCAGACGAAGCCGCGGGCGCAGTTAGTTTACAATAAAAACATTTTTTATCATTTCTGATTATGTCACGTATACGATTAATTCTTTATAATAATGATGTTATTATTTTTCAGTTGTTTTTCAGATACTTACATATAAGAAGCTAGATATTGTTGGTAGGTAAGTGCTAAGCAGTTTCAACTTCTTTTGCCCTTTATTAAAGAAAACACAGTCCAGTTCAATTTAAGTAGATTCGCATTTAGCAATAAAGATTGTTTTAAAAACGCAGCGTAGTTAAACAATAGTTCGTGGATATATACAATTCTTTATCTACCTATTTTCTTCCCGTTTTCCTGTCCTCGGTTACTCCTGTTTTCAGGAATCGAAATTCATGTAGCGTTTTACGAAGATTTACTGAAATGACCATATGGAAACGTGTTTCGCTTATAAGCCAGCGTTTAGCTCGATAGAGAGCATTTTAGTATCCTTATTGATTAATAATACATTGTCCCTAATGCAATGCTTTTATTTCCCAATCTTTAATACAAGGGTTTTCTTAAATAATTAATTTACGCGCTAAGCTAAGCACGATATAATTTAGTTAAGTATCTAACGAGTAACTTTATCTTGTAATTTTACATGTTATTTCAAAGTCTTGTTTATACACATGTGTGTTTGAAAACTTAATTATTTTTACATAATGGCACTATATACATTAAAAATCGAAAATAAATTGTAAAGAGCAACAGCACGGAACGCTGACGATGACGGTTCAAGTCCTGCCCGAGTCGAAAACTTTTTCAATTTATTTTCGATTTTTAAATTATATAGTGCCTTCATGTGCAATAACATGTAAAAAATAATAAAGATTCAATAGGTGTTTTTTCTCAAAAGTGATTGTATTTAGAATCTTAAGAGAAAACTTGATTATTATTAATATGTATTCATATAAACTGTGTTATGATTGGGCGTGGTTTAAACAAAAAGAAATGAATAAACGTAGAACGGTTTAAATGTAAATTAATTCCCATTTAACTACCTTTACGTAATTTCACTGTATACACATTTCGACATAACGAATCAAAAAGCAATTGCTTTAATTATTATGACGCATGCTGCTTTTATTTAATGCGTCATTAAATTTAACAACAATTGCTTTTTAGTGGCGCAGTGGACCCCGTGGACATCTTTATGTTTATATGTTTGCGTCGTTAAGATAACTATTTCTACTTTTCAAACTAGAGCTGGAGGTATCGCGGGGTGCATTACCATAACTCAAACGTTTACTATCAACTCCGTGCATTTGTTACTTAGTTAGAACATAAAACAGCGTGTACAATCAAATTATCCCGTATGTCCAAGGAATAAGAGTTAAAATTAAACTTAAAAAACATCCTAGTCGTTAAAGAGTAAAATCTCTTTTCACACCACATACTCAATCGTTACTTATAAACATCTATGTAAAGATGAATCCTACTAATATTATAAACGTGAAAATTGTATGTGTGTATAGATTTTTGTTACTCTTTCACGCAAAAACTAATGAATGGATTTCAATTAAACTTTCCAATAATATAGCTTATACATCAGAATAACACATAGGCTATTTTATAAAGATATTGTGTGAGCTGTCCAAAATATGACATTATGTGTTAAGTAACTAGGAAAAACACTACCTTTCTGCGAGCTATTCTGGCGTGCGCAGCCATAAAAGTTAGTTACACATAATTATGTAATGTATAATATGATAGACATCATTTCGTTTAAATGCGCGACACTACGTAATCCTAACCCTTATCCTGCGTAGACGAAGTCACGGGCACCAGCTAGTAGTATATAAATTGTCTACGGATAAAAAGAGGTTCTATAAGGGCCAAAAAGATGGCAACATCCCTCTTTTGTACCGTAAGAGATTTTTTAACATATTTTTATCGAGACGGAATTCGAATTCCCAATCAAACGACGGTTATAAAAGTTCACACTCCACTAAACCACAACGTATATCTTGATGTATAAATTCATTTTTATTAAAAATGCAACAAGCCCAGTTCCATTAAAATTTAAAGTCAAAATATTTTTTACGTCCCCAGGTGTAATCTAAAATAATACTACAATATTGGCCAACACAAACGAAGACCACACAGTATCACAAAGGACATCGTTCGCCGCTAAGACTTCCTTCTATTGTCAGTGTCAAAACAAGATCGGTTACAATAAATCTTATTAAAAGTTAAGCCTCACGCGCTATTCAAAGCCGTCTTTGATACAGAATTTGTTGTTTACAGTAAACCACGGATATTGCTAGCCTTTGTGGTTTATGCATCTGCTTGTCTGACGTTAATAGATTACGTTTACTAACGCACTTTTTAGTATACTTGGTATTATACATTTAAATGGACAGTAGGTGTAGTTTTTTTAGGCAGACTTTTAAGACAGACAGATCGCAACTATGTATTTATTAATTATTGTAGATATGTACTAGATTTTTAATTAAATCCTAATATATTTTCGATCATGTATGGCCTTTCGATAGACAAATAAATTCGTTTAAAGTACTAATAAAACCAAAAAGGTAGATATGCTTTAAGTGTACCTTATAAAAGTTGGGTATTTTAAGATATCCCCTATTTTTTTTTTATCTTTATAGATAAAAGCTAGCTACAAGATTTTTTTTATAGTTTTCTTAAAAAGTCTAGAAAACTTTTTTGTGTTGGAATTTTTTATTAGAAAGTTAGTGACCAAAATTATATTTATTGACAGTATGCGCCATCTATATTATAGACTAAAAACTAAAACTAAATTTCAAACACCTCAAAACAACCATAGGCTAAAAACAGAAGACCGTATTTTATTGTAATATAGTCTGTCTATCGAAGTTGTCATTGTTATTCCTACATGATCTGTGTTGTCATTGTCATTGTGTTATACGACGAGTGTTTGTTTGCATTTGCTTTGTTTCAAATTTTAATGGAGTGCCTAGTGAATAAACTAACAAAACGCTATTTTTTAAATTAAAACATCCCCATTTTTATGTAGGAGCAGTTTGAAAACAAATTTTAGGTCTGGATGAAGATTTGCTCTTGAAATTCGATGGTTCATAGGGGTAAGAAAAGAAATAGTTTTTAACTTGTTATGGAACTACAACTTATAAATAGTACGTTTTACATGTTTTATTTGAATTGTAACTGAGTTGAGATAAATGTATGAAGTGAATTCGATATTTACAATAAATTGAAAGTTAGTATTTATTACCATATTCCTTAACGTGTGTTGTATAGAAACTTGAGGATGCCAAACCTAAATTTAACATTTTACTCGCATCGCACACTTTAAAGTATTTAAATTTTAGCCAAATAGCATTAAAAATACTCATGTCGTTTGGTGTCACTTATATGCAGGTTTTTATTTTTTTTTAATAAATAGTAATAATCAAGTTATAATAACTTTCCTTTGAATTTCAATACCTACAGAAATAAAAATGATTTGTTTCAAAATTACTTGCTTACTTGTGTTTAGTGTAAAATAAGTGGATGGATTTTAATGGACACTTTTAAGATGTTTTTTCTAATGCAAAAAACATAATAGAACTTATACTTCAGTTGTTATTTGCTTACATCTGAAATTTAGTTCACTATGATCCTTATCGGAAGTTGACCACAGTTTATCTCTATACTATATTATAGGTTGCAAAATAAACACAGATAGTCAGTGTGGGAAATCCACTTTATGTAGGCTTCATTATCAATTGCTCGTCTTGACACACTAATAGGAACATTAGAATGACAAATTTTGTGTTACTTAAACTAACCTTGACCTACTGCAGATAGCATTCAAAATCAAAGTTTTAATACCAAAACAATAGTAGTATATTATGATATAAAATATATAGCATTTATTCCCAATTACTATTAGGACTTAGTTATTAATATTAATTATCAATTTTATGATTATAAACACCAACCATACTGTGTTGCCTTTTTACATACTACGTATGTAGCTGATGCTACTCCTAAATAAGTCGCTTATCTTTATAGTTACATACAATATTCATCTATTTTTGGAACATTATCATCATGTTCAATAGAGAGGCTATTGAACATGTTTTTTAACCGTAATTTCAGAGACACAAGTGAATTGTACTAAAATAATGCAAGCATATTACATTATATTATTAAAGATTGGATTATCTTAGACCATTAGTTAGTTTTAGTCCAGGAAATAAGTCCTTGATCAAGGTTTTATTTATTGTAAACTTTATGATTATTATCTACTTACAAAACTTGTTACCTACTACACAAATTACATAATATGTACAATGTATAAGGTATTTACTGTTTGTGTAAAATTAACGCGTGTGATATAAATTATTCAACCTTGACAATCGTGATAATGGTCAATGACCTACCTATTCATCGAATCTTACTTAAATGTGTAGGAGGTTCTCATCAGCAAGGTCATATGATATTTCAGAGTAAACTCAATACCGATGCTAATTATTATACAACGCTCATTAATGTACCGCAGCGCGAAGCTTCTAGACGCTTTTTGGGTATTCAAAAAACCTAAGTCGACATCTTAGTGTTTTCAAATTTTCCTTCCTCAACAAGAATAATCAAACCCGTTTTAATCTCGGACGACGTCAAAAGTAAGTTTTGATTGAATCATACAATTAGTCACTGTTTACTAAGTTGTGTAAGTTAGTGTTTGTTCAATAATAATAATAGTAAGCTTATCAAATCTTGTTGTTAATATTCTCTGTGCCACACAAGACTTAATAAATCAGATGCAAGAATTGATCTGTTTTGAATTTTAACCAAACCTATAGAAATAAAAAAGTTGACTGTATATATGCATAGAACTTTTTTATACTATAATATTTTGTACATTCACATGTATCTATTTGTTCATTTGATTCTGTTATCTCAAATCACTACAAATAATCAAAGAAATCACTCTTATTCTCGAGTAAAACATATTCAATATAATTTCATCAAGTTTCAAGAAAGGTTACTCCAAATTCATAAAGTTGAAAACAACAATTAGAATGAGTATCTCCTCAATAACTCATCAAAGGCAATTTTGTTTGAAGGTGCCCTCAACTAATTAGGTGGATGTTTTCGTTATTAACTGTATTTATTGACTTAATGACTTCCTAAAATAATTAATAATTATTGAATCCACTACTTTACTTTTAGTAATAAATGGTATTATTATATTAGATGAAGTAATGACAGAGTTTAGAATCAATTAATCATTTGTTATGCCTGATTGAAGCTGGCGTGGTCACGAAGGGTCGTTTTAATAAGTTTAACTAATATATTTCGCGTTTTAAAATATGAAATGTGTTTTATTTAAATGTGTTCTACTTTCGTAAACTACAGACACTATTTCACATTAATTAATCTAGATCCATGAAATTATCTAGATAGCCATATAAATACATGGACAGCCTCAATATGCTTGTTAATGTGTTAAGTATATTTCATTCTCATAAATTTGATTCAGTGGGAAATAGGAAGTGCCCAATTCATCTAAACATGTTTATTGTTCAACAGATTAGTGTAATATCGAATGCAATTACAGATGACTGACAGACAGACAGAATGGATACCAGGAACCGGATGTTGTTGCAACACAATCAGCATGAAATCGTGAAGGATTTAGACGTCACGTACATATTGGATGAACTGTTCACGAAACAGGCGATCACCAGCGAAGATTTCGATCATATTTATAAGCTGGTGAGTAGGAGGATTTGCCTCGATGACGATGGACGATAGATACTACAATGTCCTCAAATCATTTATTATTCATAGAGAAAGCAATCTAAAATATATTGTAAAATATAGCATCTGTAACCAAAAACTTTAGTATTCTTTACATTTTGTTATGTTTTTACATTATAAATCGATTATAAATTGAAAATTTTTTACGACTCCGAGCGGGCACGGTAGCTTAATTGGTTAGAGCAACAATATGGACGTTATGGATGCCGGTTCAAGTCCGCTCCGAGTCGTAATTTTTTTTTTCAATTTATTTTCGATTTTTAATCTGTAACCAACTTAGTCATAGCATTACCTGTAACAGCAATCTGTTTACTTAATCTAAATACATTCAGTTTTAAAATGTCTATAAAAACTCCACTGCCTATTATATCTAGTATGTATCTGCTTATTTCAGAACGACAGAGCAGAAAGGGTCAGATATCTTCTGGAGACGATCATTCAGAATGGGAACAACAACGCATACGAGGTGTTTGTAGACAGCCTGGTGAAGGACTATAAGTGGCTGTGGGAGAAACTAGCGCTGGGGAACAACAAAGCGATGATTGAAGATAGTTTCGAAGACAGCATTAGCCGTGGTGATGTTCCACGACTCCCTGACCACTTCGTTAGGAGATTGGCGCTGGTGAGCATTCTACATTTTAACTTAATAATATTGTTTACATTTTAGTACATCGTAATCTATACATATATATAAAGGTGAAGAGTTTGTTTTTTTTTAAACGCGCTAATCTCAGGAACTACTGGTTCGAATTGAAAAATTCTTTTTGAGTTCCAAGGGCAACGGGAAGACCTACGTCGTAAGTAACAGCTTAAGTTTATAAAGATGAAGGGGTATGCAATAACGAATTTAGCAAAAAATAACGTTTCTTGCGGACGAAGTCGCTGGCACAGCTAGTGTATGATAAGTAACGGGTAACGTTTACAATTCTTTTGATCAAAACACGAATTTTTTTATAGTGAACAAATTCCAAAACATTACTTGTATTTAAAATAGTAAAAAGAAGGTGCATTTTTTTTTAAAATAACTGCAAAAATTTCCTTTTTTAAGAATTAGTAATTATTTTTCCATTTATTCTCATTTTAGGAGCAAGATGTAGCGAACAAGTTAAAATCGCTGACGCGCCACAAAATCCTAGCACTGCACGGGATGTCTGGTTCTGGCAAGACCAGTGTTGCCATCAGCGTACTTAGAAACAACCCAGAATTAGTTACTAACAACTTCAACGGTGTCGTGTTTTGGCGTAATCTAGGAAATTGCAAGACTGAAGATGATATCATTGCACAGCAGAATAAGTAAGATCTTTTTACACACTATTTGTTCCACCCTGTTTGTGTCCTACCAATTCTAAGCACTCATGTACTTTCTCATCGTAGAGATGGCTGCACCCTTTTGGTCCCCTGTGTTTTGACAGGGTTTTCATTTATCGCCATAAAATTACTTCACAACATTAGTAGACTCCATGAAGTCCTAATACTAAGGGAACATTTCGCCTAACTCTAGATTAATCGAACCCCGGCCATCAACAAAGCAGATTTTTATACATACCCAAAATCTCAGTTCATTGTTTTACAACGCGAAATAAAAAAAAAGTCATTGGTAAATGTATTAATCATTTCTATTGATGTGTATTTTATAGTGATATGATGAAAACCAGTTACTGACGCTTTTATATTTGTAGGTTATACCGCAAAGCGTCATCATTATGTAACCACAACTCGTACATGAATTCATCCATATCTATGTCTAGTATCGGTTCTAATGCCGATTCCTTATCGAGCTATGACTGGACTTGGCAGGAATTGAGGGATAGACTGAAGACCCTTTTTTCGGAACAAGCCCTAAAGGAATCTCTACTCGTGTTGGATGAAGTGAATGAGAAGAATTGCTTGGAAGCATTCGATATTGGCTGCAAGATATTGGTGACAACGAGAGACACTGATGTTATAGTTAATTTTCATCCTCTCATCGTGAAGGTGAGTTTTTAGGTTGTTAACAAGAAAGTATATACACATAATTCTTAATCATGTAAATGTGAAGGTCTTCTTAATGTATTTTTATTATTAAACCGAATCACACTCTCTCTCATCTGCTATAATCTGGATTACGCTAATGTAAAGAATACTGTAATGTATATATATCTTGTAACATATTATTTTATATATGTCATTATTTTACAGGTTGAGAACCATTTCACTGAAGAAGAATCTTTATCCTTATTAGCATCGTGTGTAGATGTCTCAGTGTCTGTGTTACCGCGTCAAGCGAAGCGTCTCCACGAAATCTGCAAGGGAAGCCCTTTCCACATTGCCCTAATTGGCGCTGAGTTAGCCGAAAACAAGGAGAGATTGGTACATGATACCAGACATTGGAATTATTATTTGAACAAACTGGAAAAGAAGGAGTATTTTTTGTAAGCATTTGATTCTATTGATATAACTATATAATTACCTCTAATCATTTCTTTAGAAATCCCTGAACATTTGTTTTTTTTCGTATCACGGAGCTAATAATGGATACATTATATACGTTAAAAAATATCATAAGAAATACATTGCAACACGGTCATTCCTCTGGGATGTCTCTTAGTTGGACCTTTATTAACAAACTTAGTTTATCGTTTTTTTTCAGTTTATCTAGACAAAATGACAAACCAATGAAAACCATAGAGATGTGTATTAATTCATTAAAATCAGACATATTACCACTATTCAAAATGCTTACTATTTTACCTGACAACGCTAAAGTCACAGCTAGGGTGCTCAGTAAACTATGGAACAAAGACGTCACAAATGTTGAAAGTATAATGAAGCAACTGCGTAGTAAATCACTTATAATTGAATGCTACGACCAAGAAAAGAGGAACTATATCTATGAAATACACGATTTAATAATGAATTATCTAAGAACAATACGAAACGAAGATGAAGTGAGGAAGATACACTGCGACTTCTTGAAAAATTATAAATATGACACAAACAATGCGCCAGTTGAGATCGAAGATGATGGTTACATAGCTTACTATATTGGATATCATTTATATCATACGCAAAATTTGAACAACAGATGGAGTCTGTTTGAAAAAATATTTTTGGACCTGAAGTTTTTGGGTAACAAGGTTAGGTTGACCGGACCGGCTGATGTTATTTTGGATTTACAAAAATATGAAAATTATATTGTTCTTGTGGTAAGTTATACAGCGCTTAACATTTTTGTATTAATATGTTGCTTATAATTAGAGTTTTGTTAGTGCCTTAAGTTAATGAAGGTAATTAAAGAAAATCAAACGCTTACTAACATTTTCGTTTAACTTACTTACAGGAATTGGATCGAGAATTACTTTACAACATCAAGTCATACCTTAGCACACACGGAACGGACCTGTACCGCTATCCAAGCACTGACATTATACAGAGTGTTCTTCAACACGAATCAAAGGGCGTGTTATATACTAAAGCATTTGAAATTTCTCAGCGGCGCTGCGCTTTGAACGAACTATATTTTGACTTTCTGTGAGTAACATAATTATACTGAATACGATCTTGAAGTTGTTGTCCTTCTCATTTTTATAGATGTAAAGTCAAATACAAGATTATCATATTATCTATTCTTCTATAAGAAAGATGATTGAGATTTCAATTAAAGTATGAAAGTTCATCTTAATATAATTTCAGCCACGAACAGAACGTCGAAGAAATAAAACACTCGACGATAGACGCAAAGGAAATGATCACCACCGTATGTTTTCTGGGAGATTATGTTGTCGTGGGCACTATTTGTGGTACTATTAAGGTAATTAAAACTTAAATGCTTTTAAACATTATCCGATTTATGAAAAAAAATATCACATTTTTTTTCATTACAGTTTTTCCAAATATCAACGAACAAACTGAAGAAGGAGTTGAACTGCGGCGAAGCCAGCATTAAGTGGGTCGGGGTAAGTCCTGTCAGTCCACCGCGCGTCGCGTCTCTATCCTGTGATGGAGTCCTGAGGCTCTGGTACATTGACGACCTGGAACATGAACAGACAGACGACATCATTGAAGAAGGTAATGTTTACCGTAATTTGAAATGAAATGCTTTCATGCAGGGCTTTACTTGATGGGAGGTAGAATACCCCAACCATATACAATCTACACAAGATGCGTCGTCGATCTATATTGGCTCCGGATATTCGGTATGTTTTATTGGATAGTCTTACTTAAAAACTTTATTGCACATGATGGCACTATACAATTAAACATTATTAAATAAAAAAAACTACCGCACAGGTATGACTTGAGCCGGCATCCACAGAATGCTGGTGCTCAAACCTACCAACGTGTCTCACACGTCACCAACGTAAAAATGTTAATCTATTGGCAACGCTGCATCCTAAATTAGAAGTTAAAGTCCCGTCATAATGTCTGATTTTTTTTAAATCTAAACAGATGTTTAATTTATAGAATGACATGATATACAAAGTATAAATAGTTATTTAAATATAATTAATGTATAGTGAAGCGAGTAGTAAATATGTTTTCAATTAATCTTTTCTTTCAGAAAACGAAGAGCCCCTTAACAACAATTATGCCACGAACGTAACAATACCGCCCAAACGGGGCCCATTCCTCTCCTGTCGATGGGCGAACACAGACGAACTAATATTCACGCACACATCCACAATGATCGTCATTTACAAGCCGAACGGTGACGTGGCACAGATCATAGACAATTTGTATAGAGACAGAGATATTCTGTGCTGCGTGCCGTGTAACTTTGATAAACACGCGATCGTCGCAAGCGCAAATAGTACCCACAGTTTGGATGTGATCGATCTAAAGACCAGGACTAAATATTGCTTCGAGGAAACTGATATTGTTCTGGATATATTGACTGTGCCAGGTAATACATTTTTATTATTGGTTTCGTTACTTATAGTTAAATATTAAAGTGAATTTAGAATATTCCTGGTTATAAAATTTCCGTAATGAAAATAGTTAATTTTAAAAATTATGTACGTCATTAGCACCACAGTATATTAATATCACTAGACCATCGAACTCTAGATCTTAACCTGGTTGATGAAACAGATATTTTTATAAAGATTCTAATAAAACAATACCGAACATTTTTCATAAGTCTTTTTTCGTTTTTTGATTTCATAAAAGTCTGTTTCTTATACCCCTATTCTATTAGGAGCATTGCAAAGCATCGATCCTTTGCACTTTCTTAGTTAAGTCTAGACATAGATCAATTATGTTCGAGATTTTATTGATTATTCTTTTAGGAATTTCATCAAACTATTCTATTGATTTTAGAAAACAACAAAATAATAACATTGAAAGACAAGGAAATCTGCGAGTTTGACTGTAAACTCAGTACCTACATCAAACAAACATGTACCAACTGTAAGCGTAGAACGATACTCAAAGCTGATAGCGTTAAAGAGAATATATCATTCTTGTCTATGGCCGTGAACAAGACTGGAACTCTATTGTTCGTGTCTACAGACGACAGTAGGATAATCTGTGTGGATTTGAAGACCACAGCGTATATCTTTGATTTGGAAAACCGAAGGGGGTATGTACCTTATCTTGGCTAAAGTTTCAATTAAACCCTCGTACTTAAAATCTTTGACTTTCTGAATATAATAGACTTAACGTCTGTACATATATAAACATTGTTTAATTAATTTTGGGAGACTTACTGCATGCTTTTCAAAAAACCCAATCTTATTCATTAAAAACGTTATGTTAAAATAGGTTTCCTCTGTCATACTATATTTAAGAACATTTACTTATCAAAATGTCCTCAGAAATGTAGTAACAATGGCAATGAGTGAGATCTTGATGGACGATTTTGAACCCGGTTCTGATGTGCTTCTAACTGGAACGGGAACTATAGAAAATTCATTGAAAGTCTGGTTCCTCGACCCGACGTATGTTTCGCAGAATTCACATAAGAATGGGTGAGTTAATTTTATTTACTTATTTGTTTCCACCAGAGGTATCCATTACAATAATGTTTGTAAATAAACCTACATAGTTAAGCATTAGAACCATGTTAATATTTACTTTTAAAATTAATTTACTAACAATAGGTCTGTATAGGATATTCGACTAGTTTTGTTTTTTAACAATTGTTTTAATAGTTAATATTTAAATAAGGGTTTATAGTACATAAAATACCACATATCTGACAATTCCATTTCTTTTGTATTATTCCTTTAAAAGTCAGTCCTAGCTGTAGATAGAAATTAACAAAAACAATTGTACTTAATAAGTATCATGTAGAACCCATTAACAAATTCTTCCAGCAAAGTCCGGCTAACAACAAAGTTCGACGCGAGTTTCATAAACACTAGCACCCCACATACACCCCCGGGCTCGACTAGTTCCCCACAAAGCACCCACACAACCCCACAGAGGCACCAATCCTTCGTCAATCCTAAAGAGGTGGTGAAAAGGGTTGTCAAGTCTACTATGAGTCTCGACAGACATTCCTTGAAACCGTTGAACTTGAAGGGAATCTGCAATGGTGCTAGTGACAGTGTGCATACGCCCTTATTGGCCGTGGTCGATGATAAGAATCACATTCAGGTATATTACTAAATCACTTAACGTCTGCATGTTTTTGGAATGTGTTTCTAATGTCTCTCATCTTACCTTAATGCACAAGTAATGTGATATCCATTAGCATTTTTGTCTAGCTTATAAATTTTTAATAACGACAATGAAAATAAAAGCAATATTAAAAAACAACTAAATTTTTTGTTAGATTAGAAAGTTCAAATGCTTAATCAATTATTTTTAAACGAACCAAATTCGTCAGATATGCAGATAATCGTCATAAATAATAACTCTATTATGAATCCAGGTGATGCGCGGAAGAAAATTATTAACAGAAATACCTACAGATTCAGCAGAGCTGATAACCATGGTCAGAATATCACCATGCAACCAGCACATTATATATGGTCTAGAGTCGGGCATAGTACGAAAATACTCTCTACGAAGCAAGGAAAACAGGGATATTATGGATGTATACAGCTCTGTACAGTATATGGCCTTTGTTAGCGAGCGTCTGTTGATAGTGGCAGGAAAGAACCGTTGTGTTATGGCCTATAAATTGACGGATAACGGAGATTGGAAACCAGAAATGCTCCAAAGAGGAAATTGTAACTTGGGTTCGCAAGAATTACTAAACGATTTCCAAGGTAAGCAATATTAGGGCAAACAACCTATTTGTCATAATATATTGAAGACATCATGAAAATGAGGATTTCATAAAATAATTATCCGATATCATATCCGGCTCGAAGGATCACATTAATTAATCCAAAGTTCAATTTAAATTAAGTAATATCGTTTTAACTTATTTTTGATTAAAAAATTCATAATCTAATTTAAAACAGGCCTTAAGAAGAAATACCAAGGCGACCAGATTTCAAATTCAAGCAGTGAACTCAGTATGACGTCACGACTCTTCCCTAACGGTGAAAACAGGGAACTACTCTGCAAGCCCAGCAATTTAGTAGACTGCTATTGGGTCAAGGGAATCGGTCTTATCGTTATCGAGTCAAATGCGACTATAAAGCTTTGGGACGAGAACTTAAAATTGATCAGCGTACTGAATGGACGGCAAACTGATGTCTTCATAAAGTGCTCGGCTATGAAGAATAACGTTCTCGTTATATGCGATGACTATAACATGGCGTTTCAGGTATGTGTCTTAATATTGTATGTAGGTCTTGCCTACATTTTTTCCAAGAAGAATTTGCCGGCTTATAGCTAAGATACTATAGTAATGTATGAATACCTTTTGGCTATTTTTACGCTGACGGGCTCGTTGGTGAAAAAAAGCCGTCAAGTTTAATTGCGTTTCAGTTTCAATCTGTGCATTTCCGAATATCCAAAGTCATTCTGATAGATCTTTCTACATCTGTCTTTCAGACGTTCGAATTGAAGCAACGCGATAACGTGTCCCTGCAAGTGATACAAGAGAGCAAATTGAACAACCGGGTCAACTGCTGCGCACTCACCGCTGACGGGCACGTACTCGCCATGGGCCTGGATTCTGGTGACGTAGCTGTGAGTATTGAAGTTTTCTTCAATATTTATTTTTCATTTAAATATCTGTAAAAAGACATCCGGTAACTTACGTGAGGAAATAAGTCAAAGAGACAGTTGTGCATTTATTGACTTTTTCATAGACCTATTTGCTTTTCTAGCAATTTATTATTAATGTTATATTGGGAGTACTGTGCTGATAACAAAGTAAAATAGGCATGTATTTAGAGAGAAAGAAATATTTTATATTTAAAGATATTTAAAAATTTAGAGAAAATTATAGGAATTTCACACATCACACACAAACACAAATATACATTTAATAACGTAATTTTTTAATTGTATGTCTCAGATTACAAATTTTATTATAGATATGGAACGTCCCAAACAAGCGACAACTACGTCTCCTTAAACACCACAAGAGCAAGGTGCAATGGTGCGGTTTCTCCCCCTCTCCGGAGAGGTTGTACCGCAGTGGTTCCTGTCACTCGCCTTCAGTTCATGGTTCATTCTACATTGAGGATGATGAGCAACCTCCTCTCGTTCTGGTGACAATGGCCAGCGAGATCGTCTGGTGGAACATCAGTTACGTCATTAGAATGAGGAGTAGGGGCTTCAAGTTAGTATTTTTTATTAGACAAGTAAATTTAAGATTAGCTTTATATGAGGATAGTTTATGCCTTTAATTAAGGGGTACTTATTCAAATATAATTTCACGTAAAGGGTGGTATTTTAAAAATAAGAGCAATCGTCAAATCGTACCTAACCAGATATTTGGTATATCTAGGAAATATTAATAATAACTCATGAGTATATGATATAGAAAGCCATAAAAAATCTGGTTTTTATCTAAATATGATATCTGTTTGATTAGAAAGTATCGTTAGAAGTATCGATTATCTATTGTTTTTTTTTTTTGCTTTTTATATGTAATGAGCAAGAAAGAAAGAAATTAATAATTAATTCTTCAAGCAACCGAGGAGCTAACATCTCCTGATGATGCTGTCCGCTCGTGATGGCGAGACGTCGAAAACCTCGTCTCGCTTACGTGGGCCGAACAGCCCAAAAATCGATGAAAACCTTACACGATTTATTATGACTGACAGTTGTTTTTGCCATTGCTTGGATACGTACTGGGATTAAAAACCTGTTTAATTTACCCTCCCATAAACTTATTCTGCTTTTTACGTACATATTTGTATTTATATACTTAATGAATAAGCTCTGCAGTTTAAGTAATTAAACTTATTTATTGATTCTAACCTCAAAACTATTTTTGACGATATTACATTATGTTGGCTTTAAACAAATTGTATAGGTGGTCTACAAGTTATGTTTCGATACTGGTCGCGAAAAATTTTAGTCAGGTCCTGTGCCTATACAAGTTTGACGCCCCGATATTAAGTTAAAAAAATATATATATATTTTAGGAGCGGTTGGAACGTTGTGACCCCGGTGGCTAGTCCCCTCGACTCCAAGAGCGAGAGCTTTTCAAACGAGAGCAGCCCCAACAACAACTTTTTCTTCGGCAACAATCCTTTCAGTCCGTACTTTCACTGGAAACAGCATTGGAAGCGAAAGACGTGAGTGCTTTATTTCATGAAAGATCTTTTTCCTGTACAAATATTATCTTAATGCTAAGATTCACTAAGAATTCAGAAATATAGATATGTTAAGAAAGTTTTATTTTAATTTTGTAGACATGGGAAAAACAGTTTAATTTTTTTTCTATTCATTAGAAAAAGCTATACATAATTAAAATATTATAATTATTTTCCCTTACAATAAAATGTTTTAATTTAAATAAAACACTTTAACGATTTGAGAAGCGATATATATTAGTTTAACTTATTTGGTAATAAAGTCACTCCATGATCACGGCTGCTGCAAAGCATCGGAAACGTCGGGCCATAGTTGAAATAATTTCTTATTAAGTTTCATTAATATATGTATATAGAGTTTTAAACCGTTAAGTGTTTTATTTAAATGTGTACTACTTGCGTAAAGTACAGACAGTTTTAATTTTTTTAGTTGTCAAGAAGGATCAAAACGCAAAGAGATCCTGGCGTGCGTCAAACTTTCCGGAATGTATGCAAAGACACTTCGCCATGATGAAAAATTCTCCTGTTTCGTCACAGTTGACAACCCTGGGCATATCCACATTATGACGCTAATGGATGCGCATACGCCATAAATTCAAATGAATTCGAAGATATACCCCCCAGAAACGTTCTCTTGAGGGTCAATTGGCAATGTCGTCTTTACGAGTATAATGAGTTATAGAAAATGATCGTAAAACAAACTTATAACGTTTATATTACGCACAAAGTTATGGAAATCTGTAGAATTTAAAATTATTTTTATAATATTCGTCACACTCTGTCACACCACAAAACTTTAAACAAACAAACAAAAAGAGTATTAGCTAACGATCTTTTGTTAAGCTAATTTAAATTCTAATATTAAATTTTTTTTAGTTAATAATTTAAATACGTAAAATTTGAACAAATAGTTATGATAATTTACACATTTATTTAATAATTTTAGATCGAGGTTTCATAGAAAGAACGTGCTCTCTGATCTCAGTAAGAAAATCATCGGGGAATAGTTAATGTTTTGTATAAGTATCGTAATTTAGTAAATTTTTTTCTCGACTGTGGCTTCTTGCAACGAACACGTACGAAGGCATTTTGTTAGTTATAGTTTACTTTAATTATTTATAAGAATCATCGAACTACGTTTATAAATAGTTTACATTCCAACTAAATGTTTACATAAAAATTTAAAAATATCTTATCTATGTCTTCCAAACATTTCTAACACATAGTTTCGGTATAGTATTCATAAGTCAATACTTGGTACATTTTTAACCTTTTTTCTAGTATCTTTAACTTATCGTATACTTAACTTACTTAAGTTTAAATAATATGCCGAGATATTCAGCGTTTCTACAGTTTTTATCAATTTTGTACCAACTGATTTTATTCTCACTGTGCTTGTCAAGGATTATATCTCAACATAATGTAATATATAAGCTAAAAATAATTTTTATCCCACCAGTAATAATAATCTCATGTTAGGTTTTGGAAATGCTTCGTCAAATGAATTTTAGAAATATTTTACCTCAGAACAAATTTGTAAAAGCAATAATTCACTGCCTCGAGACCGTCCCAGACAATTTTAATAGCTGCCAGATGAGAAAATGCCAATAGTAACTGTGCCATTTTGGTATTATGAATTATCATAGTGTAAATATATTTTTTATAATTAATATAAGGTTAAAGGTGAGATTTAAATCTGATGTAAGGAAAATAATTGATGGTGCTAGCAGTGATCGAAGTTTATCCCAATTTTATATTAACAGAGATTGTTGTATAGTCTAATTATTAAGTAATGAATAATGCTCAATGATTGCATTTTTTTCTGTTCCTAAGTTGTATCTCAAAGGATCTTTATAAGTTATGTGACTTTATCTGACAATATCCTTAAATCATTCTTTCAACATTTTTAATGATTTTTATTACGTTATTTTTCTTTATTGTAGTTATAATTAATGATTTATGATTTTATAATTATCGAGAATGGTTACATTTTTTTGAAAAATTAGTACCTACATATATTATTTTTGTGAACAATTCTTTACATTAATGAATAAACTTTTTATCCTTATTTTGTTTTATTTTCTTGCATAATGAGTGCATTTTTCTTATAATAATTTACAAACGGAAGTGGAAGTGACTTAAATAAATTTAAGTAATACTAAATCGAATGGTTCAATGTGCAAAAGTACTGATGCGATCTATAAATCATTTACCAAGTGCTTATAATCACTATAGTATAGAACCAATACTTGTATATACGATACATAATTATATAAGTAATATTTTGTCTATGAGAGAATTTATGTTTATTGACTTATTTATTAATAACATTTCGTACATTTTGTTAGTCAATAAACATAAAACAACTTAGCATAAATAAATGCATTGATAATATGGTTGAATAGTCGTTTAGTTTAAGTTTTTTACAGATGTCACTTATTTTATTTTACTGTTTATTTTCTATTTCACATAAGAATAAAATAATATTTCGAACAATTTTGTTTATTAATGTGTCTATTACTATAGCCACTGTAATAGAGAATTACATTATCTGTGTGGTTCCTCTGCGTTGACATATAACTGCGTAATGTCAAAATATCCGAATTTAAAATTTAACGGCCATGCTTTTTTAAGTTTTACAAACTTGCCGTTGCATGTATTTACTTCATATTTCCATTAAATCATCTTCGCGTTTCGATTTGTTCTTTTCCTCTTGATTTAGGGAATTTTGGAAGTGCCTTATGCTTGTTCCTTTTACTAAAGTATCTGCATATAACTAACGACATAATATATTTTTAATCAGTGACTTCAAAGTTCGTCTGTGCGCGAAGATAATGGCACAATTCAATTATCTCAATGAATTAAATAGTTTAGCGACGCTAGACGGTCCTATTACCCGCGGACCGCTTCAGCGCTGGGTAAAGAAAAGCGGTAGTGAAAATATAAACCCGTCCCTAAGTAATTCATTAAAAAATGTGTCGAATGCAAATATGAGCGGTGTCAATCAGTCGATGCAGAAACTTTCAGTATCAAACCAGAGCTGCAACAATAGTATTCTCTCGACAAACAAAACACCAACGCGACTTGAGTCTAGGAAAAGCAAAAAGACGCCATCGAAGAATAAGTCGCCAGGTAATGCATTAAAAAACTTCCTTTCTTTTGTGTTCGTTTTCTGTTATAAAATGTTAATGCAATATCTTATAGGCCGCTCTACAACTCCAACACCTAACAAAGCATCGAAAACTCCAAACAAAGCTGACCGATTTATTCCTTCAAGGTGTAACACTAATTATGAACTATGTCATTATATGGTAAGTACTTAAATATTTAACAGAAGAATAATACCAAGAATTAAAAAAATACTACAACTACTTTAATTGAAAGTAGCTTGAAATCCAGTATTAACTATCTTAGTATTTGCTGAGACTAGCATTATTATAAACAAAACATGTCTTTTGCCAAACAATATTTCACTTGCTGATATAAATAATACATTATAGATGACACGTGAGGAAGATAAAAATGAAGAACCGTCAGCCACTGGAGAGGCTATTGGAAAGGCTTTGGCAGATATTGAGCCAGGCCGGCTGCTACAATACACTTGCAAGGCCCCAGCTGCACCTGAGGGATACCAGAATCGACTTAGAGTTGTATATTCACAAGTATGTTCCATATAGGTGTATTAGCTTGGGTTATGGTGAAAAGAATAAAGGTGTTCAGCAAATCCTATTTATTAGAAAAGCTCTTATATATCACCTCACAACCTCTAGGTTTCCTTTGCTTCTTTGATTTTTAATAATGATAAGAGTAGTATTAAATAGTCCATATCTTAAGATATGAGTAAATTTTTGTGATTATAAGAAGTAAGCTAAGATTTTCTTCCTTGATGCATTTTGTTGTTTTCAAATACTATTTTTACCTAAGAACTTTTATTTTCAGGCTAAAGTACCATCAAGTGTTAAAAATTCAACTCGCTACATACCCCACACTCCAGACAGAATTCTAGATGCACCTGACATTGTAGATGACTATTGTAAGTCTCTTTGTATGAGAGATCCTGCTAAAGTCTCAGAGATTTGAATAAAATATATAATTCTTAATTTACCAACCTTTTAATCACTTGGGTTGTTGAGGATACAAAAATTCAATCAATTACTTTTCTGTAAATAAAATTTAAATAATAACTGTAATATAGCAGCCCTAAACTCCCATGTAGAAATTTCACTTTTATAAGATTACCTAGTTAAAAAAGCTATAATTGATAAAAATGTCTAAATTATGAAGTGAGAATAAGAAATGCATAGGGATGTTTAAAAGTGCTATGTTTCTGTCCCATAGATCTAAATATAATTGACTGGAGTGCATCAAATATCTTGGCTGTGGCTCTCGGAAATGCTGTATACTTATGGAATGCAGGAACAGGACAAATTGAGCAGCTATTAAGCTTAGAGGGGTCAGATCCTGTGTGTTCTGTCTCTTGGGTACAGGGTGGTGGATCGCATTTGGCTGTCGGTACCACAACTGGTACTGTTGAACTCTGGGATTGTGAGAAGATGAAGAGATTGAGGGTATGTTAATGCATATTGTGTTAAACTGTTAAGTGTATCAGTCAATAAATTTATTTACCCACGATATCGGAATTCGCGATATTATTATTTTTTTTTCAAAATATGTATGTTTTTAAAAGTGAATTGAGTGGTGTGCTGACAAGCATACTGCATACCAAATATCCCAATAAATATACTAATATTAATACATACATTTAATAGTTACATATAAAATAATTTAGGTAAGAGCATCATTTTATATATTTTCCTCTAAGCACTGTGTATATTATTTAGGTAATGGATGGTCACACAGCCCGTGTTGGTTCATTATCTTGGAACCTTTATGTAATTTCGAGCGGTTCGCGAGATGGAAACATAGTCCATCACGACGTACGCCAACGCGATCACAACATCGCCACTATCAATGCGCACACCCAAGAGGTAAGCCATTCCATTCTAGGACGAGAGTATTCGACTACCCTGGAAGGAATTTCGATATTCCTGTCATCTTTATTATCCAGTTATCCAAACCCCCCAACATGTCACAGGAAAAGAAATATGTTGCCTATAATGTTACAATTTAATTTAGTTAACTAAAATGCGAATTAAAGATCCAAAAAAATTCATTAACAGACTTGTTTGGTATTCTGATTTTAATACATTTGATATTATTATATTTCAATTATATCAAGTCTTGTTTTGCCAATAACAAATACACAATGACAGTTCAAAATAGACAAATTTTTGCATCTACAATATGATAGACAGTATAACCACATAAACTATTAATGTAATGGTCATGCCAAAACTAAAATAATTAACTGTGGTATTCAGATTTGCAACCTGAAATGGTCACCGGATGGTAAACACTTAGCATCGGGTGGTAATGACAACCAACTGAACATTTGGCCAGCCGCACAAGGACAACATTACAGCCAGCCCCAATTCTTATACTCCTTCAGGTAAGTTATTAGTTAAATACTGGCTATACTTTACGCGAGTAGTACACGTTTAAATAAAACACTTTAACGGTTTAAAACGCGATATATTAGTTAAAACTTTTTTTAAATTATTTTTAACTTCGGTCCGACGTTTCGGATGCTTTGCAGCAGCCGTCTCCCCGTGACCACGGCTGCTCTTTCTATGAAAGTCAATAATTGACAAGTAATCTTTCCTTGGTTTTGAATGCAGGGTATTGCATTATACTGGAGAGATAAAAGATTAGCTAATTAATACAAGTCTCTATGTGGACATAGAGACTCATCAGACTTCTACAAACCGTAAACCGTAATTTCCGCCTTAACACTAGGGTATTGAGGTTCCATGTCAGAGCTCAATTGGTTAGAGCAGAAGCGCAAATTGTGGATCTTGCTCAAGTCCCACCCATGTCATTGATTTTTTCTATGTAAATATGTTTTTATACGATTTTTTAGACCTAGACATTTATTTTAATTTGTCTTTAATCCTCATATACTTCCATCTTATTTACTAGTCCAATATTATTGCTAATGAAGAAATTATTTAACAGCAATCATCTGGCTGCGGTGAAGGGATTAGCCTGGTGCCCTTGGAGTAATGGTATACTGGCATCTGGGGGTGGCACTGCTGATAGGACGATACGCATTTGGAACGTGAATACTGGCGCTAACCTCGCTTCCGTTGACACAAAATCACAGGTACTTTCTTTGGCAATATTTTGGCTCGTATTAAATAAAGTACGAGTGAGTTATGTACTGCACTTCAAGAAGGATTTTAAATATTTTTTCTTCTTAAAGAGAAAGGTTGAGATGCCACAAAGATAAACTTAAAGGTAGAAAGATCTACCTTTCTAGTTTATTAGGCTAGGTAGTATATTTATTAGTCAATACTTTCAGATTGTTCGCTTTTTTAAATTGTTAATTTTAAGTTTGTTAAAATAGATAATATTACGATAAGAAAAATTGTCACAATGGTTTAGAAAAATATGTTTTTAATATTGTATATTGGTTTTTATATATAAAAAACCCAACTTAATTTACATTTATACCTCCTTTCCACTACTCAGATTATGTTGTGAGCTAAATTTCTCTTCTCATGTTATTCAGGTGTGTTCAATTGTGTGGAGTACACACTACAAAGAGTTGATGTCTGGGCACGGTTACGCGAACAACCAGCTCGTGATATGGAAATACCCTACTATGGCGCGAGTTGCAGAACTGACCGGGCACGTGGCTCGTGTTCTACATCTCTCGCTGTCTCCAGATGGTACCACTGTTCTATCTGCGGGTGCGGATGAGACCTTAAGGTTTGTTGAAGGATAATCTTTTCGAAACTTTATATTGACCGTATTTAACTTTATATTGGTTATTTTATAGTACAATATATATAGAAAGAAAGTAGCTGTACTAAAATATATTACTGTGTCAAATGACAGTAAGCCTTGTTTTTGAATCTGTGATAGATTTGTAATTCAAAAATGATCAAGGGCGGATCCAACTTTGGCGCCAGGAGGGGCTCACATAGTCGTGATCTAGTCAAGAACTTATAATTAAATACAATGTTTCAGACTGTGGAAGGCCTTCATGCTGGATCCAACGAAAAAGAAAGAGTCGGTTGACGCCAGAGCCGCCAAGTCACTTCTCAACATGAACTCGTTGATAAGATAATTTAAACTAGAACAATTAATTGACTGACTGATGATTTGTGATATAGGAATTAATTTTTACTGTTACATAACTTAACGTGGGTTTTGTATTTAACCCGGGCGTGGTATTAATTTCAAGACGCGCTTGCTGATCGGTCGAAAAATCAAGTCATTTCGACCAATAGCGATCGAGAGAAATTTCAAGAGAACAGTAATGACTATGTCTGAAGTACATTTCTTGGTATTGTGACAAACCCATCGATTTTTTTAGCAATAACGCAATTCATATATGGATGTACAGTCAAATCAATTTGTTGACGTCATTTTGTTCTAGATATCACAGACACACAGAGACACACGTCTCGTTTTCTGTTTAGTATTGTCGACCATTTCATTGACAATATATTCCAAAAATATAAAACGTATTTTTCGATCTAATATATGTAGTATTCTATAAAACTAAGGTTTTTGCGTTGTGTCGCTCAGTGCGAACGTCATTTTGTTTGTGCCATTTCGTGAATATATTTTCCGAGACTTTAATTTTTGACTTTCTTGAAGTTGAGGTCGTAAAATGTATCACGATGTCTAATAATTATTTTCCCTTCTTGTAATCTAATCTTTTATTTCATTAACACGTTATTCTTGCATTTCATTACCTCGGCTTCGTTGTTTTTTGCTTTTCGTAGATCTAATTGTTTATGAATTAAGAATTACGTTATAATATTTTGAATTATGTAATGTCACTTTTTAATTATTAATAAAGGTATTTCCATCAAATTTTACTTAAGTATCACAAATTTCAGAGACTTCGCTAATCATCAAAACGTTAGCGTTATTTTATAAACGGACAACCATGTAGTTCGCTCGATCGTAAGCCCCAAATTCTCTCGACTTATCTTGGCTTTGGATATTCGGAAATCACGGCTTTTGAATCTATGCACGGTGATTTTGGTATTCCCATCCCCCCTTTATCTAGACTTTTTTTGAAAAGGGACGTTTCTGAAAATTCATAAATTTATTTTTGCAAAATAGGACTTTGTTGCAACACACGACTAGTTGATTATGTAACCTGTGGGATCAACGCCGTAAAACACATTTTTTTATTCAAGCAATATCCGAAACACTGATCACTTCAAATGAAACACAAATATATATATTAAAAAAAACATTATTATTATCGAAGTACATTGTAAATAAGTATGGAATGTAAAATTAAAACAATCGTGTGATAAAACAAAAGAACAACCATGGGTGTGACAGAGACAAGAGATGAGAAGTACGGATACAGCATTGTTACCAAATTTTAGTGGAAGCAGTGTCGTGACTAGAACTACGATAATATTAAATGCAAAGAAGGAACCAAATCATTTACTGATAGCGTTCATAGCACAACTATTCTTTTACGTGAGAGAGTAAAGCTTATTAACAAGTTTTGATATATTTAGATTGTCTGCAGTTGATAAAACATTTAGACACTAGACGTTTTAAAACGCGAATTAGCTAACTTACTTTTTAATTTATTTTATTTATATATTTCATGACCCGTCGTTTTCGATGCTTTGCATCAGCCGTGGTCAGGTGGGGTTCTGAAAACTCTTTTTGTTCGTTAATTTCGCGTTTTAAACCGATAAAAGTGATTTGTTTTTAAGCGTTATTTTTGTGACTAACATTTGATATTAATTATTAATCTATTTTAGATAGAATATAATCTTACGAACTCGTGACCCCACCCTACTAATGTGCTGCCGTTTCCTCATCGAATTCAATCTAAAATAGATTTCAAATTACTAACATTAATTTCAATTATTGTAAGCTCCTATTAATATTTCATTCGCATTATTCTAAAATATCAGCAACACAATAGTTTTTATTTGTAATAGTATCATGGCAGTGACATATCTATTAATGTACTTATTTCACTAACAATACGTAAAAATATTGCAATTCATTCAGTATCTCTAATTTAAACCAAAATATACAAAAAAAACATTGTGATATTCCTAGTAACATTATGCATATTTTTTTTAAAACTATTAGTATAAATTCCTAGCGCTTAAAACTAATCTTATGTTGATATATAAGCTCTCAATTATTATCTTTTTGTATTATATATCTAGGTATGGCTTATCTTTTAGTATCTCTTTAGCACATTCCATTTTACAAGGGGGATGAAATGAGATGTTAACACGAAACAGCCTTCACTATTGAGATTCACTTTTGAATTATTTAAAGTTAACATTAAAATTGTGGGCGTACCCAGAGGGGGCGGGGCAAGGGAGGCCCCTTCATAAACAAATAAAGCCTAGGTAAAAAAATTACTTTCCAGAATACGCTCATGATAACAAGTAAAATGTAAACCCTACAACTTATAAACTAACATTAAATTATTCAGTTTAAAATTGTGATGTAAGTACATAAAATAACATGATAAATTCAGATTAAGTCAAAACTATGCACATTACAGAATTTCTTTCGTTCTATAAAACTAACGCTTAATTATTTTTCCATAGTTTTTCATATAATAGCTTCTTGCCGCTTTAAAAAAAAAATGAAAAATTATTCTTGCTTCAATGTGAATGATCAATTATGCAACATTTAGAATAAGTTTTTCAGTAATACTAGCAAAAACTTTCTAAACATAAGAACTTATTTAAAACTCCAAGTTACTCATGAAAATAAGTACATATTACATTATAAAAAATAAGGAAAATATATGATGGTAGATATTATTGGGTATTAGAGTCAAAAAAAGCTTATAATAAAAATGTCACCAATCGCTGTCTGTATATAGGTGATGTATGATAAAAATATTATAGGATACCTTTATATTATATATTATTTCTTCACCAAGGTTGGTTGTATAAGTTTCCATTAGAATTTCAATGCGAAATTCTATATTTATAATTTTATAAAAAAGTATAGGAAAAACTAAAACATTTGATAACATTTCTCACACTACATAAATTAAAAATCGATTATAAATTTAAAAAATTCTCGGGCTGAACCGGCAACGTCAGCGTTGCGTGTAGTCCCTACATATCAAGGTTGAAATTACATTAGCTCATATTAGCTCATTTGGTTAGAGCAACGTACGGAACGCTGTGGATGCCGTTTCAACTTCTACCCGCTATCTAAATTTAGTTTAAAATCGCAGTATTCATGAAAATTGTACTGTTGCTTATTATCAATGCCGCGCCCACTCATGACGAATGAAACGGCTGTCTATATCACAGATGCGATACTTCGATTATGCGTAGCTTCCTGTTCTCCCAACATGGCGGACATCGCGACAGTATTGGATATCGGTTCCACATCGTGAACCAAATGTTCGTGGCTCGTTGTCAACGTACTACTATTAATACCGTACTTAAAACTACGCCTGAGACTCGATCTTAGATTCCTCGAGTCAGTCTTCATAAAGGACCGCCTCAATAGATCCCTAGTTATGTTTAACGAGTGCGAAGAGGACGGCCTGTGTCCGTCCGTTTCGTCCAATGTTAGCGCGTGTGTGTGTGTGGGTGGGGTTTGAGCGAGAGTGGGTGTGTTTGTATTCCGGTCGACCGTTTCGCTCAGTGTGATCGGCAGTTGCGCTGTCTCTTCTGAATTTTCTGTACGATGCGTTGTCATTCTGAAATGAGTGAAGATTCAATTTTAATGGATATAAATCATTATATTTATCACATGGTCATGTTAATGATGTATATATGAGTACATCTAAGAAAATTATTAAGGATTCAATGAATGTCCCGCTAGAATTAGAATTCTTTTGCATCTTGTATAGAATTCAAAATGTTTGTTTTATATCTATACTAATATAATAACGCTGAAGTGTTTGTTTCTTTTCTTGAAATCGGAAAAAAATCTTTTTGCCTTAATTGGATCATTTACCGAGTTAGAAATGAGAAAAAATCGTGCGCTTCGAAATCCGTTCAAAATACCGAACAAAATGTGTGAAAGAATGATTCCATGAATTGACAACATTAAAAGTAAAGTCTGTATATTAAGATTAAAGTTGCAATAACCAATTATATGGTAATCAAATTTGGTTGAAATACTTAATACGGCATTCACCTTCTTAAAGTCCTGAAACTTCTTCGGATAGTATTGAGTAATCTTGCACCAGTCGCTGTAGAATATGATGGGGGCGGTGTATATTTTGGCGGTGGGTCGGGGGGTGGTGCTCTTTGGGGGGCAGCGGGGGCCGCTGCTTCGCCTGGGGGACGCCACTCGTGCGGCGAACCCATACGCGGTCGGTATAGATTTTGAACACGCTGTAAGCAAATATGTAAATAGACGATAAGAATAAGGTAGAAGAAAAACAAGAAACACGCATAATATTTACAAAAATATCTGTTTCCACATTTGTCAGTAAATATCTGGTTCAGAACCATATAAAACAGGTTTTTAAGATCATAATAACTCATTGGTTTGCTAAACCGGTTGAGGGATTGATACTTATTTCCTAGACTTACACATGTACATTATTTAACTAGAATATATTTAAAATTTCAAAAATAATTGAAAAAAATCTTTAAATAATAATTTTTAGTAATATTTGTTACTAGGGCTAGAACTTGTAACAAATTACACAGAACAATATAATTTCTCACCACATCGTCCAAGCAATCGCCACGCCCATAATCCTTGTAGCGTGCAATATTAGAGCAGGTTAAACATTAACCGTATTATAACTTTCTTAAAACCGAACATATTCATTTTGAATAGGTTTGTCTTTTTAGCATTTATTTCTTTAGACTAGACGGAAAATGTATACTTATATTATAAGTAATAATAATAACAATCTCAGGAATTACTGGTTCGAATTGAAAAATTATTTTTGTGTTGATTGGACCATTCATCCAAGAAGGTATGCCAGCATTAAATTACATTATTTTTTTTAAGCTATAAAACATCAGAGTGCGACCAATAGGTGCGAAGAAACACAGAGAAATGCAAAAAAAAACGAGAAAAGTAATTCATCTTAGAGGACTACGAAAGAAGTATTATTCAATTATTTAAAAAAAATGTCCGCGAGTAGCATAAAATTGTCGCCACAGCCCCATACCTCCAATATATCCGACGGTCCCTTGTTCATATATCTCCAGGTTTGCAGCACGGCTACCGCTGGCACTAGCAGCAACGCACTTTGCTGCAGCAGAACAGCTGTTTGATGACACCATATTGGCCAGTAGCTGAAACACAATTATTATATACGCTTAAACAAGTGTTTTTACATATGTTAAATTGATTAAAATCTTTGTTTCGAGATATTTTTATATACATATAGGATCGTTTTCTTAAAGATGTTTCTATTGTTTTAAGGTTATATGGTTAATACGTACGCTGCAGCTTTGCGCCAGCTATACAGTTGCCGGTGTTGCCCGACGCGGAAATCCATTACGCACAGTGCCTGAAATTTTTTACATCAATCTATTGAATATGAGAATAGAAGTAGAAGCTAGTCATGACAGAGTAGTCTTATGTTGTATTTTAAATCCTTACTAATATTATAAATGCGAAAGTAACCCTGTCTGTCTGTGTCACTTTCACGCCAAAACTACTGAACGGATTTGAATGAAATTTGGTACATATATGGTCTAGACTCTAGACCCTGAGAAATAACATAGGCATTATTGCGAAAAGGGGGTTGTAAGGGGTTAAAAGGGGGGAGTGAAAGTTTGTATGAAAATTCGTGGTTTGTGAAGATAGAACATTGAAACTTTCTTCTTTGGCTTTTTGAGAATAGGAGTGGGATTGGGAGTGAGAGTGAGAGTGGAAGTTAGAGTAGGAGTGATGTGAGGTGAGTGTTGCGGCAAAGTAGCATTTACAACATAGATTGGCTGCGATAAATACGCAATTACATAAATTGATAAACAGCCTAAATAATTAAAAATTCTACCCCAAGTCACTATTACACGCGAACTAAGTCGCGGGCACAGCTAGTTATGTATAATTGTGTGTTTATATATTTTAAACCTTGATGGGGCACATTTCATTCGAATATAACACTTAACAGATGATTGTATTTATTCTGTATCGCTGTCTTAAACAACAATAAGCTAATTTAATGAAGGTGATTCTAAATAAACGAATCACGTTAGCGTTATTCGGTACGTACCGTAAGTGAAACAGGCAAAATGACAGTCCAAACAAAACTTAACACCGCCGAGATCCGTGATGTGGGCTTGTAGAGAGCCGCTACCACGATATCTGCGGAGTACGGTCGCCCTCGTACCACGAACACGCCGATCGCGAGAGACACTTGCAGGACGCATTGCCACCAAGCACCGACCCACACGTAATCGATGAAGTGGATTATACGAATTCCAGCCTGAAAATAAATAATTGATATTTAAAAATTAGATTAGATAGACACTCGGTGTGTAGCTAACGCGTGTAGTACACATTTATCTAAACACTTAAACGGGTCAAAACACGTTATATATCAGTTAAACTTATTTACAACTAATTAACTTCGGCCCGACGTGTGGGATGCTTTGGATTTGCTTTTTTCTTGTTGCAGCAAGATCAAGGTTATTTTTTTAACCAGGTTATTTTTTATTTATTTACAAGCTTCTTATCAAACACAGCACAAATCACGTCATCCTACCAATGTTAAAGGAAGTAATAACATTCGTTATCGACCGCCTTTGTAGCTAAATAGTTAAACGTGTTGCCTAGGATTGCGTTAAGCACAAAGGCGTTCAAATCCGGGGAAAAATAACGAAATATTTTGGTGGGTCAAGGCTCAGAATTATCTTAACTTTACCATTATAATTAGTCCCACATAATCACGCACTTTATCTTAGTAGAATAATATCTTACATCGGTACATAAAAGCAATCCCATAGCAAGTCCAAAGACACAACTAAAGAAGGTGATACTGGTCTCCCAGACCCTCAAGGCGTCCCGGTTGATGGCCATCAGACCAGCGACCACGCAGTGCCAGATGGCTAGCTGCTGCGCCAGACCGAACATTATCAGGATGAAGTAGAATATCACGGCCCATGCGGGTGACATCTACAAAAAAATAGATAAAAAAATATTAAAATTTGAACCTTTTTCTTCATATAACATGTAAACAAAATTTAAATAAAACACTTCAAGGATTAAAAACGCGATATATATTAAACTTATTTGAAAATTATTTTAACCACCGCCCGACGATTCGGATGCTTTGGCCCGTGGTCACGGGGAGACACGTAAGGTTAACCGTTAAAGTGTTCCATTTAATGTGTGCTCGCGTAAACTACAGACACTATTTAATGTAAACAAGATTTGCTGCTTATTTATTTTGGTTAAAGAAACAGTGTAAAAGAAACAGTAAGTAAGTAATTTATTTATAAAATAAGGAAACAATCAGATACATTATACAAATAATATCGCTATAACAATGAAGAATAAAGTTTAAAGGCATCCTTAACAGTTTCAAGCAAGTCCTTTCACTCGACCTATACAAACTCTATTTATTATTTTTTAGGGTTAATTGTAACACATACCAAATTAGCTGGCAACACTGCCAAAGTGGCTGGCACGATCTCAGTAGCTAGCTGCAGTGGTTGCCACCCGCTGAATGTTTTGGCGAGGTTTCCTTGGCGCCACACGGTCACTCCCACGAGGCTTCCATATTGGCCCATATATCGAACGGGAGCTGATGCTGCGTTGCCAGGCAGCGGTTCCGAAGTCGGCCAGATGAACTGTGATGATTTTATCGTCTCTATGGATAAATCATGTAGTTTATGTTCCGATTATTTGTTTTCGTAGCAAAAAAATAATAAAACTATGTGTTGTTAAAATTAATTTTAGTGTAGTAAACTTGTGTTTGTGATCATAACGTGTGGACAAACGTGTTTTGCTTTTTTATAAAAAGATACCTAAAAAGTATTATAGGTATATTTTAATTTAATCAGGAAGTTAAAATATTAACGTTACCTTTATAAAATTAGTATATAATTTTAACCGGCTTGAAGGACCAGTATTTGTTTTAAAGTGCAATTCTAATAAGTTATTACATACCAAAACTGCCAGGAATATAAACGTATCCGTGACTTTTCAACACTTGCATGCAGGTGTTTGCGAGAAATGAAGCCAATAGCAACACCGCTATCGTAAAGGCGACAACACATGCGCTATCACGCTGCAGCATAGATGTGTTCTTGTGCTTTGGGTCTTTGTGCGAGGTCAATTGCATAACGCAAGCGCCTAGGAGACCCCACGTCAGAAACGTTTCTTGAACAGCCGCCGCCCAACTCTGAAAATGTATTTGACATGAAATTTATTATTCCTCACTTGATGGTAAGTGTAAACCCCAGCTATATAACAACTAAACAAGATGCGCCGTCTACCTATGTTGCCTTTAGATTTCCATCGCTATGTCAGATTAAGTTTTATATAAAACAAAACTTATCTATAGCTGTACAATGAGACAAAATCAGGTCAGGTAATTACAAAAAAAATATTATTATTTTAGTATGAGACAGTCCGAATCTTGAGTAAGAACAATTAGTCAAAGAACAAATTAAAAAAAACAATCAAAACTCCATAATCTCGTCTAAAGGTAAGTTATAGACAATCATCCTTTTGTAAATGAGTAAGAACTTACATGGTTAATGAGGAAGAATTCACTCCATTCCGTTTCCGCGAAAATATTGGTAACGGAGTCGTAGGGAATCAGGGTTAGTAGTTTGGTGCATAGTACCAGGGTACCGCAAATCGGCAGGAATATAAACACGTACACCGCCTGAAATAAAAAAATAAATAAACAAAAACTTTTTAAAAACCGATTCAGGTGGAAATTTTTCTAAAATGTAATAATTATGTTTATTTTTCACAGGTTAGTGAACCAGATAGGTTATATTCTAGTATTAACTGTTTACGCGTAAATAAAACACTTAACGGTTTAAAACGCGATATCTTAGTTAAACTTAATTGCTGAGACCACGGCTGCTGCAAAGAATCCGAACGTCGGGCCGTAGTTAAAATAACGGGGAGACAAAAGATGGAGGGTGTGTCTGACCTATAAGTAAAAAATATCGCTATAATGCACTATATCGCGTTTTAAACCGTTAAAGTGTTTTATTTAAATGTGTATCACTCGCGTATACTACAGATAATATTTTAGTGTTGTTAGATTTCATAAATATGGCTTCGCATGCATACCTTTCCGTACGAACGCAATCCCTTACTGAGCGAGACAAACACGATCATCCATATGACAGTAACGTATAAAGCCACTTGGAACTTTAGCGTGCCAAAGCTACTGCTGTTCGAAGTACGCTGCAGCACCTCGCCGTGGAAATACTGAGGAATCGTTTCGTGTACTTTGTTCGTCATGTTTATGTGTGCTGGATCTAGAAATATACGAACAAAGATCAAGCAAAACAACAGTAGTTAAAAAATCAAATTACACAACCCTGGCTTTTGTTTTTTTTACCTACGAATATTACATTTTAAAAGTATCATTTATCTATACAATTAATTAATTTTATTTAGATTTCAGAAATTAATGATACAACTGGGACTCGAACTCACGTCTCCTAGACTATATTTCGAATTTTATATAAAACAATAATTCTAGTCATTAGTATTTTGAATTAATGTTGTTCTCATCTTTTAGTTTTATATAGTGCCTCTAAAAATACGTACTATTTTTATTGTAAGTAGTTTGACGTATAACAAACGTCTCTACCGGTACTGATATTTTATTTAACTTATATTTAACTAGGATTCGGGTGCTCTGCCGCAAGGTGGTCGCGAGGGGCAATATATTTCGCGTTTTAAACGGTTAACGTGTTATTTAAATGAATACTACTAGTTTCTATCCTAATTGGTAAAATCATTAATTACAATTAACATGTTAAAGATAACGAACATAATTACCTATAAATAAAACTTACCGTCAAAACTAAAATCGCGTGGTAAGGCCCATTTGTATTTGTCATCGGCGTTTATAAAGGAATCTCTAAAGTACACGAATATCCAGGACAACCCAACGATACTGTATATGCCAATAACTGCCTGAGTGAGCAGCAAAGATATGCCGACCCCTTGAAATATTGGCGATATCCTCCACATGTCTATCGGCCCGGATTCCAATACTTGGCCCAAGCATAGGTGTAGAGTGAATAACGGTATGCCAATAACCAGTGATAGAATTAGAAATTGTACAATGAAGCTTGCTGAAAAGGTAGAAATTATATTTATTAAATATATAAAAGAAAAAGAGAGTAAAGAAATTGGCCAAGTGCGAATCGCACGCGGGGTTCTGAAGCTAATAGCTAGGTAAAAATATTGTTTTTTCACTTATTTTAAAAAGTAGGTTGTCGCTATAGAATATTGAGCAAGAGAAACCACCCCCTTTAAGGAACAAAAAAAACCCTTCCCCCCCTTAAAAAGGGGCAAAAAAAATTTTTTTTTTTTCCAAAAAAAAACCCGGGGGGGCGGCGCGCGCGCGGGACCCCCAAAAAAAAACCCCCCCCCCCATTTTTTTTGGAGGGTAAGTTTTTTTTTTTTTTTTTTTTTTTTTTTTTTTTTTTTTTTTTTTTTTTTTTTTTTTTTTTTTTTTTTTTTTTTTTTCCTTTTTTTTTTTTTTTTTTTTTTTTTTTTTTTTGGGCCCCCCCCCCCCCCCCCCCCCCCCACCCCCCCAAAAAAAAAATATCCCCAAAAAAAAAAAAAAAAAAAAAAAAAAAAAAAAACCCCCCCCCCCCCCCCCCACACTATTTTTTTTTTTTTTTTTTTTTTTTTTTTTTTTTTTTTTTTTTTTTTTTTTTTTTTTTTTTTTTTTTTTTTTTTTTTTTTTTTTTTTTTTTTTTTTTTTTCTTTTTTTTTTTTTTTTTTTTTTTTTTTTTTTTTAGATAGGCAAAAATGCGTTTCTAGTATACTAGTTAAATAACTAACCCAACCTCAAGTATTTGCTAATTTGGATAATTCTTTCCTTTTGTTTTGATAAACTGTATGTATAGACAAAACAGAAAAATATAAAGTGTTTTTTGTTGCACGAGACCTTCTCAGTTCCTTAGCGGCTTTATAGCGACAGGTATCTAAGGTAACCTGGGTTCGGTACCCGGAGAAACATAATAAATCATGCTTATGGAAAGACAAGTGTGAGTTTCTTACTGGTGGTGTTACTGTAAATATTATTGTAATAATAAAAATAATGAAATTACCTCCAAAATGAACGCTAAACATGGCGAATCTTGATATATTGAAAATCCCAACTGTGCAACTGAGACACGCTAGCATAGCGCTCATTCGATGGGGCCAGACTCCCAAAGGTGCATCGTCGTGGTCGTCGTGTCTATGAAAAAAACATAATGTATTTTAAACTCTTGAAGCGAAATAAATGATTTATCACATAACTCACACATCAATTATTTATACAAACAAATTAATAAGTTAAATATAAAAGTCTAATTAAGATTCCTAAGTTTTAAGACTAAGTTAGGAATTTGGAGTTAATGTATAAAAGCAGATCAAATCATAAATTACCAATAGTTATTATTACCATCACGTGATTACTATACTCATTAAAATTTTGCAGAATGTGAATATTTCAGAGAGAGGTTTATGAAAATAAATAAAGAAATAAAAAGGGGCAAATTGTGAAATTGTGATTCTTAATTGTTTTTATTAGGAAAAAAAATCATTTAAATAAAACGCTTTGACCGTTTAAAACGCGATATATTAGTTTAACTTATTTGAAAATGATTTTTAACTTCGGCCCGACGTTTCGGATGCTTTGCAGCAGTCGTGGTCACGGGGAGACGGAAAATAAGTTTATCGAATATATCGCGTTTTAAACCGTTAAAGTGTTTTATTTAAATGTGTACTACTCGCGTAAACTATAGACAGTATTTAGAAAAAAATCAATTTTTCGCAGCAAATTTAAAGTATTCCTTTTATTATTCTTTTATCTTAAAAAAATCCGTTTGTAAAAGTCAACCAAGTAGTCATTTAAAAATGTGTGTATGCAATTTTGTGTTTTACTAGATTTATTTACCCTGTAGCCAGATGGTTAAACGTGTTGCCTAGCATTGCGTTAAACGAGAGGTTGATTCAAATCCTACGTAACAACAATAAATTGTTTCGGTCGGGCAGGGCACATAAGTCTGATCAACCACATGCCTGTAAAAGAACCGGGCACCGAAACGTGTTCGCCCTATGGGGCAACGGAATTTCACTATGTTTATTTTCGATAAAACATGTTTCTTTATGTAGTTTCATGGGAAGTACTTACTTTATGTAGTTCATGTAAGATATATTAAAGTATAAGCGATACATTAAAACAATTGCGCTATTTATAGGAAACCCTACAACAGCCTACATTACATTTTTACATGCCTAATCTACTTATAGTGAATGTACATGTCATTCCATGCATTACACTCTGCTTATCTGATAAAAATTGTACACAGGCCATTGCTACGGTACATTCTTAAGTTAATTGATACAACTTATAGTTGTCATATATACCGTGTAAATAGCAAAAAATTTCATTGTTATCCAAAGTCCTACATAAATAGTTATCATATGAATAAAAGCTTATAATTTGTTCAAATTATAAATTACTAGCTGTGACTTCGACCGTGAGAATCGTTATTTTAGGCATCCAAATTAGTTTTTGCAAACCCCGTCATCTTTATTAACTTAAGCTGTTAGCCACTACGTCGAACGCGTCCCTTCCCGTTATCCTTGCAAGTTAACTTTAAAAGATAGACATATAGCATCGCAGACTTTTTTTAGATCATTTAAAGAGGAATCATTCTTTTATACATATTTTTTAGGTATCTTGAACCGTTTTCGCAGCGTACGCATCTGAAACTCACAGAGATGAAAAATTTCCCCCGTTTTGTTCACATTTCCCGCTGTATCTTCGCTTTTATTAGTCACAGCGCAATATTTTATAGCCTATAGCCTTCCTCGATAAATGTTCTAGCCAACACAAAAATATTTTTTCAATTCGAACCCGTAGTTCCTGAGAATTTTAAATTTATCTTTATGGCAGCCTTTTTTTATCATTTCATCCGCAATAACGATTAGCAAAGAGGCCTTGAAAAGCAAATCTACAATCATCAAACTATTAGTAATACTAAAACAGACAAGTTTCAGTTTTACAGTTTAAATAAGTAAGTTAGTATGAGTATCACATATCTTGAATTTTTTCTTTTAATTCGTAAGTTTTTTTGGAAGTTATAAAAATTTTAGATTTTTCTTTATTTGGCTAATAGTTTTGTTTAAATACAAACAAATATAACATTTCAATAGTGGGTTATTGTTTAAGACTAGAAAAATTATTAGCATCTAGATGGTATCCAATTGGAATCTATCACTTCAAAACATTTAAAATTTACCTGTCATCCGTCCCAATAAACGGGCTTTGATTGATAGGAGGCACACCATTAGAGGATTCAGTCGAGGAACTAGACACACTACCACTCCGAGCTGTATTACGGTTTGTATTTCTACTCCACTCTGCTGTAATCTCACTTTCACCAGGGGAAGGTAATGACAGTGTGCGGTTCATCAACAGGGTCCTTCGACCCACAATAAGCGGCCCAGATGCACTGTCCTGACTTAAATTTGCGGCTGTCACTTGTAACTGAATCGGTGCACTAGTCGGCCTTAAGACATGATGTTCCAAAAACAATATAACTGGTAGAGTCAATGGTTCCGATTGCTGCGATATGGCTGGTAAGACTATGGGGTCTAACCGTCGCATAGAATTACGTAATGTATTTGTACTAGCACTCTGCAATACTGGCATTACCGTTTCTGTTATATCAGAAAAGCTTTTCGATCTACCTATAGATGATTGAGGTATCTGATCTATAGGTATTTGATTTGAGCTTTCTGCAGAACATATAACTTCCGTGTCATCTAAAGATTCTGAGCTTTCTCTATCTTCGATATATTCCTTAATTTTACATATGAGATCCTCTTCGTCGCTGTCAAACCTCTTTGTATCGTCTAGACAAGCAAGTAGTGACTTATCTAAAACTTCATCTAAATCATTTAAGATATCCATAAACTGGCAAAGAGCCGTAGCTTGAAATTCATCATCCTCTGTGATATTTTGTGATGTAAAATTTAAATCAGACTTATAGCATTCCGGTATATTTTTTTGTAAATCTTCCTTCAGGTCTTCATCATCAGATTGCCTCTCTGTGTCTGTTGTCTGTTCGCTGGTGTCGTAGCTTTCAAAGATGCTACTTGAGGCACTTTCCACACTGCTGCCAGGCAAACTCTCTCTTGGCTCATAGACACCTTCATCCATATTAATAATATCCATTTTGATTCCACGTTCTAAGTTATAGCCTGCATGATTTGAAAACCCTGTAACAATTAAATAGTAATTGAGTAGAATTAAATTTTGTGAAATGAAAGTGTTTAAAAATGAGATTTTATGCTCAGTATAAATGGTGATAAATCTTCTATTTAAAGAAAATATATTATCATATGTACTTTGTTGATAATATTGATGATACTAACAATATTTAAACAGAGTCATCCGCTTGAACATTTTGACTTTAAACACTCAATGCTAAATTCCATGCATGTAAACAGAGGTGGCACTAATTGCGCTCATTAGCGTAGACTGTGTTAATGCAAGGCTAGATGTTAGCGCTTAAGTTATAAATACTGGTTTTACAAATAATACTTTGTCGATGTAGCTTAGAAACTTAGAATCAATCATTTTTACTGGATTTATCAGAGGCTCTAAGTTGGTGCACAACTGGGCTTAAACACTGATACTGCTATATCAAGCAACTTTCCTAGTTATATTTGCTTTGAGAAATAAAAAAAAAATTAAACATGTTGTACCTCAGTATTCAATACTATGATGTATTATACACAAATTAAACAAAAAAACTTAAAACGATGGAGCACATGAGTTACATAGATCTTCTATTATTAACAAAGACACTAGACATATCACTTTTTATCTACAAGTTATTATTTGTAAACAAAAGCCATTTTTTTAAAAATCTGGTCAAGTTTCATAAGAAAAGTGTTTAAATATTAGGAAAACATCTAAAATGCATGATAATTAAGTGCATTTATAATAAAGTAATGATGTACAAAACATATATTAGAAATGCCATGACTCATACAATAATTATGTATTTGTTGAATGAAAATATATGCAATACACATTCATATTAATCATTGTAATAATAAAATAGTATAAAAGATACTTACTGTGAGCTGAATTAATATTTTCTTAGTGTTAAAGTGAAGACAAAGATGTACATGTGTCATACATCCTTGATTATTTCATCTCCCACCACTGTGTAAGCAGAATTACAAAATGTCAATATGAAGATAATTGCCTAACAGTTTAAGACCTTATCTTATCAATTTTAACGAACTCTTTAAGAGGTTTTAGCCGCGTAATTAAATAAGTGTGATAGTAATCTGATGATCTTAAAGAGATAATGGTGCGTTATGTTTGAAAGGAAACATACTACTTATTTTAATTATAGGACAAATTCTAATAAAGTTATATTAATTCCATGATATGTATTTTTGCCACGCTCCAAAAATTTGTAAACAAATCACATGGAATTATTATGGTAAAATATTATTGAGAAAGAATATAAGATTTATAGTTTATTTATAAAACACTAAATAAATTATTTCGTACATACCGTTTATTATTTTAGGGCCTAAATAATAAATGTTTAACTTAAAATATTTAAAAAGTCAATCTGGCTATTAAAAACTAATATTGCTTTTGTGATGTTAAATTATTATTAATAAAGTACACAGATATTATAATCAGCATCACTTACAGACTACTCAGTTCTAGTATAAAAATATATTAAATCCTACATTGATATGTACCACAGACATACAAGATAACAAATGATACTACTATTATGTTATATTGGACTAATCGTGCGATTGCGATTCTTGTGATCTGTCAATTCGTCATGACTAGTGATGTGCCAATTAAATAACATCAATTAATCTTTCTGACAATATGTTCTTTTAAATACCGTGATTTTTCTTAATACCATTGAGAAAAAAATAAGAATAATAATTTATACGAACACGCCTTGTCATTACTCATTAAATGAAGAAGAAGAAGAACATTTATTATATTCCTTAACATCATAATATGCATACTGTTTTTTATATAATCTATTTAGGTTGTTTTAACCTCCTTAATCCAGTCATCAGGTGACTGGATGAAGGATGTTAAAAAATTAAAAAATTATTAGAGATGACTCATCTCTTGTACTTTTTTGCATGCCTTTGTCAGAAATATATTATAACAGTACTGTTTTAAGATATCGCGGTACTTATTTTCTTTAGTTTTGTTTAGACTGATCTTCGTAATTTTATGAAGATATATTATTTTTATAAGAAATAATAATTTTATTTAACAATATACCATATAACATAACCAACCGACAAATTGTCATGAGAAGAAATATCAATTACAATTGCGTCGTTGACAAATTTTTTCTCTATCTACAAAAATATAAGAGTCGAAGTTCGCAAGTTTTTTTTTACTTTTTTTAAAGATATTTTTTAAAAGTTCTATTGATTTTTCTTATGTCTGGCCATTTTGTTACTGAAGATGTTTTGTATTAATTATTTTAAGCAATGCTATATATTTATGGGAATAACTTACTTATTATTAATGATAGTACCTATACACGTTGCTTATTTCGTATGGGGGTATCTTTGATCGGTAAATTTTTCAGTAGAATTTTCTTTCAGAATTTACTAGCAAACATATATATGCAACGATAAATAACAAATATACGTCCGACACTCGGTATGCAAATTTAAATCTATTTCATAGCCTTTATAGAAACATACATAGCATAGGTATGTAACTGAAATTATGAATGAAATTAGATTGTTGCGGTTACTTCAACATTACAAAGAGCCATCTACAACTTAAAGCTGCTTACGTGTAGTGTGCCTAAGCCTTTAAAGTTGTAGAATAAATAAATGGTCAAAGATCAGATCTCACAGTTTCGATTAACATTTTTTACCAACTTTAAGTCAAAGACATAAAGTGCAAATTCAATTGACGACAACTATAGATGGCAATAATTATATTCTTTACATTTTGACGATAAGTTGTGTGTTTTGATATGAAAATTATTCTGTGATTTGTTATCTACTAGCTGGCACTAAGTAAAATTGCTCGCGTTTGTTGTGTTAATTTCTTTTATTTTCAAAATGGTTTTCTATGGAAGTAGGATGATAAGCATCAAAATGCGATCGGTGAATAAGGTTTGTAGTTTTTCCTTTCGAAGCTGGGTAAAAAATGTGAAACGCCTTACGCCAGTCGCGTCGAAACAAGCATAGGTGACGACCGTGTAGGTTTAACTTCAATCACGGAACGTAAACGATTTCGCACAGGTATTTAATTACACCTAACAATTGTCATTATGCAATAAATAATAACGAGTCACGCGATTATTTTTTATCGAGTCTATTGTTCAGAAAATATTGAACTATAAAATAATAACAATCAAATATTTTATTCAATTAGATTCTGACCATGGCGAGCTATTCCACTAAAATCGCGCTGAATGAGGTGGTGATAGCATCTGCGGTAAGGACTCCTATGGGATCCTTCAGGGGCAGTTTATCTAGTCTATCTGCAACGGAATTGGGCGCAGTTGCTGTAAAAGCCGCTGTCGAGCGAGCCGGCATTCCTAAAGAAGAAATTAAAGAGGTTAACTAACGTTACTTTTTTCCTGCACGTTCATTCCGTTATGTGGCCTGATACATCGTTTAGATGTATACATAGCGTGTTTGCCGTGAGTTATGTCATCAATCGACTATGTGATAAGATAACAATTTATAAAAATTTGAGAACAGATGACAAAATTCATTTGACACTAAGTAAATATGTATTTACACTTAATATTTACATTTGATATCTTCTCCTTTTCAGGTGTACCTTGGTAATGTATGCTCCGGGTCTTTGGGTCAAGCTCCAGCCAGACAGGCTGTAATTTTTGCCGGCCTTCCAAAAAGTACAATTTGTACTACAGTAAACAAGGTATGTGCATCAGGCATGAAATCTGTAATGCTTGCTGCTCAAGGCCTACAAACTGGAGCCCAGGATGTGATCCTAGCGGGTGGTATGGAATCAATGTCCAACGTACCATTCTATCTAAAACGAGGGGAAACTACCTACGGAGGCATGCAACTAGTTGATGGCATTGTATTTGATGGTTTGACTGACGTTTACAACAAATTTCACATGGGGAACTGTGCTGAAAACACAGCTAAGAAATTAGAAATCACAAGAGAACAACAGGATGAATATGCTATAAACAGCTACAAAAGAAGTGCAGCAGCTTATGAAAATAAGGCATTTGCTGATGAACTAGTACCAGTAAGTGTACCACAGAGAAGAGGAGCTCCTCCAGTTATATTCTCTGAAGATGAGGAGTACAAAAGGGTTAATTTCGAGAAATTCACTAAGCTTGCAACAGTATTTCAAAAAGAAAATGGCACAGTAACAGCTGGAAATGCATCTACTCTCAATGATGGTGCTGCTGCATTGGTTTTAATGACAGCCGAAGCTGCACAAAGACTTAAAGTAACACCCATTGCTAAAATAGTTGGTTTTGCTGATGGGGAGTGTGACCCAATTGATTTCCCAATTGCTCCAGCTGTGGCTATTCCTAAGCTATTAGAAAAGACTGGTGTCAGTAAAGATGACGTAGCCCTCTGGGAGATTAATGAGGCATTTAGCACAGTGGCTATTGCTAATCAAAAGCTTTTGGATATAGATCCTGCCAAGATTAATGTTCATGGTGGTGCTGTCAGCCTAGGGCACCCAATAGGAATGTCTGGAGCTAGAATTGTTGTACATCTATGCCATGCACTTAAAAAAGGAGAAAAGGGTGTGGCATCTATCTGTAATGGCGGTGGTGGTGCTTCATCTATCATGATTGAGAAATTGTAAGTGTATGCGTCAATTAAGCAGTCGAATTTGGCAACTTACAACTGTATATATTTTTATATTTCTTGTCATAATCCAACTGTATTGTTATTTGCTTTTGACATTTTATTATATAATAATAATATTTAAAGGATGAAACATTTTGGTGTGAGAATGTTAAAGCATTGGATATTATGAGCTTTTATATTTTACTACTGGTGTTTTGTTACTAAGTTTACAACTGATGTTGAATGTATGATGATTCTATAAGTGCCTTTGTAATTAGCTTATTATATATTGCAAGTTGCTACCTCAAAGATGGTAGTTTTAAAAGTTAAGCTCAGTTCTTTTTATGTTTGTACAGATATTGAAACATTAAAATATTTATTAGAATTCTCTAGTGTTTTATTATATGAAGCCATTCTTGTTTTCAGACCTGAAGCCGCTGTTGGTGTACCAGTTGTAACATTGTATACTAAAGATCCATGTCCTCTCTGCGACATTGTTGTTGAAGAATTAGAGCCATATAAAAATAGAATTAGAATTGAAAAAGTTTATATAACAGATAAGGAAAACTTAAGGTGGCTTCGGTTATACAGATATGATATACCAGTTCTCTTTTTAAATGGTAAATTTTTATGTATGCATAGGCTCCAAAAAGATTTATTAGACAGAAGGTTACATATGATTGAAAATGAAATATAATCTAAGAACCAGTAAATTACGGTGATCAATCCCTACTAGTCATTTGCTTAATACGTATATTAGTTATTAACAAATGTAAATAAAAAATAAGTATTAATAGTAACTTAATTCTTATTTTACAATAGTAAACTAATTTGGTTAAAAGTATGTAACTAGTTAGGTAATCCAATCAAAATAAATATGTATAATTAAATAATATTTTTAATGTTTTCCTTTTTCTTTAAAAATTAAATACTTAATGCAAAATAGGTGTTCTAAATCTTTACTTATACCTAACAAAATATTTTTTTACAGTAAAAGTCAGCAAAGAGTATTTTATAAAGTTTTACATTATCAGGAAAATCCGCAATGATACTTTTTTTCTAAGGTAATTAAATAAAAGAGGAAATATTTTAAATTATTCAATTGATTACAACACAATACCGAGGAAAAGACACAATTATTTTAATACAACGAGACTGCATGGAGGTATTTATTATACTTCGTTTATTTTATTACTAAATCCAAGAATAACTAATATCAACAAAAATATGTTCCTATTTATAACATTTAATTCTAATCAAGAAGAATTCCAAACAAATACGAAGAAGAAGAACAAGAAAATTTCGCCGATGGCATCGAGTAATTGTCATTATGACATTACACATTTTGTGAATTGCAGGAAGTAGAATAAAAAATATTGCAATGAATGAAATTGTTACAATATTTATGTCGAGTAAACTTACACCGTGTTAAGTTGCCGGCGAGTTGGCTTTACTTTTTTGTAATTAAGGATACTACAATGCAAAATACACGTGTGATTATGCACCATTCATAGAACCATCATTATTTCAGCATAATTAATATTAACATAATTAAATAACATGGATAATTCTATTCAAACTTTAGAAGCTGCGGCTCAAATGCTTATGGTTAGTATTTACAAAGTCGTTAAAATTTACATTTTTAAATACTTTCTAATATATTATTATAAACTTTAGGCGCCGCCGAATTTGGTTACATCAGAGCAAAGACATCATGCTGAGAGAGTATTCATGGAACTACGAAGTACAAAAAACCCCTATCAACTGTGCAGAGAAGTTCTCGAGAAATCTTCATCTGATTATGTTCTCTTTGAGGCAGCTGGATTATTGAAGACAGCTTTGATCCGCGAATGGAATCTTCTAAACGAGAATGACATTTCATCTCTCCGTGAATATTTACTTAACTATCTTATGAGAAAAGAGCCACCCCTATTCTTGAGAGAAAAATTGTTACAGGTATTATATTTTTTCATTAAAAATGGTTGAGGTGGGAACTATTGGTCCACTCTCATTTTGACTGACAGCTGTAATTGTTCACTTTGAATCTTGAATTGAATTAAATTTGAAAGAAAGTGATTATATTATTATTAATTGATTGATGAATATTCAAAAGAGCTACTTATATTGAAAATGATTAGTTTAATTAATTTATATTAATATATATGTATATATTTCTAGACAATTGCAGTTATCATTAAAAGGGGCAGTATAAATGACACTGGACGAGATCGTAAAGCCTTATTAACAGAATTAGAGAAAATTATTCTAAGCTCACCAATTGGGCAACAAAAATTAGCATGTGCGTTAATACAAGCAATCATGCAAGAATATGCCATTACAGTTAAGTCATCTGATGTAGGATTAACTTGGGAAGTACATATTTGGCTTAAGAAAACATTTGAAGCTACAGATTTGAAAAGAATATTCCGTTTCACGGTTGGTGTTTTAGAGCAAATTGTCAGGTCTGGAGTAAGGCCAGAAGGTGACAATGCAATATTAACAAAACAGTTATTAACTATAGTCGAAACTATACTATGTTGGAGTCATGTGACACTTCTATCAAAACGTTTGACTCGTACCTTGGAAACTATATATGAAAGCGATGGGCCCAGAGCGTTACGTCTGAACCATAATTGGAGGGACACAATAATGAAGCCAGAGTTGATTGCTCTTTTCTTTGAAATACATTTGCATGTTCGGTCAAATACAGATCTAGCCAACCCTTCATTAACTTGTCTTGTTCAATTGGCAAGTTTGACTGGTGTAGTGGTATCTATGGGTAATTTAAAGCAACAATATTTTGAGAACTATGTTAATCATTTTATGAGAATGTTGTCTATGATACAACCCTTTGATCGAGAGATGCTTGGGATTGCGGATATTTATCAGAGACTTGTGCAATTCTTCACTCCCCCAATGATTGCTGCTTCACCTCCAGCATTCCTACAAAATTTAACGACATACACTTGTCACTGTATACGGGGCTCCATTATTGAAGAAGGTGTAAGTATATACTGTCTATAGTTTACGCGAGTAGTACACATTTAAATAAAACACTTTTACGGTTTAAAACGCGATATATTAGTTAAACTTATTTGAACAATGATTTTTAACTTCGGCGCGACTGCTGTGGTCACGGGGAGTGTTTTATTTAAAAGGTGTAAGTATGTTTTTTGAGATGTTTGATCCTGATTTTTAAATTTGTTTCCTTAAGCTTGAGCAAGAATTAATTTTTTTCATACTATATTTATGATTCTTTCAGATTAACGATGACACAGTGTGGAGGGAGTCATTTAATAAATTTCTTAATACATGGTGTTCTCTTGTGCATGACTCTGATGGATTTACTAATGATCAACTTATGACACCATGTATAGAGGTATTTAATACATATCTTCAGTGCAGATTAGCTCCACCTGATGGAACTAGGTAATTCAAAAATATCTTTTAAATTGCACTAAATTACAAGGTAAAGAAGAATTTATGTCTTGTTAACTGGGGAGATGTAAAGTAAATTCATTGGATAGTTAAAAAAAATAAAATTGCAATATAGAAAACTTATATATGTTTCATTATTTAGATTTAATTATGACACAACTAAACAAAGTATGGATTCCCCTTGCCTTTACATAAACTCTTCTTTAATTTGAATTTATGAAATTTCACGTACCGCGTAAAACATGAAGGAGCACCAACAATTAATAAGAAAATTCTAGAAAAGGCTTTCGTAATAACTATACTAAAGAATATTTTTTTCTAATGCAGCGAACACCTATAGTTATAAAATATTATTTTAGGGGTGCTGAAGTTAATGACGGTTGCAACGACGACATCAAGGACGATGTACAAGAGGACGAAAGACAATTGCACAGTAACGTGTTAATGACAATCGGTGCAATGGCTCGAAAGGCGCCTGCGCATTGCTGTCACGTGCTGTACTCTCTACTCACTGAAAGAAGTAAGAGGTTGGTTAACATTCGAGCCTATCTATCACGAATAAACTCTTTTTGTTGTAATACTAGAAGTCCCAGTCAGCCAGTTATTTCGGAAGTTGGTACTGTAATATAACTTAAAACACTCTGATTTGATGGCAATTTTTACGCTCTGCTTAAGTTTAGATTAGAATTTAGATAGTGTAACGATTTTTTTTTTCGTTATTTACAACAATAATATAATGTTTTTAGACTGGAATCTCTGTTGCAATTGTGCATGGGAAAACAGGATACAAGTGTTGGTGAACAATTAATTCTGTTGTTTGAAGATCTTCATTGGATTTTGATGATAACTGGTAAGTCAAATTTTGCAATAAGTTACTAGGTCATATAATAGTAGAGGTTTGTATAAAAATGTAAGAAACCCCACAACACAAAAATAAATCTCATAAGTTTTGATTTGTATTTTCTAAAATAATCCAAAACCTAATTAATTTTTTAAAAATAAAAACGCTTTAATAAAGGCTGAAATTTATTTTAAGTTTGAATAGAGCAATAGGTTAAGACAAAATTATATCACATTATTTATATTACTTTATGTGAAATTTTCAGGCCACACAATAGCAGTAGACGTCTTGGAGGGAGAAACTGTAATGATTCCCCAAGAGATTCTTCAATACAGCGTATCCGAGAATGCAGACGTTGGTGCATCGCTCCGCTATTTGGTGGGCGAGAGTACCAATACGGAGAATGTCGATCCAATAATCAAGTATGAAACATTCAATTACAGTACTGTAATCAAAAGATCGTAATGAGATTGAATATTAGTGTCCTGCTTGAAGGACCTCTTTATTGGCATTACTTTTACGCCCACCTGGCAACTCCCCCCTGCAGGGTACTCCAACCCCACAGGTTTCTGGGAAACTTTCATCCCTTTTTTCAACCCCTATCAACCCTATGGTCTAGACCATCTGTGTACCAAAAATTCGTTCAAATCCGTTTAGTAGTTTTGGTGTGAAAGAGTAACAGACAGACAGAGTTACTTTCGCATTTATAATATGAAGTAAGGATTAAATATTTAGTTTATGTACAGGCTTATAGCTGAAATTCTACGCACCGGCGAGTACGAGCGCGCGGCTTTAGAAGCGGGTCTCGGATATGCGTTTAGTCCAGAACTATCAGCCACACTTTCGTGGCTTCTCAAAATATGGGCCAACTCTTACGTGATGCAGCAGTCTTCGGAATATGGAGCGGTGAGTATGTTGGCTATGTCCACTCCTATTATTATTATTTAAAAAACAGCCTTTAGATGTATAAAATATAGTGTTTTAGCATAAATACGACGACGAGAAATATTTCCCTTCGAAAATAGCTATGTGAAAAATAATTCTTCAATTGTTTTTTTAAAAAATAACGAAAAAAAGTTTAGAAGATAAATTATTTATTCTGGTTTATAATCAATTTATGAACGGCGAATTCTATTTTTTAGTTTCTTATTACTTAATTTTTAAGTCTTGAAGGTTATAAAAAACTCGTTATCCCAGCATTCTGCTGCCTATATCCAACCAAACTTTTTACCTCTATATTAACATAGATTATTATAAGTTACGTGTAGCAGTTGTTTTTTAGGTGTTGGAGAGCGCTTTCGGGGTCGGGTCTCAAGGATCAGTGTGGTCTATCAGGCGCTTGACCCGACGAGCATCGGCCGTACTGCGACACATGTCTTCGCAGCCTATCGCCGCAACCCACGCAACGCTGTTACTGGCAACACTCGCACACAACCGCCGCAAGTATGTATATGACCTTTCTTGTATGCAGTGTGGGAATGAGGATAAAATTCATCTTGTATTTTCTAAATATTATTAAAGTAATTGACTTAAACATAGTAGTGAGCGTCTCTGAAAAAATATTGTATAGACAAACGAGAGAGTCTATTAAAATGTGTAAAATATTTGATTGTGAGAAAGTCGCGATGTTTTGGTTCGTAAGTCTCTCTTACCATCTAAAGAGGGCGAACAGCTCGAAACCCAAAATTACTAAAACCTTATATTGTGAACCTCTAATTTTCACATAGTTTTGTTTGTAATATGAATTTTGGTTATAATAAGCGATTAATTTAAGTATGGATTTTAAAAATCCCCCATCAGTTTCAACATATAACTTGTATATAAATTGTGTAAGGTTTTCACGGCTAACCTCTTCTCGCTCACATCGGCCGAACAGCCCGAAAGACAATGATACAGTTGTATATAGTTTGTACATATTGAAAATATATCTTAAATTTTACTTAGCGTTTTTCATGGATTTGGATCTCCTATAGTCGATATTTCTAATTTGTGATTAATGACACATGTGTATTTGTGGTTTTTTTTTTGTAGAGAGGGTACACTAGACATTTGGGAAGAATTCCTTTCCCTGGTAGCGTGGGAAGCGGCGGGAAGTAAATTACCCGGAAGTGTCCGGAAAGAATTGCACAGAGCCTTCGCTATAGCCGCCACGTATGCTGAAGGTATGTTATATCCTTACTCAGTTTAATTAAAATTTACTTTTAAATTATATGTTAATACATGTATTATGTATAGCATCATTAGCCGTAGAGCGTAGCATAAAGTAACAGAAATTAATGAAGATTAAAAATATTATTTTAAGACTTGGAAACCCGATTTATGTTTTTTGGCAGTGCATCAATGATTCGGTCCTTCAAGCCGGATTATAGTCATTGATAGTATTTGTTACTTTATAGTAAAATTATAAAATTTCTAGGTGAAGCTCGCTCTAGACTATTAACGAGTACAGTCGCGCTTACGGAGAAATTACAGAACATATTGACCATGGCATCTGATACGGAACCCATCTATATTCTTGCAGACACACTTGAATGTTTTATCGGCATTACAGAGGGAGTGCACGAGGTAAATATCGGCTTACAATTTATTGTCTAAGCAAACATCACATCTAATTCTTAAATTTGATTCATTCATTCAGGTGGGAACAGTGGACGAGCAATTCGTAATGCTAATAGCTGCCCTCGACAAGATTCCTGGCATACTCTTCAAGTACCATAATTACCCGAACGTGGTGTTGTCAGCTCTCAATCTGCTCACTAAAAGTGCGAAAAGAATGTTACACTCTGTTCAGCAGCAGAATGCAATCAAGTAAGGGAATGTTTTTAATGTAAAACAGAGTTGGCGATAAAAAAGTAGCTAAAAACTTTTTCTCGTTTTTTCCTCATTTCACTTCGTTATTCCTGTTGGTCAAAGCTTTCCTCGATAGATGCTAACCAATACAAAATAAATTTTCAATATAATATCTGTAGATAATAGTAATCTCATAGATAAATGTCTGCCTAGTAAAACAATATTAATATCGGTGTTAACTTAAATTAAAGTCCATTTTTAACAAAACTTCCTTTGTCGTACAGATTTCTGGAAGTGTGCAATACGACGTTCGAGGTATATATGCGATGGAACTCAGGGAAAATCTCCAGCATCCCACAGTGCGCTGAAGAGGAGGCTTACGAGGTATTTACTTGGAATGAGATTATGACTAGGCTAGACTACATTAATATTTTTCACATGTTCATTCATTTTGCACATGATGGCACTAAGATAAAATATGTTTCAACCTATTGACACGAAAGCTTAATTGGTTAGAGCAATAGCACGGAACACTGTGCCGTTTCAAACTCCTGCCCGTATCGTAGAATTTTTTCAATTTAAAATCGCTATTAAATTTATATACGAGACTATTTCCGTAACTTATGGGGCAGCTGCAGCAAAGTCATGTTAATAAAAAACAATTGTTTCATAGCTCATAACTTGCACATCTTCAATTAGTTTCCATACACTTCTTTTTCTTCCATTCTGGGTTGCCTGGAATCGGTTATATAACCCTCTTATTAATTGTACCACTTAGTAAATGTTGAAGATAAATTACATGTATTTAAAAATTGCACATCATAAAAATTTCAAGTGTTTGCATTTAATATATCTTTTTCTAGGATGTGTGTGCGCTAATGGATTTGATATGCGCAATCGCCAGTTGCGGCACGGAGCATCCCGTGGGTGATACTTGTGCCCGTGGGCTCAGGTTGCTGCTGCCGATGATAACGCAGTCGCTCCTAGCGTTACCGACTCTTGCGCACAGTGCTTATCGTATGCTAAAGAATCTGGATCACCACGAACTGGTATATGGAATTTTAATTTATTTCAATTGTATATGTACGTTGAAACATTTGAAAACTTTAATATTTTAACTTAACTTTATCAGTGATATATTCCACGGTATGGCGTGGCTCTGCTAAGTGATGTACCATGCCACACCATAATCATTTAAAATTAAACCATTCAATACAACTCTGACACGATAATTTCAACCTTAACGTTTGTGATTCCAGTATTCTTGAGAACCTATCGGAAGTAACTGAAATCTTCCGTAGAAATTTCTTATGAAAAACTAAACATTCATTATTTGTTATTAAATTGTTTTTTTTCCTTTACAGTTGACAGTTCTCCCCGTAGAACTTTTCAATATGGTGGTGACTGCTCTCAGGGTTGGTCTAACTGCAGTGTCCTGCGACGTGTCGACACTGTGTTGTGACACAATCGTCGGTATCGCGAACAAAGTGCGGACACTTGGTTCCGATAATCCCTATGCGATGTCGCTGCTGTCTTTGGCGGAGTTGCTGCTCATGCTGATAATCAAAATGGAGATACCACCAGATACAATACCGTCAGCCGGGGCGGCGATATACGCGTTGACGTGCGTCAAACCGGCCCTACTAGAAGGATTAGCTAGACAATTGATTGAAGCGTATACCGTGAATGATCCGGGGAACGTTCCCAGGTTGGAAGAGGCCTTCGGTATTCTCACAGATGGTGTATTGTTTGATGGCATGAGAACACATAAGATTCGCTTTCAGGACAATTTTGACAAGTTCCTAGCTAATGTGCACGGATTCCTTATCGTTAAATAGCTTGAAGGCTGTTGGAAATATGATGTAAAATTTTGCGGGTAGTCGAACCGGGTGACTACCGTCATTTGATAATTCCAAGTGCGGTTTTTGAGATGCGATTATTTGTATCTATATGATATGATGCACGTACGTTGTCTCATTTTATCTGTTTACGATAGAGAAAAAAAGAGTGCATATAATTAGTAGGCAGTATGAAGAAGTTCTGTGCGTAATATTTGACGTTTTACGTCATTTATATTACAATTTCATAATAAACTTGTCAATAGACATTTGTAAAAAACTATTTTTGCAGGTTATAAAATGAAAAATCGAATTATGAGTTTCAAGGCGAACACCTTTGCACCATGCTATAAAGCTTTTAATACTATAAAAAGTACAAGCTAAATTAAAGAAATGGATTTCATGTTACTGCAATTGATGTAGTCCTTCCTAAGGGCTGTGTAATTAGAATAATTAATTCTAAGCATTGTCTGTAGTTTACGTAATTAGTACCTATTCTAATAAATCGCTTTGAACCGTTTGTAAAAAGTTCTGCGGGACTCATAAATTGTCCACTTAAATATTTTACGTTTCAAACTCGTAAAAGTGTTATGTTTAGGTAAATAATTTTATTTCTTTTCTTAATTATTGTAGTTATTAGTCATTTAAAATTTTTGAGGAGTATTAACGCCTGATATTCACTTTGATAAAATATTAACTGTTGAATCTCACTTACGATGGCTTGACTATGTTTCTATTTATTTAGATGGATAGAATATCGATTTGAGGATACAATTAAAGTATTGCAAATTTTTCTGAACATACCATCAAATCAAAATAATTTTAGGCATTAGCTATATCTCCAGCTTAAACTTTCTCTATAAAACACATTTGAGTGAATATCTTCCGTGGCCTAAAGTTACAGGGTTTCTTAGTTTCTCAAACGAAACCCTATCGCCAAGGCGGAGATGTAAGGTTGTGAGTAGTGAGGATATACACAAATTTATATTTGCTAAGGAAAGTATAGAAATGGCTAGATAGTTCAAATCTTAAATAGTCAATTATAGTACTTAATACTTGACTTTTTCTACACAATAATTAGTATATTTTCCTTAGATATCATATGACATTATTTTTAAGAGATCTCTTATTTCGATAACTTAATGTTGTCTCTTTTTTACTATTTTAAATAAGTATGATTACCTATGTTTGTTCTATATAAGTAGATGCTTAGTTAATTTTATCGATACTTTTAAGTCTATTATTCACTTTTGTGAGCTAAAAAGTCATTCATTTTTAAGTTTCTGTACATATAATTTTATCTTCTGTTAGATATAACAAGGCTATGTTTATACAATATTAGAAATTATTGCTTTAAATTTTTCGTCCTTAAAGTAGATAGTCATATGTCTTAAAGATTTTATGATTTATTATTGATCCTACTTACAAAATGTGTCTAGAGTATAACGTAATTTCCTATTCCTAAACTTATTTAGTTTGCTCTTAGACAAATCAGAAAGCAAGTAAGATCTAAAATGTTTATTATATTTTTAAATAAATCAGTTCGTATGTAAATATCTCTTGTTTTATTTTTCATAATTACAAAGATAAAGGAAATACAAATTCAAAATCGGTGCTACAGATGTGAGAAAATAATAGGGTTTGTAAATATAAAATGTTTAGATTTTTACGCTTGCCTACAGCGTAGGCAAGTATAATGCGCTTAATTTACCGCTTGTCAGGGTATTTTTTAATTCTTCCTTTTCTTCTCTAGTCCTTACCTTAAAATTAATGATTTAATTATGTTGCTAAACGCGTCGCGTACGTCAATGTCACTTTGACATATGACAACTATTTTGAACTTTGCATTTCTGTGATATTATGTTCCTTTCTTGGTAATGTTAATTTTGCAATGTTTTGATAAAAATTCTTTACATTTTATTATTATTTTTGGTGATATAGAGCTATACAATGACCAGCGTAATGCAAAGCTCATCTGCTAATTCGTCTCCGGCCTCGTCGCGCTTGGATAGTTCTGACGATATGGCCATTGTTCTCGTTAAGAAATATGTTAAAGATTTGCTCCGTTCGCGAATATTTTTGGGCCGGTATCTAGAGAGAAGGCTCGTAGATCAACGTATCGGTTACCGTGATGTGGTATTAGTAAGTGCTGCTGAGACTGAATTAAAAAAGGATTTACTAGAAGCGGTGAGAAGACTTCGTTTGGTCTATCCAAATTTACATTGGATCGGCGTCACGGACTCCAGCACTCTTGGTCTAAACGTGTCTTCGGGGATGTGCATGTGGACGGAAATAGATAATCAACCGTTTGGTCCATTCTGGTTTCAAATCAAAAGTATAAAGTTTAGAGAGCATGAAATATTACTGACATTGAATTGCGTGAGACATATCACTGACGCATTCATAGAGTTAGAACCTATACTAACAGGAGCTGTGAAACCAAAAAAGGTAGAAGATAGCCAAGTCGAAGTTAAGGCAAGCAATGATGAAAGTTTTTCTGACATAAAAGAAACATTGAAGAGTGCCTTGTCTATACGAAATGTGAAAGAGTTTGTTACATTTATAGTAGCATTAGTTATTGCTGTATTCACCGGTAGTATAGCCTTTGTAAACTTCCTTGGTAATTTTATTTTAGCTTTGCTTAGAGAGTTTTCACTTTTAATAAAAAACTCTACACCTATGCTTCTAGGATTTTTAGATTTTCTTAGTAAAATAGTTGGGGGGTTCTATATTTTATTGGCTATGCTCTTCAAACCTAGCAATCCTGGTCCACAGAACAAAAGGAGTGTGGCATATTTTGATAATGGCAACCGTTATAATGGTAGAGATTTTGATTAAATATGTTTTTTCTAATGTATAGGCCCCAAGTATTTATGATGCCTAAGCTTAGCGACTAAGTAGGATCTCAAGTACCTTATTTAAGCATTTATATGTTGTTACCTGGCTTTGTTTGCCCAATGTAATTAAGAAATAGTGAAATCTCTATATAATACATTTATTTATTCTCTTAATCTCATTCAAAAGCTACAAGGAATAGTAAAAAGTTAAATAAATTGTTTTTATTAATATACAATTTTAGTATTTTTACATATAAAGGTGTGGATGGTTTTTGATAGGATTAAATATTTTATTTTACACTGTGAATTTTTTTTCAAGCGGCACAATTATTATTGAAGATCTCATATCTGTAACAAATGTTAAAAGGAATTTTAAAACAAGACTTTTTTTAGACCCAATTTCATTGTTTGTCAATATAATTAATTTATCATTTAGTTTCAACAATTTTTTTTTATATACATAATCTAAACCAAATGCTGTACCTTTGGTAAACTTTTTTGATCGGTTAAGAAAATTGTTAGATGGATCCCAATCTGAAACTGCCACACAAATATCATTTATTTTAATTAAAAATAATAAAATTTCAACTGCATGGTGCAAACTGCACCTAAAAATATAAAATAATATTGAAAGTAAGTTATTTTTACTTTTGAACCCATGAAAATAATTCAAATCTATCATATTTTGAATGCACTCATAGACAAAAGGACTTACTCCGTCGTTTCGATTGATTCATTAACTTCACAGGAGACACTCCTAAACCTTTCATATTCTTGTGTTTCTTTATATTTTTTTTAGGTGGCATCTGGATACCCTCATTCTTCTTTCTGATTGGCTTTAACATAAGATAAATATTTTATTCACGAAGCCTGAATTTAAATAAATAATTGATTTGTCTAATAAATACTATCATAAGTATATTCTCTCCTCTTTAGCAAGGGCGGAACCAGTTTTGGCGCCAGGAGGGGTCACACAGTCGAGGTCAAGTCAAGAACTTTTTTATGTGAAAGTAAAAAGTAGGTATTTTATTAATAAGTATACGTAAACGTACTGTACTTGAAATATTAATTATTAATTGTACACTTAAATAATTTAACACATAATAATTTGTAAATAAAATCAACATGTCCATCTAAGGCCTGGAACCAACTCAGTGGGTAGGGATCCCCTGGATCCGCCATTGCTTTTTAGGGGACATTTTTCCTCGATACCCTTAACTGGTAACACTTAAAATTACTTATGACAATATAAAGGTAGTACGGTATCACTTGACCGATTTCATTACATTTTTTTTGCAACAATAATTTAATATATTCGACAGATGTTACCTCTGTTGCCGCATCAGCTATTGCCTTGGCACTGGAGATTTTTCCTTGTTCAGGCTTCCTTATATGTCTTGCCATAAGGTTCGTTAACATATTCATAATCAAAATGTTCATTTCACTATTATCATACTCCCGCAATAGATCTCTGAACAGAAGTAACAGAGCTGGCAGATTCAATGTGAGCTCGTCTTTACCGAAATCTATTTTGCTAAAGTTTCTCAATAAATCCAAATGCATGAAAATCTCGTTTAAAGTCATGTACTCGCGAGATTCTACGAGATCCTTGATAGTCCTGCTGCCGATACCTAAAAATGTAATCTTCTTCAGGAAATGTTGATTGAACTCTGGATTTTTATTATGTGAAGATGCAACTAGTATGAAAAGGATTACTTTTTATAAAGCCATGATTATATAATTCTCTAACCATCCAATTAAGATGCGCTGTCAATTTTATCTTAAGATACTCACAAATTCACAAAAAGGAACGTTAATTTATACTTAACGATCGATAATAAAGATATAATATCTTTCTACCTACGCGCAAACAACTGTGCACATAAAGGGTACTATCTAAAGCAGTATAAAGAGTAGCACTGAAGTTGATCAAATAGTTTTAAGATCGGGAAACGTCGGGCTGTAGTAAAAATTATTTCCAAACAAGTTTGAAATATATATATTGCGTTTTAAATCGTTAGAGTGTTTTATTTCAAAGTTTAAAGATCATAAATTAAGAGTGTTTCAACTGCCAAATGTATAATTCATAATTTAATCGATGCGATATTTCATTCCGAATGTCCAAAGCCAAAATCTATGCTGGGGTACACAATCTTACATCAATTGAATCCCATGCTTATCAGCCGTCATCAAAAAAGAAGTAAGGTAGGCGTTAATAAGCGAAAAGCGTAAAGTAGGCGAAAATTTTCCATAAAATAGCTCATCTTAACCATGATCACTTTTTTAATATAAAATGACGTAGTTTTAAAACTAAGACTAAGTTGCATCTTCACCTAAACAGAAACTTAATTAAAATAAAACACTTTAACGGTTTAAAGTGGGATATATTAGTTAAATGTGAACGAACGTGAAAAATCGTTTTCAAATAAGTTGAACTAATATATCGCGTTTTAAACCGTTAAAGGGGGTTTGTTAACATGTACTACTCGCGTAAACTATAGACAGTATTTGAACTTAATTACCTATATCAGTCAGTATAGGACGGTATAATTTTTCTCCTATAGACTTCCGTTCGACATACTGATAGACTTCCAAATCTATACGGGCTTATGTTCTGTGTGTTTTGTGCTCGGTTAGTAAGTTTATTACCTTCGTTGGCCGTCTTGCAGATGTACGAGACATTTGGATTCTTCGCGAATACCGGTCTTAAGAGGTTTAGCACTTCGTTCAACGTTTCTATGATAACAATGTCGAGTTGTGTTGCTCTTTTTCTCAGTATCTTTCTTATGTCGTTCGTTATTTTCGAGTTAAAATTCAAGTATCGTCTGCCGTCTTCTAGATCGGCTAGTTTTAGAAGTAGCTGGGCTGCCCAAACCTAGAAATAAACTATTATTTAAGTACTGTTTGTAGTTTACGCCAGTAGTACACACTCAACGGTTTAAAACGTCAAATGTACTTATTTACAATATATTTTAGCTACGGAGGTGACATCGTAGGTCACTTTTGAAAGGACCTAGCCAGTTTCGCCAAAGTTGGTTTTTGGCGCAACAGATGGCGCTAGCGTAGCAGTTTTTTTTACTTTGATATTAGGGACACCCCCTCTTTTCTTAGTCCCTCCATGTGACCATAAAAATAATTTTAAATGATAGAGACAAATCTGAATGCATATTTCTAAGCCATTTCTTTAAAATTTCGCGAGCAAGTAAAAAACTAAACTTTAGTATCAACAAAGTCTTTACTCGACTTCGACATTTAGAGCGTTCTTTACCTGACTAGTGGTACAACCATAGAACTCAGCTTTGCACGGCCACGATATACAGACCGTAACCAGCGAATGCTCCTCGAATACATTACAGACATCAGCATGAGAGCATCCGTGAATTATTTCGATCCTTTCCGGCAACTTCGAGTGGGTGAGACCCTTGAATAAAATATTCGTTTATTGCTGGTAATCCGTTTTGAGTTCGTTGGTCTAATAGTAACAATGTATATGGTAGTGGATTCGGTACCGACCGGGAGCACCATGTTTTTAATGAATTAATTATTTTTCTGAAAAATGTCTGAAAATCTGGATATTAAATGGGTAGGAACCGTTTCCAAGTAAAAACCCCGAGAAGTAAAATCAAAATTTCGGTTCTGTGGAATTCCGAATAACCAAAGCTAACATATGTCGACATCTTGCCTATCTTGATGAGGTGTCATATAGCTAGGTTATTTATCTTCTATTCTACCGGAAGTGATTTTGTTTTTATTCACTGTTCAAATTAACAGCATGGTTCTTGTGGTCGTGGGTTCAAATCCTATCCGTATTATAGTATCATAAAATAATAAAACATTCCAAATGTTAATAAGATGCCTAAAATAACACTTCAAACAGTGTATATTGTACATCTTGATAATACTTACTAACTTAAAAAACACTTTAACCGTTTAAAACGCGATATAATAGTTAAACTTATTTGAAAATGATTTTTAACTTCGACCCGACGTTTCGGATGCTTTGTAGCAGCCGTGGTCACGGGGAGACTAAATAAGTATAGACTGTCTCTAATGTAAAAACTCAAAGTAAAAACTGCTACGATAGCGCCATCTGATCGTAGTTGTTCAAATAATTTTAACTAATATATCGCGTTTAAAAACGTTGAAGTGTTTTATTTAAATGTGTACTACTCGCGTAAACTATGGACAGTGTTTAAAAGAACATGTTATTTTTGTATTAGAAACTTACATCGTTAAGAAACATAAGGGCATGCTTCGTGTATTCACCTCCCATGTATAGAAACTTTTTCAAAATGCGCATATTCTTGACAATCTCCCCGATGCTGTTGGTCGTGTACTTCGTGTTCTCGTTGAAATGTATTACGAAGTCATTGTAATCCTTATTGTTTAAGCAATGGCACTTCCTCGCCAACTTTTTGTATACACTACAATCGTCTTCTTCAGACTTAAACATAAATTACTAATTGTATTTAATATCAACAGATACTTATAAAAGTGAAATTTTAATAAGTAAAACCGCTTCTAACGGTTTACAACGCGAAATATATTGCCTCCCCATCACCACACTGATAAGCAGTTGGGATATCCGCGTTTTAAATCGGTTTTTTTAATTGAAGATAACTATAGAAGGCCAGTAGCTCATTCAAGATTAGCTGCTAACCATTTCACTCACATCGCCATTTCCTTTACGTACGTTTATTAAACCGTTAAAATTATTTTATTTGATCAAGATTTTAAGGAATTACACTAAGAACATTGGTAATCGCCACACATTCAAATAACGAATTTAAAACGCACTTGTTAAAATTTTGTTAACTATGACAGAAAAATGAGAATTTTTTACCTCAACATTGATATTCTGCATTACTCTGGTTTGTAATTCCAAGCGTATGAGTGCTTCGTTCGGGATCATATCGGATAGATTCAGATTTGATTGCGAGATCTGTAATAATTAAAAAAAAAAAGTATATTCAGCAGAAATTACGGAACTGACAGATTAACGTTGACGTGCTCTAATAAACAGTAATAAATTCCATGTCTTGAATTTATTTTTATTTATTAGGAAATGTTATTGCTTCCATACTAAAGACAGGGCTGGTAGGTCTCCATACAATAACTCCAAATATAAAATCTTTATTTATTGCTTTTTTGTGGGTATGATTTATAACTGGCCGAGAAATCAGATATACTCTGACCAATCAGACTTTAGGCAAATGCTTTGTCAGATTTTTAATTATGTTTCCACGGAATTCGAACTCGGGACCTCTTGCACTTACGCAATACTAGTTAGCAATGAAGCTATGACAACGAATTAACTCAATGGTTGTAGGTACAATGTACAAAATAAACAATTTATATATTTGTTAGTTCTACAGTTATACAACTTACTGAAGGAGTCATAGTTTGTAAAACACCATTCACCGTCACATCTTCACAGATACTAAACTTTTTTCGTGTCTTCGCTTGTATTTGATCCAAAATATGTAATAACTTCTTCGTACTATCCTTCATTTTGTGAATTGTGTCCTGGAAAAGTAAATATAGTGTTTTGTCATATTCGATATATAAATGGTGTTATTTTTGATTCCCTGCATTATACATATATACAAACGGTAGATCAGTAGGCGGAGATTTAGGTGTGCACAAGCTTGTAGAATATTGAAACTAACCAAAATTAATTAAAGTATTACACGATTATAAAGTGAAGCTGTCACGATAATATCAATCCTGTCTATTTTCTTGTCGCCAATCTTACGCACGTTATAGAAATATCTTAAATGTAAGTAAGAGTGATCTTTGCGCTTAAGCGGATGTATTACTAATAGAGATGGGCCGAGTAACGAGTACTGAGTTTTACTCGGTTAAAGTTTTTTTTCTACCGAGTACTTAGTTACAAAAACGTAAACAAGTACAAACAGCTTTGCGCCGGTAATTTCCCGTAATTTTGTCTCTTGACTACTCATTCATTAGCATAGTTTTGATTATATCTACCTTAATATATTGTTTTTCTTTAACAAATAACAAAGTATAACCGATTCGGCTCAGTACGAGTATCAAAAAACCCACCGAGTATCAAACAAGTACACGGCCCATCTTTAAATCTACTTATATATAGTACTTGAAATTCAAGTTTTACAAATATTTAAATAAATTGGTCATAACACTTTACAAACACAAACTTTCACATTTACAATTTATGATAGCAATGTGTGATTACTACAATAAGAGGTACGATTTGAGATATCCTCGGTAAATGTTCTAACCAACATGAAAATATGTTTTTAATTCAAACCAGCAGTTCCTTAGATTAGCGCTTTCAAACAAGCAAAGCCTTCAGCTTTACATATTAGTATTTATAAAACGTCATTTACCATTTTAACGTGGCAGCACGGTTCTTGATCTGGACGACTGGTACAATCGTAAAAAGCCTCGCCCAGCACTCCGGTCCTCACAATCCTAGCAGATTCCAGCTCCATAGTGTTAACTAAAGCTCGATTCCTCAATTCGTTCTGATACGAACTCGACCACGTCTCTTCCAAATTGATAGTGGAGCTCGAGGCATTTTCCGGTTTATTGTCGTCATTTTTCATGGGATCTGTTTCGTGATTACAACCCCATTAATTGGGATTCAGTGTTTAAACATTGTTAATTTTGAATTTTGTAATATGGCGCCACGTGACGTGACGATGTCAACTCATGGTTATGGTAGTCGATTAATTTAAAGAGTAATTATTTGACAGAATAAAATGCAAGTGTTATTATCTGTTTCGGTTTATTTTTTCATGCATAACTTTAGAATAAACCCGGTGCTTACCCAACAAATCAGCGCACGTGACGTTTACGTGAGAAGTTAATAAGTTACATATCGCGTTTTAAACGGGGTAAAGGCACTAAATAAACCGCCAAACAGCCAATTTTTAATATTATTTCAAACGTGCATAAAATAAAAATATGTAACGAGGAGCAAAAACTATTTATTTCCAAAAATAATAAAGTATAGTACAATGTATTGGACGGATTGCATCATTGAGTATTAATATCATATTATAGCATATATAAAAATAAAAATAGCATTTATTTTTTATTTTAACAAAAATAAAAATTTGCGACCGAAATGAATATTTCACATATCCAGTATTATCCTTAAAGAGAAAATAAATATTCGTTCCTTCTTGTTCAAAGCGTCATCTTCGGACCAATATTAATTGTATCCATATTGAACGAATTGACAATTGACATATACTTGTCAGTTATCCCAAATAGGAAAGCATATACGCTATTTCAGTGAGATCTTGCGGCACTGAATCGTGGTAGCACACATACAACTCGCGCGCTGCGGGCTCGCTGATCACGCGTCTGAAAAGGCACTACATAGTAAACTTAAAAGTACATATATTATCATTAGCCCTTCAATAGTTCCCACAGCTGTAACTATTTAGGAAACATCTGAGCTTCATTTTTTACTCTCTATTCATTATGACCATATTACTGTAATATTTCTGTGTTTCCTGGATTCTTAAATAAAACTACCATGTTGGCTAAATGCCTTTTGGCAGATACATGTAGCATTTTTTGGTCTGGAACTTGCGAGTTCTTTACCATGTTATCCTCATCGGATTTTATGTAAAACACCGTGGCATAGCCATCGTGGGGACAGTTGCTGCTTTGCACCAGGGCTCCAGAACTTAGAGCCACTAGCCTCATTTTTTAAAAAGAGAAGTGTAATTTTTTTTTTTTAAGTTTTTAAATGTTCTTTTTCCTACCTATACTTCAAGTTAGACGGATAGAGGGGATAAGGGTTTGATTATTTCTTTATGTAACTAGAGACTTCCACTGTCCACCTAGCTACGCTACTGGGAAGGAGAGGATGTTATCACGGAGAAGTTGGCTTTACCTACCCACATAATCACAATATAAAAGTGGCTATAATTTTAACAAACATGATGTCATATTATGAAGCATGCTTTCTGTCTTATATAGGAAGAAGACAACAATACTCACCCAACAACCCAGAAAGAGAAAGATTCATTCTTCTTGTGAAGACCAGACTCTGCTAACAGATCCTGTGGTACTTCGAATAGCATTCCATACTCTTTTACTCCAACTAGCATCTTGTTAAGAGGATTTGAGGGTGTATGATTCTTTTTGAATCTGAAAATTCGTGATACATGATTAACAATGTTTTAGTATAAAGCAATATTTCATGCGACTAAGAAAAGACAAGTTTTTTATTTAATACCGACATTTGAATTCTGTAAAACATAATGATATGATTAGATACTTCATATTAAAAATGCGCAAATAAAATCTGAGTAACAAGTTAAGGAAATATAAATTTCGGTCAAACAGGGCACATACTTTTTAACAGTTTTATAACTTACTTTATGCCGTGCTGTAATAATTCGTGGATTCTTTTGCATGTCGTGCGAAATGTGGAAATAATATATTTATAGATGGCGCTACTAGATTCATTATCTATGGTTGCGACCGGCGCTAGTAAAATTCCTCTTTCAGACTCGAGATTCACAAAATGAAATAGCACGTTCTCGTCGCCAGCAGTTATTCTGAGAGTTAGCATTAAAAATAATATCAACCTCTGTAATATTATGATTACTAAAAACATTTCAAATAATGTTAGGTGTGTTTATATTTATAGTATTTAAATAAGACACTTTAACGGTTTAAAACCGGATGTATATTAGAGCCCGAGACCACGGCTGCTGCAAAGCATCCGAAACGCCGTAGTTAAAATATTTTTCAAATACGTTTAACTAATATATATATCGTGTATTAAACCGTTAGTGTTTTATTTAAATATGTACCACTCGCGTTGACTACAGACAGTACGTAAAGTGTTTTTCAATAAAAATGTTGTTTACTATTGTTTCTTACTATCTTTTATATGAATAGTAATTATTACCTTTGAATCTTAACATTATCCAATTCACCAAGCAAAGATTTTCTTATATCGGAAACGTCAACATTACTCGATCGGCCATCCTAAAAAAAATTATAGTTAGTTGGTTTGGTTGGCTTTAAGTGTGCAAATCAATTTTAATATATATGGAATGTGGGTTATAATGTTAGTCATCGTTTTTCACAAGACACAATAGTTCTTACCTGTTTATCCCAGTCTGAGTCCGAACCAGATGACTCTCTTCGACACTTCTGTTCTCTGTCAGCGCGTCTACCAATCACACGATCTTCACTTATTTCACTGTAATAATTAACAACAATACTGTTTTATAAAAAAAATCTACATAACGTTACGAACATTATAAAGTCAAAATAGAATTATAGAAGTACATTTCTTAACAAAGAAAGAGTTGGCAAATGGGCACAAATTTGTGCCTCATGGCCAAAATGGGCTAAATAGCGTTACACGTCAGTTAATACTTACCTAGTACTTTTAACACTACCAGAGTCCTCTGAATAGCTAACATCCACACTTGAATGTCTGTATTTGTTATGCCACTGAGAATACAGATTATGATGACTTGTACTGTGTGCCATTTGCATTGTATTCTCGAAGCCAGTGTTGATTTGTTCGGATGAATTGTGTCTTCGTTTGATATCGAGTTGTGATTTTGACAGTTTCAATGTTGCCGATCTTATTATGTCCGATTTTAGCGCTGATGAAGCAAGATAGTTTACAAGTTAGTATTTTATTTGAATCATATTGTGTCATTGCGCAAGCGCAGTTATTAAGTATATCGTTTAAATAACGCATTGGTTTTTAATAGGTTCCTAGAATGTTTTGTATAACTATATTAATATTGAAACATGTATATAATGAAACTATAGCAGTTATAATAATTATCTATAAAATAAGTTTAAATTCAGTTTCCTCACAGATATTTTCCTTCTTCCGTCCCTGCTTAGTCAATATTTCTGGAGATAACTGGAGCTGTGGTTGAGAGTTGGATTTAAGCCAAGAAGCCAAATATCTATCTAAGCCCACGTCAAACAGAAGTTCGACACAACTCTCGCACTCTTCTACGTAGAACGGTGATGGTGGAGTTATGCCTACGGCCTGTAATAAACATGAAACATAATTATCTATACTAATATATAAAGCTGACGAGTTTGTATGTTTGAACGGGCTAATCACAGGAATTACTGGTCCGAATTGAAAAATATCGAGGAAGGCTTATAGGCATACACAACACATCGCGTTGTTACTAATAGGAGTGAAGAAGCAGCGGGGAATGTGAAAAAAAAACGCAGAAAATTTATATTTAAGGGTTTCCATTGCGTACGCTGCGAAAATGGTTCAAGCTACCCGAAGAATAGTTATGAAAGAATTAACCCTCTTTTTAACCGTTTTTTACCCGTCTAAATTGCACTTTTATAATGATTGTTTGTGAAAAAACAATACACAAGACTGGCGTAGTTATGTAGTCCATACTGAATTACTTAGGAGTTGTAGTACTGACAAGAAACTATGCCAAAGTGATTTTTCTAATAGTTTGGTATAGTAGCAATTCCATATAACAAAGAGTTACTACTACCCCAAGCTCCAATAATTATTTTCAGCACATAACTTACATCTTCCGTACAACCCCCAGCCTCCATCAGAGTCGCTAATATAAAATGTCCCCTTCCAACAACCAGAATAAACCACCGCCCATCAGGTATCCTGTAATTCGAAGTGGTAAGAATAATTTAACAAAAAGTATAATTGAAAATTGTAGATAAAAACAAAAATAAAACTACAAATCTCTGCTCTCTGCTCAAAAAAAATTGAGTTATTAAAAGAATATTTTTTATTTATGAGTTAACAATGTTTGTAGAAGCATCTTACTTCAAAAGGCTTTTGAGTACCTAGCACTCTTAGCACTCTAGTGATATATAAAATAAAAATAATTGTCCAATTATCCATCCCCTCACTCCATACTATATGTGTAGGTAAAGTATGTAGTACAAACTATATGTAGGCAGTAGCGTAGCTAATCCTAAGGCTCAAGAAAGAATCGGGACCTCATACCCTCTTTTAGCATAGCTTGATTTAAATGAACCTCCAAAATTATAAATAGCAACGTTAAAAATACCAGCAGTGCACCAGGGGCCCCTAAGTTCCGGGGTCCTGGTGCACTGCACCACCTGGCACTACGATAGCTACGCCTCTGTATGTAGGTAATGTAGGTGAGACATAAGGATACTATAGTACGGAATTTGAAAAAAAGTAAAGATGGCGCAGATAATAAGATTATGTGATAAAATATATGAGTAATGAAATATTAAAAAGCTATGAGGTTCAAGGGTAAAGACAATAAAATGACAACTTAATCGGCGTAATCTAAGTAAGTATAAAAAACTGATACACACCTATAGTCATGTTCGCACTTATTTCTATTTCTATATTCGTTCGTAAACACTTCTCGCCACATAACTAACTTCTCAATATCCTTTTGAACACTGAATTGAAGTATACCATTTAGTTTGAGATATGCATGCATTTCTTTTAAATCACTGTCTTGCAAATGTGAGCTTAGAAGATGTCCAGAGTAGTACAAGCAGGCACCAATAACTGTGTACATTCTTTGAAAATTTTCCACTTCATCAGTCTGAAAATAAAAGGCAGTTCATTAGTTCTAAAATTATTAATCTATACTTATATTATAAAGCTGAAGAGTTTGTTTGTTTGAAGGCGCTCATCTGAAGAACTACTAAACTACTAGTTTGATTTAAAAATTAATTTTGTGTTGGATAGGTTTATCGAGGAAGGCTTTAAGCTATATAATAAAACAGTGCAACCCATAGGTAAGATAAAACAGTCCAAAATGTGGTAAACACCAAGAAAATAGTTACTCCACAGACAGAAAACTTTATTGCGTATGTATGTAACAAGCGAAAACAATTTTTTTTATATTTCACCATTTAATTATACAGTGTAAACTAAATAAGAACACAGAAGGGATTATTCATTTCATGGTTAAGAGAAATTTTGTTAACATCTCACCCACTCTCTATAATCAGCAGCCTCCAATTCTGTTATAGCATCATCCACTTGTATCCTCACTTCCAGAGGCAAGCAGACCGCATGCACACCAACCACATCTTGAAAGTCTACCCTATCTGGTTTCTGTTTCCCGAACAACAAACTCACAAAAACACGACTAAACAATCCATCCAGCTTATCAACATTAGTTGCCTTTGTAAAACATGCTTTTAATGAACCATAGAGAAATTCTATCATCTGTACAATATCTGTGATGATAATTTGCAGAGACAGTACATCAACTCTTGAATTGGGGACGGCAAATAGAAATAAATCATTGTTCTGCGTGGCATAAGCAACATTAATGAGGGCAGAATTATGTACAAGACTTGATACAAGCGGTTTACTTGTTCTCAACGATTCGGGTGCTAAATGGTTTAATGTGACATATGCTCCTCTTGTGTTGTATAGGAAATTTTGATTAAATGGTCTCGGATAACAGTATAAAACTCCTTTATCATCGTTACTCTGGTATTCCATGTCATTACAGCAAATATAGAGGGTGGAACACATAGAATCCTTAAGCAGTTGTGTTACTAAATTATCTGGGGAAGTTTTTAACAGTAATTTCTCTATATCAACATTTAACTGTTCTGATACATCTTGAAACATTAACTTGACTTGACTATCAACATCTTCACTAATCCGTTGCAGAATGTTGTTAATGTTGTATGAATAAACTTCTATTCCATTGATTTTTTGCAGGTGGTATCCTATTTTTACCCTTGGTGTATAGATAGGTTTGGCTTCAGGTAGAAAGTCAGCTACAATCAATGTTCTACCATCAGTATGTGTGTCTAAGCTGATACCAAATAATTTTTCTATTTGACAGTTATTATCGCTGGTAAATATCATACTCTTACTAACCTGTAAAAGAAAAATATAAAACATATGTTTAGAAAATGTATGGCACATAGATACATTGTCATTGGAATATCAATGTAGTTTAACTAATAATTTACATACACTGAAAATCAACTTTATATAACTCACTTGAACAATAACAGTTTTGTTATTTTCTTCATATTCTTTTTTCTTCACTATATTACTTTTATTTCTCTCTTTTCTCGATTTTAGCGCCTTAAAAATTCTACCTGTGTAAATAGTTAAGAGTAAATAAGAAATGAAGTTTTATTTTGCTGATATAATAAATTGTTATTGTTCTTTACCTTTTGTGGATCGCCTAGTTGAAGATCTTTTGAAATCGGTTCTTAATTTAAATGATTCACAATTTTCCAGTAAGGCGGTATGCGCGTCTTGTGAAGCTACATTATTTGCCTTAACTTTAATAAACGTTAGTTCTCCATCTTCTTCGACATCTGAGTCCCATTCTGGAACCGAGCTGTGATAAATAATAACGTGAAACTATGTATATATTATTTATAGGTTTCAAAACATGAACAATCTTTACCTTTCGGAATCCGTACATTTCGAATCGGAGGATTCTGTCCAATCGTTATCAGAGTCGCAAGGACTGTGATATTGTAAATTAGTTTTATAACAGTTCATACTTATGGTAAAACTTAAACAAGAACCACGGTCCACGAGCCTCAATTAATTATTAAAGGTACATAAACAAAAAGTAAATAAACAAAAAAACTGTCTTGTTTTGACTTTTAAGAGTACCATAGACTAGATTATGGCGTGTGCTAACTTTATGGTATTAATTGTCATCAGTACAAAATATAATCTATGAATCACGATTGCCATTTGCCAATAATAATTGTTGGTGCACGCAGCACTTTTCGTCCATAATTGTCTCAATTTTCATCGAAATGCAATCAATTGTGGAATATATTTGTGATTAATCCGGGTCCGTGAAGTGTAGTGAATGAATGTGACAAACTAATAGTTTATATTTGAAGAATGATAACGAAAATGCAACCGCAAGCGAACGTCGCCGTGCCTCAAGCCGTCACGACGCAGGCTCAACAAATTGTCGGTGTGCCTGCAAATGCCGTGATCTTGAAAATGTCGGATATACAACAGATATCGACAGTCGGTTAGTTCCTTTTAATTAATTATTATAAACCAGAGGACATTTCTTCGTATGAACATTGTTAAAAAAAAACACTAGCATCCAGTGTGTTGTATATAAGTCGTATTTTTATGCGCGTCTCTTTCTTAGGGCTGCTGGAGCTTGCCCACCGAGAATACCAGGCTGGCGATTATGATAGTGCTGAATTGCATTGTATGCAATTGTGGCGTCAGGATGCTACTAACACTGGGGTTCTGTTACTCCTCTCGTCCATTCACTTCCAGTGTAGAAGGCTGGATAAATCAGCACATTTTTCCACGCTCGCAATCAAGCAGAACCCTTTATTGGCAGAGGCTTACAGGTTAGCTAGCTGCTCAAATTAATTGTGATTATTAGAAAGGGAATATAATATACCAAATTCAATTTATATAATTTGTGTGCAATCTACTTTATGCCTGACTTAATATCTGGGAGTTGGCCTATTGCAGTATAAAACTAAGTTTTTTTTTTCTTTGTATCTTTAATAATCCAAGACAATCTGATACTAGTAAGAACTATTGATCAGGACTTTAAGTTAATTTTCGAATATAAAAAATAATGTAAATATATATTCGATGTCAAAATTACTATTATACTTTACTTTGACCTTGAAATTTATTACATATTCAACAAAGAAGTCAACAGTTTTATCACGGATTTATTTTATAAATGATAATCTCTACATTTTATTGTTGATTATACTTCCTTGAACTCTTAACACATGCCTAAGAAGGCATTAACTATATTATTTAAAACTTGATTGATTGGTGAGCATTATAATTATAATCAGACACAGGATTCCATCAAATGGTTGACAGAATTGAATTTAAGAATTTAATATAAACTTGCTTCTAGTACTATTTGTATTCATTAATGCTATTTATCTCTAGCAACCTCGGCAATGTATACAAAGAGAGGGGTCAACTTCAAGATGCTCTGGAGAACTACCGCCACGCTGTGCGCCTAAAGCCTGACTTTATTGATGGGTACATAAATTTGGCTGCTGCCTTGGTAGCCGCTGGTGACATGGAGCAGGCAGTGCAAGCATATGTTACAGCCTTGCAGTACAATCCAGTAAGTTTTGTATTTAAAATTCATAGCGTAAAATACCTATAGCAATGGTTCAATGGTTAAAAGTATTGCTTATTCATGTCGTTTATTAAAAAAAAACTTTTGTTCAGACAGGATCCAAAGCGCTAATCACCTACGTACTTGTCTATGAATCATGTTAGGGAAATGGATTTTCACACTTTCCTTAGCTCTTAATAATATATAATTGACTCGTAACCATTAGCTATCAGTTCAAAGTTAATAACATTATGTTCTTAGCCATGGCCTCGGCCAAGGTTATAATATAATCATACATCTACTTCTATAAGCATGAAAAAAGATTACCAAATAAAAACCTTTGTTCTTTCATTCAGTATCTTGCTTATATTTGTAAACATTTTAATGAAATGTTGAAATTTCTCTACATGGTATTATAGTACAAGGTAAGGCTAATTTAATGACTGAACAATTGTTGTCAGTTTTGGTTTTTACAAAACTTAAAGCATTATACAATTATTATTCCATCGTCATTGTGTGGTTGAACGTGTTAATAGGTGTTAATGAATTCAATAGGTCTTTGCACCTTCCAAATTGTTGAAAAGTTACTTGACAATAACTTTGATATTTTAAATTGATTTTTTTATGACAAATATTCCGATATTAAAGATCAGACACCTTAAAAATATAGCTTTATATACATATGTGATGTGTGGACTATCATTAAGTAAGGACTTGATACTTATTCACGAGGACATAACAACTGCAAAATGCAACTTTTCTTTAAGTATTAAGTTTTTGGTGTATAAAATGAGGCATCAGCTTTTATCTCGTATCGAGGTAAATTAGTCATGCTTCAATTAAATGTGTCTTTTAATTAGATTACTAGATAAGCTCTGTCTCATGTTTTATCTGTGGCATGCATTTGATTATCTAAAAATTCTGAATGCTAATATATATAGCATTTCCCATATCAAACATAATTGTGGAAATAACTGAAATAATCTGAAACCACAAAACCACATCCAGGTTTTTATGGTTTGAGGGTTTTATTAAAATGTGTACAAACGTTTTATCGTAAAATTTTGGTTTTTTCCCTATATTCTACTCTTAACACTATCTAAACAAAATAATTTTGACATTGGCTGCCTGAGTTGATTGAAACCTACAAAATATCATATATATATATTGAGGACGTAACATGGATTGCAAAACATTTAAATGAAAAATGTATTGTTTCGTCATATATCGAGCATGTTATGTGTAGATGTAATTGTACTGCTATTATTTCCATTGTCTCAAGATTATTTTCCACCGCAATGTGTTCGCTCAAGGCTATCCACGGCACATGGTTTATATTATGATAGACGTCGGTACATCGAGGGCAGAAAACGATGTCACCTTGTAGTTGTTTAAATCGAGCGATTATGTGCGGTCAGTGGAAATGTTTCGCATTTATTTCACTACATTGACAATGGCGGCGAGTTGCTAGGGAGATTTTGGAAGACTTAGGTAGCTCTTAGGGATGGGAATCTCCACGGGCGGGACTTGAGCCGGCATCCACAGTAATTTTGTTTTTAGCGATTGAGCTACCGTGTCTCGTTTGTTCACGTCACACTAGAATGCGAGACGTGTTCTGTTGTTATTATTATTTTTTTCATAAACAGAAAAATAAACTAAAAAAAATTAATGCTGATACTAAAAAAGGTCACAAATAAACTTGGGCACTAAATAATTAAAAAATGAATTGTCTTTTGTACATTATTACATGTCCAAAATGTAGAACAAAATATTACTACCACGTGTTTTTTTAGTAATATGATTCCAGTTCTGTTTAATCAAGAATATTAAAAATGACTTATGGCAGGTCTTGCAATGTTGTTATTAAAACGAAAATATTTCAATAGGCATGAAAAAGTAGTGAACAATAGGCTAGTAATTAATACATTCTACAAATTATATGTTAATATGGAAATTGTCATTGATTAGTGGTACATCATTACCAATTACAGACTGTAATTAAAATTGTAATATTGTGAACATTTGCTGTATCCATTTTTATATTGTGAAATTGTTTTACAATGTCATTGAATTATGTCCCTTGGTAAACATAAATATTTGTGCCAAGTTCTTATTTAAATTTAGACGTTAAAAGGTCAGGTTTTGATTACGAAACACGTGGAAAATAAAACCGTTAAAGAAAAGGAAAATTCAATAACGGTTTTAAAGAAATTCAGACGACCTTTATTGAGTAATTATTAACCTAAACACTTCATTATCCAGAATTATTCTCTTTTCTTGTTTTGCTTTTTTTCTCTGTTTAGTTTTTTAGGAATCCACATATGTACAATACAAATGTATTTACACATAGATTTCCTAACTCACAAGAAGACCAGCCCCGTGTATTTTATAATGCGGTTGTTGAAAGAAATAGAAGATTTATAATATTTGAAGTTTTGATTGTGGCTCCGGGGCAATCCGGGAGAGTTGGGTATACACGAGACCCGACACAATAAAACTTACATTCATACAAATATTCTAAGTGTTTTGAAAATATAAACCTTAATATACTACATAAATTTAATTAAGAAGAAAGAAAAGGCATCAGATTTTTATGCATTTTCACATGTTCATTGTGGTCGGATGTAGAGCATAGAATAGAATATAACGGCGATATCATACCCTCCAGTCTACATTTTACTACCGTTTCCCATTTTATTGCAGTCACAGTATTTTCGACAAAGACATTACATTTTATTGCTTTTCTTTGTGGACCGGGGCATACGAAAAACCATGTAATCAGATTCTTGATGGATTTCATCATAATAAAATGAAAATGGCTATTACTCTTTTATCCAAGAGAAAACACGAACTATTAGCACTATTACATTTGTCTTTTACATTGCCTCTGTGGCTTAATGGTTAAACGTGTCGCCTTGCAAACGAGAACGAGAATTTCTTGGATCGAATCTCGGGAACCATAATAATTATAAAATATATTTAGATTAATAAAGATAAAGATTTACGACATAGTCGCGACTTTAACTGGCATCGTCAGCGTTTTGTGCTGCTGCTCTAAACAATTGAGCTACCGTGTCCTACTACAATAATTCAATTGGTAAGATAGGGACAGTAACTTAATTTGATTAGAGCAACCAGCACGGAGCGCTATGGAGTTATGGAGCTGGTTCAAGTTTCGTCCAAAAATAAGTACTTACAATGAAATGTGAAAAATAGCAAAAAATTATCAACTACTTGAATATAAATAAAATTGACGAGCAAATCAATGAGACACTGTGGCTCAATAAATTGATAACGTTATCATGAAATTTGTAAATAGATTTTTAATTTAATATAATACTTACATGTGAAAAAAAAATCATACTTTCAATTGGTTTAAACATCTACAATTATACTTTACCCTAAACTGCTTCATTGCACCCATTCATATTATCATGCAACCATATTCTGCTTATTAGCGTTTCGCATGCGCCAAGCTATAACATGGCACCTCGCCCAGCCGTTAGTGATTAAAGAACACGGAAATTAATGCCACGTTCGTACGACCTTCACCGCTTCATAACAACTATCTTAGTTAAGCAAACGCCCATCTATATAATATGTCGTTATACCTAATACGGAAAGAAACAGACTACCAATTTCCTACTTATGTTGTGAATGCGAAAGTTTCTGGTATGAAACGTAAAATTTGTAGTAAGGTTACATAGATATCTAACGGACTCTGGTGTAATGGTAGCAATGTACGGCTAATAATCAACGGGTCGCGGATTCGATCCCCACCGGGTCTAACATTTCTCTCATCAATGTATTATTTTTATGAAACACTTTGGTACTAAATTGGAAGAAGACTATCGAAATTCCGTCCTCGAACCAACGTCAATATATAAAAAAGCCGTCTTCCAAGTTATATCTAAAGTTAAAATAGGTCGACAGCGCACCTTCATTAGACGTTACATGGCTGGCGTATTTTACCTACCATCAAGTAAACCTTTGCTTAACTTTCCTCGATCATAAAAAAAGTATGTTATTTTATCTTCATACACCAAAAACTAACGTAGGTAGAAACCGTCCATTGTACCGTCTATGTGAGACCCTTAATAATGTTACGCGAGAAACCGACGCTGATCCTTACTTTGATTCTTTTACACGATTTCAAAAAAAAAGTATTGCGACTATAGACACTTTATTATAATTAGGTTCGAATTCTGTACTCTAAATATTTTGAAACACTAATTTTTAAGTTAACAGTGCTGTATGCATCAGTAATTGGGTCCTACATAAGTAATTTAACTTATTGTGATGTTAAGTATAATGAATTACATATAAGTGATCTGTTGATGTACCATAATAAATATATAAATTTTACAGCAAACAAAGACAATAATTTGTATGGAACGAGTGTTTCTTTTATTCGTAACAAAGAAGCAGTAAACGATAGTTAAGATTGAACTGAGCAATGTTGTTACAGGAACTCTACTGCGTCAGAAGCGACTTGGGCAATTTGCTCAAGGCCCTCGGACGTCTCGACGAGGCAAAGGTAAATAGAATTTCGCCCCGCTTTCTGGTTTACTCTGAAGTTAACAGGATTCTCTTGTCTCTTGCCTTTGTGTCGTTTTAAATTAGAGTACTCTCTGTTCCATCAGCGAACAATTGCAATTGCGTAAAACCGATTACGGTCCTCCCCGCACGAGCGTAGCTTACGTAATGGTTTCAACGGCTGTTCCGGGGTATATTGATTTTTAAAGAGAGACGCACGACCCTCTCGAACTAATGTTTAAACCATTACTGTGGCAGCGGAAAAGAGTGGGAAGATTTTTTTTTCTACGATCGCTGGGCGCCTTCCCGCGCTTTTCAATTCTCAATTCTGTTACAATAATATTCAGACGAGAACACTCGTCGATATTATGTGACGGCAACTGCGTAAAGATCACCGATTTTTCACACCGCGTTCTCGTTATTTATATTTAACACTCGCCAATCTCACACTTCAAATTCGCTCCCATGAAAACTAAACGAACACCGTGTGAAAGATCACAGGACAACGGAGAGTATTTTAATGTTAGCAGTAAATGTAGATGCAGTTCACGATAAAAGTCCTGTTCGCTTCACGCCGGCTATAGATAGTTCTTTAATCCTTGCTTGTAGTGATTTCTTACGAAATACGAAAGAGGATCAGTAGCGTTTATTTCACTAGTGGTATGACGTAGTTTATGTTTATTTCCGCAATATTATTCGGTCATACACATCACGCCCGAAGACTCCGCTCAAAGACAAGCGTGAGTTGGCAAACGATCCTCTGAAATCATAAGGCATATGTGTAAATGATATTATCTATAGACGTGAATCGGCTGAACTAGTTTGACTCAAAATCGACTAATTCTGTTATATTTTCACAAGGTGTTGTCTGGTAAGACAGTAGGTGTGACTGCCGCTGTATCTAGCTGGGTTACGGTTGGTACTCCCCTCGCATACGCGCTCCGATGACCACATTCTGTGTAACACAGGTAAAGTGTACAAGGTTTGCAAGAACTGTAAAGGCAGGTTTCGGACACAACGCGCGCTCTTTGATTGTTTCATTGTCGTGACCATCCCCCATCGGTTGGGAAGTGGAAGCGTCTTCATCTCTATCTTTTTCTCTCAGTTCGCTAGTGTGTTTAACGTGGTAGATCTGGGTCGTTTGCATTTCCTACTGATGTGTCCTCGCAATCAGCGTAGCTTCGATACCGTAGGGCGCAATTTGCGTATACCAACTTTTCACGCGGTTGATATTCGGTGATCATCGCTTTAATTGGGTCACCCAGTCATCAACCGCCGCTCTGGTGTAATCATATGTTTTGGCGTAACTCACACCTCGATAACTCATCACTGTGCAATCTGTCGTCGAACGCTCTTTAATTTCTGCTTTTGTGTGTTTAGGCATGTTACTTGAAAGCCATAGAGACGAGGCCAGATTTTGCCGTAGCCTGGAGTAATCTCGGATGCGTTTTTAACGCCCAAAGCGAAATATGGCTGGCTATTCACCATTTCGAGAAGGCAGTGGCATTGGACCCCAATTTCTTGGACGCTTACATAAACCTCGGAAACGTCTTAAAAGAGGCTAGAATTTTTGACAGGTAAATTACATCTCAATTCGCCCGAACTTATTACTTTTCAACCCTTCTGCTATTTAAGACATATTTTTCGTTGAACAGGGCAGTAGCTGCATACTTACGGGCACTTAACCTATCTCCCAACAATGCTGTTGTGCACGGAAACTTGGCGTGCGTGTATTACGAGCAGGGGCTTATCGATTTGGCCATTGACACGTACCGAAGAGCGATCGAACTGCAGCCCAATTTCCCCGATGCATATTGTAATTTAGCGAATGCGCTCAAAGAAAAAGGCCAAGTGGCCGATGCGGAAGAGTGCTACAACACAGCGCTCCGGCTGTGCCCTTCACACGCCGATTCACTCAATAACTTAGCTAATATCAAACGCGAACAAGGATACATAGAGGAGGCGACTCGCCTATACCTGAAGGCTTTGGAAGTATTCCCAGAATTCGCAGCCGCACACAGCAACCTAGCTTCCGTTTTACAACAGCAAGGAAAACTAAACGAAGCGCTTATGCATTACAAGGAGGCTATTCGCATTCAGCCGACATTCGCCGATGCTTACAGCAACATGGGTAACACCCTGAAAGAGATGCAGGATGTCGCCGGCGCGTTGCAATGTTACACTAGGGCGATTCAAATTAACCCCGCATTCGCCGACGCTCACAGTAACCTGGCAAGTATACACAAGGACTCCGGGAATATCCCCGAGGCTATCCAGTCGTACCGGACGGCGTTGAAATTGAAGCCGGACTTCCCAGACGCGTATTGTAACCTAGCGCATTGCCTACAAATTGTCTGTGATTGGACCGATTACGAGGCGCGAATGAAAAAGTTGGTGAGCATTGTCGCCGAACAGCTGGACAAGAATAGGCTGCCGTCCGTTCACCCACACCACTCCATGCTGTACCCGCTGACGCACGAATATAGAAAGGCGATAGCCGCCCGCCACGCGAATCTATGTCTGGAAAAGGTTCAAGTACTACACAAGCCGCTCTACAAATTCCCCCGCGAATTGCAAGGTCGTCTGCGTATCGGATACGTCAGCAGTGACTTTGGCAATCACCCAACGTCTCATCTCATGCAATCCGTCCCGGGGCTTCACGATCGGGGCAAAGTTGAGATCTTCTGTTACGCCCTGAGTTCCGATGACGGAACCACTTTCCGCTCCAAAATCGCCCGGGAGGCGGAGCATTTCATTGATCTCTCTCAACTGCCGTGTAACGGAAAAGCCGCAGACAAGATTTACGGAGATGGCATTCATATACTAGTAAACATGAACGGTTATACAAAGGGCGCTAGGAATGAGATATTCGCTTTGAGGCCGGCTCCCGTACAAGTGATGTGGCTGGGATACCCCGGCACGAGTGGAGCGAGTTACATGGACTATCTGGTCACTGACGCCGTGACCTCACCCGTGGAACTGGCGAGCCAGTACAGCGAGAAGTTGGCGTACATGCCTCACACCTACTTTGTGGGTGATCACAAGCAGATGTTCCCTCATTTGCAGGAGCGCTTAATTCTCAGCGATAAAGTGAAGTCGCATAACAGCCTTGGTGGTGTAGCTGATAACGTGGCGGTCATTAACGCGACAGATTTGTCACCCCTGGTGGAGCATACTGACATCAAAGAGATCAAGGAGGTGGTGAGGGCGGCGAGACCTGTGGAAATTTCATTAAAAGTGGCAGAATTGCCCACTACGACACCAATTGAAACGATGATAGCGTCCGGACAGGTTCAGGTGAGTTTTAATTATCCCTTCAGATATTGCCTTATTTAATGAACTAATAATGTAACCAACAAAAAAAATCGAACCAGCTTCTGAGATTAACGCGTACCAACAAACATACTCTTCAACTTTATAATATTAGCATAGCAATGAGTTACTATTTTTTATGTACATCAAAATGCTGTTTTAATGTAGGTGATAATTTCTTTCAGACGTCCGTAAACGGAGTCATTCTCCAAAACGGATTAGCGACCACCCAAACGAACAACAAGGCAGCAACCGGCGAGGAGGTTCCACAGTCCATTGTGATAACCACCAGACAGCAGTACGGATTGCCAGACGACGCGGTGGTCTACTGCAACTTCAACCAGCTATACAAGATAGATCCCCTCACACTTCACATGTGGGTGTACATCTTGAAACATGTGCCGAATAGTGTTCTCTGGCTGTTGAGGTTCCCGGCTGTCGGTGAACCAAATCTACAGTCGACTGCTCAGCAATTAGGTGAGGTTTCATACTATAATATAGCAAAATACGTACTTTATCGATTTTATTAAAATGTGCAACGGGTAAACTTTTCCCATCGCTTTTATTAGTTGTTTTTAATAAAGCACTTTTAACGGTTTAAAACGCAAAGTATTTTAGTAATTTCGTCGGGGCGTAGTTATTATAAATTAAGAATAAGGTAACTTATATATTTCGTGTAAACTAAATACACCGGTTTACAACAGATGAACTACTAAAGCTAATAATTTATTTATTTGAATTATAATATTTCAAGCGCTGAACGTATATTAAATTGCAAAACATCTCTATCAACTACTGTCTTAAATGACAAGTTTGTAAAAATAAACAATGTATGTGCATGTTTTTTGTAAGAGATTTAATAAAATTTTAGTGTTAAGCAAAAGGCTTTATTTCGAAGTACAGAAATTCTAATCGTAAAATTTTGAAGCTTGTAGAAAAATATTACATCATAATTGTTATGATTTGCGTAAGACTTATCAACGTGAAAACATGTCTGGTATTAAATAGGTACATTTGTAGTCACAGTCAATGATGTCAACACTAAATGGTAATGGAAATAAAATCTTGCGATAGAATTGTTTGATAAGATAAACACCAGTGCTTCCATTTATGATTGATTGTGTTTACATAATTTAAATAAAACATTTTAACGGTTTAAAACGCTATATGTATAATATGTTAAACTTATTATTTAAATATAACTTCGGCGAGGAGTCTCCCCGTGTCGACGGCAAAGCAACCGAAACGTCGGGCCGTAGTTAAAATAATTTTCTAATAAGTAACTAATATATATCGCGTTGTAAACCGTTAAAGTGTTTTATTTAAATGTGTACTACTCGCGTAAACTACAGAGAGACGTTTTTACTAAGTAATATTGTATTTTGTTTCAGGGTTACCACCAGGTCGCATTATTTTTTCAAATGTAGCTGCTAAGGAGGAGCATGTAAGACGTGGACAGTTGGCGGACGTCTGCTTAGACACACCCCTATGTAACGGACACACGACTAGCATGGATATCTTATGGACTGGCACGCCCGTGGTTACTCTGCCCGGAGAGACGTTGGCTTCCCGGTAAGTTTCACTATTCAGTACCTTTTACCATGGTAATTGACTTAATTGATATTCTACTTTGCACATGATAAATTAAAAATCTATTAAGATTGGAAAAAAATTAACGACACGGACCGGGATTGAGTGGGCAGCGACAGCGTTCCGGGCTTGATATTCTAACCAATTGATCTACCATGTCCTACACGTCATTGTCGAATTTTTTTCACCCTAGTCATAGTTCTCGCTCAATGTAATATAAACCTTAACTCTTATGTATTGAAGTTAAATGTCTTCTGAAAAAAATAGTGAAAATTAAAGTACAGAGGAGAATAAATACGAAAATTTGAATTTCACATTAACACGTTTAGATATGATTATTTTTGAAACAGTTGATTTTGCAACATCGTGATCATTCATTGTATAATAGTATAACACTAAGTCTTCCAGCTTTTTTTTTAAATTTTGGTAAAAAAAGTCAACCATTAAAATAATGCTGGAAATAATCTAGCAATGATTCTAAAATTGCACCATAACATTTACAAATGAAAATACGACTAATTAGTTTCGTATTTTTCCACAATTCTAATACATCTAAGACAAAACGAAGTCTCGAAGCGACAAACAAGAAACGTTCATTAGACGTCTAATGAATAATGTTGTTTGCAGTGTGGCGGCGTCGCAATTAAACACGCTCGGTTGTCCCGAATTAATTGCTAGGACTCGTCAGGAATACCAAGACATCGCCGTGAGACTTGGCACCGACAGGGAGTAGTGAGTACATTCAACTTATCAGCGCTTATCTCGGGTTTTTCACTTTCCGATAAGGGAAGTCACCTCCGCAATGTTTACTCTGGCTGTAGTGTGCCAAATTAGTGAAAATTTATCGTCTTTTTTTAATCATTTATATGTTTTGTTCACATTTTATTGTTAACAAGACAATTGATCAAATTTGTATAGTTTTGAGAGTTTAGCAGATCTACTGAGACACAAACATAAATGCGATCTATACATGTTTGTATTTATTTTTGTGGTTAAAAATATAATGTCATATACATTATGCAACATAAATTAGTATTGGTTGTACATGTAATAGGCAGAGTATTGTTATGTGTTTAAAGAATTTACAAAACAAAACCAAAATTCTAAAATGTAGTTATACGCCTTAGTACTTACTATTTATTTTATTACAGCCTAAAAGCAATCCGGGCGAAAGTGTGGACGGCGAGAACGGAAAGTCCTCTATTTGACTGCAAAGCTTACGCAACAGGCCTCGAAATGCTCTACAGCAAAATGTGGTCCAAGTACGCCCGTGGAGACCGCCCCGACCACCTCAGTGCCATAGACAAATAGGCCAAGGCACACTGCGACCAAAGTGAAGGGACGTCCAAGAAGCGACGATGGTGTTGAGTGACAGTGAATTATACTTAGTGACTTGTGGTGACCGCAGGAAAACTATCAGTGAAGATAGTGACTTATGTCACAAATTTGTTTTTCCAAGGAATTCTTACAGCTGGCTGTCTGATTAATAACTAAATGTCCTTTTCATGGCAAGACACTTGTGGCTATAGTAGTACATTATTACTATTAATAGTTATATTTATAAATCAAGCCATCTGAATAAGTCAGTTTCATAAGATTCAGTGATTATTTATAATACTGTTGTTGTCTACATATTGTAAAATTCTATGCCAAAATTCCTTTTCCCAAGCCGATAAAATACTTTGATGGCACCTTTTGAACTTATAGAAGTACCAAGTCAATCATAGAACTATATGACTATACTTTCTAGTATTACTGATGGTAATGAGAATATTTCATTTGCACAACATTGATTTTTATTGTTTAACATTGACGTTGATATAGAAATTAAAATTATATGCCAATTAATTATCACCAAGTCATGTACAAATTTATTTATTATTATTCAGTACTGTTCTCATGAACTTATATGACAGATACTATATTGGACTCATTTGACATTTCAGTTATTAGTCGACTATTTTTCCCCAAACCTGCTAAATTGTTGTCTAAGCAATAATTTACAAAGTGTGGCCTTTTAGAATGTGCCATTACAAAATGCAATAATTCATTTCTCTGCTTTTGGTGTTTTAAAAAACATTTGTAATAGGTGACTTTTAACAATTAACTATAAGTGAAATATTTTGTCAAATACTTCTAGTATGTAAAGTAGGCAACATTTATTTTGTAATGATATTGTGGGGAGAGTTGTCGCAGTGTTCGGACTAAACATTTTGATTGACATCTAGATTATATAAAAATTTCGGCTTTGAATATTATTCTAGATTATAGTGTAAATGGACACGCTACTTGGGGATACCAGTGAAAAGAATCTCACCAACGTGAGACGTAATAACTTTAAGCTGTATATTTACTCAGAATCTAAAAATTATTGAAAAATACTATTTTAACAACTTGGTGTTGCCAATTCAAAAACACTTAAAACAGCAAAAAATTATGGAACATTCATAATAATGTAAGACTGAATATCTGAAAGATAATAGTGTAGTTGTTCTGTTCTTTTCATTTAGTTAATAATTTAAGTATTAGTTAAGTTACATAATTTATTGTTTTTAATTAGATTACTGTGACATTTTTTTGACGATTTCGATAATTTCTTTGTTCAAAATTCAAAAAATTAAAATAGCTCTTGACGAATTTATTTTCGACGAGCTAAATTTACGCATATAATGAATTTAACTGTTATCTAATGTATAAGGTATGAAGTGAGTAATGTTTTGTTTTAAGACAATGTGATATAATTGGGAGGCCAATGATAGACAGGAGTTTCATAATGACGTCTGCCTGAATTCCGATAACAATGAATAATTGTATATTGCTGTAGGGTTCAATCGTATAGTTTGTGTTTTCTTTCTCTTAATAAAGAAAGGTTTATTATTGGAGAAATTGTCTTGCTTTGGCCCAGAAAACGGCAGAATATTCAGCGCCTCATCCTTTAATTAGACTTGCCCATGCCCATTAGTTTTGTGGAGATCCAAGAAAACCTCCATTAAGTGCCTAACGCCTATCTCAATCTAGCAAATAACTGACATTTTCTGCTCTACCAGCAATCTACCGCCAATTTTTGTAAGCGACATTTTTTTTTAATTTTTAGCAGATTTCCCTCAATTATAGTAATAATTGTATATATTATATTATAAGTGATTAATTAGGTGACTAATAAAAGAGTGAAAATTTTTATGCTGTTTCATTACCTTAACAGATGTCACACATGTCACATTGCGTTTATATTCTGTGGCTTGTTCTAGTAACAGTTGTCTAATATTTGTAGCATGCAGAACCCATATATGTCTAATTTTCATATATTCCACTCCTATAAGCAGGTTTAGAAAAAAGTACGATGAATATAATAAGACTTAAATATGTAAATTTTTTGAATTATTTCGAAATAAATACATACCCCTTATCACACATTTGATACGGGGCACTCGAACCAATGACCCACAGAGTAACGTACTTTTACTCTTCCCCCACTTTAATGTTCCCCCTAAGGAGGCATCCATTTTTTTTGCCGTTCGCCTATAAATTAAAGAAAGGAATTCATCCTCTCACTTAATTATTTTATATTATATTACTTTTTCCTTAGTTTATTTTTTTGGGCTGTCGATAGAGCATGTAATCCGTAAAACTTTGTCTATGAACATTTGAAATTGACAGTTCGTCTTGCCGCTAAAATCTAACAACTTAAAAGTGCAAAAGATTTCAAAAATTTAATCCTATTAAAATAAAATATTTCTCTTTGGTTAGCTATACCTGGCTGTTCTTAAGAAAGGTGCTGTTTAGACGTTTCTAAAATCATTATATTATTAAGAAAACAATATTGGAAAATGTTTAAAAACAGTTTTAGTTTTGTTTATCATTCATAATGCCAATGAAGTCTAACAAGATCATATCCAATAAAAATAAGGCTAAGTAAAGACGGTTTCAGTCAAAACTGAAACGTCAAAAATATGTTAACAGAAAAGGGCTTGCGCTTCAGTCCATACCAAGATTGGGTTTTTATTCATACTGGTGATGACCAGTACTTATGTACTTAAATTTAAAAGCGTTCTTGAATCAAAATAATGCATGGTGTTTGCGCTAATAGAAATGGTATGGTGCGATCTATTCTCTTGCAAAGCGAGTCGGCTGCCGGCCGCGCATTCATGGCGTTTCATTGTACTACACGGCAGTCGCGGTTCCGCTGCCGAAGGGGGACTACGTCTGGAAAGCTTTACAATGAGACTCGCGCATTCTATTTACCGCATACTCGTCAACACCGTGACCCCGTACAAACGCACCACGCTCTAATATGATCGCGCGCGACGATCGGACTAAGCTTTCATTCATCGATACGAGTTGACGAGAGAAAATGAAATGGACACAGTGCAGTTAAAATGATAATTAGCGTGATACTCTTTTGTTTAGTGATGGGCGCGGCGCCTACCGGGGCGCCTGACGCTGCAGATGCTTGTTTTCGAGTGGCCAGTGAGAACGCTGTGAAGTGCAATGTACGGACGCTGTCGTCCGAACGGGAACTGGCCGGTTCGATGCACTCGGACGGCGCGGAGAGGCTCGCGGTCGACTGCGGGTCTGACCACGTCGAGAGCACGCTCAAAGATCACCAATTCACCAAGATGAAGGACCTAGCGGAGATCGCGGTGACCAATTGCAAGATCTTGCGCCTCCCGGGGAACGTGTTCGAGGGGATACGCGGCCTGAAGGCCTTGCAGCTACGCACCATGAATAATGAATGGGGTCACAATAAGGAATTAGAGATGTCCTTCGGCGCCTTTAATGGTTTAAGGGAATTACACACTTTGGATCTCGGATTTAATAATATTAGGAAGATCCCGTCCGACCTATTTTGCGCGCTGGAGAATATCATATCTCTGAATCTCACTCGCAATAAGATAAAGTTTGTCGACGAACTGGGCTTCGGGCACAAATGTGGCTCGACGCTGCAGACTATTGATCTCAGCTACAACGACATCATGTCCTTGCCAGCTGACTCCGAAATATTACATCTCCGACGGCTCACACAGCTGTACTTGCAGAACAATAAAGTGAGTGAGTTGCCCGCCGAAGTTTTCAGTGACCTTCTCTCATTAAAAGTCGTGAACCTCTCCGATAACGCCATAAATTATTTGCCAGAAGGCTTATTTCAAAACACGAGGGAGATTCGTGAAATTTATTTGAGGAACAATGAACTGGAAATATTGCCCAAAAGAATATTTAATAGACTGGATCAGTTGCTCGTTTTAGATCTTTCAGTGAATAAATTGAAGGGCGACCACATAGAAGATGAAACGTTTGGCGGCCTAATAAGATTAATTGTGCTCGACCTATCCCACAATGCTATCGCCCGTATAGCGCAGAATATGTTTAAGGACTTGTTCTTTTTGCAGAATCTCAATTTGATAAATAACTCTATTGGTTACATAGACGACAATGCGTTTTCGCCTCTATTTAATTTACACACGTTAAATTTAGGCATCAACAAATTGAGAACGATCGAAGATCACATGTTTAACGGTCTTTTCATTCTGAATAAATTGAGTTTAAGTAATAATCTGTTGTCTTACATAAGTGAAAATGCATTCAGGAATTGTTCAGACTTAAAAGAACTAGATTTAAGTTCGAATAAGTTAACGAATGTACCGGAAGCAATATTACAATTACCGTTCCTAAAGTCGTTAGACTTGGGAGAAAATTTATTAACGGAAATAACGAACAGTTCCTTTCAAAATTTATCACAGTTAACCGGTTTGCGTCTAATCGAAAATCAAATTGGAAATCTCACAGCGGGCATGTTCTGGGGAATGCCTAGCCTACAAGTGCTCAATTTGGCGAAAAATAAAATACAGTCGATCGGCACAGAAACGTTTCAAAGAAATACTCAATTGGAAGCCGTGCGGCTCGATACTAACTACATTTCTGATATAAATGGAGTATTTGTGTCCTTAACGAAGTTGCTCTGGCTCAATTTGTCAGAGAATCATTTAGTGTGGTTCGATTACGCCTTCGTGCCGCCCAATCTCAAGTGGCTGGACGTCCATGCGAATTTCATAGAAATACTCGGTAATTACTACAAAATACAGAGCGAGTTACGCGTCAAGACGTTGGACGCGAGCCACAATCGTATAGTGGCTTTATCGGCGATGTCCTTACCGAATAGCATTGAACTAATGTTTGTAAACAACAATGAAATAACCACTATAGACCCCGACACGTTTATTGAGAAGACTAACCTGACTCGCGTGGACATGTACGCCAATAAAATCGAAACATTAGACGTGAACAGTCTACGTATCGCGCGGACGGACGACCGTACGTTGCCACAATTCTATATTAGCGCTAATCCTTTTCGATGCGACTGTACCATGAAATGGCTTTTACTCATAAATTCCGTTACCTCCCGACAATACCCGTACGTGATGGATTTAAACAATGTCATATGTAAAGAGTCTTATGTGCGCGGCGTCAAAAATCAAGCCGTAAGCTCGCTGCATATAAAAGATTTTCTCTGCAAATATGACAGTCACTGTCCGGAGGATTGTACATGTTGTGATTTTACATTTTGCAATTGTAAATCTGTTTGTCCGCCAGACTGTTCGTGCTATCATGACTCGACAAAGACGACTAATGTGGTCGATTGTTCCGCGAAAAAGTCAGATGTTATACCGCGCGATCTTCCTCCTACTGCCACTCACATCTATTTAGACGGAAATTCTTTTAGCGACTTAAATGAGACTCTCTTTGAGCTTATGCATCAAGCTCTGGTCTTATATTTAAACTCGAGCGACATATCAAGCATTCGGAACAACACATTTCGTGAACTAGGTGACCTCAAAATTCTGCATCTAGACAATAACAAATTAAAACGCCTTCAAGGTCTCGAGTTTTCCAAATTAAACAACCTAAGAGAATTGTACCTACAGAACAACGCCATTGAGTTCATTTCGAATGTAACATTTACTTATTTGGGTTCTTTAGAAGTTTTACGGCTCGACGGAAATAGACTCGTAAATTATGGCCTCTGGCATTTGGACAATAACAAAAAGTTACAAACGCTGTTCGTCGGCAATAACTTATGGTCGTGTAATTGTAAATAGGGGAGAGGTGGTATAAAAAACCCCCCTTTTTTTTTTTTTTTTTTTTTTTTCCCCTTTTTCCCAAAATTCTTCCCTTTTTTTCCCCCCCCCTTTTCCCCCCCCCCCCCCCTTTTTTTTCCCCCCCCCCCCCCCCCCCCTTTTTTTAAAAACCCCCCAAAGGGTTTTTTTTTTTTCCCCCCCCCCCCCCCCCCCCCCCCCCCCCCGGGGTTTTTCCCCCCCCCGGGGGGGGGGGTTGTTCCCCCCGCCCCCCCCCCCCCCCCCCCCCCCCCCCCCCCCCCCCCCCCCCCCCCCCCTCTTTTTAATTAACCCCCCCCCCCCCCCCCCTTTTTTTTTTTTTCCCCCCCCCGGGGGGGGGGGGGGGAAAAAAAACCCAAAAACCCCAAAACCCCAAAAAAAAAAAAAAATTTTTCTTCTCGCCCGGGGCCCGCCCGCCCTCCCCTCTTTTTTTTTCCCCCCCCCCCCCCCCCCCCCCCCCCCCCCCCCCCCCCCCCCCCCCCCCCCCCCCCCCCCCCCCCCCCCCCCCCCCCCCCCCCCCCCCCCCCCCCCCCCCCCCCCCCCCCCCCCCCCCCCCCCCCCCCCCCCCTTTTTCCCCCCCCCCCCCCCCCCCCCCCCCCCCCCCCCCCCCCCCCCCCCCCCCCCCCCCCCCCCCCCCCCCCCCCCCCCCCCCCCCCCCCCCCCCCCCCCCCCCCCCCCCCCCCCCCCCCCCCCCCCCCCCCGCCCCCCCCCCCCCCCCCCCCCCCCCCCCCCCCCCCCCCCCCCCCCCTTTCTTTTTTTTTTTCTCTCTCCCCCCCCCCCCCCCCCCCCCCCCCCCCCCCCCCCCCCCCCCCCCCCCCCCCCCCCCCCCCCCCCCCCCCCCCCCCCCCCCCCCCCCCCCCCCCCCCCCCCCCCCCCCCCCCCCCCCCCCCCCCCCCCCCCCCCCCCCCCCCCCCCCCCCCCCCCCCCCCCCCCCCCCCCCCCCCCCCCCCCCCCCCCCCCCCCCCCCCCCCCCCCCCCCCCCCCCCCCCCCCCCCCCCCCCCCCCCCCCCCCCCCCCCCCCCCCCCCCCCCCCCCCCCCCCCCCCCCCCCCCCCCCCCCCCCCCCCCCCCCCCCCCCCCCCCCCCCCCCCCCCCCCCCCCCCCCCCCCCCCCCCCCCCCCCCCCCCCCCCCCCCCCCCCCCCCCCCCCCCCCCCCCCCCCCCCCCCCCCCCCCCCCCCCCCCCCCCCCCCCCCCCCCCCCCCCCCCCCCCCCCCCCCCCCCCCCCCCCCCCCCCCCCCCCCCCCCCCCCCCCCCCCCCCCCCCCCCCCCCCCCCCCCCCCCCCCCCCCCCCCCCCCCCCCCCCCCCCCCCCCCCCCCCCCCCCCCCCCCCCCCCCCCCCCCCCCCCCCCCCCCCCCCCCCCCCCCCCCCCCCCCCCCCCCCCCCCCCCCCCCCCCCCCCCCCCCCCCCCCCCCCCCCCCGCCCCCCCCCCCCCCCCCCCCCCCCCCCCCCCCCCCCCCCCCCCCCCCCCCCCCCCCCCCCCCCCCCCCCCCCCCCCCCCCCCCCCCCCCCCCCCCCCCCCCCCCCCCCCCCCCCCCCCCCCCCCCCCCCCCCCCCCCCCCCCCCCCCCCCCCCCCCCCCCCCCCCCCCCCCCCCCCCCCCCCCCCCCCCCCCCCCCCCCCCCCCCCCCCCCCCCCCCCCCCCCCCCCCCCCCCCCCCCCCCCCCCCCCCCCCCCCCCCCCCCCCCCCCCCCCCCCCCCCCCCCCCCCCCCCCCCCCCCCCCCCCCCCCCCCCCCCCCCCCCCCCCCCCCCCCCCCCCCCCCCCCCCCCCCCCCCCCCCCCCCCCCCCCCCCCCCCCCCCCCCCCCCCCCCCCCCCCCCCCCCCCCCCCTATTTACAAGGATTCCTCACATACATATCGCAGAACGTCGAAAAGGTGGTCGATATACGTAGTTTGTGGTGTACGAACGAAAAAGCGAGTCTAGCGAAGAAGCCTTTGAATTTAAATGTGACAATTTGTAGCGAAATAAGTGACAATTCGGTGATAAGCGCGTTCTTCGTCTCCAACAACATACCATTACTCGCCTCGGTTCTCACTGGTTTCATGCTTATTTTATTAATATTAGCTCTAGTGTTCACGTTTAGATACGCTTGCAGAATGTGGCTGTACTCAAATTGCGGCATTAAGCTCTTTCCCCTAGCGAGCGCGTTTAACGACGCCGATAAGCTTTACGACGCGTATATTTGTTACAGTCCAAAAGACGAAGAGTTCGTCATAGAGTCATTAGCGCGAGAGCTCGAGAACGGCTATCCGTCGTATCATCTGTGCCTCCATTACAGAGACGTACCTCACTTCGAGGCGACTTACGCCCAGTTCCCCGACTTAGTAGTGGAGGCGACCGAGGCCTCGCGGCGTATCATAGTGGTCTTAACTAAGAACTTCATCGCCACAGAATGGTCCCAAATAGAATTTCGTCAAGCGCTGCAGCGCGCGCTCCGTAAGAATCCACACAAATTGATAATTGTCACTGTAGGGCTCGCGTCGCGCGATCCGGAATTGAAGTCGTATTTGAAAACAGGTTTAGAGATAACGTGGAAAGAGAAACGATTCTGGGAGAGGTTACGGTATGCGATGCCGTCGTGCAAGCGGCGCGGTCACAAGTTGAAGAGACTTAATTACGGCAGGAATTCCAATACGTACACAATGGACGCGTCCGTGTTGAATAGCACGTGTCAGACGCTCTGCGGCAAGTCGGCGAATTCTGAACGTTCGCCGTGCGACCGTCCGCTATCCGAACATATCTATTCCACGATCGACTCCGACTATTCGTCTAATGATTTCCAAGGGCGGCACAATCACCCGCAAGCTGTGGTCTTACAGCACACGGTCCAGACGTACCTGGTTTAGCAAATAAGAGATCGATCTCATTGTAACGGCATCGCCGGCGGTAGGCGATCGGCTTATATCGCTTCGTTGAAATGTCGAAGCGAGTCCGACAATGTAAATAGACTTCATAGTGTTTATAGCTGTGTAACTTTTGTACAATAACGATACCAAATTTCGCATTTAAAAAGATTCGCTTATTTATTGTTTGATGAAATGTTGTAAGTATTACTTTGAAAGACTGTAAATTATTGTAGATTACTCGATTACGGCTGATGTTTGTATAGATGATTAATAAACTGTTTATAACTTGAAAATACATATCTTTCATTCGTTTCTCAACACATAAGTGCTTTCAATTTATTTTGATTGATTAAAACTTAAAAGTATAATTTATCATTAATATCCTCTTTATAATAGACAGTTCGAATGGAAGCATAACTACATAAATACAAAAGTTTTCAAAATCACATGCATTATAATTTTTTAATAACTTTCTTTTTAAATACTGTCTATAGTTTACGCGAGTAGCACACATTTAAATAAAACACTTTAACGGTTTAAAACGCGATATATTAGTTAAAAACCATTTTCAAATAAGTTTAACTAATATATCGCGTTTTAAACCGTTAAAGTGTTTTATTTAAACTTTCTTTTTTTCTTTTTACATATAAAATATAAATTTACATTTACTCAGAGACAGACAATACATGTTTTATTTCGAATCCAATCCCGTTTTTATGATCGGCGTTAAATTACAGCTGTTTCGTGGTAATAGAATTGATAAAATGATGACTTGAATTTAGTCCGTGCCTTGAGGTATCAGATTTTCATTTATATATTATGCTTAAAGTAAATTTAATCTTAAATTTTGTTCTTTTACATTTATTTACGAGCAGATGCAAAAGCATTTAATATCGATTTATAATTATTCAAAGTTATATGTATCTTAATTGAACTAATAAATTTATGATTGCAATGTTGTTCGAATTAATTAATAAAATACCGGTTAGTAGAATGAATTAAAGTTACTAGACGTAATGTTTTCATTAGTCAGAGCCAACGTCAAAATGGTACCATGTATAATATTTTTTTATTTCTAGGATTTTTTAAATATTTATTTATGGCCTGGTAGCGAGACCTTTAAGCCAAGTCTTATTTACACTCTTCATTTGAAAAAGAATTGACAACTTGATACTATATTCTAACTTCGAATCTGTATTGCAAATCGATCGTCACAGATTCAACAACACAGAGTCGATTGTTTTTAGTCTATGGCACGTATCGGATAGGGTTGCATAATAGAATAAACGGTCAAAATAGATTAGCCGATATGATTTCTGACGCCCTCTGTGAGGTAACCGAATTGTCGCAGTTAAAAGTTTTGAGCGTGACAACAGCGCCCCTCGCAAACGCCTATTAAATTTATTGCTTGTAAAACGAGGAGCTAATTTAGAGTAGCGTTTTATTGTGTTAGCTTAACTACTTTAGGAGTGGCGCCGCGGGTGAGGCTTAGTGAATTGTAAGCTGACAGCGTCACTTATCAGCTGGGACTGTAAACTTTTATTATAAAGCAGTTTACTTTATGAGGTAGGCAAATTAGAATATATGTACTAAAAAGCCTTTATAACTATGTAAATCCAACTAGGAAAGACGAGAAGAGTCATATTTACTTGTACTTAAATTCTTAAATGTCACACAATATTTAAAAATTTAATTTAAATATAAATGAAAGCTGAATATTAGTTTTAATGAATATAATATTTTTCAAATTAAAAATCTATTTAGATTAAAAACAATTGACTACAGGACACATTGACACTCTGACTCCATGTGGAAATAAAGTTTTCAAATTATCTTTCATTTGATTTAATTTGATTTGATTGCGCTATATTTGCAGTAGCTTATCAACCAGAAACAACTCTAGTCAAACAAACTGACTCCCGTCCTAATTACACAGAAAATACTTTTTATAGCCGGTTGTATCTAAACTAATATTATAAAGCCGAAAAGATTGTGTGTTTGGTTTAACGCGCTAATCTTAGGAACTACTGGTAGGGTCGGACAGTCGAGTTTAATTCTTAGTGCTCAGTCAATAAAGTGAAGAGTTTTGGTGAAGTATTATTTTTACACAGCACAAAGCGACATTGTAAATTATAAAAAGTAATTAAGCCTACGTTTTACAGTATCTTTTGATAATCGCCACGGGGCACAGTTAGCAGAGATTTCGTTGTTCTATCTAGTCGAGTCTATATTGAACTTTTTTAGAGAGAGGAGGACAAGGATAGGTTCACTAGTGGAACCTGAAACGCCGTAGCCATATAACATCTTAATGCTAGCCTATTTAAGATGCACAATCAACACTTTTCATTTTGATCATTTAGAAATCTACTTAGCAGAACCGAAACGCTATTTACGGCTTTTTCATCCGTTAACAACGGTTCGTGACCCAGAACTTTGGATATTAATTTTTTTATCATAGAGGACAGACAAGCATGAGGTGTAAATCCCCAGCTATATCCAAGAAAGGTGCGTTTTAGACCTATTTTGGCTTCGGACATTCGGAATCTTTCATATTTCACAAGCCAAAGTTTAGAAAATTATACATTGAAAGATTACAAACATGTTGGACCCGGTGGGAATCCAACCTACGGCCCATTGATTATCAACCATACATTGCTACCATAATACCAACGTGCCTTTCAAAACATTCTTCCATACATCTTTTTCTTCTTATTTCTAGAAGTCATGTTCTATATTTCTATAAATTTGTTGACCTTGGAATTGAATCCAGAACCCGCTGTTTATTAACCGTACGTTGCTACCATTGCATCAACGAGCCAGTCTACATTAACATTGATTGCCGATGTAAACTTTATGGACAGCTGTAAACATCAGGCGTGCTTTTATAGCCACTGAAATGTGTCGTCTATTGTTGATACGTTTATAACGATAACATGTGTTAAAAATTATTTCTACGCGCTTCGAATACTAATTACTAAAAGCGTATATGTTTCACTACCTCTATATATAGATATAGAGGTAGCAAAACATATAGTATAGACTATATAACCCTGAAGAGTTTGTTTGCGCTAATCTCAGGAATTACCGGTTGGAATTAAAAAAATCTTAATGTATTGGTTGGTGCATTTATCGAGGAAGGCTACAAAACATCGCGCTGCGGCTAATAAGACCGGAGAAACAGCGGGATGAACTGCACGTCGTGGGTAACATGCTTAAAAAGGAGGAGGTCGAAGGACGAAATAGTTTAGTTTTAACAAGTCGACGAGTATGTATGTACGGCAAAAACACTTTTTATAAACTTACAAAAAGTCATAATTTCTTTACTGTGTATGTAACATATTAAACACCTTCTCTGACCTCAAAACCAAAGGAAGAAACGAGCTGTGCTCCGATCAGCCGAAATATTTTTACATTGTTCAGGTTATTAATTAAACGCAAAACCTTGCACTTAACACTAAGTAAGACTGGTCGAGGATAACAGTTGATGGGATTTCTGTGCCCCGCATGACCGTAACATTCCAAATGACAAGTGACCCCCGGAGGCTGTAAGGTAAAATATCTTAGCAATTATGTTTTGTGTACTAATGAATGCTCATTTCTTAACCAAGTCTCAAAGCTAGTAAAACAAGTATTAGCGCGTGTCACAAACGTGCATTGTATTAATAAATAATGAACAGTATTCACTATTGTTGTACGCTTACATCATCGTTAACTCTGAGAAGAAATAGCCGTGTTGTTGAGTAAACCATTCAGTTTAAGTTATGTAATATCAATGTGACACATATAAGAGTTTTTATAAACACACTTACGTAATAATGTTAAAATGTCGTTTTTAAACTTTTTTACAAAGGGCGAACTTTGTGTAACAAAAACGTATTAATCATTAAAATTTGTCTGTAGTTTACGCGAGTAATACACATTTAAATAAAACACTTTAACGATTTAACGCGATTTCGAACTTCGACGGAAGAGATGGCGCTAGCGTAGCAGATTTTTACTTTGACGTCAGAGACACCCTCCATCTAGTCTCTGCGTGACCACGGCAGCTGCAAAGCATCTAAAACGTCGGGCGGTAATTTAAATTTTACTTTAGCGCAATTTACACATTACGAGTTAATCAGTTATCACTATCAACACACCCATAAATTGTAACAATAGAATCTAGCATTTTACGTAGTCTACGTGAGTGGACACGCAGTTGAATTTTTGAAAAATGGTTAGATTTAACCGTTTTAAACGAAATGTATTAGTTAACTTATTTTTAACATCGTATTACCCCGTGACCACGGTTGCAAAGTATCCTAATAATTTATTTAATTTGAAATAGTTTTATTTATGCATCAGTTACACGGCCAGTTGAATTCGCCCCAACGACGGTATCAATAATCGATGTCTGTTCAGCCGTGAATATAAACTAAGGATTACGCTGTAATTGGCAAAGAGAATATCAATTTCCCAAACCGTTAGGCACGTGCTGTACGATCATTGTTTGAACACGCTTTTTGACACTTCCACCCGAGCCGGTGGCTAATGCTGGAATGATAATCGCCCGCAATGTGATATGAATAAGTTGAGGCTTTGTGGGTGGTGCGGATGTCAGGAATGGCAATGGCCGTTAAGAGGAATATGAGGAAATAATGGCTGAACCAGCCATTATTGTGACAAAGTTTCGAGTCGTTGAAAAGTGTTCAATATCAACAATGAAAGCATATACCTTATTGGCAACCTCTGTGTTGCTTTACATTGCTTCAAATAAATAGGAATAATATAATGGTCCGGTTTAATAATTAATAGTTATATGTACGAACCACTACTATGTTTCTTAATTAAATCCGGCGCAGTTTTCTCCATGCACTTAGGAAAAAACAACATTTTGATTCCAGTGGAATTATGGAAGTTAAACTGTTACATTCATACAAACTTAGTAAAGAGTTCACTTTAGGTAAAACTAATTTTAGAGAAGTACCTATACAGTGCCGTTAGATAAAGTTTATTATTTATAAAAAAAAAGGTTAGTCGTTATCAAAACTAGTCTATGGTAAAAATATGACAGAACGCACTTCGCAGTTATCAATTACTGTCATTCCATTGTTTGTCGCTAAAATTGCATGTTATTTAGCTAATCCGTAATAAGATGCGCCGGCGCCTAAAGGTTTAAGCAGGTTTTATACAAATTTTACAAATACTATTATCATCAATTACAACCTACCAGGCCACATTCTATTAAAAAAAGTGTGGCAACTGTAAATGTTATGTTTGTATCTATGCAGAACTCTTTTGTGCAGTCTATATTGTAAACGGCTTAATGGATGTTGACACCCCGCGTTTAATTGGATTTAATCAATGCGAATAAGACTGTGTCTTCTATTTCATCGTAGCGGGAAAATGGAAAACAAAGTTTTTTATTTTACTAAAGTTTATTTTTATGTAGAGGCCATAGATCCATTTTTAGAAGTTTCGAAGTCCCGTCGTTTTCCGGAATTGAAGTTATCAACGAAATACAAAAGGTTTTTGTTTGCAGGTTCTTAAAACTTAGATATGTCTATATTCGCTTCTATAAATTGTAATAATTTTTTACGTGATAGTAAATTGCACATATACTATTTATTAATTTCGTTGTATATTGAGTTTGATTGGTTAGATATTGTTTTTAAATTTGTTCTATAAGATTATTTTACTCCGTAACGATCTACTTTTTGTAACTTTTGTAAAAAATTATGATAGATATATGTTCTTTGTAAGTTTGAATTAATACAACTAATGAACAAACATTTTAAACAAATCAAAAATCATTTAATCAAAACTGTCATAGTTTACGCGAGTAATACACATTTAAATAAAACATTTATTAATTTAAAACGCAGCAGCCGTGGTCTTGGGGGAACCCCCCCCCCCCCCAAACACCCAAAGCCCCCCACCCCCCCCCCCCCCCGCCCCCCCCCACGTGGCCAAGTTAATTTTATAAGTTTACTATTGGTTTTAAACCGTTAAAGTGCTTATTTAAATCATTTAGGTAGCCTGTCACTATTAACTCAAAACGTTAAACATTTTAAACTCTAATTATATTTTAATCGTCAAATTACAAAAACTCCACAGATGCAAAGTACAGTTTAATTACATTTCGGTTTTAGTTTGTGGTTTTCCGAATATCCAAAGGCAAAATAACTGGTCGACAGCGCGTCTTGTTTAGATGTTACATGGCTGGGTTATTTCATCAAATAAAACCCAAGTATGTCCTGCTCTATAATAAAAAACTACGATTCAATTATGCCGGAGCTGCAGCCGGTAGGTATCGGTGTTCTGAAAAATTTCCATCCACTAAGGTGTCATAGTTGAGTGCATGAAAATGCATTTTCATCGCCGAAAATTGCGAGCTTGAATAAAATACGCGAATATTATCTTTAAAGTTTCCAAGCTGTGCAAACCATTACTATACACCTAAGAGATAAGACTTCTTGGCACGTTCTCTTTGTCGATAGCGTTATTATATTGTAATAAGTTTAGTAGATTAGTTGAATGTATTCATGAAGAATTAAAAATCGATTATAAATTTAAAATATAACGATCCGGGAAGGACTCGATATTAGAAGAAGAATGTATACTTGATAAAAATCGAATATATATCTGTTCGATTTATAATCGATTTTTAATTTTATATAGTGCCATAATGTGCAATAACATGTGAAAATAATTAAAATATATTCATATAGGTCATAAATTTTTGTATCTACAAAGACCGCCTCAGTTAATCGATCGTTGACATAATTTTTACATTTAGTACAAGCGTTTCTAGGTCCTATTCATAAAACAGACACAAGAATGTGTTTGTCGCATGCCCTAGGAAATCTGTTTTTTTTCTTGTTATTTAATTACTTCGCTTTTTAACCGCTTTAACTGTTTAATTTTATGATCAAGCCGTTATATTTCGAATGAATAATATAACTACATGAAAAAAAAATACCAACAACATCTCTACATAAACCTACATCATACACCTTTCCTCGTAACCCTACACCAAAATTGTCCTATAAAAACAAAACGAATGGATGTACTTACAGCCCTGAGTGCTGCCGAAGTTGTAAATAAGAAATATGTGCACCTGTCCATCGGAAAACCTTTATACATCAGTATAAAAGGCAACAAAGATCACGTACTTGTATTGATTTGTGGTAAACCTGAAATATATGGGCCTATTTTAAGAACAGAATACCTTTATGTATGTAAAATCGAAAATAATATGTCTGCCGTAAAATTTATATCATGACGTACCATTTTCGTCTTTTGTGCCCGGCTTGACCGAAACCTCCTTTCTCCGAATTCGACCCCATAATCCTTGTGCTTAACGCAATGTTAGGCAACTCGGCTATACCATTGAGTTATGGAAACAGGTTTATGTTATGTACTAATCATCGTTTGAATATTTTTTTTACAACAAAAGAGCTTTTATATAGATGCAACCAGCGAGATACGAACCTGTGACCGATGGTAGTTGGAATGGCCCTTTTCACCTTCTATCAAGTGACCATGCTTGTCCTGTCCTGTTATAAAAAATAGCATAATTTGAGCTAAGTTAGTAGAGCTAGTTAGTGGGGACATAAAGTAATATTTACCGTTTGTTTAATAGAGAAAGTAACTGAACAAGATATATTGATCAAAATGCACTATTATGATTTTATCTACATCAGTCAAACGAGTTTAGTTTCCTTACATAGACTTGACTAACAAACCAGTTCTATATTGAAATAGGAAAATATCTTGACCTAGGTTCTGAGGTAGTTTTATTATACTTGTTCGAAACTAAGGAGGCTTTTTAATAGCAGGTAAAGTTCGTCTGTAGGTTATGCGAGCAGTATACATTTAAATAAAACACTTTTCAGTGTTTGTAACACGAAATATACAGGGTTACTTTACCTTGGTATCCCCCTTTAGATAACTTAGGAACCGTAGATATTATTTAAAATATCTGCAGTAGACCTGCCATACAATATTTTTTTAATATTTATAATAGAAAATAATATTTTCAACTAATTTGTTTTGCAGCTTGTTTTTGCCTTTTGTTTTCTACAGCTAAGTTGATTCCGATACCTACTATAAAATAAAAACAAGAAATTCCGAAAAACACGATAATGATGATAAACAAAAAGTCTGATTTTTTTCTTAAATGTTTAAAGTTATGGCTAACTTAAAATTGCTTAAGTTAGGGTGGTCCATACACCAGAATCGGTCAGAAATGTTGGAAACTATAACCTCTTAAAGGATCTAGGCAGCCTTAACCAGTAACCATGTATATGTTATTTTTTTAATTTTAATAGGCTGTCCTCAGCCTGAAGATATCAAACACCTGGTATCCCATAAAAGAGAATTCCAAAAAAATAATATCGGTAAACGATGGGACACCTTAAGTTAGTTTTGTACGGACCTAACTATTTTCTCCAAATCCCAACTACAACGAAACTAGCATCACAGATTTGTCTTCGATATTAGGGACACCCACCATCTTCAGTTCCCTTTTGACGAACCCCCAAGGCTACTCCAAAGCATCCGAAACGTCGGGCTGTAAATTAAATAAAGTCAAATATTTCGCGTTTTAAATTGTATTTATAAAACATTTTTATTTAAATAGCATACTGGATTACACTAACATTATAATTATTTTTGTTTGAGCGACTTATTTATTTTTTATCACCCTATTGAGAATTTGTAGCCCTACTATTATTATAGACTTAATAACTTGAATATGTTATTATAAAGTGTATCATTTATATTTCAAAACATATGTTTCCTTTCACCCGTCTATTCAAGAGACTCACATAAGATCTATTAAAGTTAATGATTTACGAATTCAAAACGTTTAAATTAGCAAATCTTAAGATGGATTAAATTTTTCTTAAATACATACTCGCAACGGAAAATTATGAAAGCGTCTACACATTAAGATAAGGTAAGTGGGTCGCTAGAAGATGCTTCCCGTAAACTTAACAAATTATAAGCACTTGCAAGGACCTACTCAAGGCATTATAACGAACCGGTTTAGAGGTTGTCGTAACCGGAGTTCTATGAAGTTTTTCTTATTAATACTGTCACTTATTAGTATTATCTTTTATCTTTTATGATAGTTTAACTATTATGTTAAATATATAATATTACAGTGATAGTATTGACGCTTACTATCACTGTAATATTATCCTAGCTTTTTTTATATGTTGTACAAATAAGAGATAATAACACTACTGATACATATAAGAGGAAAAAAATACAATTTATATTATTGTATTCTCTCAATACAATAGTGACCGATCTTCAGTATTTATTCACATTAACGGTTTTAATTTGTCCGGTATTACGGTTTGCTGGAAACCTGTTTTTTGCTGAGAAATTTTCATACTTTTAGGTATTTAGGTAATATTCTCTATTCATAGTTTTTTCTACTGTGTACACTGAATGAAAATGGCTGAAATTAAATTATATCACAAACCTTTTTGATAGTTCTGTACTAATCTATACTAATATTAGAATACTGAAGAGTTTGATTCTTAATTTGATCTACACGATCAAGTTTTGCGGAAACTACTGGTTCGAATTGAAAAATTATTTTTGGTGCTGGTTGAAGCCATTTTCGAGGAAGGCTTTAGGCTATATATCGGGTTTCGAACAATAGGAGCGAAGAATCATCTTCATCAACTTTCGGTAGAAATACTTCTTATGCTATGTCCAAGTGGCTAGTAAGATATAAACGGTGTAATTTTACGAATCTTTCGTAAAATATCTTTAATATATGACTCCATCCGACACAATTATAATTCTCGATTGGAACGCACTGGAACTCGTTTGACCACGCAATTCTATTAATTCAGCGAAATTAATTTTATGAAGAGACTAGACAACATGTCCAATTTATTATCTCGGCCAATTTGGCACGGCGAACTGTGAAGTTCTTGCTTCGAGAGCTATCGAGTCGAGGAGTGCAATTGGCTTGCACTCCTGAGGTATGAGAGGCTGCCAATTAGACGAGACAAATTTACAGTTGATGACTCTAAAGTGTGGCTGAGCGGTTAATCAAGGGCGATTACGTTGACGACGATTAATGGACACGTTAGGCCAGGCGCGGGTTGCTCTCGTAAGTTGGTTCCGTCGTTTTTTGACGGGAAAGAAAACGAATTCAAAGAAGAATTGACGGGCAATGTCAACGGGTCGTGGATTGAATCCACATCGGGACATACATGTTTCTGTGAAAATTTCTTTCTAATAGATTTATAATTTTTCTGAGACAAGTTGGACTTCGTCTAGATATTAAATGAACCACCGTTCACAGACGAAAAAGCCGTGAAGTTTAATCGCGTTTCAGTTTCAGTCTGTGGATTTTCGTATATCCTAAGCTAAAATAGGTCGACTGCAGATCTTATTTAGATGTTATATGGCTGGATTTTTCACTTTCAAGTGAACTAAATTCTGTAATCTCTGCTTCTGTCTGTTCTCTTAGATTAATTAAAAAAAAACTTGTTTTGCATACTTGTACTTTTGAAAACTTTAATATTTTTCACATGTTATTGCAAATAAAGGCACTATATAATTTAAAAATCGAAAATAAATTGAAAAAAACTTCGACTCGGCCAGGACTAGAACCGGTATCGTCAGAGCAACAGCACGGAACGCTGACGATGCTAATTCAAGTCCCGCCCGAGTCGAAATTTTTTCAATTTATTTTCGATTTTTAAATTACTTGTACTTTATTAAATTTCATGAATTGTTTAAATAAATATTATCATTTATAACGATTCATGATCTTTAACTAAATATTTCTTGCGTAAATTGAACATTTTTTAACAGATCAACGTCCCTAATGTGACCAATATATGTTTTTTACATGACTGATAATATCTTATAGTTCGCTACGTGAGTGTAAGTTCTTGATGTTGACCCAAAATTGATTTGAAGTTCCTTTCAACTTTTATTGTACTTTTCAATAATAATATTGAGTTAATACTTTTAAAAAAGTTTCTTGTTGCTTATGGTACTTGATTTAAAACCGTTTAAATCTTTTATTTTAAAACCAACCATCTCTAAGTGTTATTTATTAAAAACCATACCTCAATTTAAAAAGAACGACGCTAAGCTATCCCTCGAGGCGATTCCGACGTGACTCAGTTATAAACTAAAATAAAAATCGTGCTAACCATTTTTCGTATTTGACTTCGGAAAAGCCGTTGCCCATTGGGACTTTAAATAGAAGATACGAGTAAACCTGTCGCATTTATTTCGGCAAATAGTACTAAAGCTTCTACCGAGATTTAATATCTGGCTAGCCATTTAGTCCAGAGAAACAGATCTGTCGATACCTGTTAAGAATCTCGTGTATAATTAAACCAGTTAGACGCAGAATAGGAAATTAACAGTAGGGATAGTAATCGTTTTCCTAGGCTAATTAGTATGTGTTCATTTCTAATAATCTACTGTAGTCAGCCCTACACTACAATTGTTATTTGCGTATGTAAATAACACGACAACGATTACTATACTGTATTATACCACGTCTACCTTGACCACGACTGGTGCAAAGAATCCAAAATGCCAGGAAGTTGAGAAGGTTGAAAATCTGGTATTTGTTACATTTTCGTGTTTGAGGCCGTTTTAAGATGTTTCATATTCAATATAGAACTCAATTTCAGATTTTTTGCTATCTTTCTGATTACGCCTTAGAAATACGCATAAGCATCAATTGATGTCTTGTATAATTCATTTATTGATCTTTTCATGTTTAGATCTAGTTTCATTTGTAATTTAATTTTGCATACCTACTGTTCTTATTAAACTGTGGCTGAACCTAATGGAATGGTTATATGTATGGTTAGTCCAGCCGCTAACTCCATTGTGTTTTATTGCTTATCCGCTTATAACTGTAGCAATATATCTTACCGGCATTAGGCGAGCTTTAATTGGAAATCTCTTTATTAATTTCTTTGGGCATATGCATATTTGGTTGTAACGACATTCGCTATATCTAACTCTTCTATCATTCGACAAGAAATAGATTTGCGGTCCTACGTTCGAGTCTTGGAGATATAGGATGTGTTTTCGTCGTAACGCCGTTCTGTATATCGTAGCAATTTGATCTAGAGATCGTACAACACTTGGACTTTGTATTGAAAGTTAGGTTTTTTGGATTTATATTTACACTTTGTCCATCATATTATATAATCTTTATATAGCTTTAACGACCTCCTCACTTTATAAATTATAGCTTACGCGATCCTTCGATCTTGCGCGTCAATCTTAAGAAAAAACTTATAATTCGCTTACTATCGCGGCCATTTTATTAGATAATTTAAAGAAGAATAATTTTTCGTACATATTTTTTAATTTCTTGAACTGTTTTTAGTAGCTCTCAAAGATGAATGACTGTCTCCATTTTTAAATTCCTTCTGTTTCTTCACTCCTATTAGTCGCAGCCTTATGTTTTATAGCACACAACCTTCCCAGAGAAATGGTTCAACCGACACAAACAGATTTATTTCAATTCGAACTAGAAGTTCCTCAGATTAGGGCGGTCAAACAAATAACCAAACAAAGTCTTCAGTCTTCTAATATTAGTATAGATATTACAAAGCGAACGAATAATAACTTAAAAGTTGTAAAAAAGGGAAATCGGAAAATTGTATTTTCTGTTACAATGATTATTATATTTCTGTCCTGTCCCGGGTTACTATTTAGGACCATGTTTAAAGCTTACATTGTTCCAAGATGGCGGCTGGCTTGAGTAGGTTTTTGGTTGAAATCCTAGCTCGATAGTTGAGTTAAAGATTTCAACATATTTAGTACCAGGCTCGTAGAACGTGTAGGAGGGTACTTTTGAAACAGTGGCGTCTTCCCACACTCAATCAAACACTCGTTCGATACTTATACGAGTAACGGATATTCAGTACGAGAAAAGGTGGAATGTTGTTATAGGTGTTATTATTGTAATCATATATTATATACATAGTACCTATCTATACTAATATATAAAGCTGAAGACTTTGTTTGCACTCGCTAATCTCAGAAACTAGAAGGTCAAATTCAAAAAATATATTTGTGTTTTTAAGTTGGTTAGAGCATTTATCGAGGAAGGCTATAAAACATCGCCCTGTGACTATACGCGAAGATACAGAGGGAAATGTAAAATATTTTCGTCGTTATGGATTTCCGAGGCGTACGCTGCAAAAAGGCTTTAATATACTCAAAAAATATTTATGAAAGAATAATTCCTCTTTAAAAGAAAGTCCGAGATGCTATATGTCTATCTTTTAAGATAAACTTACAAGAACGACGGGAAGAGACGCGACCAACGTCTTAGGTAACAGCTTAACAGGGTTTGCAAAAACCAATTTGGATGCCCAAAATAACAGTTCTCGCGGACGAAGTCGCTGAAACAGCTAGTACAATATAAATGTATACTCGTTTATGTGTCAAAAAGATACCCCCTTTATATGGATATCTGGATTGAAATTTAGGCTCGTACATAATTATGCATCTATGATTAAAAATAAGTTAAAATATGCAAGATCGAGAAGCAATTTATGCAGAAGCGCTCGAAATATTGTATAATGTATAACATATTCGATGTTCAAATAAAGTATAAAGACTATATGTTATTTAGGTATTTTGCTATATATTTTCTATCGATGTTTTAGTTTAGATAAATGTCTTGGAATGTGAAAAGTCGTCGTGTCAATAAATCGTTATCAGTTTAAAGAAAAATTAGATTGGTGTTTACTACCGTTTGGATCATTTAGACCATGTGACGTAGCGGTTGACTGCATTGTGTGAAAAGCTATGTGTGGGACAATGATATTTTCTTCTATTTAAAAGCTTACTCAATCCCACTGAATATAGGGAAGTACCGTCGATTGAGTTTTAATTCCGGAGAATCGGGTCATTTGACGGGGTAAGGTTGAGCTGACGAGGTTGCAGGCACCTGACGTCTGATTGTAACTGGGTCGAGAGATCCCGTTCTGTTGTGCCAATGTTTTATTTGCGAGTGCGAGAACGAATGTGGATAATGATGACGAAAAGTGACGTTTGCTGTCTTTTGTGCCACTGTGTTCTCAAAGCGATTATACGTGGCGCGATATTTTTATTTTCAATGAGAGAGATTTTAATGCTCTTTTGTATTCAATTTTTTAATAACTTTTACAGATGTAAACAAAAATACAAACGAACAAATCAAAATGAAAAGTCTAGTATTGTCTATAGCTAAACAAACAGATTTATAGAAAATACTTTTAACGGTTTAAAGCGCGAAATATATTAGTAAAACTTATTAAAAATTATTCTCCGGCCCCGCCACGTCTCCCCGTGACCACGGCTGCTGCAACGCATCTGAAACGTGGTGCCGTAGTTTTTAAGTAAGTTTAACTCATATATTTCGGATTTTAAAACGTGTTTAAAGTATTATATAGAACATTTTTAACGGTTTAAACACGAAATATTGTAGTTAAATTATTTTAACTAGCACTCGTTTCGGATGCTTTGCAGCGCCCCTCCGGGACATATATGATGAAATATTTCGGGTTTTAAACCATTTAAAATATTATTTAATTCATAACTGACGTAATGACTGCCCCTTTATTAAGTTCAGTGTGAGTTATAGAGAACTAGCCTGCGGCACTAACTTACGAGTGCATTGGCGAGAAAATTGAATGTCAAAATGTTCGACACTAACTTATGCATTGAATGAGTGTTAATTTTGTTAGCCGGTGGTAAATGGCAGGTGATTCATGGCAAATGTACTCTGTGGTAACGCCATTTACGTCAGAACCCTTGCGCTCGAGATGCGTCCTGTTATTGGTTTACTGTAGTTTTATGTGAAATTAAATTATATTATATTCATCTTAGAACTACCTATTTGCTGGCTGTGTAATCTATACTAATATATAAAGCTGAAGAGTTTGTTTGTTTGAACGCACTAATCTCAGGAACTACGGGTTTGATTTGAATTTTTTTGTGTTGGTTAGAGCATCTATCGAGAAAGGCTATAAAACATCGCGCTGTGACTAATAGAAGCGAAGATACAGCGGGTAAAGCGCAGGCTGAAGTGCGAAAACACGGTCCCAAAAAATATGTACGGAAGAATGACCTTCCTCTCTTAAATTATCGAAAAATAAGTCTGCGATGCTATGTCTATTTTTTAAAGATTAACTTGTAAGAACGACGGGAAGGGACCCGCCCCTAAAAAGCTTAAGTTTATAAAGATGAAGGGGTATCAAAACGAATTTGGTAGCCGAAAATAAATATTCTTAGCGGACGGTCGCTGGCGCAGCTAGTATAATATAGTTACAGACACGGTTTTACTTATATGAGGCCGTCTGGCCCACATTTCTGTGACCGTTTTTATGTGGTCGTGTTTATCATATTATCTTCACATTTTATCTTATAACTTAATGCTTAATTCCATTTATTATTAACCGGTAACAATGTATGGCTGATCATCAACGGGTCGTAGGGAGATAGAAATCTCTACGGGATTCAACATGTTTCTTCTTATTTAAATAAAACACTTAACGGTTTGAAACGCGATATATTATTGATTTTATAATTTTTAACTTCGGCCCGACGTTTCGGATGCTTTGCAGCAGCCGTGGTCACGGGGAGACTCATCATCATTGAGAAAAAGAGAGAAAAATCATTTTCAAATAAGTTTAACTAATATATCGCGTTTTAAACCGTTAAAGTGTTTTATTTAAATGTGTACTACTCGCGTAAACTATAGACAGATGTTTCTACTTAATTTATAATTTTTTGATGGGTAGTCATACGTCCATAGATAAAAAAGACGTGAAGTTTAATCGCGTTTCAGTTCGAGTCTGTGGATTTCCGAATATCCAAAGCGAAATAGTCGACAGGATATCTCTTTTAGATGTTATATGGATAGGGTGTTTTACCTGGCATAGAGTGACCTCCATGCTTTCTTTTGTATCATAAAAAATCGTCTGCATGGTCTTTCTTTATATCATACGGTGTTTTAAACAGTTTTGTAAGTCTGCTTTTGTTTTTAAGATAACATACACGATTATTATGTCGTTACATAAACAAACCTGTTGTTTATGTGACGACATAATAATCGTGTTGCAACAGTCGCATTTCTTATACTATTCTATGCTCATCGATTACTTATCGAGTGATGTTGTAGTAGCCGTAAGTTTTTTGTAAAAGAATAAAATCTCAAATTACGTTATGTGGGCTCAGAGCTTCACAATAACTTGTTTGTTTATATCTATGGTAGTTACATTGTTAATGAATGTGTATTTTAAAATTTAGTAAAAAGTGGTTTGGTAGGTACATGTTTTTATAACATTTGTTTAAGTTATGTAATTTAAGTTAATGGTTTCAAACTGACTTTTGTATTTATTCCTTCTTACAGAACATACACCCTGCAAAAAAGAGATAAATTGGAAACTTTTGATAACGTAGGTTTTAATTGTAAATAATTTATTTAGTCCGGATGCTAGGAAGAAATTGCTTATTTCGAGAAGCCCGCCCGGTGCACTCTGTAGTTAGAAAAATTCATTGTGTATCCATGTTAATTGAAAATGAAATGAAATGAAAAATTTTCACATGTTTAAATACACACTCTGATAAAACGTCGGCCTGTGATTAAAATAAATTGTATATAACTTGAATAATATATTTCGCGTTTTAAACCGTTAAAGGTGTTCTATTGAAATCTATAAGTTTTATGTACCAAAGTCTAAAGTAAATAAACATATGAAGAGGCAAAGTTAGTAGGTATATTTGCAAAATGATATTCAAATAAGAGGCGCATTTTTCGTCTCCTACGGGCTAACGGGGCCAGTTAAATTACTCCAGCGAAGCCACGTAACGTTGGGCAGAAGTGTTGAGTCATCGCTTCCAGCGGCCACTCACGGTACAATGGATTTTATTTGCCGCCCGATCGCCTCTTGTTAAAATTATAATTGGCTCCTCTATTCTATAAAAAAGCTCTCCAATAATTTAATTGCTCTGAAAAAAGTTGCTTTTCTCAATTTATTACATTCGATGTTGGGCGAATTTTTTCATTATGAAATTTGTTTATTCGATTGCTAACTAGGACTAGTAACAGTTACATAAAAAATATAGCCTAGAAATTATGGATATGCTATAATTTATAGGTATGTAACTTTTATACAGTCATAATAATTAAGCGTTAATAAAAAAAAAGATGTTATAGATAGCCTTTTTACAAAAGTTTTAACAATTACAAAAGAAATACTGTCTGTAGTTTACACGAGTAGTACACATTTAAATAAATCACTTTAACGATATAAAACGCGAAATATATTAGTTAAACTTATTTCAAAATTATTTTTAGCTACGGTCGGTTCAGTCTCTCCGTGACCACGGCTGTTGCAAATTTCCGAAATGGCCAAGTTAAAAAATTTTAAATAAGTTTAACTAATTTATATCGCGACTTAAACTGTTAAAGTGTTTTATTTAAATGTGTATTATAATATTTTTTTATTTATTTAATATAGCAATGGTTTATAGTGAATCTGATGATGGAGCTGAGAGACTCCGCAGGAGTTTACTTTAGGTACCTTGTCTTCGAACTTAGTTTATAATAATGAGAGATGTCTAGGTAGAATTCGATAACCGGTTCATCATGTAAAATCGTAAAATAATATTTTTTTTACATATAACATTGAAAATAGTTTTTTTATAGAGGAGGACAGACAAGCAATAGTATTAACTTGATGATAGTCGGAATACCTCAGCCACAGGACATCCTAAGGAGATGCGCTGTCCAACTATTTAGGCTTTGGATATTTGTAACCGAAATATGTTTTTTCATTTGAGGACGGTGTTACGTGACCCAGTCGGAGTTCCGATATTCCTACCATCCATTAAATATCCAGAAATGTGAAATATAATAAATTTATCAAAAATATGTTGGACGAGGCGGGAATCGAACCGAACTCATTGATTATTAGCCATACATTGCTACACGAGCACGTCAAAAACGGTAAACTAAAAACGAACAAAGTAATACGTAGTTTGACTTAGTTAAATATAAATTACTTAGTAATTAATAGTTTTGTAATGTAATTTTGAGCGTGGGTACGTTTATAAATTTCACATGTTGAGGCATTCCTTAGAAATTCACATATTAGTCACGGAACGCGTTGATTACATCCGAATCGTCACGAAATCCTTAAGCCATCAGTCTTACAATTAATGTTTGTTTGAATTCCGATGTTTGTTCCAACATTTAGTCCAATTCGTCGCGTTTGAGACGCCATGAAACGTAATTATCCACGCTGCGATTGATAACTGCCGAGGTTTGGGCACAGGATACATTCATACAGTTGTACCAATAAAACGCTTTGGAAATACTAGTGGTGAGACTTTGTCTCTCATACAGACTATAAAATTATATCCAATCCAATCAAGATCCAAAAAGCAACATGTAAATTTAGTCTTTAGTTTTTAAATGATGTGACGTTTATAAGTGTACCTAGATAGTTAGCGTGAATAAATGTTTGTTGACTTAGACTTTGACTCATTTTTTTTATTAAGTGTTATAATGTTTTTGAAGCAATGAGCATACGACAAAACTTAACCTCAATTTCGAAAAATTAAATATGCCTGAAGTTAATTATTATTGAGTATATTTGTGCGTTCGTATTTCATCGTTTCCTGGACGACACTCGTTGGTGCAACTGCTTGTTTTATTCCCTGTTAATTGTACTCAGCTATTGTTCACAATCAAATAGGCAGCAATTAATATCCGGCAGTGTTAAGCGCAATAAATCACTTCAAAGATTAATGTCTTGAGCGTTATCTGTGTATTCATAGGTAACCGTAGATTAGCAATTATTTGCTAACGTCCTCATAATGTGCTGCGGATTACGCTTACCATAATTAAATAATCTTTAAATATTAATATTCTAACTAAAGGTCTTGAGCTCAAATTCAGAGTAAATAGAATAGTTTCGGTCGAGCAGGGCAATTCAATCAAGGTCCCACTAATCGCTAATGGGAAATGTTATATTATATTTTCAATCATCGTACCGTGGTTCGATTTCCATCAGGTTTAATATATTTCTAGAATCAACTAATGATATTTTAATATCTTTGTCTTCATGTGGAAAATCTGCTTACAAAAGGGGGGTAGGAATATCAAAACGACATCCTCGCCACGAAGTACCGACCAAAAGTGGATCAATCGGTATTACTCCAACCAGTAAACTCTGTCTGTCTTCTGTCATAAAACACCTTTTTCCCTCAACCATTGATAATTGACAATAGGACACTTTAACCGTTTAAAACGCGAAATATATTAGTTAAACTTATTTTAACTACAGCCCGACCTTTCAGATGTTTAACAGCAGCTGCGGTCACGGGGAGATACTGAGACAGTTCAAATAAATTGTAATTAAGTTCAACTGATTTATGTCGCGTTTTAAACCGTTACAGTTTTTTATTTAAATTATTTTAGGCATTCGTATTCACAAATCCGAACAAAGAGTCAGGGATTATAATATAGTATTAAGTTACTTTAACTCTAGGAGTAACTCCGATACGAAACTTTCAACGGAACTTAACTAAATTTCGCTTTGCCATTCAGACTATCACTGGCAGGACTATTCCATTAAACATTGTTTGGAAGCGAATTCGAATTATGTTAAGTATTTTATTATTATGCTTTATATAAAAAGAGGACAAATAGGCGTGGTATATGAGGCCGCATTTATAATCTAAAAATGTTTATTTACAAGAGCACAGTGACCAGAAATTGTTAACATAATTCATGCGCCAATAATAGTACAAAATAATTTTCACTCTGCCTCTAGCAGCCTCATATAACATCTTAACATGATGGGCTGTCGACCTATTTTGGAATTGGATATTTGGAAATCCACCGACTGAAATCGAACCGCGATTAAACTTCTCGGCTTTTTCATCTGCGGACGGTAGTTTGTGACCCGGACTGAACTCTCAATATTCCAATCACTCATTTAATATCCAGATTTCCAGAACCGATTTTCCGATTAGTAACTTTAAAGAACGGCTAAGGATCGAACCTACGTCCGCTTGTTAGCCATATTATGCTACCATTGGACTAATAAGCAAATCAAATTAATAATTAAAATCGGACAGAGCTATGTCATTATATTTGGTTTAAATACTTAATAACGGAACCTTTGTACACTTGAAAATTTTCTTAAATGTCTGTTTTATGTTTAGTCTATACCTATAACAGTCTATTGATTTTAAAAAAAAACACTTCAACGGTTTAAAACGCGACATATATTACTTAAACTTATTTTTGCAACATTACTTTACAAATCTGATGTGTATATCTTTCGTCAATCTTACAGTTAAGTAGATAGACAACACCTTTTTGTTATCTTTAAAGCGATAATTTGGTCATAAATATTTTTTGAGTCCCGTTTTTGCAGCTACATTTTACCTCGTGATAACCCATAATGATGAATAATATTTCCATTTTTTTCACGGTTTCCCGCTTGATTAGTCAAGGGCGTTTTATATCCTATAGCCTTCCTCGATAAATGTTCTAACTAACACAAAAACAATTTTTCAATTCGAACCAAGTAGTTTTTGAGATTAGCGCAACAAACAAACACACTCTTCAGCTTCATATAATAGTATAGATTACAGTCGTTTCAATCTCTTATCGTCCCACTGTTGACCACTTGTATATCCAGTTGAGGTAGCTTAAGAGCTTAGATCCACCACACTGATGATAACCGAAAGAAGCCATGGCTTAGTGCTCTCTATTTTAAAAGGAATTTATTTTTATTATATCACATTATTTAAGGCCAAACGATTATAAAATTGCAATGCCCTCTTAAATTAGTGACATTTTTCACATGTCAGCAATTAGTCATTTTTGGCTGATGCTCCAATTACACAGTTCTGAATAGCAACCGTAGGTCAAGCGTTTGCAAATTGTGCGCTCCACAATTTTACACGTGCTGAAACTTACGCCCCTTCAGCGATGTACAGACCTTTTTTATGTCATTCGGCTTTTGTTTTTGAGTGTTTCAACCATTCGCGCCGAAATTTTAATCACTACAATATTATGACGAATTTTTTGACACGTAAAATAATTGCAACAAATTTAGGTACAAAAAAGGTTGTAGTCATACTAAACCAATTAGATTATTTAAATAAAACACTTTAACGGTTTAAAACGCGATATAAGTTAACTTATACCAACTTCGACGGAACAGATGGCGCTAGCGTAGCAATTTTTATACTTTGACGTCAGAGACATCCTCCATCTTTAGTCTCTCCGTGACCACGGCTGCTGCAAAGCATCCGAAACGTCGGGCCAAAGTTAAAAATCATTTCCAAATAAGTTTAACTAATATATCGCGTTTTAAACCGTTAAAGTGTTTTATTTAAATGTGTACTACTCGCGTAAACAATAGACAGTATTCAATTAGATTATTAATATTATTTTTGACTTAAAATAATGTTAACAGTCGAATACGTTTTTATGCCTAACAAGCTGTCCCCGCGACTTCGCGGCGTGGAATGGATGGAAGTTATCTTTATAAATAATGCTGTTACACATGACGTCGTCCGGTCTTGACGTTCTTCCGAGTTAATCTTAAGAGATAGTCATATAATTTCGCATTTCTTAGATCATATAAAGAGGAATCACTCTTTCGTACATATTTTTCTGAACCGTTTTCACAGCGCACACAACGGAAGCTCTGGTGGAAAAAGCATTTTACCTCGTTTTTTTAAACTCCTTCTTCGCTCCTATTGGCCGCAGCATGCATGCATGATGATATAGCATAAAGCCTTCCCCGATAAGTGTTCTAAACAACACAAACATTTTTCATTTCAAACCGGTCGTTATTGAGATTAGCGCGTACAAACAAACTCATCAGCTTTATAAGTATAGATTGAAATATTTTGCACTAACGTTGAACTGAAAGAAACAATAATTGCATATCGCCTCCCTTGTTTATGTGAATAATAAAAATACTTCGTAATGACGTCATGTCATTAGGTTTTTGCCGAAGAGTAAAGGTCCAAGCCGAAATTTAATGACCCCGCTAAATTATAGACATTTGGCGTCCCTTATTACTTTTCGTCGGTGCGACGGTATTTGGGACTACGCCAATATTTTACTATACGTGTTAAGATGAAAAGGAATTGTACATTATCATTGGAAAGTATTTTATGGGGCAGCTAATGGTGAAAGAATCCCACATAAGGTGCAAGAAGTAGTTGTGACATTTGATACCTATCAACCAGTGAAATACAGATAGTTACAGTTACAGATAAGATATAGTTATTAATTTACAGAGAACACCTTGAAAGGCAATTAACAGAATTCAGTTTATAGTAAAAATAAGGTAAATACTGTCTATAGTTTACGCGAGTAGTATACATTTAAATAAAACACTTTAACGGTTTAAAACGCGATATATTAGTTAAAATTATTTGAAAATGATTTTTAACTTCGGCCACTTCGGATGCTTTGCAGCAGTCGACAGCGTACATCATTCGTGTAGCATCATATAGATAGGCTAAATAAAAAATGATAATTTCTTCAAACTTGTTTGTCCAAAACGTTGTGCGTCTATTCTTAAGGACACCTTGAGTCAAAGCAACGCCCAGCACGAGCAAAATACTTCGCAATATCATTTACTGAAACTCGAACCGTTCTTTGGAAACTTCGACATTCAATATTTTTATTCATTTAATGAAATTTCACCTCGGGCATCGCCCTTGTATCTGGCGGGAATTGATAATGTCATCATGTTCAGCGACCGTTCTCAGGTTGTGACAGAACTAATTAATACCTTATTTTCTTACTAGCTGTGTCAGTCAGATAGACATATAGTATCGCGGACTTTTTTTGATCATTTAAAGAGAAATCATCCCTCGATACAATATTTTTTGGGTATCTTGAACTGTTTTTGCAGTGTACGCATTGGAAACTCAAAAATGAATAATTTTCCCCGCTGTTTCTTCGCTCCTATTAGTCACAGCGCAATGTTTTATAGCCGTAGTTTTTGAGATTAGCGCAACAAACAACCAAACAAACTCGTAAGCTTTACATGTTAGTATAGATTTGTTATAGATGTTAATAATGAAAACGTTTTTACCATATTTTGTTTTGCATCATGTTACTTTTATGACGGAGGAAGCGGTAATGTTTGTTATATCAAATTACTTGGGTCTGCAATATTTGTTACATAGGTATCAACAATATGCGTAGTTGATTCTGTAATATATTATGTTATTATATATTATATCTAACCCTAGTATTGAAAACTATAAGTCTGTTCGTTATATTTTCATTAAAAAGGACAATCTATACTTATATAGCCGAAGAGTTTGTTTATTTGACCTCGGCTAATCTCAGGAACAATGGATCAATCGACAAATTCGTTGGTTTGTTAGTTAGAGTATTTTCTATCTAGAACTATGTTAAAATATCGCGCTGTCTTTAAATAATGTATAGCGGCAGTTTAAACCAATAAGGTTAAATTTTTTACCAACACACAGTATTTAACACAAAGATTTCTATAGAAGGAAATCGTAACATTAGTTAGAGAAAAAGTTTATTATTTACCCGCAATTGACGATTTTGAAGACTGGAATCCGAAAAATTACATAAAGCCATCCCAGTTAGTTATTTCGCCAAAGGGTTCTGCGGTTTCATCACATTTTATTAGGAACGTGGCGAGACTGTCGCGTAGTCGATCCTGAGATAAGACGTACCTTTATCCCTGTTTCGTGGTCACTATGACACCCTTTTAAGGGTATCGCGTAACATAATAGGGGATTCAATGGAGGCGAGAACCACCCTTGATTTGGGCCTTAGTATTAAACATCGCATTCTATCAAAATCCATAAATATTGTTGAGGTCCTTATTTGTCTTTTGGTGCGCAAGAGGACAACTACCAGTATAAGAGTATTTAGATTTTAATATAGCATAGATGTAGCTATAAAACCAGTAGTACTCATTTAAATAAAACAGTTTAACGGTTTAAAACGCGATATATTAGTTAAACTTTACGAAGACACCGTTAGTCAATTCTGTATTGACTCGGCCAGTTTCGCCAAATACCAACTTCGACGGAACAGGTGTCGCTAGCGTAGCGTATTTTTTTTTGACGTCAGAGAAATCATCAAAACAAACATTAATAAGTTAATATTTTAAAAAATTAAAATTTAAATAGAGTTATAGTATCTTTTACGCGTATACTTGTTCGAAACCTGATATTTTTTTATATTTAAATTCCATTAAATATATTAACTACTAATACCAGAGTACAAAATTGTTTTTTTAAAAATTAGAATAATGTATTAATTTAAAAGGTATTTGGTAAAAATTGGGATGTTAGTTATGTATTTTTCTTTTTTTTAATGATAGAGAAGGAAGACAACGTTACTTGATGGTAGAATCCCAGCTTATTAAACGATACTGTGACTAGCCTTGGATATTCGGAAATTCACAGACTGAAAGGATTAAAATATATTTTTCTCTTGGAGTTAGACTACGGACGGAATTTCTATGATATACAACCATTTATTTAAGATTTTCAGAGGAAGTCGAATGTATTTCAGAAAAAATATAACTTGAAAAATTAGAAACGCATAGGACCTAGTGGGGATTGAATCCACGACCCGTTGCTCATTAGCATTGCAACATTGCTACCATGACAAGAGACAAGTTTTATAATTTGGCCACTTGAAACACTGGACCTTTCGCGCTTATCACAACGTGTTCAACCATTGAGCCAGCGTGGCGTTAAATATAATGCTTCCATTCCCACACCTTACGACTACCGAGCACGTAAGACTAGCAACATGACTTGTTAAAAATGTGGAGTGGTTTAATTTAAAAATAATGGCTTCATATTACAGTACGTAGCAAAAAGTATTATGTAAGGCCGGCACGTGAGCCCTCTGTGAGTTCACAACTTTTGTAATAACAGAATTCTTTCCAACTATAAATTATGAGGGAACAGTTTACAGATATTCCTATCATTTTGTATTGGGCCACTTTCCGAAAGTGACGATAACATTATCATATTTTTATTGGAATGGCGATATTTTTTACAGTACCTTTCACATTTGTTTGGGGCTAGAGGCAGAGTGGCCTAATAAAAAAAAAGGATTTTCAATGGGGAAAATAAAAATGCGCAATTAACTTAGGCGAATATGAAAATATAAAGAACTCAAGTTATAAAAAAATGCAGTTAGGCTACTCTGTCTTGACTCTGTGTGTCTTGACTCTAGACTCGGATTTCTTAAGGGTATTGGTTCCTAACGAAGTGGTTGGAAACTGGCGTATCAAACTGTACGACTTAGTTGACTAATGTGGTGAATTAGGGCCCACATCCTACGACGTATCTGTCCCAGCAGTGGGAACTCCAACGCTGTTGATAAAACCCAAAAAGGGAGAGGAAGTATTTAATATCTTTTCCGATGTAAAGTTGAAAGGTTGCTTTTCTTAAGTTAAACCGTATGTAAGTACATTTTAATTCAAATAGTAGAATAGGAAAGTTATATGGCTAGCTAGAAAATATAACTAAGTGATCGGCTTTCAATGCTTTTATTCGAAACAAGTTTCCTTTCAGATCCCGAGGCGTTTGTAAATTATGCACGGTCTAATAGCATACAATACGATTATTTTAAGCTTATGTGTCAGTTAGAGAAAATGTGATACTTTTAAAATTGTTAGACCACGACGTTGTTACGAATACAGTGAACTGTAGAAAATATTAAAGTTGTAAAGTATTTAAACAACAAAATTCCATTTGATGAATTTGAAACAAACATAACATAGTGTTAAAATTCATCTGTGATATTATCTTTTTAAATAGTATTCTAGAGTAATGTATATTGTGAAAAATGATAAATAAAATTTCATTTGACATACGCTCGGTTCAATAAAGTTAAGTTAAGTATATATCTAACTAGATTTTGTTTAAACACGTTTAAAAGATACGTGTGTTTGCATAAATTCATCGATATATTTCGCGTTTTAAGCTGTTAAAAGTGTTTTATTTAAACGTGCGCTATCACGTAAGTTTTAGACTGAATTTGAACCTGTTTCTAACAGTAAATAGTTTAGGAAATAAATATTTATTTCATGAATAGACAATAGATAAACGTGGTTTAAGACGGTTGTTTAAGACATTGATGAAATATTAGTTTACTGCAAGTGACTGCTTTAATTTTATGCAACGGGCAGTATGTGAATCCACGACCGTAAAGTTGCCCTACATCGTGTTTCTCTCTAACTCTCCCTCATCTAACTTGGCCTCCTAACCTAAGAAATTAAAAGATCGATTATATATGTATTGTATTTTTTGGCACATAATAGTTTTATATAAATTAAACAACGATCTCATAAACCGAAGTCAAACCCACAGCCCTTTTTTAACACACTTTAAATAAATTGTTTGGCATAAGTATTTCTTGCCTTCCAGCGCTGGTTACTATAACTTAATCTAGTTTCACTTTTAAATCCAATTTCCGAAAGAGATTGAGAGAATGAAAATAATATTAATGCAATGAATCCTGTTGAGTGTTAAGGAGGATATGTAGTGTCGCTCAATTAGTATGAGTTCTGTTAATTTATTCACTTAAGGCGAGGACGTCGCGAGGAAATAGGCCGGAGCATCTGCAGCTGTTAATTGGATTTAAGTCGCTTTTACTTTGACTCATACATATGCGTTATGTATATCTTTATCATATAGATGTATATATGATAAAGATATACATAACGCATCAGACGTGTGGCACTAATATATATATTTTTTTAATTCTACCACACTTTTGATGTATACTACTGTATTTCTTTTGTACTATACGTTTGAGTGTTTTTCTTTATTCAAATATAAGTACTTTTATGACACAATGAAATTAAGGACTTGTATGCTTCTAATTATATTTGTTTTTAATTCTTTACATTTTACGTACCCTCTTGCCGTCGGTCTTATCCGTCTTTATTACACCTGTTTCTCTATGTTGTATCTCAAAGGCTACTATAAAGAAAAGTTTGTAGAAATTTAGCCTTTGTTAGCACTGTAATATTTAATAATGATAACAGGTATTCGAATTATGAAAGAGATAAATTAAATATTCAAATTGTTGATACAGAACCTTCTTGCACGACTGCGTTCGTACCTAGCCACTTATTTTATTATTATTCTTATAATTTGGAGATATTTTTTTTGATGTTTAAATGTTTTTCCTGTAACTGTACTAACAGTACACAACTGTAATATCAGATCAGCTTCTATAGATTAATAGACGCATTGTATCAATGATTCGAAACCCGTTACGGTATTAAATGGCACAGTCTAATCAACAAATACAATAAAAATTCCCGTTTCGTCCCGGTGGAACATATGGAGAACACGTTACTGTCCATTTTACTGATCGGTTCTTTTAGAGGCAAATAGTTGTTCAGGCTTCTGTGCCCTGTTCGACCGAAACAATTGATTGTTTCCCTGGGGTTCGAACTATGGATCTCTTGTGCTTAACGCAATGTTAGGTAACACGTTTAAACATTTGGGCACAGAGGCGGTCGAGACATACCTACTTAGACTCTCTAGACACAAACATGTGTCTCACTAAATCCGACTTCGGCAACAGTCTGAAATGAGCACGTAGAAACTCAAATCAGCGAATTTCACAATAATCGAGATATAAACAGCGAACGATGCTATTGTTTTGATCAATTAGCGCTTTGATGGAATCTTTTGTGGTTTAATCGAAGCTATATTGGTGTTCCACTTTCGCACACAAATGTGAGCAATCGCTTATAGTGTATGTAGGTGGCTGAATGTTTGAGCTAATTACAACTGAGCATTGTAGCTTGTATTGTGGAGCTAAACAAAAGCAGGACTTTAGTTTTATAACACATTCCAACTGTACAACAACGGGGTCATGTTAAGCTAGGATTAAGAAGTCAAAACAAAGTACACTCACACTTTGACTGGAAATTCCGTAACGTAAGCTTTTGTTTTAAATTTTTAGGCGTTTAAGAAAATATATTTTGAGAATCGTTTGTACTTTACGAGAGTGTACACATTAAAAAACCCTTTTTTTACAGTTTGAAACGCGAAATGTATTTATTAACTTATTTACATTATTTTAATTATTGGTCGACGTTTTGATTGCTTTACAGCAGCCGTCTTTCGTAGTTAAATATATTGTAAATAAGTTAACTAACACATTCCGCGTCTTAAACCGTGAAGAGTGTTTTATTTAAATATCTTTATTTATAGTACAAGGGAGGTGAAAAATTTTAAAATAATATTGTAAATATTTTTATTAATCTAGTCTAATTTAAAAACGCTTATTAAGATACTTTGACGTAATAAGTTCCAGTCTTAAAACTTTAATATTTTTGCAATAGTATAAGGTTGACATAAGATTTTCCCCCCTTTTTTTTTTTTTAAATATTTAATGATAGTTTTACTTAATTCCATTATGTACATATAACATGTGATCAATATTTAAGTTTGCTTTCACGATTTCTAAAGAAAATCTACTTGCATACGGTTAGCGCAATAGGTTTCCAGAAAAATACAAGAAAACAAACCCGGTCGTAGACTTTGTTTAACAAGATACTCAGTTGACATACATTTCGCGCGTTTCTTTTGTCACAGTATCTGTATTGTCAGTGACGAGATCGCGAGATTTTGCTCTTCCACTCGGTAATCATTTGAAAACTCCATTTATAGTGGATTTCCGCATCCGTTAGCTAGGGTTATGGTGACCTAGTACTGCTTTTTATGAGAATCCTGTTTGTATGTAAAAGCTTGTAGAAAGACGAACGTAGGGAACGTATTTATTAAAAAATATGACCAATATTATGCTTTTTCAAAAACGAATTAAATTAATAAGAAAATTGTGTATTTTTATTTGAATTTCGGTAATTGAGTAATACGTGTGATTAAAAAAAATTGTCTTTAACTTTTGAGTTAATTAATTAAATCTATATCAACCATGTGCCTTTATTTTCTTGAAATACAACACTTTAAACCGTGCTTAAACCGTGTTATTATAAAATAACATTGTAAAAATAATTATATAAATATTAAATTCCTTTAAACAATGTTCCAATGTTGACGTTTAGGATGCTTTGAAGAAGCTGTGGTCACAAGGGGGCTGAATGCAAAGAAAATGTAAATAAAATAATATATTTCATGTTTTAAACACCTTAGTGTTGTATTTAAATACATACTAATCGCATAAACTACACACAATGCTTATTGATCCTGCTTTTTCTAAAAAATACTGTTAAATTACATTAGGTCTATAGCGTGGATTCTTGATCTGTTTTTAAAATTTGGCGATTTCGTATCTTTTAAGCAATCCGTGTCTTATTAAATCTATGAATCAGTCGCAAGGCCGAAATAGTCAAAGCTTGATTATGATCATTAGCGATGTGCTAAGATCATCCCACATTCAAAAGCTAACTACCTTTTACATTATTGCGTTATAAGGTCGTGTACACATGGGCTGGTGCATTGAAATAACCTTCCTTGGTGGCAGAATGATTAAGCACATCCTGTGGATATTATTTTCAGTCGTCGGACAGAAGTCCGATACTCTACTGATCTACTTAGATTTTAAAAAAATTAATAAATTTTCTTATAAATTCTTCCAAATTAAAAAAAAATTTTTTTTTTTTTTTTTTTTTTTCTCTAACCAATTGAGCTACCATCGCACACGTTTTTACATGTGAAAATTATTATAACATGTGAAAAATATTTTTCAAACCATAACTATGAAATTTATATTTATTATAAGAAATATTAAAATATTATATAAAATATTAGCAGATCCGTAAAAGTAATACCATTTACGCGTTCAAATAAAATCTTTTCCAACGAACAACGCAAAGTGACTTAAGTTCTGCAATCTAGGATAGTGTCTTACTCATATGCTAGGCTACCTAGATTGGTGACACATTTGCAAGCTGCGACACAAGGGGGTTTTAAATTTGTCATTTGTTCGTTTCAATGTTACATATCTATTTATATTTGGTACTCTATAAATTCTTTTATAAATAAGATTTGAAATGGTTTACAATTCATATTTCCAGGCAACCAGGTATTCAGCTATGCACGAACCAATAATCTAGGTAGTGCGTATACACAGAGATCGTTATAGTGTTTAACGGTGAGTAAAACTACCGTCTACTACAAGTTTAACCTGGTTGAACTATAAATAAAAAGGAAAATCCCGTATTCCCTGGTGGAGTATGGGGCGAACACATTTCTGTCGGTTTCATTGCTTGGTTTTATTCATAGGCAAGCAGTTAATAAGACTTTGGTGACGTACCGAAACAAACTATTGTTTCCCCGGGATTCGAACTCACCTCTCGAGCTTGCAATGCTAGGTAACACGTTTTATGATTTAGCTACAGAGGTGGACTGTACATAGTTTTAGATTTTATTCGAAAATTGAAATGAAACGAAGTAATTGTAAGTAGAAAATAAAACACCAATTTTACGATTTGCTTTGGGTATGTCTTCCTACGATTGCTTTTAATATCGTCAAGAAAACGTCCCATAAAACTTCTATAACCCTCAACCCTTCAAGACTCACTATAGATTTCGTCACATCTGCTAAATAATCGTCTTAGGTTCGAAATTAGCGAGTGAAGTGGCCGTGGGTCGCATCTGCCGCTGAATTGATATCTATTCAATAGAACAGAGTGGATTACACTGTGCGTAGGGCTGTCAAAACGAAAAAGTCTTTGTATTGAGTCAACGTAAAATGCATACTTCTTAAAGAGATTTTTATTAAATGAAGAATATGTTAAAGACGTAGATTATAGATTTGGGGGGCCATGATCAATATGGGCTTCTATATGTATATTATGAAGCTTAAAACATTTGTTTTATGTATATATAAAATTGTTTTAATTAAAATTCGTCATTAATTAAGGAAAACTTTATAACATCAGGCTGTAACCTTATAGTTCAGCCTGAGTTATAAACGCGCGAAGGAATATAGGGAAATATGGAAAACACAGAGAAAATTGATAATTTATGAAAACGATTAAAGCAAATAAAAAATAAGTAGAATAGAATCATTCTTCTTTAAAAAAATCTAAAAATAACCTAAACCTAGATTTTTACATAGATTAACCGATGTTTTGAAATGCTACCTTGCCACATCTGCGTATATCAAAAACATAATTTAAGAAAATGTGTGTTTTTTAATATCTCTTCTATATTTGTAATTATAACAATGTGACAAGTTGTCTAAGTAAAGCAAATTAAATAAAAATAAATCTTGACAACCCTAAACAGCTTAGAGTGAAATTCTCAAAGAATGTTCCAGAGCTGTGTAGGCGGTGGTCCTAACTCCCATCCCGGTGGGAATGAAGATGAATGTACGAATCATACTTTTATTTATTCGTAAATAGAGCTAAATTATCAGAATTACCGTTTAAGTCACAGAACGAGATACGGTATAAATATATTTTTTTATGTTTCCATAAGGTCTATTATTACGGGTTTTTAAATGACTACTCGCGTAACCTCGAGATTACTTAAAAAAAGGAATTTGCAGTTTTTCTGTAAGGAATCTTTTTAAAGGAAACAGTGTTTGATTACGTACTTACGCTAAAACTGAAAAATATCATTTTCCACTTAAGATTATCAAATAATGAATCGCAGTATTTTTTTGTCCTCTTAATGTAGAGAGATCTTATATATACAGAATTATGTATTGTTATTTATATACTATAATTATAAATAAATGAAATAATATAATATTATAACAGTTGTGATTCGGGCGGGACTCGGACCCACTGTCATACTTACAGTGCCATTGTATCTACGTTTATAGTAATTAAAGCTACAGTTTTGCCTTCACTATACCCAATCTGTATGAAAGTGGCGAGTATTCGGGTATATTGTATAACAATTTAATTAATAGCAAGTATTTGAGCTTTGGCTGTTAGCCAGCCGCCATGTCACGATCCCATACAACTGTATTACATTAGTGCTACAGAATGCTAGAAAACAGTAACTACGTGCAAACAATTTCTTTGTTTCAACTCGCGGGAATTACAGTTTAAACATGCAAATTTAAAAGACTACTGTCGTCAATATTACACAAAGAATACCAAATTTCTCACTGCAAGTTCGATGTGGACTGAGACATTGAATCTAATAGGTGTAAGTGATAGTATACCACTATTAGAATCGCTCGTGTAATGCTATCACCGGCATATGTAATATTGTCATCGTTACTGTTCTTATTAAACTGTGCCCGTGTCTGCAACGAGGCTTGGAACAAAGTTATGACACTTAATTTTCTAGAAACATTATAAATTTGATTTCGACTAGTTTCTCTTTTGTAATCGAAGCATAAATTAAATATCCAAGAGTATTTTTTTTTACTTTGTATTAAAATAAAACCAAAATAAAAATATACTTACCTTAAGTCAATTAGCTTAAGTTCTTACAATTTGAATTCGTGATTTACTATAAAAATACACAAAAACTGTATTTATTTTGGAACATTTAAATTAAGTATAAAGTAATACCGCATTAAATTGATTATACGAAGGATAGTAGAGTATATTGTCTATGATAGCGGGGAAGGTAAAATATGTGGTTGAAAGCGATAAATTATGAAGTTACCGCAATGACCCTTAAACCACAGTTTATTATTGTTCATTGAAATCAATACGATTGCGTACAAATGTCAGAATAGGTGCGTCTCCTTTACACGTTACGTGATAGATAGAGATGGCACTATAGTGATAAATCGATTAATCGATCATTACGATTACAATTATTCGTAGAATTTAATATTAATAATCGTTTCAGTCAGCATGTCAGTTCGTTTCTTATAGTCGATTTTTGTAATTATCTATATTAATATATAGCTGAAGAGTTTTTCTGACTGAACGGGCAAATCTCGGGTCCAAATTGATAAATATTTTCAATGTTTGATGACACAAACACATACATGGGTATAATAGCATCTTCAGGAGATGTTGGAAGTGATTCGATTGAAAGATCATCTGTCTTCGCTTGTTTTCTTATAGTGTTAGACGCACACAAATAATCGAGTGGTATTTAGAGCATTCCCACTAAGGAAGGGTTGATTGAATTCGTTTTTGTCATTGGGCCAGGTATGGTGTGGCGCCAGGAATGATTGCGTGATGTCCCGTTCCCTGTTCAGTTGATTACGATCCTGGTACGACCTTAAATGTAAATATGTATCTTATGTAATTACATTTAGAGTTTCAAATCGATGAAATATTAGTTAACAGATTAGTTAACAGTCATTCTCGAAATTGCTGCTTAGCTATAAATTTCTAAAAGCTAAATTCAGATAAGTAAGATTAATGCAATTACTTTGTTAAACTAGTAACTAATTAAATTGTGTAAGGCTTTCATGGCTATCGTTCAACATATCATTGTCTTTCGGGCTGTTCGGCCGTTAATTCTTCGAGCAACATTCGAGTTAGCATCTCCTGATGATGCCGTCCGCACGTGATGGCGAAACGTCGAAAACTTCTTGTCGCTCACGTCGGCCGAACAGCCCGAAAGACATTTTATTGTTAGTTGCTAGTAATTAATTACATTTGTTTTTAGTAGGTATATAAATTTGTGTATAAAAACTAAAGATCTAAAACTAATTTGTTTTTATAGTAATATCTGATTAATTGCTCAGTTAAACGCATTGATTAAGCATAGCATAGCATTACATACAAAGATTCTTCTTGCCTTGAGTTTGAATCCCGAATAACAACGAACAAAAACGGTAGGTCTGATAGGTAGCACAGAAGTAACTTTATTGGGGATAAGTATGGACAATTATATAGCCTTAGACAAGCAAAGTTACTAACTAATACACCCGTTTTACATAGTTATTTCGTTTGTTTAAATGTGTGCGTAACTTCTTGCATAAAATACAATACTTAAGCTAAGTTTTTATTATTATTTCGTTTGGCTATATAATAGTATAGCTGTATAATGTAATAGTATAGTAGTATAGTATAATAGTATAGTATAATAGTATAGTAATAGCTGGTATAATAGTAGCAATGTATGGCTAATAATTAACTGGTCGTGTCTTCGATCCCAACCGTGTCTACTATTTTTCTAATCCAATTGTACCTTTTCTAAATCATGTTGGATTACGTCTAAGTATCTGGACGGTAAATAAGTAGTAGCAAAATCGAAATTCCGTTCGGGTCACGAACTGTCCATGAACAAGCCGTCAAGCTTAATCGCGTTTCGATTTCAGTCTGTGGATTTCCGAATATACAAAGCAAACAAAAAATAGGTGGAGCATCTTGTTTAGATGTTATATTGCTGGGGATCCTTCTCTATCATACAAAGAGATTATTACAAAGGAACTAAAGCCAAATTCGAGTATAATGTTTAATATAACTGTTAAGAGACGCGGGTTCATTCAAAATGTCGACGTAAAGAATTTTATTGACGTCCAACCGTAACTTTTTAATATTACAGAGGGAAACTTGTGAATGTCGACTCGGGCTTTTGTGAATATTGAAAAAACTTTGTTAGCAATCTTCATTTTGTGATTGTAAAGGTCCCTACTTGGATCCGCTGTTGCCGAAATATTCTCGCGATTTTCCAAAGAATTCCGAGTTGAAAACAATTTTTTTTTGCGCGAAAAGTTTCGCCCGTTTTTTCCGGCCAAAAATGAGATGGGCTAAGACAATTATTATTCGATTAAGTGAGATTGCTTTATTGTGAGTTCTTTACGTTAGTTGGTCGTATTTTTTCTCGACTTTTATAAGTACTACACTTGAAGATACGTCTTAATAAAAAAATGTTTTTTGGACTATATAGAGGATATTATTTATTAGATATTGATTTTTAGATTATATTATGCAACTATTCGTTAGCAGAGTTGATCTATCAATATGTTCTAAGTCCACCAGGATTATAACACGACGTTGATGAAGTCAGGAGGTAGTGTTGTTATAACAATCCCATTTATACTAAAATATCTACAATTTGACTTTAATTTAATGCATACGTTTCTTTCAAGTTTTGAAATAAAAACAATGTATTTTTTTAATAGCCAAAGCTGTAAAATACAACTAAATACGTAAATGAGTAATAAAGTGTGAAATGTATAGCAAGTTTTGTTTTTAACAAACATTTGGATTTGTAAGGTGAACCACTCGCGTTAACTACAGATCTGGCATAAAATATACTTCTTTCCAGAGATAAGACAAAAGATATTATATTTTTTTAATTGGTATATACGAAGTTAAGGCTGTTAAAACCACATAAGAATATAAAACACAAGTAGCTCTTATCAATAATTGCGACTATCGAGTGAAATGTTCGACTTGTGTCGCGAACGGCGATCAAAGCGTGTATCAGATTAGAGAGTGTCGCGAAGTCGCGCGAATGGTCGCTTCACTCTTTACGCGGTTGATCTTTAAAGCAAGGTACCTAGGTGGATATTTGTTCGCCTCAAGAGAATTGCAACTCATTGTAATTGTTTCACACAGTACACAGAAAATTCGGTAAACAATATTGCTGAGAGGAAATAGCGAACGGTAAGCGAGTGTAAACAATGCATTTGTACATATTGACTTGGACCACATACGGAGTGGGCTATCGGGTTCAATGAACTGTAGCAAACTAGAAGACTAACTGGGTCGATAGGGGTGGGTTCGATTCCAAACGCTAATATTGTTAGGTTTAATTAAGAGGACCAAAATAATGCTTATGTTAGGCCACAAATGGTAGTCTTGCAATAAAGGTATTTTTATCGAAAAATTCGAAGAAGGCAAATGATTCACGAAAAGCATACGAACACTTTTTTATGTAAAATTGTGTCCTTATCATAGTTGATTTTGGATGCTTTTGTGCGAAAAGAAAAAGTGTAGGTACCTAACAGTACTTGGAACTATTTGGTGAAAATTAGTACATTGCTTTTGGCCTATAGAACTTCGTGTGTTTTTGTATTATCTTCGAAGTCGTAATCAAATAATACACATTTGTCCTCAATGCCTGTAGTTGAAATTCTAATAATAATATCCCGCAGTCAATTTTTATGTCATAAAATAACCCGCAAAGCAACGTAGAAATGATATAGCCATCAAAACTGTAATTGTACTTGTTAGTTACATCAAAATCTTCTCATATTTCACTATGGAACACACAACAATGTCTTTGTCATTATACAATGCTTAAAAATAAACAGAATATAGAGCGCGAAACAGCTTATAGCAAATATTTCTAATTCTACTTTTTATACATTGTAAGAAAAACCATTAATAAACATTACTTTGTTACTATTTAGTATAAGAAGTAATTATAGGTATTTAACTATTATAGCTCAATTATTGATAAGAATGCCCCTCTTTGTTGCCAATGGTTAAGATCGAGTGAATAGGTTCGAATACTGGGGAAACAATAGATTGTTTCAGTTTGGCGAGGCACAGAAATGTGATCAACTACTTCCATGGATAAGAACCGCTATGTGAAACGGACAAAACTCTTTTTCCCTCCACGCTTTTTCCCGCTCCACGAGAAAAAGCGGATTTCAATTCTTATTGAAAATATCTATACTAAAATTGTTGGAAGGTGTTTTAAATACCGCCGTTCAGATCTCCAAAGTTCTAACAAAAATGTGCTTTTTACGTAAATCCACTTGTAAACAAAGGATTTACATTCCCTTGTTTAAATACTGCGTGCTGAACTGTCCAGAAACTGAAGGAACTGAAAGAAGGAAACCTTTGTTTATTTCTTTTTAATTTACAAGCCATGCCCTCGCGCTCTACACTGTGCCATAATAATACTTTAACGTGGTTCTCGTCAACGTCGCAATTCATCATTACAAGTTACCGTCCCGTAATATAAAAAGTTCGCGAGGCATGCGACATTCTCCGGCCGTCCAATTATGGCTCTCTCGACAATTTCTCAAGGAATCCATGGCTGATGTGTACTTTTTGCGTCATTACGTAACAGGAACCGACGCTATTTACTCTGAGTTGAGCGTCTGTGAACGCTTTCCTCCGTGTCGACAATTTTTCTCAGCGTAGGCGCCGCTACCTAATGAATTTTTAATATCGCCCCAGGACTAACGAAGCCGCATTTTGTTTATATTTTTTGAGCTGTTATGCGATCAAACGGCTCATTAAAGGAAAATCGACATGAGATTAACGGTGGATGTCGTCTTTAAAATTTAAATGATTAAAACGGATTTAAAAATGGAATGTTCGTCTTCTCCGCAATATGGCGACGAACGTGGTACTTTAACAAAGGTTTAATTCAAATTTCAAACTGGCTTGTACATAGAAAGCGGTTAAGTGAAAAAAATTAATATTTTGGCGCGTAAAAAAATATTATTAGTTGTTGGTCAACTTCGTCATTGGTTTTATTGTTCTGAATTGTACTGCTTAGTTTTACTTACATTATTTGTGAAGAGTACTATACAAACTGTTCGTCTGCGTCTCTTACCGGCCACTGCAGTAATGTACTATTCTTAGGCTTTTTAGACCATTCCTTGACTAAACGGAGATAATCGTCAAATGGTTATCGACCTTGTGCCGTTCATTCGTGACGACACAAGGTCGATAACCATTTCTTAAATAAGTCTACCATTTCTCTAATAAGCATCTTATAATAATACCAAAATATCTATGCTAGGCTCTGGGTTACCTCACCTAGGTTTTTTAGGACCATTCCTGATGCCTGTCAGGAATGGTTCTAATAATCAATACAGAATGATATATAATTTCGATAAATATTAAATAAGCTATTCATTGATTGAATATTATCTGTAGCTCACACGAGCGGTATATTATAGAAAATACTTTTGCCGCTTCATAATTTATAAATTTTTAACCAATTAGTTTTTCACCATGTTCCGATATTTGTGACGCTTTCAGGCATCGTGGTCACATGGGAAATTAATTAAATAATATTAATATGTATATCACGTTTTAGACCGTTGAAACTGTTTTATATAACATAGTTATGCGTCATTTAATGGGAACACATTCGATGAGGATCCTGTAGCTCAATTGGTTAGCGCAGCAGTTTGGAAAGCCGTGAATGTCGGTTCGAGTCCCGTTTGTGTTAGTATTATTAAATAAAAAAAAATAAAAAGATTTTTAATGTAATATATTACTATGGCTAAATGCTCCCGGCTTTTCTTTGAAAATATCAGTCAACTTACGCAACTAAGTAGAGAATAAGTAGCACAGCACTAATCCGTAAACACTAGCCGGATGACGTCAATTCGCATAAGTGGCATTCGTTATAACTTACCTATTTCTGTACAACTGGAGCAAACTGTCCGGCTAAGGCTGCGGTCTCCTAGAAACGCCGTAATTTATAGCTTAACGCGTTCATTATATTAGATAGCATTTTTAAATTGGATAATACGATTGATCTTTTCACCAAATTTCATAAATATAAAAGTCAAATTAAAAAAATGTGAAATCTTAATAGATGACCAATGGATGTATATGAGGATAAGGGAATTTTCATTCTTTCATACACCGGAAACCCTAAAAGGAGAATAATTTTCCTCCCTTTTTTCATGTTTCCCATGTTATAGCGATGTGTTATATATATGCTGTGCTTATATAGCGTTCCTCGATAAAAGCTGTAACGAACACAAAAATATTTTTTCAATTCGTAGTTCTTAAGAGTAGCGCGTTCAACAAACTCTTCTTATTATTTTAGTATTGATTAAGCTGGTAAGCCTTTATGAAATAAATTAATTATATTCTTTTGGTCCTTGTGGTTCTTCCATTGTCAAGGTAACATTACCTTAATGCTAGGAGACCAGAACCTAGCAGTTCGCAAAACCTGTGTCAAAAGGTCCACTTTAGTTCGCTGGTCAGTGTATACGGAACCGTTGGTTTGTACAGGGTTTGCGTAATGTCTGGAGCCACATCCCGTTGTAATTAATTAGGATTACGGGCAAGGCGCGTTTACTGCGCTGCCCGTTGAATTACTGCTACTAGAAGATCCTTTATTTGCAAGTGGAAACACGTATGGAAGGACATTTTTGCAATTTTTTCTTCCCCAATGTACAATGAAATTTTGTTGTATGTAAACAAACATGTGTGTTGATTTCACTAATCGAATTGTATCTGTAGTTGATGGAATTTAAATAAAACACTTTGAACGGTTAAAACGCGTAATATATCAATTAAAAATAGGTTAACTAATATATTTTGTATAGTAAACAGTTATGAGAGTTTTATTTAAATGTGAACTATTCGTGTTCACTACAGTACAAGGATTCAAACCTAGGAACTCTCGCGTTTTCGCAAGTTAAATAAATAAATAAAAATAAATAATTTTATCCCGTTCTTTTCTCCTTCGCTCCTATCGGCCACAGCGTGATGTTTATAGCCTAAAGCCTTCCTTGAAAACAGCTCTAACACAACACCTGTTTTTTCAATTCGAATCTGAAATTACCGCGTGCAGACAAACAAACTTTTCAGCTTTATAATATTATTATAGATATGACAGTACACTGCGACTAGAGTTTAGACTTTCCTCTAGGCTGTATTTCTTCTTTTTTCTGGAAAATAAATGCATATACACAACTTATACGGTTCTATGACGTTTTCATTCCATGGTAATTAGTTCAATGTCCCGGCTTCAGATAAAACTTTGCGGGCTGAGCCTAACCGCGCCCTTAAATCATTACAGCCCTTAAATTTAACCTAATCCCCCATTCTTGCTCTGATTGTGAGCTTCGAGATAAAAGATTAGGTGTCGGTCTTACGGTTGTAATTCTGCCTTTCGAAATTCACCATTCCTGAAACACTTCTGAAATGTTACAGATAAAGTTGAGGATTACAATCAATGTTACTCTACTAATTCATTTGGGGTTAAGAATTGCGGGAATATTTTAATTGGTTCTATGTGGTCAGGTCCTTGTGCCTTATATGAACTTTTTATGTTCGTTTCACTCTTTATACTACTCGTAAAACTTATTTTTTTTGTCACATTTGTTTGTATCGCGACGGAAAAAGCCACTAAATTTTTCCAATAATCGAAACTAGACTTGCGAATCAGGTATAGGAGAGTGAGTGACATATTTAGTAGATGGTTAGGTCCCTATAGAATATATTTAAAACATAAGAGAACATTAATTTAAGGTCCTTTGTTAAAAGGCATATCAAAAGCATAGTGATAAAATCATAATTGATTTGTAGATATTAAGAATTGATTGTAAGAAGAAAGATTGTAATTAAAAAAAAAATACGACACGGGCAGGACTTGGCATCCACAGCCTTCTGTGGTGTTGCTCTAACCAATTGAGCTATCGTGTTCTACACGGCATCGTCGAAATTGTAGAACTTTCAGTAACCGCAAGTAACAGCTAGAATCCATCAGTAGGTAGATGAACAACATAAAAAAGCGACAGAAAACCCAGTTCATCATAACTCGGTAGAAATAACATCGATTCGAAAATATCACTGCGCGGTTTTATCTTCGAAAATGACTGACAATATAGATGCTCTCCAAATGAGTCAGGATCATAAAATTTAACGTTTCGCCCGATTGTAGATAGTGAGGACGGGAAGAAAAGTGCCTATAAAGAGAATTGATGAAGCCATTCCGTTGTCGCTCATAATGTGGTATCAATGGCAAGCGCTATAATATTGTCTATTCCACCAAGCATATGATTGAAGGTGTTGATTGTTTGTGAACAAAGAAATGAGTATCCTCTAGTTTGATATTCAAATGTTTTAATTTAACAGAAGCCAGATTTTACTTGGTAAAATAAATTTTATGTAGTTAAATATCACCTTAATTGAAAATAAAGTTCTACACCTGTAAAACATATATGATTATTCTAAAATAGATACTTTTATCAAAGTGTTTTGTTTTATTTTAATAGTTACTCTCTTATCTAGCACTGTTGAAAATGTATACGACGAATTTATAGAATCAGACACTAATGGTATCGAACTCCTGTCCTAATGTTAGAAGAAAAAAGGAAGATTCTATACATAGCATAGGGAGTTTTAGAACTATGAGTCGTAACTTTAAAAAGCAGTTATTCTCAGTTGTAGCACAGTTCATTGTTTCATGGAAACTACATATGTACTAAAAGTTTTCTAACGCACAGAGCGTATCGTAACAGAAGCGAAAGTCGCCCTTCACCGATTGTTTAGACTCGCATAAAAATCTCGTACGCAATTTTCACTCTTACAAACATTTAAGTAGGTTTATTACTGCACCCGTATCATTAATGAAGAAAGTTACGTGATTATACATCCGTAGATAAGATATAGGGCTGTACAGAAATGATAATTATAATAAAATGAGGCTTCAAAAGTTCTACGGGTTTTTCAACTAATAATCAAAATTTATTTTCTTTTTAAGACTACTAAGACAATTGTTGTCTGCATTTTATGCGAGCGATGTAAATTAAAACACTTTTAACGGTTCAAAGCGCCAAATATATTAGTTAACTTTGTAAGTAAATTTAACTGCAACCCGAACAAAATAGCTGTCTTGATTTGGGGATTTTTTCTCTGTTTCAATTTGACTTTTGTATCTTATCTTTAAAATCAAAGTCGTTATAATACTTTTTTTTTAAATTTATAATTAGTATAGAACTAGAATTTTGTATTATTATGTCGTCATTGTATATACATATATATTTAATTTCGTTGTCACCCTCGCATAAAACTATAACTAACTTCCTTACATCAGAAGTTAGATTTTCTTTCATTCTATGGTACATATTTGAATTCAAGGTATTTTTCTACTTTCTATATTATCTATTTGTGGTAGCCCTAGTAAAGTTGTGGCATTATGAAACTTTCGGTAATCCGGTCACGTTCATAATTTTAAACATAAAGTAACAAGCGAAGCAATAACTTTGGAAGTTCCTAATCTTGTTTGTTCTGGTGCAAATCAATGGAAAACATTGGTTATAGTTGTGATAATGTGATCATTTATAATACGAAAGGAAGTAGTTCACGGGATTACAGGAAATAGTCGTTGAATTAAGGTAGGTGTAAAGAACAAGGGTTAGGGAAGCATTTGTTACTCTTTACTTTGCGCTTTTAATCACATTATGATATTATTAACTACTACTACTGCGCACTGTATATAAGACTTATCTTGTATACGTGTTGACTAATTTTTTAAATGGAAGAGGAGGACAGAGACGCGGTTCACTTGATGGAAGGTGATATACCCCAGTCATATAACATTTTCACCTATTTTAGATATAGTAGGCGCCGACGTTAGCGAGAAGAGAAGAGGATCTCGACGTTTCGCCATCACGTGTGGACGGCATCATCAGATGTTAACTCGAGCAATCGAGGAGTTAAGCCGAACAGCCCGAAAGACAATGATATGCTGAACGATGGCCGTCAAAGCATTGCACAATTTATCAAATATATATTATACAACTTCTAAACAACCTAATAATATCACACTATTGGCCTATAAAGTTTCTTAAATACTATTAAGGCTAAAATAATGTTTTCATTATTTAAGTTCTCATATACGTAACAAGTGAAGATTGTAAATATTTTAATCATACAATCAATCAGTTAGGGTTGAAATTACATTGCGCAAGAATTGCACAAATTTAAAAAAATCGATGTTGATGTGTGAGACACGACTAGCAACATGAGTCGGTGTGGATGCCGGTTCTAGTTCTGCCCATGTCATCGATCATTAATCTAAGTAGATTTCAAATATATAAGTCCTCCGTAATTTATGCCAACCCCTATTGATTGTTCCCTATTATGTTTTCTGTCGTACCTTTTTTGTAGTCAACGCTTTCAGATCGAGAGCAATTGTAACTCGTTCACAGCTAACAGTGGCCTAACCTGTGGAACCTGTACTACCATACTAGATTATCGTGGCCATAATAAACGGGGAACACGCTACATCACCTTAGATAGAACTGATATAGATCAGGTACGAACCGCGGTTGCTTTTGCCGGGAACACTGTGCGATGCAAATTAACTTACTAATTGTTTGGCTTTGTTTGTTAGTTTATCCATTTGTTATGCGTAAATAGTGTTTTGCTACTTATATAGTATTGTCTATAGTTTACGCGAGTAGTAAACGTTTATATAAAACACTTTAAAACAGATTAAAACGCAAAATATGAGATAACTTGTTTTAAATATAATTTTAACTTCGACCCGTGGTCTCGGATGCTTTGCTAATTGTAAATAAGTTAATGAACAAGTTTTATAGTGCTAAAAATGTCTTTTTTTTAAAGTTATTATATAATAAACATTGGCTGTATTTGTAATGTAATTAGATAAAGTACGTCTATTTATTTGTCTTTTCACTCACGTAAAAACTGTTTTAAAAAGGATTAGAATAATGGCTTACTTCCTCAAATTTCTAGGTTCGAATCTCTTGTCGTTAATCAACTGTTTAAGATAGCAGATACAAAAATATATATGCCCGAGTGTGATCGGATATTAAATTTACTGAAAAATGTCTGTAATTATATTTTATTATAACACTCTTAAATTGTTTTTCAAGTCCATTGACACACGGACCACAAGATATAATTTCGTTTGAGAAAATGAGAAATTTTACGATTTTGACCGGTATTAGTGGTCAGTTGTTCACTGAGAGTGCCATAAAATGGGAACATAAAAATGCAACGTGGTGTCTCGCCGTATCCTATAAGGGAAGTTTCTACGTTCGTCTATCGATTGTAATATGATCGCATTTTGTCTATGATTTCCTAATGGTAGCGACAGACAACAAATCGTATTTATGAGTCCCCCATGATCCAACATGTTTCTGATCAATTTATATTTTTTCTGATGATGGACTTCGTCTGGATTATGTGGATATTAATGTGTGGCAGGAATATTAATCTTCTGTCATCTGGGTCAGGAAAAAAAAAAGTGTTGAAAAAGCAGTAAGTTTTCCAAATGTCCAAAGTCAAAATAGGTCGATAACACGTCTAGTTAAGATGTTATTAGGGTGGGGTATGTTACCTTCCATCAAGCTTCCCCTTCTCTGTATTATTATGTATTTTTATTAACGTCACGTAATGCGTTACGGCACCTAGTCAAGTTATTGTGTATTTATCCGAGACGCATACGTACTTTTTAGTAGCATTCTAGAAAATAAACAATAATCTGATTGTAGTTTATCAAATTTTATCAAAATCGGTTAAGCCGGTTTGGACCCGAAATACATTGGAAGTGACAGTTGTGATAAGGCAATGAGTTCGATTTTTAAATAAAAAAGAAGATAAATATTTTAAACAAAGAATTTGAATTGAGAAATTCACTTTAAACAGCCAATACTGTTTCTGAATAAGTATTTTCCTTGAAAATGTTATTCTTCTAAACATAGCATTGAACACAAAATATGCTTAATTTAACTTATTGTTATCGAATTGAAATGGTTTAGATAATAACAATTAGAATAATCATTGGCAACACAATATGCATTCGCTGACACAACCTAATAAACCTATTATGTATTTACCTTGTGCTTAATTCGTGACACGATCGAATGAATTATTATTCTGATACAAATGTTTATAAGTGAATGTGGGAACTGAATTAAAATTTTAAATACGGTCTCTGACAACAACTAGAATAATATAGTATATAATTTCGCTTTGATTCGTTAGTGAGCTCTATTCTAGACGTATAATTAAAAGGATTATTTTTATCGCAGTTTGTTGATGTTATGGATTGAAATAGATAAAGAAAGATGCTGTGATGTTTTAGTGGTACACCTAACTTCTGGGTGCGAGGACGGGAGTTCGATCCCAGTCGTGCGTCTAAAAAATGTAATTCTGTTACGTGGTCCCCAGTAAAAAAAATCGTGAAAAACCTTTTTTGAAGACAACGTTTTAATATATAATAAAATTTTACCTTCTTTTGAACTTAGTGGTTAAAACGCAAAATCACATGAACGCGAAATGTCCCGGGTTCCGAAGAATTTCAGTGAAAAAAATAGCTTTTCTCGAGCATAAGACAGAAATCGTTTAGTAAAACTGTCACATAAATGTGTCTGTCTCACATATTAGGCAAACCAGATTTCACATATAGGATAAGAAAGTTACTGATACACAGTAAATAAATTCATGTAGCGTTTTAGTACCGTCGTAAGAAAGTTATTAAAGGGTGAGTTTGTAAACATAATAAACCTAAAAACTCTTGTCAATTTGCTTTAACGAGACATTTGCTCCATAATAATGAGGTTTGTTGTGCCACTTTCTTGTAGCTATCATTAAATAATACACTTTGGATGGATAATCATATTAAAAAAAACTTTACAGAAGAAAGAAAACTTGCTTGTCATTGACTAGCTGTGTCAGCGAATTCGTCCGCGAGAATCGTTACTTTGGGCATCCAAATTCGTTTTTGCAAACCCCTACTTTATCAACTTAAGCTGTTACCCAACGTCGGTCGTTTTTGCAAGTTAATCTCAAAAGATAGACATATAGCTCACGGGTTTTTTTAATAGATCATTTAAAGAGGAACCATTCTTGGATGTTTTATAGTCTATAGCCTTCTTCAATAAATGCTCTAACCAACAAACGACCACAATTTTACAGTGACCACAAATATTAGCAGTTATAAAAATTTAATTTAATTAGGTAAGGTAAATTATCTGTTGTTGGTTCAATACCCACTACGTCCGCCATGTTTGTAAATTAAAATCTAATATATAAAATTCTCGTGTCACGGTGTTCGAACTTGAACTCCTCCGAAACGGCTAGACCTATTTTCACCAAATTTCATATGTGTATTCAGTAGGTCTGAGAATAGAACAACATATATTTTTCATCCCCCTAAATGATAAGGGTTGTTCACCCTTATTTTTTTTTTTAAATTTTGGACAACATTTTTAATTCCATTTTTTTATGATACAACATACAAAAATAGACACAATCCTCAATTATCACCCTTCTACAATCAACCCTTATTTTTTAATAGCCATTTTAGTAAAATTATTTATATGGCAAAACAACGTTTGCCAGGTCAGCTAGTAATACTATAATATTTCTAAAACGTTTGAGACATTGAGGTACATCGAAGTTTCCTGAAGGTAACAAACTACCGTCCGCAAGTGAGTGAAGTAAATCCTAGGTGTCAGTTTGTTTATTCCATTTGTTGATAGAAAAGGTCGTTTGCGCATCCTTACAAATTGTCATATCTACGAACGGCGAACCAAAACCTTATCTGTGCACTTAAATATACACCGGGAATTTATTTTTATTATATTCGTTTTAAATTAGATTTCTTCTAGACAATCTAATTGTATTTAATAACCTCGGCTCCAGCGGAGTGCGAAGAGTATTAAACCACATTTCTCTAACCTCTTGTCGGCAATGCACCGTAGCATCGTAAAGTTTGCAACTGACACGCTGATATTGCCAAATAAACCATGGCAATAAACAGCACTGTACAATGTAGCAGCACTTAGCATTCGGTGCAGGAAAATGTCTTTAAAACACACGAGAATATTCTTGAACTAAGTGCCACTCGAAAACTACTAAATAGGAAATGGTGTGAACTTTACACAAACTTTCGTTGGGCCTGTGGTAAGATTCTACGGGTCGTGGAATCATTTCTATCGAGTTCACAATCTTTTTAAATGATTTATAGTGTTTGTAAATCATAGATCTTCTGAAATTCGGAATTTGATATATCGAACTTCCGTTTGAGACGCGAACCTCCGCCCACTGTTTTTGATTTCAGTCACTGAATTTTAAAGTTCTTTATCTAACCTCTGTCATAAATGTATTTGCAATGTATTATTTAGGCCCTTTGTTTAAGTTAGTAAACCTTTTTTGTATGTTTTGATTATTTGTACTAATTGTTTCGCCTACCTTTCACATCTCATTTTCTCTATTTTTTTCTTACTTTAGGTTGCCTGGAAGAGATCGCTTTTACTATTCTAATAGATACGTTTAATTCTGTATCAGTAACAGTTATATGCAATAAAAAAAATCGCAATTCCGCTAGTTCGATTTTCGTTTTTTATGTATCAATTCAATGCAACTCACTCTAAATCGAAGTCATTATAATGCCATTTCCGCATTATTAATGCATTTCTTTTATGTGTAATGCTTTGAAATACAGATGTTGTAAATAGTCCTTTGGAGCAGCGAAGAAAATTAAATTTGTTGAACCGGCCGCGGCGTGGTCGCTCGCTAACTTTAATTAATTTCGCAAATTCAAAAATAGAATGTCCCAAAGTCGACAAAGCATTGTTGGTTTTTAAGTGCTGTAAAATGCATTTACGTAATTTCGTCTGTTTATGGTTTTATAACTCTAAAACGAATGGACCTTTTCAATTATAACAAATAATGTTCCAGTGACTGGTCCAACCCATTTTATTAGATGTATTTTACGTTAGTACACATTTAAATAAAACGCTTTTAACGGTTGAAAACACGAAATTTAACTTAGTTACTATTTATTTTGAATACGACTTAACTTTTTGCAAAAAGTTAAATGATACATTTCGCGTTTTAAACCGTATGTGTCTTATTTAGACACTTTATGTGTACTTAGGTATCCAAAACAAAAAGTGAAATTATGTTTTACCTTGGGTTATGATGAGAACACAAATCTGACTCCGTTTAAGTGATCATTATTTTTAGACAAGAATTTGATCAGACTTCTGTGCATGTGAATTTGAGGTATGTTACCGTAAAAGTTATTGTTTATTATGACAGAAGAGGAAAGAAAGATGGTTCACGTGATGTGTCTGATTTTCTTCCTCAGCCATATCAAGGAAGAAGTGCTGCCGGCCTATTTGACTTTCGTTGAATTTTTGTCGACATATTTTTATAAAATTCAAATAGTGACGTAAAGTTTAAATTACTTTTAACGGTTTTAAATACGAAATATATCACTTAACTTATTTTAAATACGACAGTCATTACGGATGCTTTGAAACAACCGTTGTCACGAGGGGAGTGACATTCGTATTTCGCGTTACTGAAATGTTTACTACTAAACCACATACAGTGACTTATCCCTCCATCAAATTACGTTTGTAAGTCTAACAAGAAAACTATCTCATTCGAAACTCCGGAAACGTCCCAATAGATATGCAAAGCAGGCATTAGACAAAGAATTACGAAATGGCATTTTTGTTAGATCCATGAGAACTAGTCGCCGCATTTGCATAGAAATTAACTATCGAGCCGGATAGCCGACATTTCACACAAAATAACTTGTTCGAGTCAGCGGTGCATCTGGGATTGCAGTCCGCAGAGATTCTAGGCCTCAATTGGGAACTGCTTCATTTGGGTATTACGAAATACCAGTCAATAAGGCGTATTTACTTTTTTAGTAAATACTTTGACGATTGACAGTCAACTTCAATCTGTATATCATTTGTGGTTCTAAGTAAGAAAGAAAAGAAGCAAGACTATATTTATAAGTGAAAATTATAATATAATAAGTTATATTATAATTGTTAACAATAATATATACATATAAAGGCATTGTATATAGTTTACGCAATTAGTACACATTTAAATCAAACAATTTTGACGGGTTTGAACACGAAATATATAAGTTAACTTATAGCAGATGCTGTCACGCGGCGACTGCTGCAAACCAGGCGAAACACCGGCCATAGTTGAAATAAGTTAATATATTTCGCGTTTTAAACCATTAGAAACGTTTTATTCAAAATAGTATGTCTTATTTATGTGCTGATTTGGAGTTTATATAATTCTATTTAATAAGATTAAGAGCAAGGTGTCAGCTAATTGAGGTTTCCTTATTGTCTTTAAAACTTAGTGTGTTCTCATAGACTTGAGCTAAAATATTATATAACGTTTAGTTTACGTCTTTTATAATACTAAAAAAACTCAAAACTTAGCATAATTAATACTAATATTATAAAGCTAAGGCTTTGATTGTTTTAACGCACTAATCTCAGGAACTAGTGCTTCCAATTGAATTTTTTTGTGTGTTGTTTAGTTTATTTATCAAGAAAGGCTTTAGGCTATATATCAATGCGATGTGACTTAGAAGCCAAGAAACATCATCATTGTGGGTTTCCGTTGCTTACGAAAACGGTTCAAGATACCCAAAAAATATATATTAAAGAATGATCACTCTTTGAATGATCTAAAAAAAATGTCCACGACACTATATGCTTATTGTTTAAGATTAACTTGCAAGGACGACGGGACGCTGACGACGACCTGGGTAACCGCTTAAATTTATAACAAATTTTGATAGCCAAAATAACTATTAGGTATATGCGTTCGAAGTCGCTGACACAGCTAATAACCAATAAACGCTGAAAGAACACAATCGTACAATAACTTTTGAGGCGATGGTTGTGAGCGCGGACCGCTAGAGAAAACTATTAAAACTCAAATGGATTCCGGGCCCATACATCCCATATAGTATTAGCCAGCGGCCCATGAAAAAGGACTTGTCTCAGTCAGCACCTATGAATGGAAACGCCAGTTCACAATCATGAATATGTAGGCATTTTATTGTTGTATGAATTTTATTGTGACCGCGGACAAAAGTTGTAATGGCTTTGTCTGTTTTATCTGTATGCGGTCTCGAATTACCATCAAAACTATGCAACGTTAGAGCTATAAAGGGGAAATGTGTCCGCTATTAAATTTTACACGAAGTTTTTATGCGAATGTTTCGTCAGTGCGGATTGCGCTATTAGAGACGCCATTTTGTTTTGGTCGAATAACAATTATCGTTGCCGCGGTAACGTAGTTAATTTGACGTTTGATTTAGATAGATTTTTGTTTGAAATCATAATGATAAGTAGTGGCTACTTACGCGAGTAAGATCTAACGTCCCCCGTGACCACGGCTGCGAAGCATCCGTAACGTCGAGTCAAAGTTAGCACATACGTTTGGCATTAGAACCACGTTAAGTGTTTTATTTAAACAGCTCAGTTGTTAGATTTATAAACAAACATTTAAAACATATCAAAGCATTTCACTGCTTACGTAGTGCCTGCGTACGCCATGTAAAACATAGGCATCTTCAAACGCCCCCTAATGATTCGTTAAGGACACTCGGGTGAATTAAAAAGGATTTATTTTTAAAACCTCAGCTTTAACAGCTGACGGCTTGGCTTACCCGCCATCAAATAAACATTTCATTTGCGTAATTAAACAAGAATTACGGTAGCAACAGCTTTTTCGTGTACATTAATCAATGATTACAATGTTGTGTATTAAATGAGCGTCGGGTTGCTTTTGTTAAAAAATTTCTAATAGCTTTTGTAGAATAAGAGTGAGGATTTATATAAAAAACTTTTACGGTTATATTAGTTAAACTTATTTGGAAATGATTTTTAACTTCGGCCCGACGTTTCGGATGCTTTGCAGCCGCCGTGGTCACGGGGAGACATACGCGAATAGTACACATTATTTAAATGTGTACTACTCGCGTAAACTATAGACAGTATTTAAGAGAGAGGATTTTTTGAAGTCTCTAATCAATATTCACGCGAGTAGTACAGGCAGTATTTAATTAAGCTGTTATTTCATTTTTGTACGACAAATATGTTTTTATCAAATGTGACCGGGCGAAAAAATGTCATTCCCATTTTAAATTAAATACGTAACGAAATTTAATCCCTTTAAATTTAAACCTACTTCAATCTTGCCTTAAAGATACATCCCTGTGCTAAAATAAAAAAATATAATAAAACAATATGTTGGCGTTATAAAACAACAAATAAACAATTACAATCATCCGTTGCGGATGTGAGTCGCATCCTAATAAAACTCTTTTAACGGTTTAAATAGCGAAATACATACATAGCTTTGCAGAAACCATAGGTTTAAAGAAGTGATTAACATATTTAAGCATTTTTAACCGTTAAGCATGCTTTATTAAAACACAAATGTGCAGAATTGTACTCTACACATCAATTATAAGTGAAACATTTTCCGCCTTCGACCGTGCACGTTAAAGTGCTACAGTATCGAATAACCATTAATAAATTCGCATGTGGCCTGTAACGTCAGGTAATAGCTTACATTGAAGCTATTCAGTGAATTGATTTATGAAGCATTTTTCCGTGGGCGGTGATATATGCATACTAAACAATTTTATTTATTCCAATGAGTATTAAGGTCGTGGCTTGAATTACGTTTGAATATTTAGTTGTAGGTAGTTTAAGCGGGTTTAAAACGCGATATTATATTAGTCAAACTTATTTGAAGATTATTTTCGCTTCCCGTACTGCAAAACATCCGAAACGTCGGGCCGTAGTTAATATATAGTGAAAAAAGATTATCTAATATATATCGCATTAAAGTGTTTTATTTAAATTATTCAGGTATGTTTATCAAACAAACCTTGTCTTTTAACCTTGTGTAGTGGGTGTATTGAACCAATTTTGAATATCACGAAAAGAGTCCACAATAAGTGAGACTGCAAATCACGCGGTACTGTTTAAAAGATCCAAAACTGTCTGTTGAAAATGTTTTACCCTTTTGACAACTAATTTTTTTTGTACGTCTGTTTCTCTGAGTATTATAGCTAATTAAACTTAATTTTGGTATACTTATCGGATACGACATATTTTAAGTTAAGTTTTGGGTTGCATACTGAAAACCGAATACTTTTTGTGTTCATATAAGTGTGGCGGTGGTAATTTCTCTCTACATAAGTAAAGAAGTGTACTCATATCAAACGTCTAAGTGCAAAGAACGCTCAAACGAACGCAAAAACTCAAAACGGTCGACAGCGCATCTTTACTAGATGTTATAGGGCTGAGGCACACAGTTTCAATCAAGTGAACCAAGCTTGTAGGTAAAAAACCTGGTCGTATACATCAACTAACAACGAACAAAAAATTCACAAAATGTTGTCTTTGTAAACAAAATATCGTTCAAAGTTTGACTACAAAAATTACTTAGTCATTCCGTGACGATTTATAACAATGTAACGGGTTCGTAAGACATAAGTTCCGCACTAAAACTACCATCGACCCGAGTTTGTACGCGAAGCAAATTGAATATTTATGCACCGTTCTAATCGGAAAATCGTCAATCAAAAGATTTCGTACGATACGCTCCGTGATTTATTATAGCGTTCGGATATCTACATAATTTTATTGCTTAAATGCTAGTACGGATATAGCTTGCCTAGTTATCCGACGGCGCAAGGACGAGTAATGTTTGTTTTATTAGTCTAATTTATTGTCAAGACAAACCAACCAAATCTTAGAAGACTTACGCGCGTAGTACATATCTAAATTAAACATTTTAAAATATATTACTATATTGATTTTCAATTGACGTTTCCGATGCTTTCCTGCTGACGCGGTCACCCTTGGCTACGAAAAATTAGTTAAATCAACTATAAGTTTAAAACCGTTAAAAGTGTTTTTAATTACGATTTGTTTGGGATGCTTTTCAGCAACTGTAGGGGGAAATACAGATAGTGGGACGAAGTCAAATTTTGAGTAGATCTGTTTTTAAAATAAATCTTATATTTTATGTGAATAAAGTATTACTACTAATACTGTTAAATGTGTGCCCCTCGCCCTCTTGGGGCATGGGGCGAACATATTCCTGCGTCCATTCCACTCATCAGTTTTGTTTACAGGCAAGTAGTTGAGTGCCCTGTCAGACAGAAGCACGTTTTCCTGGGATCCAAACACAAGACCTCTCGTTCTTAACACAATGCTAGAGAACACCTTTAACAATTTAGCTATTAGGGCGGTCACTACGAGTATACTACTGTATAGTAAACAAAATGTCATACTCAGTTTTTATTATATCTGGTACAATAACGTTGAGTTACTATCCATAAAATAGTAGTTGTAAAAGGGTTGGTCATGCCATCGAGTTGATTGACGCCGGTGATACAGTGTGTAAATATTTACTATGGTCTAGACACGCGTTTTCAAGGGTATAAAATAATAGTCTAGCAACCTTTAGTCACAGTCTCTTTGATGGATAGTCCAAGTGTCCTTGGCCCTAATAAGTTTTTAATAGCGTATATTGGCAGATGGTATTCTAATGAATAGATTTTATATATATTTTGTAATATTAAAACCTACATATGAACTAGCAAAGGGACTGTTTACTGAAATGAATAATGATTTTCTTAAATGTTTGTGTTGATCTTGGCAATGACTAAGGTCTTTAAATAATAGGTTGTTCGGAAAGTTATTTCGTTTGGGGCACCCACACATCGAGCTTCGAGGTTAGGCCCATGCCTTTCAAATGGCCATAAACATTATGGATTTGCATCAACTAATGTATTTATCGCATCTTTGTCAGCTTCGACCGGCCTTCCAGATCGTGGTGCATCTTCGACATCAAAATTGCCGGATCGAAATTTTGCAAACCAGTTCTGGCACTGGCGTACTGTTCTGCCTTCTCCATACACATCCGTCAATTTTTTCTCGCTTGGACAGCATTTTTACCTTCTCTGAATTAAAAAAGTAAAATATGACGAAAATGCTGCTTATTGCTCTCCGTATTTAAAAGGGTAGCAACCAAAAACTACTGTGTAGAATTAATAGATCTTATTCACACACTAGCCTTGCAATATAAGCTCTCGAGACATATAATGTTATGCGGCTTAAGTGTGAAGTTGGTTTCGAAAAAACGTAATTAAGTCCTCTGACGGTAAAAACGAAGTTACTTTCTGAACATCCAATATATTTTTTTATGATATAGGGGAGACAGACAAGTATGAAGTTCATTTGATGGAAGGTGAAATATCCTAGCCATAACATCATGACTAGATTTACTGTCGACTATTTAAATCTGAAACTTCATGGCTTTTTCATCTAAGGACGGTGGTTCGTGACCCGGGCGGAATTTTTAATATTCCATCCAAATTTAATATCTAGATCTCCAGATAAAGTCCATCATGTTTCAGAAAAATTGT